>JAWIIG010000038.1:1200000-2400000 GCA_033557465.1 Ichthyophis bannanicus | reverse complement strand
GACTGTCCAGCGGATGTGATGCAGCGGGGCCTTCAGCTGTTGAACTCCCCTCGGCTACCGAAGAAGGTTCGGGATGTGGCCTGGTTGTCTTTCCACGGGCGTTTGTACGTGAGGGACAACCTCAAGTACAGGTCACAGGCCGAGCGGGTCTGTCCGAGGGCCGGGTGTGAAGGGCAGACGGAGACCATGGACCATTTCCTCCGGCAGTGCCCCTTTAACGTGGAGGCCTGCCGGTTGGTGTCCGCTGCTCTTCACCTGCGCGACCTTTCCCTCCTCACGTATGCGGAGTGGGTGTACGGGGCCTGGTCCTTTCCTCTGAGGCAGGACTCCGGGACCCTCTACCTCGTCACGGCAGTAGTGCGCTACCACCTGTGGCAAGCACGCTGTCATGTCTCGACCCGGGGGTTGGTCCTGCCCCTCGACGAGGTGGTGCGGGACATTTTGGAGGAAGTGTCCGGCATGGCGCAACGCGAAAGGCGGGTGGTGGAGGCTCATCGTTGGGAGCGTCTGTGGCGTCACCTCACCCTCCGCCCCCCGTAAGGGGGAGGGGTTCCCTGGGGTTCTCATCCCTGTAGGGCTTTGGGGTTGTTTTGTTTCCCTGGGGGGAGGGGTGTGACAGGAGGGGGGGGGGGTTCCCTTCCCTGGGGTTTTTGCTACTGGGTAGGATTTTGGGGGTTGTTTTTCTCCCGGGTGGGGGGGGGGGGTTTCAGCTGGTGCTGCTGCAGGGGTTAGACCATTTGTCCGCTCTCCCTTTCTCTATAGGGGTCGCTGTCCCAATTGTTTTTTGTGTATGTCTGCTCTTTTCGTGTCCTGTGCATCCCGCTCCGTTGTCTGGGTTGCAGGGCAGCACGGGGTTCTGTTTATCTTTTGTTTCATTTTTGCTTTATATAATTGGTTATGTTTTGTTATGGTGGGATTCTGTTGGGGACGGGCTCAAGGTGCCCTTATGTTTTTGTTTGGGGGGTCGGGGCGGTATTGTTTGCTTTTCATGTGTTTGCTTTTTTTTTGGGGGGGTGGATGGGGAGGGGGCGGGGATCGGGGTGGAGGGAGGGGGGAGGGGGGAGCTGCTGCTCCCTCTGCAGGGGTAGGGATGGGGACGGGGGACTATGCCTTTGGGTGCTTGGTGGGGGGGGAGTCTGGCAGTCCCCAAATACCAGCGGACAGAATGAACATTTGGACTGGTGGGGGTGTTGTGCGGGGGAGGGGTGTGGGTTCGCAAACACCAATGGACATTGTGTGGACTGCTCCGGGGTGTTTTTGCAGGGGGGTTGGGTCGGGTATTGACATTGGACTGCGGGGGGGGGGGGGAGGGTGGGATAGGGACATTATATGGACATTGTATGGATTATTGTGGGTTGATGTTGGGGGGAGTGGCACGGCTGTTGGTTGCTGGGTTTGGTGGTGGGTTTGGGGAGGTGGGTCACGGGGGGTTATGATATTTGTTGTTGTACTATGTTGGGGGGTGGGGGTTTTGGGGGGGTGTGGGACTTGGTTGGGGTGATTGTTTTTGCTTTTTGTCTGTTTTTCTGTTGCATGACACAATAAACAAAATTTCCACTCATATCAACTTGCTCGAGTATTTCAAATCTGGGGAACACCAGACATAGACCTCTTTGCAAGTCCACAGAATGCCAAACTTCCCCAGACTTCCAGCTCAAAACTGTCAGGCATTGGGGCCAGGATTTTCTCTATGCCTTCCCACCAATTCCCCTAATTCCCAAAACCTTATTCAAACTCCAGAGAGACAGAGGTCGCATGATACTCATAGCTCCCTGTTGGCCAAGGCAAACATGGTATCCTCTTCTCTTAGGTCTCTCTCGAGCCACTCTTCTGGAGTTGGGGAGTGCTCCAGATCTTCTATCCCAGAACAACGGATCCCTACTGCACCCCAATCCCCAGTCCCTTCATCTCAAGGCCTGGCTACTCAAGGCATAGAATTTCAAGATCTAGGCTTTTCACAACAAGTGAAGGATATTCTTCTAGCTTCCAGAAAACCTTCCACAAGGCGTTCTTACACTTTTAAGTGAAAGAGGTTCTCAGTCTGGTGTTCCCAGAGGGGACTTAATCCCCTCTTGATACCAGTAGAGTCCCTTCTGGACTATCTCCTTCACTTATCAGCTTCTGGACTCAAGACCAATTCTGTTAGAGTCCATCTTAGTGCTATTGCTGTATCTCATAAACCCTTCGGTGGACAACCAATTTCCTCTCATCCTCTTGTTTCAAGATTTATGAGGGGTCTCCTTTTAACAAAACCTCCCATCAAACCACCTCCGGTGGCATGGGATCTTAATCTTGTTCTGGGTCAACTCATGAAGCCACCCTCTGAACCTTTAGCTACTTCGTAGCTAAAGTTCCTTTCATGGAAAGTCATTTTCCTAATTGCTATCACTTCTGCAAGACGCATTAGTGAACTGCAGGCTTTAGTGGCTGACCCGCATTATACGAGGTTTCATCATGACAAAGTAGTCTTGAGGACTCATCCTCATTTTATGCCAAAGGTGGTATCACCTTTTCATTTAAACCAATCGTTTTATCTCCCAGTCTTCTTTCCTAGGCCTCATGCCTCCAGAGCGGAAAGAAATCTTCATACCTTAGATTGTAAATGGGCTCTGGCTTTTTATCTTCACATAACTCAGCCATTTAGAAAGTCTTCTCAGCTTTTTCTGGCTTTTGACTCTAGTCATTTAGGACTTCCAGTCACTAAGAGAACTCTCTCTAAGTGGATTGCAGACTGTATTTCCTTTACCTATCAGAGTAAAGGAATCCCTCTTGAAGGCCATGTCATGGCTCATAATGTTAGAGCCATGGCAGCCTCAACAGCTAATCTTCGTTCAGTTGCTATTGATGAGATCTGCAAAGCAGCAACTTGGGCTTCTGTACATACTTTCACTGTCCACTATTGTTTAGACAAGGACTCCCATCGGGATGCCTTGTTCGGTCAGGCTGTTCTACAGCATCTCTTTCATTCCTAGATCAACTCCTTCCCACCATCCACTCTTGGATGCCTGAGGTCCCTGGGAGGAAGCATGGCCCATCTTACATAGATCCTCAACATGCTGGGGTCATCCCTAGGCATTTTTAGCTGGGGAGTCCCCATATGTGAAGACTACATTCCTGCTTGTTCCTGGAGATAGTGTAGTTACTCACCTGTAACAGGTGATCTCCGGGAAAAGCAGGAATAAGTCTTCACAACCCACCCTCCTCCCCTAGGAGTTGTCTTTCTCTCTCTATTTTTCTTCTACTTCTATCCTTTGGTCTCAGCTTTCAACTCAACTGAAGTGAGAGAGGTAGTTGGGCGAGAAGGCAGCACGCATGCATGGTGGGATGCTCCCAAAAGCTTTCCTTTTGGATGCTGGGGAGCGTTCCCGCGCAGGCTCCGTCGGTGTCGACGGTACCCATATGTGAAGACTTATTACTGCTGTTCCCGGAGATCACCTGTTACAGGTGAGTAACTACGCTGTCCCTGCTCATCAGAGCTTACAATCTAGTCAAGACAGTCACACATCATCTGAGAATTAGGATATGTCTAGGGGAATGGTAAGGAAACAAACTTGGAGATCAGGAGACTAAGTGGATCAGGGTTCCAAAGTAGCTTCGAAGAGGTGAGTTTTTGGTCTGGATTTGAAAAGGACCAGATATGGAGCCTGACGTAATATATAATAAACCCCATAAATTTATGAAAAGGCGGATCCTTGTGGAACACCCAATGGAATGTTATACTAAGAAGAAAACTATCCTGGCTGATTTTCTTGAATCCTTTGATCAGACAGGAAAGAGTGAAACCACTTATATACAGTGTGCGTTATACCGATCTTTTGAAGTTTGTATAACAGAGAATGGTCGACAGTATCAAAGGCAGCTGAAATGTTTAAGAGAACTAGAAAATAAGATTTTCCCTGATGAAAGCCCTGAAGAAGTTGATTTATGGTAGATAGCAATAACATTTCTGTCCTGTGAAATTGTCGAAATCCAAACTGAAATGGATTCAGAACTTCATGCTTATTCACATGATCCTGAAGCTGGCTTAATACCAACTTTTCCAAGTCCTTGGCTAAAAAAGGCAGGGACAAAATGGGATGATAAGATAATCATCCTTATCTGATGAGGAATTCTTCAATAAGGGAAAAACAGAAGATTCCTTAAGAATGGGTGGTACAGTACCATCTAAAAGAGACCTGTTGATAGTGGAAGTAACAAAGTTGCAAATGTCATCATTCAATTTCTTAAAAACCCTGATGGGACAACCATCCACAGAACTGCAAAAAGACTCCAAGAATAGTTGTGGATTAATCAATGTGATATTTTGATGACTAGAAGGAATAAAATTAAGTACTTTCACAACAGAAAATAGTTGCATAGATTGATCAATACAGGTATTAATTTGTTAACTATAATATACTCGTTTAGCAATATGAAAAGCATCTTGATAATTTTGTAAGTAGCTTAAATAATTCTTCTGTGAAAAATGGTCAAGCACACTCCTCCACTGTCTTAACTTTCTACATTATTCTCTCTTTTGTTCTATCAAAAAACTGGTTATCCATGGTGACCTAGATTTCAATGGGGCTGCGACTCTGATATTGCACGGAAGCCACTACTGCTGTTTAGTAAACATACCCCTTAGTATGAATAACGATTTCTCTTAGAGGAGCAATACTGTTCATTGATTTCTGAAAGGATTCTGTCTACGCAGTCACCAAGTCGGTAACATCCAAATTGCTTGCATCTCCTATTCTGACCAGTTTAGGTAACCAACAGTCTTTGAATCATTCTAGTCAATTTTGAAGCTGTATAAGAACAGCCATAAAGTGGAATAGAAAAATTTAATGTGATCAAACTATGGTCTGACCATGGTACCAGCTTACACACAACCATCGAGCCAAATTGTACAATACACTGGCTACAAACACCAAATCCAACAATTCTCTACAAGCGTGAGTGGGGTTCATAATAATCGGAATAAATTGAAGTGCATTCATAACATGCAGCAAACTATTGCAAGATATACTCCTTGGATATTTATTTAAATATAAATTAAAATCTCCTAAATGACATGAGTTAACTTAGCTGAAGATTCTACAGATAGCAATTCAACTAATGAAGCAGAATCATACTCTGAAACAAAGATCAGTGATTCTAGAGTTAACAAAAAGTAATTCATAACCCAACCCAGTAAGTATACTGTTATAACACTGATGAAAGTCAAGCTCGTGCTTAAATACTATGTAAATCCCACCACCCCATTTACCCAAACGAGGCTGAGAAATAGACTAATTGTAAGGAGGTTGTAACTGGCTAAGAGTAACCACATCAGTTTTTAATAACCAAGACTTGGTGATAGATAATATATCAGACCTTTCATCAGATGAAAGATCAAAAATCAAGGACATCTTATTCCTAACTAAATGGGCATTAAGTAAATAAATAGTTAAACTCCATATATTAGACAGTATCAAAATGTTATCAACAGTCTTGTTCAAACGTGATGATCTAGGATAAACATGCCTGCATGGCAAAATGCCATAACAACCTTGACCTGCCAAGACAGAAATAGATGGGGTTATTTTGTAATAGATGGGCGTGGGCTGTATGTCTGAGTAGAGTGAGTTGGATGTGTCGAAGACTGGGACATAGAAAGCAGAATCACAGAAGTGGGCTAATCTAAACATCCCCGTGGCTGGCGCATGCAAATGCCTGCATGCCATAATGGCATATTCGAGGGCATTTCTGGGCGTGGCCCGAGTGGAGCAAGAACTCAGATGCCTAAAACATATTTTGCATAGCATCCCAAACGTGTTGTGTGCAGCAGCCAGACATGCCACCCTGGACATGCTATAAAACACACAGGTACGAGACTGCTGTCCATGCTGACCGCGAATGTGATTGTGCTAGGAAGAGAATGAAGGAAATAGAGGAGCGTATGAACACTTGAGGGAGAGAGAGAGGAGCCTATATGCTGTTGCTGTCTTCCCAGTGAACCTCTGTGATCCTGACCTGTACCCTGTCAATCTACACCTGCCGACCCAGCCTCAATAGACACTCACCTGTCCTACACTACCTAACTCGGCCACAAGCAACTGTCCCTCCCCAATCCCCCTTCTTTGACCCCTGGACCCCTTAACCCTGTGTCTGCACAAGGTAACGCCATCAGTGAAAGTGCATGTGGAATGAATGTGGGCGTCGTTGCGCATGTGTAGGAGCGGGGGAGGGTGTGTGAGTATCCATTAGATGAGCGTTCTCTTGTGGATATCCATATTCGTCCCTGCCAATGGACACAACACACATTTCACTGTGTGTTGATGGTGGTAGCACAGGGTAGTCAACATTAGAGAAAGGGACAAGCAGTAGTGAACCCCCACTGATGTTGGTGCAGGGAGCAGACAGACATCGAGTGAACGGTTGGTTCTCTGAAGCCATTGAAGAGAAGCTGCAGAGAGAGAACAGGAGGGTATGCAGTGGCCACCCATAGCATCAAATAGACCGACCGAGAGACCAGTACATAGGGCTGGCAGATGACCAGTGTCTGACGCCATTCTGATTTGACAGAGCCACCATACTGTGCCTATTCCAAGAGCTAGAATGAGACCTTTGTGCCAGCACACAGTGAGGCCAATCCATACCAGTGTTTATAAAGGTCACCACAGTCCTCGTAGTTCTGGCAACATTCAGCTTCCAGGTTGTGCTGGCAGCCATGGCAGACATCAGCCAGTCATCCATGTTGCTCTGTTTCACACAGTCCCTCGATGCATTCCTCCCCAGGAATGCATCATACATATGCTTTCCAAGCACCGTTGAGGAGCACCAACAAACCATAATGGACATCCATCAGGTAGCAGGACTTCCCATAGTGTCTGGAGTTATTGACTGCACCCATGTGGCCCTGCAGCTCCCCGTGTGTCAGGGAAGCAACATACAGCAATTTCAGGTACTATCATTCCATGAACATGCAGGTAGCATGCAATGCTGAAGGTGAAATAACCAATGTCTTCCCCATTTCCCAGGGTCATGCCACGATTCATTCATCCTGTCGCAGACAGGCATACACAAGCGCTTCAGCAACGGGGAGAACACAAGCAGCTGGCTCCTAGGTAAGTATGTACCTCCCTGGGCGATGCATCGCACCATGGATACAGCTAGTGCCACTCTGCAGGGGTGGAAAGCGAACTTGCCACAGAAAAGGCAGGGTGAGAGGCACTGTGAGGGCAAAGTAATGGCTGGGTGGAAGAAAATAGTGACATACAGCAGCCAACACACTCTGATTGTGACCCCATCCCTCTTCATATCTCATGCTACAGGTGAGGCTATCCACTAAAGAGCTGACTACTAACCCCAACAGTCACCTCACACAATGAGGTTAAAGAGCACTACAACAGGACACATAGAGCAACACATGCCATCATTGAGCGTACATTTCGCCAGTTAAACACGTTTCTGTTGCCTGGACAGGTCAGAGGGTGAGCTGCTGTACAGCCCTCAAAAGGTCTACCAGATCTTCATGGCCTACTGCATGCTACACAACCTGGCTAAGAAGGGGAGGCAGCCAATGCCACTGGAGAGCACATCCAATGACTACGACAGTGAGGAAGGCCATGACAGCAGTGCGGACCGTGTGCACAGGGGGAGCGAGCAAGACAGAGACTGATACAGAACCACTTTTGTTAAGGTATATATTTTATTCACATATATCCCAGTACACATACAGCTTGATTCCCATGCCCATCCACCCTTCCCTGTCCCCTCCTGGCCGTCCCACCCTTGTTGTCTCCTGTGCTCATTCCTCCACCACAGCCCTCCTCTGGCTATCCCCAGCGGTGCATGTCTGAGCACTCCAGCTCACACAATCCTTCCCCACCAACATGAACTGCCTCAGACGGCCCAAGTGCTGCCCTGGAAACCAGCCACTTAGGCAGCATCCTGCACCACTGCCCCTGTGCCTGCACCCACTTTGCCCATATGACATGTTGCATAACCCTTAGCCATACACTTCCACTTGTACAGTCTTGAAATGCCAATGGGTTGTCCCTTCCCTTGACCCAACCCCATGCTCTGCAGTCCCTCCTGCCCTCTTCCCCTGCCACTGGCAGTGCCTTGCGGCGGACCTGAGAGAGATTCGCCATGGCATCATTGGACATGGATGAGCTTGAGCTCTCCTCTTCTGAATGTGATGCCTCCTGTGCAGTAGCAAAATGAAAACCTGGAAATCTCATCAGGGCGCCAGTACCAATGGGAGGTGCACCGAGGATGTTGCTTGTTGATGGCCCAGTGTGACTGCGGGACTATGGACTGGTCGCCCAGCTATCCAGCTGGGACACTGCTATGGTAGCCAGAACTGATGTGTCGCATAGGCAGGGACATGCACCGGCTGGGTATGGTGGGACACAGGCACGCCAACATGTTTCACCAGAGTCTACAGGGGATGCTGATGTCTTTATGCGTTTCGAGTGCACGCATCACTATCATTCCTCTCCTGCTGCGCTCTGAGGATGCCCTTGAGGACATCAGTACATGCCCACTCCAACTTAAAGTACTCTTCATTCTGCCACAGTAGGCCTCCCCACAGCGTAGAAGCCACTGTCTGCACCTGTTGGTGGGCCAACCCACCTCCTCTGAAGCATATGCTGTTTCCTCAGTAGCAGTTTCCAGCGTGGCTCTGGGGTTAGCAGGCATCTGTCCCATCACCATCTCCATTTCCTCTCTCTTGTTGTTCCGTTGGCTCATCCTCTGCTCTAGCCATCAAGGCACCCGTCTCTTCCAGCCTTAGTGTCTGCTGACTGCCCGTGCTCGATTTGCTTGCTGTGCATGCCTGTCTGATACCTTCTGGATGACAATCACCTTCCTCCTGGGACTGCTGAACCACCTCCAATCCTGTGTCAGTACCTGCAGGTGAGGGGGAAATATCAGCCTGTCTGTCCAAGAATCCCTGCCCAGCTGTAATGCCAGTGTGACTAATGGAAAGCTCACATTACAGCAGACTGTCACCAACCTGTTTGCTGTAATGTCTTAGAGGTGTCCGCCAGTACCACACAGCGACAACTCATCTACAGTGCCCAGGACATGTTCCTCCAGCTCTGTCAGTGCTTGGTATGGCCTGTTGGGACCTCGATCTGCTGCCTTTTGCCTTTGCCTTCCATTTCACTGTCCTCCAATTCTTTTTGCAGTTCTCTATATCCCGGTTATAGTGATACATGGCATTTAGTGTGGTGCATATACCACACCACAGGTGCTCCTTGTGGTGGATGCTGTAGTTTGAGGTAGTGTTACCAAATAAGATATTATGTTTTTCTAGTACTTAGCATACCAGCAGCTTGGCCTTGCCTGCACATAAGTTCTCCTTCCTACTTAGGACCCATGACTCCCACACTATGCCATCTCTTGAACGCCCAGATAGCACATCCAGTGATATGCTCATTGGTACCGCATATTTGAATTCCTGTTGCATTGCGTTTGCATATCCCACATTTGGGTATTCCAACATTCAAAACTAACTGTCCACCAGTGCATCTTCACATCTTGGACATTCAACTGAATGTTTATGTAATCGGCATCATGGATGCCCCCAGCCGCGAGCATGGGTTAGACTAAGTTTGGCCAAACCTGTGGCGTTCTGCTGCACATCCAGATTACCCAAAGATGCATGGAGTGGGTGAGTGGCCTAGTGGTTGGGGCAAGGTACCTCAGGCTGGAAGGTCGGAGTTCAAATCCCACTAGAGGACAGCAACCTTGGGCCCAAAGGATTGGGGTTTCTAGTCCCACAGGTGCTCCTTGTGGTCTTGGGCAAGCCACTTGACCCTCCATTGCCCATGTTCCCTGTAAAATAGTTATCTATCTCCAAGTTATAATGCCCTGTTCAATGTAATTTCAGTTTGTTCAATGTAAACTGCCTTGATATCATGAAAGGCGGTATATAAGAAATGTTAAATAAAATGACGGAGATTGGTGTGGCCGATCCTTGGACTTTTCATAGCTTTTGAGATGGCATGGATGGGTGGCCAAAGTCAATATATTGCCAGTGCTGCCATGTCGATATATAATCATGTGCATGTGCATGCAGCCAATCCTTGTATGGCAGACGGCTTTATCGAGGGAGCAGTGTTCAGAGCATGTGCCTGTTGCATGGGTGTGCTGAATCGTGGATCGCTAGGACAGCAATTGTACATTGATATGGGTGTTGTAAACCTGTGCCAGTGACATCAGTCAAGGGTCCAGGGACCTAGTGGTGCAGTGCCATGTGTACAAGTGCTGCGGATGATGGCACTGTCCTGGTGTGAATGGAAAAGGGACCATGTCAGGATGATTGTGTGGGTGGGTACCATCCTGTGTCATCTGTGGGCCCTACATGTATTTTTTCATTAGCCATGAATCTCCATATGTCCAGCTGCGACGCATTATATGTGCTCATGGTTGGTTGCACCGTAGTCTTCCTACAAATGTCTAGGTTCTGATACAGGTTTCAAGGGGTGTCGTTCTATTTGCTGGCACAATGTAGGCTAGCCTGTGAATGATGGAGCATGGATCGTGTGGCTCTGGTGTTATGCATGTGCTGTGGAGGGGAAAAACTGTCTGACAGCGCAGTTTGAAGCATGTAACAAGCTTTATCTACATCAGCTACTTTGGTGGCTGGTGCAGTGGCCTCTTCCTTTTTCCTAACTGGCTCCCTCACCCCTGGGAGTGGGTGGCATTGGGGTGGAGCTGAAGCCCCACTGGAACAACAGGGCCTGTGTGAGGGCTTTCAGCTCTACTCTGATGCCCTCCAGGTGGCTCATCATGAGGTCATGTGCCCAGGCTACAGATGCAAAGCCTGCTGCACCTCATGCCAAAGAGCCTGTAGATACAGCAGGATATCCTGTGTGCTCAGGCCCAGGGGGCCTCATAGTGGACCACCATTGGTGGCACATATGGGAGCCCGGATGTGCAACAAACTCCAAACACTGTTGCACATCGGGGCTGCTACTTATATCCACCCCTGTTTCCCCACTTCCTCCTTCCTCCTTGCTATGTTACTTGTGCTCCTCCCCTCCCTCCTGCCAAACCCCCACTCTCATCCTTGCCACATCCCCTCCATGCTCCCACAATCCCCCACTTTCTCCCCTGCCTCCCTCCTCCCACCACTGCCCCTCCCATCTCATCCCCTCCCTGTTGGCCACCCTCTTCAGCCCCCAAAGCTGTGGGTGCCAAGTGCTCCAGTTGTCCTTGAATGTCCCTGTCCATTAGCCATTGCAGTCCGGCCACATAGGCATGGGTGGCCAACCCTCCACACAGGTCCAGAGGGCCGGTGTAGCGCAGCTGCAGCAGGCATTGCTCCATGGGAGGCTCATCCAGCATCTCCTCTTCTTCCCGTGAGGTGTCAATTACAAACCTGCCACTGCCGACACTGCTCGGTTCCCCTTGGCCTGCCCTTCCGACTGCTGCCCTATGACCTCCTCTCCTGCAGACACGGAGGCCCCCCCCCCCCACCCGCCACTACTTGCTCCTGTGCTTGGGCATCTTCAGCTGCAAACAAAGGGTTTCAAGGAGTTAGTACCGTTGTGTGCCTGCCCACTTGCTTGCCACCATGTGCAACCCCCCCTCTAACAAGACCTGTAGCGTCCTGTCCCTCGGTTGATCAGTGCTAGTGCTGCCTTTCCTTACCATGCTTTATCTTTATCTTTATTCAAAGTATTTAATAGACCGCCCTTTACCGAGTTCCTGCATAGCACACCACAGCCACTCCAGTAGAAGTGGCTGCTTGCACCTGGCTGCCCTGAAATGGCACTTGAGGACCTCAATCAATCTGTGGATCCTGTAGTGTTAATATCCCTGTCGCCAGCTGTGGCTGCATTGCCCACCAGCAATGTGCATTTACTGAACTACTACTACTACTACTATTACTCATCATTTGTATAGCACTACAAGGCATATGCAGTGCTGTATAGATGTATGTAAAAGATGATCTCGAGGAACAAGCAGGAATGTAGTCATCACATATGGGTATCGTCGGTACCGACGGAGCCTGCGCGGGAATGCTCCCCAGCATCCAATTAGGAAGCTTTTGGGAGCATCCCACAGCGCCTGCGTGCTGCCTTCCTGCCTTTCCCAACTGCCTCTCTCCAGTTCTTCGTTTTACGCGGAACCAGCAGGTCGTTTTCCTGTCACTGCAGAAAATTTTCTTCTTTTTTGTGGTCGTGTCTGCCTTCCTCGACGCTTTACTGGTACCGCCGTTTTTTTCTTTCTTCATTCTTTTCTTTAAAAAAAAAAAAAATTTCTTAGTACTTTTTCCTTTTCTTTTCAGGTGCACGCGCCTTTTTGGGACTTAGGCCCAGGATTTTTTCCATAATGGAGAAACCCTCCTCGGGTTTTAAAAAGTGCACCAAGTGTGGCGGTACCATCTCCGTCACCGACACCCATGAGTGGTGTCTGAAATGTTTAGGTCCTGACCATTCCATCTCGGAATGTATGGCCTGTGCCATGATGTCCAAGAGAGGTCGACAGAACCGAGCTGCCAAGCTCAGTACCCTGTTTCCCTCTGATGCAGCTTCGGTGGCATCGATGTCTTCCAGGGCTTTGTCTTCCTCCCGTGGATCTCAGGTAACTAAACATAAGTCTAGCCAGTCCTCAAAGGGTAGATCTCCTTCTAAGCATCGAGATGCCTCTAGCGTTGCCCTTGAGGATTCTGCACCAGCAAAATTGCCCCGGCGGGAGGCTTCGGCTTCCAAAGCATTATCGGGGCTCCAGGATGTTCTCGAGGCCTTGACCTCGGCAGAAGTACTGGTGCCATGCTCTGGGGTACCGGCGATCTTCTCCGGTACCGACATCCAGGCATCAGCAGCGTCGATAGACCAGAGAGCCCTGGCTATTGAGCGCAGTCTGGCTGCTCTCCTTGCGGCATCAACGCCCTCGGAACCGCGACAGACAATCCAACCGGTACCGGTATCGGTACCGGTACCGATAGCATCGACATCGACATCAGTGTCTGCATTGCCTGTACCCAGTCATCCGATGCCTTCCGGTACCGATTACCCCTAGTACCGACTTCGGTCGGTACGGGTATCGGGCTATTCAAGAGCATCCGGACAGACGGTACTTAGAGTCCTCAGAAGAATCTGAGGATTCTGACAGTTCTGTCGATGCAGGAATGCTTCTCCCAGAGGAGCCCTCCTCCCCTAAGCATTGTATGTCTCCTCCAGAGGATATTTCCTTTCAGGATTTTATCAGAGAGGTGGCTCGGGGTCTGTCCATTTATGTTGCCCCTGAAACAGAGCCCAGAGCAAAGGAGTTGGAAATTTTACAATATCCCAAAACTCCTAAGGAGGCAGCTACCTTGCCCATTCATGAGATTTTGCATGATCTCATGTTAAGAATATGGGAGACACCTCTTACCACCTCTCCTCATTCTCGTAGACTGGATACTCTGTATCGAGTCCCTCCTTGTCCTGGTTTCCAAAAAACTCAGCTTCCTCACCACTCTATTGTAGTGGAATCAGCTATGAGAAGGATCAAGAGTGCAAAGAGGCATGCCTCTAATCCTCCAGGATGTGAGTGCAGAACTCTGGATGCTTTTGGACGTCGTGTCTTCCAAGCTTCCATGCTTTCTGCCAGGATCAGTTCCTATAGTCTATACATGGGAATGTTCCTGAAGGAGGTCATAGGTGATTTAGAGGCTTTGAGTCCTATTCTTCCTGAGGATAGAAGACAGGATTTTCTCACATTGGTCAAACATGCCCAAGATGTTTCTAAATTTGTCAACCGTGCAGCTTTTGACTGTTTTGAGTGCATAAGCAGAACCTCTGCCATTGCCATAGGTGCACGTAGAATTGCTTGGCTCCAGGCATCTGATCTGGAGCTCTGGGTACAAGACAAATTGGGAAATATCCCATGTACTGGTGAGAACCTGTTTGGTAGAGATTGGCAGGAAAAAGCCAATGAGTTGGATGCTGACAACTCCACCTTGGATAGATTATCCAAGTCCACAGCTGATCCTGCTAGAAAGAAATCTTTCAAGAAGCCATTCTTTTCTAAGAAGAAAAGATATTATCCTGCTTATGCTCAGCAGGGACGTTCTGCAGGTCAGCTTGTCAGGAAAGGTCAGCAACCACCCAAACAGAAGAAAGCAAAGACTGCTAAGCCTCAGCCGTCCCAGCAGTCTCAGCCTCCACAAGGCCTTTGACTTTCAGCTAGAGAACTTAGCCTTCCTGGCTCTCGTGGGACCAGAGCCTTCCAACATTCCAGGAAGGTTATGTCACTTTGCCCCCAGATGGGGGAAAATAACAGCAGAGCATTGGACACTCTCCATCATAAAGGAGAGGTACAAGCTTAATTTTTCGAGCATGCCCCCTCCCACAATAATAAGGCAGTTCAATTCTCCGACCTCTCTCATCAACCTGTTAGGTCAGGAGGTTGCTATGCTTCTTGCCCAAGGGGCAATAGAAGAAGTACCCATCCATCAGCAGGGTACAGGGTTTTACTCCCCCTATTTCCTTATCCCAAAGAAAACAGGGGGATACAGACCTATCTTGGACCTCAGAGAATTGAACAAATTCCTTGTCAAAGAGAAATTCAAGATGATTTCTCTGGGAACTCTGCTGCCATACCTTCAGAGTCAGGATTGGCTTTGTTCTCTAGATCTCAAGGATGCGTACACCCATGTTCTCATCCATCCAACTCACAGAAGGTTCCTTTGGTTCCTCTTTCAAGGAAAGCACTACCAATACAGGGTGCTTCCTTTTGGCCTGGCCTCAGCTCCAAGGGTGTTCACGAAATGCATGGCTGTGGTAGCAGCATTTCTCCGCACTCTAGGGATATTCATCTTCCCCTACTTAGACGAATGGCTCATTCGAGCCCCAACAGAGTCAGAGGCCAGGACTTCTCTATCCTGCACAATGCGTATCTTTCAGTATTTGGGTCTGGTAATAAACATCCCAAAATCCCACTCAGTCTTTAGAGTTCATAGGAGCTTTGCTGGATAACAGAAAGGCAAGGGCCTATCTCCCCCAGGCCCGCTGCCTTCGCATTGTACAGTTAGCTTCTCTAGCAGTGCTAAAGCCTCACCTCACTGCCCGAGAAATGCTACAACTACTAGGCCACATGGCATCTACTGTGCATGTGGTTCCCTATGCTCGCCTTCATATGAGGGCAGTCCAGTGGACTTTATCCACTCAATGGACCCAGGTATCATGATGCCTGTCAGACAAAATAGCAAACACAAGTCGCCTTATTTTGTCCCTCCAATGGTGGAAGTCCACTCAAAACCTGTTGCTGGGGGTCCCCTTTTCAACAACCCTTACCCCAAGCAACTCTCACAACAGATGCTTCTCCGATGGGTTGGGGAGCTCATCTGCAAGACCTCTCCACCCAAGGCACCTGGTCTCCACAGGAGACTCATCTACATATCAATCTCTTGGAGCTCAGAGCAATCTTTATTTATTTATTTACATTCTCTTATATACCACGCTATTCTGCATCAGTGCGGTTTACATTGAACAAACTGAAATTACATTGAACAGGGCATTATAACTTGGAGATAACTATTTTACAGGGAACATGGGCTATGGAGGGTTAAGTGGCTTGCCCAAGACCACAAGGAGCACCTGTGGGACTAGAAACCCCAGTCCTTCCGGCTCAAGGTTGCTGTCCTCTAGTGGGATTTGAACCCCCGATCTTCCGGCCTGAAGTACCTTGCCCCAACCACTAGGCCACTCCTCCACTCTTCCTTGCTCTTCGAGTGTTCCACACCCTGCTCAGCTACAAGACAGTCTTCATTCATACGGACAATCAAGTAGCCACGTTCTACATGAACAAGCAGGGTGGAACAGGCTCTCTGTCACTTTGCAACGAAGCTTTGTGACTATGGGCCCTCGCCAGAGAGCATCAGATTCATCTCCTGGCAGTGTATCTTCCAGGCATACAAAACTCTTGAGCAGACAGACTCAGTCGAGTTCTACTTCCACACGAGTGGTCTCTGCATGCAGACCAGATGGCCAAGATTTTTCAAATTTGGGGAACCCCGGACATAGACCTCTTTGCAAATCCGTGGAATGCCAAACTTTCCCGGTTCTGTTCCAGAATTCCGGCTCAGAAGGCTCAGGCCAGGGATGCTTTCCTCCTTTACTGGGGTCAAGACTTCCTGTATGCCATTCCACCCATTCCCCTAATTCCCAAAACCCTGTTCAAGCTTCAGAGAGACAGAGGCCGTATGATTCTCATAGCTCCACATTGGCCAAGGCAAGTGTGGTACCCTCTGCTTCTACATCTCTCTCAAGCTCCCTCCCTGGAGTTAGGGTCTCCTCCAGATCTCCTATCCCAGGAGGACGGAATGTTATGGCATCCCAATCCCCAGTCTCTGCGTCTCAGGGCTTGGTTGCTGAAGGCCTAGATCTCCATGGTCTTAATCTCCCTCAGCAAGTAAAAGATATTCTTTTTGCTTCCAGGAAACCTTCAACGAGACGCCCTTATGCTTTCAAGTGGAAAAGGTTTACCATATGGTGTTCGCAGAAGGGTCTTAACCCCCTTGCGATACCTCTGGAATCATTGCTGGAGTATCTCCTTCATTTGTCCAATGCAGGTCTTAAGACTAACTCAGTAAAAGTCCATTTGAGTGCTATTGCAGCTACCTTTAAGCCTCTAAATGGACAGCCTATTTCCTCTCATCCTTTTATAGCAAGATTTATGAGAGGCCTTCTTCTAACTAAGCCTCCCATTAGGCCACCACCGGTGGCATGGGACTTAAACCTGGTTCTTGGGCAGCTCATGAGCCACCTTTTGAACCCTTAGCTACTACTTCCTTGAAATTCCTTTCTTGGAAGGTTATCTTTCTCATTGCAATCACATCAGCACGTCGCATTAGTGAGTTGCAAGTGAGTAACTGTGCTGTCCCTGCTCATCAGAGCTTTTAATCTAGTAAAGACAGACACCACAATAACTGAGGACAAGGATAAATCTAGGGGCAATGGTAAGGAAACACCTAGGAGACTAAGCGGATCAGGATCCAAAAGCAGCTGTGAAGCGGTAAGTTTTCAGCCTGGATTTGAAAAGGGCCAGAGATGAAGCCTGATGCACAGACTCAGGTAGTTTGTTCCAGGCATTAGAAGCAGCAAGATGGAAGGATCAAAGTCTGGAATTGGCAGTAGAAGGGAAGGCCACAGATAGAAGCGATCTGCCAGAAGAGCAGAGTTCCTGAGGAGGGGGTAGGGGGAGTATCCTCCTATAACACTAGGCCCTGTGAGATGTACCGTATCTCAACCTTGGCTGTCCTCGACAACTTAGCTGAGCGCCATTGGCTTAAATCATGTGCTTTTGCTGACTTTCTAGTAAAGAGAGGCACCCTACCTGCAGAACAACCAAACACAGAAAAAGCAGGAGGAAACCATACCACTGGAAAGGATGAGAGCTTTCTTACTGTATCACTAGGTCTGCCCAACACATGTTTTGGATGGTCAGGGGACTGCAACCTCCAAAAAAACATACATACACATCTTATGACCAAAGGTCATACAAAGAACCTATGCACATATATATCTACCATTACATAAATAAATAAATACAAACTTGATATATAAAAGAGTATATATGATCGGGTATGTGTGAGACACCAAACTCATATAACTTAAAGTATAAAAAAGCATAAAACCATATCATTAAAAACAATATAATAAAAAATCAATGAATAGTGAAAAATCATATAAAAAAACAATTGATAAAACTTAAACAATTTTTAAGAAAACAAAAATGATCATGGAAAAACATGCTCCGGATTACCACCTCCGATTTCCAAGTCATGTGAGGAGGAGAGGAAGGAAATGGCAACAAGGAACACGCTGTGTTTCATACAAGGAATGAGAGGGTGTGTCCTTAATCTTTCAGATATTCCTCTGACACTTACCCAGTTAGAGGTTTTAGAAAAAGGTCTTTCTTTTGTACCTACAGCATATTATAGCTCATTCAGTGCTAGAGTAGATTTTTACAAATTGAAAGACTTTTTCACAAATAACAGAAATATCAGCACTGACATGTTGATTATTCACAGGAAATCCTCTTGGTTATCTCCGAATAGCACAGACCCTGCCATTGACATTTACGGAAAAGCGGTTCTCAAAGGTATTAAAGATTTAGAAGACAAATGACACCACACTTTCCACTTCACCATGCTTGAGCAGAGACAGACTCTGAATGAGTTACAGACCGAATATAGGGTCGTTATGAACCATAAAGACTACATAACAGAAATTAAGAGACAACTCGGTGATAAAACCTTTTACACACATCCTTTACTAGAGTGATTTTTTGACAGTAACACACGATGTAGTTCCTACCATCTGTATTTTACCTAAAAAACACAAATCAGTACACAACCCTCCTGACTACCCTATTATCTCGACAATTGGTTCACCTTTTGAACCTATGTCTTAATTTTTTGACATTTTACTAAGACCATTTTTAGTTGCTATTCCATCATACACCAGAAACTCTGCACACATGATCCAGATTTTAAATGCCTATGAAGGTTATCACAAAGATCTTATCTTGGTGACATTAGACTTCATCTCATTAAATACCAACAGACCACAAGAGGAGGCGATCATTGTTATCGAGGACAATTTACTTCAGCATATCAGTAAATCAAGATAGATCCCTAGCTTTTTTCTTATGTAGATGGCACAGTTGGCATTGACAGAAAACTTATTTGGTTTGACAGTTTATTTTACAAACAGGTCAAGGCGGGTGGCCATGGGGTCATCCATGGTGCCTGATGTGGCAAATTTGTATGTTGCGACCTTTGAAGAAAAATCTTTGATGATACACTTTTAAAGAGAATGTCAAACTGTGGCAAAGCTATATTGATGATGTTTTTTGTATTTGGGAAGGTGACCAGGCCCCCCTTGACACATTTCTTGGTTGGATTAACACACTAGATCATAATCTACAATTTTAAGCTAATATTATTGAAAGCCTTATCAAAGAACAAAGCACCAGGCATTGATAGCATTCCCATAGAAGTATTGCAGCAATCTGATGCAGCTGTTACCTTACTCACAAGGCTCTGCCAAGAAATATGGAAGACAACATCATGGCCAACTGACTGGAAAAGATCTGTGTTTATACCAATACTAAAGAAAGGTGATCCAACTGACTGTGGAAATTATCGCACAATCACTCTGATCCCACATGCCAGCAAGATTCTACTGAAGATTATTCAAAAGAGACTACAACCATACCTGGAACAAGAACTACCTGAAGTGCAAGCAGGGTTCAGGAAAGGGCGAGGAACGAGAGACATCATTGCGGATGTGAGATGGATCCTTGAAAAGACTAAAGAATACCAAAAGGATATCTATTTGTGCTTTATCGACTATAGCAAGGCTTTTGACTGTGTAAACCATGAGAAACTCTGGGCCACATTAAGAAGCATGGGTATACCAGAACACCTGATCGTTCTCTTGCGCAATCTGAACATTGATCAAGAAGCAACAGTTCGAACGGAACAAGGAGAAACAGAATGGTTTAAAATAAGCAAAGGTGTAAGACAAGGCTGCATACTTTCCCCCTACCTGTTTAATTTATATGCAGAACAAATCATCAGAGAAGCAGGATTGTATGAAGACAACAGAGGTGTGAAGATTGGTGGAAGACTCATCAACAACCTTCGCTATGCTGATGATACCACATTACTGGCTGAAAGTGAAGATGATCTGAAACATTTGCTTCTCACAATCAAAGAACATAGTCTCAAAATGGGCCTGCACCTTAATGTAAAGAAGACAAAGATCATGACAACTGGCATAATCAACAGGTTCATCGTTGAAGGAGAAGAAATTGAAATTGTGAACAACTTTAACCTACTTGGATCAACTATCAATAAAGAAGCAACAAGCAGTCAAGAAATCAGACGACGCATTGCTCTTGGCAGAATGGCTATGAAAGACCTAGATAAGATTCTCAAGATCAGAGATGTCTCCATACAGAGATTCGACTTGTACAAGCCATGGTATTTTCAATAACATCATATGGATGTGAAAGCTGGACAGTGAAAAAGATAGACAGGAAGAAAATTGATGCCTTTGAATTATGGTGCTTGCGGCGAATACTGTGTATACCATGGACTGCCCGAAGAACAAACCAGTCGGTACTAGAGGAGATCAAACCTAAGCTTTCTTTAGAAACTCAGATGACAAGACTTCGACTTTCATACTTTGGACACATCATGCGAAGAGAGAGATCATTAGAGAAAGACATTATGCTTGGCAAGATAGAAGGTCAACGCAAAAGAGGAAGGCCAGCAATGAGATGGATCGATACAGTAACAGCAGCTACGGGTACCAGTCTGTCAACAATGAGCCGCCTGACTGAAGACCGAACACAATTTAGGATAGCTATCCAGAGGGTTGCCATGAGTCAACTCCGACTCGACGGCACTTAACAACAACAACATTATTGAGGAAGAAATTGCATATATGAATATCAGAATAATTAAGGACGAATAGGATTTTAGAACAAACCTATACCGTATACCCACAGATCGCAACCATTTCGTACACTATCAAAGCTTCCTCAATAGTTCCCTGAAGAACAATCTTCCAATCAGTCAGTTTCTTAGAGCCAGATGCATTTGCTCAGATAATAGAGGTTTTAAAGATAGTGCTAGGGAATTACATGTTAGATTTGCTGAGAAACAATATCTTGCTAAGTTTGTGAGGAGAGCGTATGAGCAGGCTAAGAATGCTGAGCGCTCTACACTCTTTTCAGTTAAAGACAAATCACGTACAAAAAAGAGTCTGTTCTTTACCTTTTTCAATGCATTTGAAATAGATTTCTGATATCATTCGGAGAGAGTGGCACATTGCTCAAACCAATCCTGCTTTTACTAATTGTGAAGTCATGATTGCTCATAGAAGGAATCCTAATCTCTCTAACCTTCTTGTCCCTTCTGCATTACCAGTGCCTCGCCATCAACCAATTTTCACTGTAGTTCTTGCTCAGTCTGTAGACATGTCATTACCACTAAAAAGACTTTTATCCATCCAAAGACGCAATCTAAGTTTCCACTGACTAACTTCACTAATTGTGCATCTGAGAATGTCATATACATTACCTTTAAGGCACGACTCAAACCCCACCTCTTCTGCTCCACATTTGACCTCCCCCCTCCCGCCTGTCCCCCCCCCCCCCCCCCCCCCCCCACTGACGTCCAGCATCCACTCCCTCTCCCCTGAGCAGTGCACCTGCTTCTTTGGCACTTTTACGTCTATCCTCTCTTTCCTATTATTTTATGGCGTTCCTAACTTCCTTTTCCTAGCAGTACAAATCCATTTATTTTGTAAACTGCTCTGATGCACCTCTGTCTGAGCGGTATATTAAGACTGAAATAAAGATAAAGATATATGCCATCATATGTCCGTGCAACCTGCTTAACATAGGTAAGACACATAGAAATGCGAGGATACGCATAATTGAACAGCATAGTAATGTCAAGCCATGTAGTCCACAAAAGCCCTTAGTAGAACACTGGATGTCAGCTAAGCACAATGTCGCTAACCTTAAGTATCTTGTTCTCAAACAAGCACAGTCCCACTGGCGTATAGGTGATACTAATAAAACTGCTTTGTTTAGAGCAGAAGCTCATTTTTCAAATGGATACTTTATACCAGGGGTCTCAAACTCAAATTGCTTTGAGGGCCAAATGAGGACTTGTAAAGTAACCCGGGGGCCGCATAAGACACGGGGCCTCATTTGCATAAATATTTGCATAATGTTGCATAATGAGTGTATGGATAAAGAAAGACTAAAACATTTCTATGTTACTATAATCCAGTGCCAACCGCCAGGCACATTAGGAACTAATACAAACACTGCCCATTTAGAACCCATAGCAAACCCCCCGTATCATAACAGCACTAACAGGACTCACAAAGCACCAGACCCTACCTATCAAAAGGCAACACTGCAAATATTAAATCAATACATTTCAGAGAACAACAATACATGACCTACTGGGAAAAGAGAACAAGTAGCAATGTCAAATAGGAATTACATAAACAGAATACCTCAGCTCAGTTACACATGCAGAACATACACCATCACCAAACAAGGAATCACAATTTAGAAACAGGAAGACAATAATTAAATTGGGAACCCCAAAAGCCAAACTTGGAATGTACAACAACACTGTAGAAATAAAACTATAAATTAATTTCTTGTACTAAAGCACAGACATTAATGATGCACATTTCCCAGAGCTGACATATTCCAGTTAATAAATTCAAAATAAAGAGATATTTTCCTACCTTTTGTGCATTTTTTTTCAGTTGCAATTCTTCCAGCCACTTTCTTATGGTTTCTTCGTGCCTTCTGCTAACTCTCCATCGTCTGCTGTCCATTTGTCCTTTCTTCTCTCTTCTAGTGTTTTTTTTCATTCTCTCTCTACATCTGCTTTAACATACTAATCTTTCTCCTTTTGCTCTTTCCTCATTCCTATTTTATCCACTCAAATATTACCCCTCCATCCTCAATCTCCACTTACTCTCCCAAAACCTGGCCAATTGTAGATTTGTCTTCCCTCCCGCACAAAATATTTTCCCCTTTCCATTTCACTTTCCCAGCTCCATCCCATTTTAATCCTCCCCCAACATCAGCTCCCTTCTAGTTCCAGCCCCACCCAGCATCCGCTCCTTTCTAGTCCCTGCATCAGTCCATTTCCAGTCCTAGACCCCCATCAGCCCATTTCCAACTCTAGCTCCCCCCCCACTCAGCCCATTTCCAGTGCTAGCTCCCTTCCCTCACAGCCCATTTCCATTCCAAGCCCCCCTCCCCATCAGCCATTTGCAGTTCAAGCCCCCCTTCCACTCAGCCCATTTCCAGTCCTAGCAACCCCCCCAGTGGCATTACCAGTCCTAACCCCCCCCCCATCAGCCCACTGCACATTACCAGTCCTAAACCCCCCCAGTGGCATTACCAGTCCTAAACCCCCCCATCAACCCACAGCACATTACCAGTCCTAAACCCCCCCAGTGGCATTACCAGTCCTAACCCCCCCCCCATCAGCCCACTGCACATTACCAGTCCTAAACCCCCCAAGTGGCATTACCAGTCCTAACCCCCCCCATCAACCCACAGCACATTACCAGTCCTAAACCCCCCAGTGACATTACCAGTCCTAACCCCCCCATCAGCCCACTGCACATTACCAGTCCTAACCCCCCCAGTGGCATTACCAGTCCTAAACCCCCCCCCATCAGCCCACAGCACATTACCAGTCCTAACCCCCCAACCCACAGCACATTACCAGTCCTAACCCCCCCCCCCCAATCAGCCGCGGCAAAATCGAAAGTCCCGCGGGGCCCCCCCTGCCCGGCAGAGCCAGCCCTCCCTCCCTCCCTCCCTGCCTGCCTGCTTCCCTCCCTGCCTGCCTCAGTCCTTCTCCGCTTCGGCTTAGAACCGCGAAGGGAGAGTTCCTCCCTCACGACTCTGTTAAGCCCTCTGAGGCTTATGGGAAATTTCCCATCTGCCCCGGCGAGCTTAACAGAGTCGCGAGGGAGAAGCTCTCCCTTCGCGGCTCTGAAAGCCAAAGGGGAGAGGGACTGAGGGAGGCAGGGCTGGCTAACATCTGGGAATTCCGGGGGCAGAGCAGACTGCCTCCTTACCTGCCCGCGGAGAGCTGTGCACACTGCTAGAAGCACAGGCCGCCTAACTACAAAATGGATCTTCGAGGGCGCGTGGTGCCTCGTGGCATTCGGCTGGCTGCTGAGACTGCTTCTGGGCCCCTCCTCCCCCCTCCTTCTTGTCTCTAATTGGTTGAGGGCATGTGGAGAGAGAAGACGAACACCACGCGGCCGCGCCGGCAATCATAAGGTGAGAAAAAAAGCAAGTAAAACCCATGAAAAAAGTCGTGGCGTCGCGGGCCGCACAAAATGCTCATGTGGCCTGCGGGCCGCGTGTTTGAGACCCCTGCTTTATACCCATCGGGTCTCAATCAAAATACTGACTTAGCTGTATTTTTATAGGTTTATTGAATGGAATATGAGCTTCTTGTGAAAACAGATAGAATTTGTGTTATATATGTAATTTTGTGATTTAATTCATTTAAGAAAAAATTTAAAAAAAGTACTATTTTGTACGTTTATTAAGTAGTATATAAGGGAGTTTTTGAGACCGATGATGCATGAAGCTGTATGGTGATTTGTTTCGCCACATAGTGGGATGAAATGCATTAATCTGAGGTCTTTTCTCCCATTTAAGAGACTTAGTTTTATGTATGTAATGGGTTTGGGAGTGAGACATATTTATCTGTAGTTAATATATTTATGAGGCTAAGGGCGTGGCTGTGATTTAATTGTTGAATCCCTTAAGTGCAGTATTATAGTATAATTTGTGGCTAGTAACTGGACCATATGGATGACCACAATGTTCCCAGGTGCCAGTATTATAGGGCAGCCATATATCAGTTGTGCCAGGCACTGGTAGAAATGAGTGATGTTATGCTAACATCTCCCAGATTGTGCCATGAGGCCTACATCTTTCCCCAGTCCAGGATCTATGCAAGCTGAGAGAGTGGTGATATATCTGGGGGCTGGCTACCTGGGTATGATGGCATGGGGATCCCCCTCCCATGCCCACACAGGCCTAACCATGGAAGCAGTGCCACAAAGCAGACAATGGGAAGGCAGAGTTGCCCCCACAGATAGTCTAGAGTTGGCAGTAGAAGAGAAGGGCACAGATAGAAGTGATCTGCCAGAAGAGCGTAGTTCCCAAGGAGGGATGTAGGGAGAGATAAAGCGAGGAAAGGAGCAGCAGAATGAGTGCACTTCTAGGCCATAGGCATGAAAAGGGCATACATTTGTTGCTTGACAATATTATGCATCCTTTGGGGAACTGCAATGTTAGTTTTGGGTTTTGCACACCTGTTAATGGAATATTTCAGTGGGATCACTTGACTCACCTCACCTAACAACCCTCTCCCTCCAGCCCCATCCATCTACCCTTCCCCCCTCACTTATGATATACAATACCCCCCCTTACCCCTAACTTAAGATATACACTAGACCATTTATTTCTTAGAGCAAACTATCCATTTTGTATATAGTTAATCTGTTCTGTGTTATAGTTACTCTGTTCTGTATTATCCCTTGTTTCACTAATGATTCAATGTAATTAGCTCATGTAAAACTGTTCCATGTAATGTTCAAGTTGGTTCTCTATAAGCCGCATTGATCTTCGGAAATGCAGTAATAAGTGACTGAATAAATAAATACACAACTAACTAACTAACTAAATAAAATAAAATCCTTAGCAGTTTAAAGCGTGTTTGTAGAGATGACCAAGGCAGGAATCACTGGGGCCATTTTATAATGCCAAGTACCATCTGATGAAAGGTATGTCCTGACATACATGTGCACATTTACATTCTCTTATACCGCATTAGGATGCACTGGGATTACCTAGCACTTTTCAGTGCATGAAAAGAACTGGTATATGGTCTAGTTTGCAGCAGCAGTCATTTATCATTTGTATTGGTCTAGTTTGCATCAGCAAACAACTGTCAGTGTGAAGAACAACTTAGGAGATGCATGTTTTTACCGAGGAGGCATGGCGTCTGTGGGTACATCATGGAGACAGGCAGGATCCGATACGTGCAACTTTTCAGAATATGGTAGGTGCAGGGACGTCCAAAACATTTAGCCGTGTCCCATAATATTAACGGGGGACATATTTCTCCATTATTTCACATGGCACATGCGCCGGATGTGTGCATGGGCCGGCTGAATGTGTGTGGCTTTTTAATTACTAGCTCTCTGTTTGAGAGCTCTTCAAAGGGCTCTGGTACATTTTTAACAAAGTTACATTCTTTTTGGTGCTTTAGTTCAAAAGGGGAAATATTTTCTTTAGTGGTGTAGGTTTAAAACTCTGCTTTTAGTATCTTTCTCAGCTCTTTGAAGCTAATGACACCTCATCAGGTGTTTGCTCACATGAAGTGGGTGGGAGTAGGAAGAGAACAATCTTGTTTTATAGGGCACCTCCCCAATTAGCTACACACAGGGGCTTGGAACAGCACATTTAGAACACACTTAAAAGAGGTTAACTGCGGGAGACCACGTGATGCGTGAGTGAGGGTGGACGTGTCCTGCTCGCTCCGGTGCAGCCCCGACGATTAATCGGCTAATTTATCTTTAAATCTTCGGTGATTACCTCCTCCCACCTCACTGGTCAAGCCTGCGAACTCTGGCGCTCCATACACTCTTCTTTTTCATCCTACCCGACAATGCCTTTAGCACCAAAAAAGGACCGCGAAAAATCAACGAAAGCGGGGCCTTCTTCGGCGGCCATGCCGCAACCGTCCTCGCCAAGTGGAGAAAGTGTTGACTCGGCCCCAGCCGAACTCGCCAAAGAAGTGGTCAAGCTACTTGATCCTAAGTTCGACCTACTCCTAAAAAAACTAGATGGCATGGAAGAAACCTTAACGGCTTTCGGGAATCGAATGGACGAATTGGAACTCCGTGTTGTAGCGAGTGTAGAGGAGGAAGAGGGCACTCGGGACAGAACGCTTGAGGTCCACAAAAGGCAACTACAGGAGCTTCAGCAGAAATTAGACGATCTAGAAAATAGATCCAGGCGCAATAATTTGCGTATTGTGGGCATTGGAGAGGACAAACCGGAACGGGAGCTATTGGCCTTTTTGGAGCGCTGGTTACCGGAGGCCTTGGGCCTGACTGACCTGGCGGCAAGCTTCAAGATTGAGCGAGCACACCGGTTGGGTGCCCGTCGGGAAGCCACAGAGCGCCCACGGGTTGTCATTCTACGCGTCTTGAACTTTCAGCATAAAATGCAAATTTTGCAAGAATACCGGAAAAAGGGAGAATTGATGCTGGGCAACCGCAAGATTCTTTTATTTCAGGATTACTCCGCGCCAGTGGCGGCAAGGAGACGGGAATTCGGCCCGGTTTGTACAGAACTGTTTCGACGCCATATAAGATTCACTCTGGCATTCCCGGCCACGTTGCACCTCACCCATCAGGGACAATCACACACTTTTGATAATGTGCAGGCTGCGCAGCATTTTCTAACGAAATGGCCGCCATCGGCACTGGCTGAGTGAAGCGCTCCTGGTTCTGAGAGGCCTTGACAGTTTGTACGGCGAGCTGGCACAGCTGCAGACCAATATGGTGGTAGGCCCGGGACGCACGGCCGGCTGAGTGTTCTAACTTGTGTTTTCCTTTTTTTATTTTATTTTATTTGAGTGGACTGGGCGGACCGGGCTTCTGCTGGTGTTGGCGGCTGTCTCACAGCATGTGTTTTTTTTTTTTTTTTTGATCTTAATGCTTATGCTATGCCTCTGCTATGCTGGGTGTTGTTCTTTCATATTATGCTTGGCCTGGCTGTTATATATATTTGCTATGTGGGTGAGTGATCTATTCTAGATGCTCTACTTTGTATAGATCTCTGTGGGGGGGGGGCGGGCGGGTAAGGTTGGGGCTGCCCCGCGGCATCATTTAAGGCTCGGACCTCAGTGAAGTTAACTGAGGTATAAGATGTGTCTGGAATTTAGGGGATTTTGGGGAGGAGGGAAGGGGCTGGGGAGGGGGGGAGGGCGGGGGCTGGGGAAGTAATTAGAACTTATACAGAGGGAGATCGGGGCCACTTAATTGTTCTGAGGGAATTCCTGAGACGTTCCTGGGGTGTCTTACTCTCATATTCTAAGACCCTGTTACCTGGGGGCGGAATGGAGGCTGGGCCGTTCCGCACTCAGAAGAGTAGCATTCTTGCTTGTCCCGTGGCAGCATTATCTAAAACTGCTGAATGCCTTCTGATTTAAACTTTGTTACGTGGAATGTGGGGGGGATCAGTACACCGGTGAAACGTACCAAAATTTTGCAAGCCCTTAAGAGGCGCAAGGCTCAGGTAGCATTATTGCAGGAAACCCACCTAACGGCCGCAGAACACGCTAAATTGAAGCGGGATTGGGTAGGCATGGTTTATTCCGCCTCCTCAGACACGAGACGGAAAGGGGTGGCCATCTTGATACACAAAAGCCTCTCCTGTGAACTTCTGGGGGTGGAGGGGGACCCCATGGGTAGATATCTTTTCTTACACGCTAAAATTCAGGGAGAAGAGATCTTCATCGGCAATATTTATGCTCCAAATATTTATAATCATGACTTCTTCCGGGAAGTTTTAAAGAAAATTCTGGCAGCCCCTAAAATCCCGATAGTTTTAGCGGGGGACTTTAATTGTCCCCATGATCCGGTTTTGGATAAATCTCAACATCAGTCTGGGCGGAGATGGGACGCTAAAGGAGTTGGTTTTCTATGTGATTTGGGGGAGCTGGTGGACATGTGGAGGGTGTTGCACCAAGACAGTAGAGACTACACACATCTCTCGCGAGCCCATAATACATGGTCGAGAATTGATTATATTTTGGTGTCGAGGCAGTGGTTTTGGAAAGTACGTAACGTAGAGATAGAGTCTATTATTATCTCAGACCATGCTATGGTCTGTCTGGGTTGGCGAGGGGAGGGGGTGGGGAGCCGTAAATGGACTTTTCCTAGTCACCTTTGGAAGAAGCCGGAATTTGGGGAGTTCCTGCGGAAGTGTTGGTCGGAATATGTGCATCACAATGAGCAGACGGCGAGTTCGGTGGCAGTCTTCTGGGAAACGGGTAAAGCCGTCCTACGCGGTCATATCATCGCTTATGTAGCTGCAGAGAAACGTCGGGTTAATGACGATATCCTTAGATTAACCCGAGACTTGCGCGCGGCAAAAACACAGGCAATCCGACGGGCGAGCGGCGTCCCGCCTTATGTGGCCATTCAGAAACAGCTGAACGATTTACTGCAAGAGAGAGCTCTCCAGTCACAGCAATATTACCGCCACCAATTTTTTCGGTACGGCGATCGGTCCGGTAAACTGCTCGCGCGGCTAGTGAGAGATAGGACAGGCCCCCGAGGGGTGATGGTGATTAAGGATGCTGAGGGGCGGAAGCACACGCGCAGTGAGGAGGTGGCGAGCGTGTTCCGCTCCTTCTATGCGCAGTTATACAGGCAGGAAGATGGAGATGAGGACCAGGTAGCGACTTTTCTCCAGGGAGTCTCCCTCCCTAAACTCTCGGAGGAGCAACTAACGGTTTTGAATCAACCCATCACGGGGGGGGAAGTCCAAAAAGCAGTGCAGGCGGGCTCCTCACACAAGGCCCCAGGTCCTGACGGCTTCACGTATGAGGCCTATAAGCTGTTAGCGTCAGCATGGGTCCCCACGTTGGTGGCTGTTTATGAGGAGGCGGGTGCCTCGGGCATTTTTCCGCGTGATATGCGCACTGCTAGTATTAGTTTGATTCCGAAATTGGGGAAGGATTTGGAAGACCCGGCTTCCTACAGACCTATCTCTCTGATTAATGTGGACTTGAAACTGTTTGCTTCGGTCCTTGCGAACCGACTTCAATTATTCCTCCCGGCCTTGATAGGAAGACACCAGGCGGGTTTTGTTAAGGGACGTGAGGCTTCAATCAATATAGGAACGGTGCTCTTAGGAATTGAGAAGTGTCTGCTTCATCACGAACCATTGATTCTCGCTAGCCTAGACTCGGAAAAGGCATTCGATAGGGTGTCCTGGAAATATATGTTCGCAGCTCTGCGAAAGTTTGGTCTGCAGGGACAGTTTTCCCAGTGGATCCAGGCACTCTATGCTGCCCCCCGCGCGATGGTTGACACAGGAGGGGGGGCCTCTCACCCATTCACACTGCACAGGGGAACTAGACAGGGATGTCCTCTGTCCCCGTTGTTGTATGTTTTGCAGTTGGAGCCCTTGTTGGTTGCCCTGGCCGAGTCGCACTCTATACGGGGTATCGCGTGGCGGGGAGGGGGCATTAAGGTCAGTGCTTTTGCAGATGATCTCTTACTATGTCTTACAGACCCGGAAAGGTCCCTGCCAGAAGCCCTTCGCCTTATTGAGACTTTTGGAGCCTTCTCTGGACTTCGCATCAATCGCTCGAAATCCCTGGTTTTAGATGTGGATAACCAATCGCGCTCGATTTGGCGGGGGGTCTTTCCGTTAATGTGGGCAACTGGACCAATTCGTTACCTGGGTATACATATTCCGGCGCACCCACGGAGTCTCTATGAGGTCAATATCCGGCCGCTGCTGCTGTCGACGATGGCCAACCTGCAGAAGTGGAAAGATCTCCCGCTCTCCCTTATGGGACGGATAGCTTTGGTGAAAATGGTGGAATGGCCGCGTTGGATATACCTCTTACGGCAACTGCCCTTATGGGTCACTCGGCGGGATTTGCTCGAGCTACACAGTAGCCTGGGTCGGTTTATCTGGCAAGCTAAAAGGCCTAGGATAGCCCTAGCAGCGCTAATGCGACCAGTGAGTGAAGGAGGTGTGGGCTGGTCCTCCCTCAGATCCTATAATCTTAGTTACCTAGCACGCCGGGTGAGTGATTTAGTTATGGGGAACGAGGAGCGCCTTCCTCTCACTCTGCTGGATCAGGCCTCCGAGCCGTGGCATAGAGTATATCTGTTGCACTGTGGGGGTTCGTTGCTCCCGGCGTTTTGGAGGAACTCGTGTTATTTGCGAACGCTTCGATCGGTGTGGAGAGTTATCTGTAGGTCTCATGCGCAGCGCTGGTCGATCACGGATTGCTTGCCTCTGCTCGGTAATCGAAGTTTTCCGCCTGGGAGGGAGGGGGGCGTAGCTCGGGCCTGGCAGCGAGCCGGGGTGGAATATCTGGGACAGCTGCGAATGGAGACCTCTGGACAGGTGGAATCGTTTACGCATCTCTGTGCTCGGTATCGACTGCAGAGGTCATCCTTTTACTTCTATTTACAGGCTCGCCACTATGTGGCAAGTCTAGTTAAGGATGCATCGCCCTGGTCGGATACAACTAGCCTCTGGGGGTTGATGAGTAGACTGCAGGAGACCTCATCTGCAAGTCAGCTGCGCGCTGAGCTGGCCCCCCCGTCCACCCTACAATGTTTATCCCAGTTGGTGGATCGCTGGCGAAAGGATGGGCTGGAGGGCCTTACTGAAGAGACTCTCGGACAGGCTTTTTTGCTACTTAGGGGAATAGTAGAAGCAGTACGGTATCGTGAATTGCAATTTAAGCTGTTATGGAGGGCGTATGTCTCAGAGGTGAGGGCGCGGCGGATGGGCATCGTTTTGGTGGATGTGTGTGGTCTCTGTAAGAAGGAGGTGGGAACCTTATTGCATAGATTTTGGGCTTGCTCCACCATCTCTGTCTTCTGGGAGGGAGTCGGGGCAAAACTTAGTTGTTGGACTCACACACACCGCTAGCCCTACACCCTCTCTGGTGTATATTTCATTTGGCCTCCCCGGGGGTCCATGGTGCTCGGCCTCAGAGACAGTTCTATGAAAAGGGCTTCTTAGTGGCCAAGCGCTGTATTCTGCGCCATTGGCTCTCGGAGGGGGGACCGGGACTGGAAGAATGGGAAAGCCGCCTGCGTGGCTTGATGCAGATGGAGCGTAGAACTGCCAAATTGCTCGGACATGGGGCATGGGAAAGATTTCAATCCATATGGGAGCCTTTATTTGGTTCGGCTGGGTTGACCAACGGTGAGGATTAGGTGGGTTGTCCCGAGAGTGTGGTCCTCTTAGGGGACTGGTTTGGGGGGAGAACTGGGTACGCTCAGGAAGGCGGGATGGGTGTGATTTCCCGTGGACGTTTTCTGGAGTAGTAACTAGGGTTTGGGCTACTTAGGGTGGGGGGGGGGTGTGTTCTGGGAGGGGGGGAGAGGGAGCTAGGGAGACTGGGGGGAGGGGGGCGGGTATGTTTCTTTCTTTCTTTATCTGTTTCTCTCTCTCTTTCTTTATCTGTCTCTTTGTGTTCTCCTGGTTGCTGTTCGTATTATTGGTGAATTGGGAAGTGCCCCTGTGCGTCTGATATTAGTTATGGGGGTCCCTTAGGGCCCTCGGGCATTTGGAAGCTTTGGTAAGGGGATAACCCTATCTTGCTTGTCCTTCAGTTGTCAGGTTATAGCCCCTTTGGGTTGATCCTTTGTTTTTATTGAGTGATTTCCTGCATTCCTCTGTTCCTAGTTCTTATTTTATTTACTTGTTTACACTGTACTAACTTGTTTGCCTTCCCTGTCTAGGGGTGCACAAATGACTGTATGTTTATATGTGGAAATAATAATAAAAATGATTTTACATAAAAGAGGTTAACTGCTTTATCTCCAGGAACAAACAGGAATGTAGTCTTCACATATGGGTATCGGTACCAACAGAGTCTACGCAGGAATGCTCCCCAGTGTCCAATAGGAACACTTTTGGGAGCATCCCACAGCACCTGCGTGCTGCCTTCCTGCCTTTCCCACTCTCCCTCTTCAGCTCTTCGTTTTCCGTGGAGCCAACAAGTCACATACCCTGTCACCGCAGAAAATTCCTTCCTTATTCTTTATTTTTTGTAGTCGCGTCTGCCTTCGTTCGACGCCTACCGTTACCGCTGTTGGTTCTTTATTCTTTTCTCTAAAAAAAAAAAAAAAGATAGATATAGTTTATGAGGTATTTTTCTTCAGAAACTTTTTTTCCTCGGTGCTAGGCGCCATTTTGGGCACTAGGCCCATTTTCCTTAAAAATGGAAAAACCAGCTACTGGTTTAAAAAAAAAAAAGTTCTAAATGTGGCGGTACCATATCCGTCACTGACACCCATGACTGGTGTCGTAAATGTTTAGGCCCTGACCATTCTCCTTTGGCGTGCCTCTCCTGTAGGAAGATGACTAAAAGGGGCCTGCAGAATAGAGCTGCAAAACACGGTACACTTTTTGCCTCAGATGCGATGTCCGTTGCATCAACGTCTTCCAGAGCCTCATCTTCCTCCCATGGATCTCAAATAACTAAACAAAAGTCTAGCCGGTCGTCAAAGGGTAGATCTCCTTCTAGGCATTGAGAGGCTATTGGCATTGCCCTTGAGGAAACTTCACTGGCGAAACAGCCCCGGTGGGAGGCTTCGGCTTCCAAAGCATTAATAGGGCTCCAGGATGTTTACGAGGCCTCCACCTTGGCAGAACTACTGGTGCCATGCTCTGAGGTTCCGGACGCTTCTACCGGTACCAACACCCAAGCATCGGCAGCGTCGATAGATCAGAGGTTTCTCACTATCGAACGCAGTCTGGCTGCTCTTCTCATGGCTTCGGTACCATTGAGACTGCTACAGACGGTTCAACAGGCACGGCCTCGGTGGGTATACCCCCATGCCGATTCTTGAGTCTATCTCCGGCATCAACAGATCGGTACCGGTACACCTCAATACCGACTTCGATCGATACCGGTACCATGCTCTGCACGAACATCAGGATTGGAGATATTTCAAATCTTACGATTCCGATGATTCTGATGACTCTGCCGATACCAGAGTACTTCTTCTGGAGGAACCATCATCTTCTCCTTAACGCAGGATATCTCCTCCAGAGGACATGTCTTTTCAGGATTTTATTTGTGAGGTGGCTTGAGGCCTTGCAATCACCATAACTCCTGAAAAGGAACCTAGGGCACAAGAATTAGAAACATAGAAACATACAAATATGATGACAGAAAAATACCACATGGCCTATCTAGTCTGTCCTTCCATAACAACAACTACAACAGTCCCCTTTTTACCTTTACAGATCCTCTGTGTTTGTCCCATGCGTTTTTGCATTCAGTTACTGTCCTCATCTCTACCACCTCCACTGGGATACTATTCCACGGATCCACTACTCTTTCCGTAAAGAAATATTTCCGCATATCACTCCTGAATCTATTCCCCTTCATCCCATGTCCCCTCGTAGCAGAACTTGCTTTCAATTGAAAGAGGCTCTCTCCCTGAACATTTATGCCACGGAGGTATTTAAACATCTCAATCATATCACCTCTATCCCGCCTTTCCTCTAAGGTATACATATTAAGATCCTTCAGTCTGTCCTCATATGCTTTATAATGAAGACCACTAATCATTTTAGTAGTCACCCTCTGCACCAACTCCATCCTGTTCACATCTTTTTGAAGGTGCGGTCCCCAGAATTGCACACTATACTCCAAATGAGGTTGCACCAAAGACTTATACAGAGGCACTATCACCTCCTTTTGTCTGCTAGCCATTCCTCTCCGTATGCACCCAAGGATCCTTCTAGCTTTTGCCGTTGCCTTTTCTACCTGTTTAGCTACTTAAAGATCATCAGACACAACCACGCCTAGGTCCCGCTCTTCTTTAGTGGACAAAAGTACTTCACCCCCTATACTATATTGCTCCCTTGGATTGCTGCAGCCCAAATGCATGACCTTACATTTTTTAAGATTAAAACCCAGCTGCCAAATTCTAGACCATTCTTCAAGTTTAGCTAGATCCCTCCTCATGTTATCTACACTTTCCTGGGTGTCTACTCTATTGCAGATTTTGGTATCATCCGCAAAGAGGCAAACCTTACCTGAAAGCCCTTCCGCTATATCACTAACAAAGATGTTAAAAAGAATTGGACCAAGGACAGATCCCTGGAGCACACCACTGATAACATCCTTCTCCTCAGAGTGAGCTCCATTTACTTGTACTCTTTGTCGCCTCCCACCCAACCAATTTCTAACCCAAGCAGTAACTTTAGGGTCCATCCCTAGGGTGCTCAGTTTGTTTATAAGTCACCTGTGAGGAACAGTGTCAAAGGCTTTACTGAAATCTAAATACACCACATCTAGGGCTCTCCCTCGGTCCAACTCCCTGGTCACCCAGTCAAAGAACTCAATCAGATTTGTCTGGCAAGACCTGCCTCTGGTGAATCCATGCTGCCTCGGATCCTGTAAGCCGCTGGACTCCAGAAACCTCACTATTTTCTCTTTCAGCAGCGTTTCCAATAATTTACTCACCACCGAAGTTAAACTAACCGGCCTGTAGTTTTCAACCACATCCTTACTTCTGCTTTTGTGTAAAGGCACCACATGAGCCTCTCTCCAGTCCTTTGGCACCACTCCCGACTCCAACGAGGCATTGAAAAGGTCAGTCAGTGGTGCTGCTAGAATGTCCCCAAGTTCCCTCAGTATTCTCGGGTGTATCCCATCTGGTCCCATCGCTTTGTCTACTTTAAGTTGAGATAGTTTCTCATGAACACAGTCTTTTGAAAATTGTTCAAGATGTCCTTTGCTTCTGTTCCTATTTGTGGGTGTTTTCTGAGGTCCTGCTCCTGGTTCTTCATCTGTGAACACAGAACAAAAATATTTGTTAAGCAATTCCGCTTTATCCTTATCAGCTTCTACATATTCCTCCCCTGCACCCTTGAGTCTGACAATACCACTTTTGCCCTTCCTCTTCTCACTAATATAGAAATCCCTCAATGCCCTAAGGCTCCCAAAGAAGCACCTACTCTGCCTATTCATCACATCCTACATGATCTTATGCTGAGGATGTGGGAAACACCTTTTAACCACATCTCTTCGCTCTCAGAGGCTCGATACAATGTATTGAGTTCCAGCTTGTCCTGGCTTCCAAAAAACTCAGTTACCACACCATTCAATGGCAGTGGAATCAGCTATGCATAGGATGAAGAGTGCAAAGAGGCATGCTTCCAATCCTCCAGGCCGTGAATGCAGGACTATCGATGCCTTTGGGCGTCGATGCTTCCAAGCTTCCATGCTCTCAGCCAGGATCAGCTCCTATATCCTATATATGGGAATGTTGCTCAAAAAGGTCACAGGAGACTTATAGCTTATGCGCTCCCTTCTTCCTGATGATAAACGACAAAACTTTCTTATTCTTTTCAGATATGCTCAGGATGTTTCCAAGTTTGTAAACCGTGCAGCCTTTGACTGCTTTGAATGCATCAGCAGAACCTCTGCTATTGCCATTGGTGCACGTCAGATTGCCTGGCTTCAGAACTTGGAACTTTGGGTACAAGATAAATTGGGAAATATCCCTTGCACAGGAGAAAATCTCTTTGACAGGAATTGGCAGGAAAAGGCTAATGAAATAGATGCTGACAATATCACCCTGGATAGATTGTCAAAATCTACAGCCAACCCAGCCAAAAAAAAATCCTATTAAAAAAAAACCCTTTTTCAGCAAAAAAAAGGAAGTTTTTATCCTTCTTATGCCCAGCAGGGGCAAGGTACAGTTCAGGCTGCCCAAAAGGGACACCAGCAAAAAAAACTAGACAACAAAAAAAGCCAAAAGGGCCGAAAGCTCAGCCAGCTCCACAGGCTCAGCCTCCTGAGTGGCTTTGACTCCTACCTAGAGAACTTAGCCTTCCTGCCCCTGAACGGTCCAGAACCCTTAGCCATCCCTGGCAGGTTGTGTCATTTTGCCAACAGATAACAGGAGAAAATTGGACTCTGACCATTGTACAAGAGGGGTACAAGCTTCATTTTCACAGCATGCCCCCTCCTACAATCGTAAGACAGTTCAATTCCCAGACCCCTGTCAACAATCTCTTAGGTCAGGAGGTCACAACACTCCTTGCTCAAGGAGCAATAGAAGAAGTACCCATTTTACAACAGGGTACAGGGTTCTACTCCCCCTATTTTCTTATCCCAAAGAAAACAGGAGGACACAGACCCATTTTAGACCTCAGAGAATTGAACAATATCTTTTCCAAGAGAAATTCAAAATGATCTCTCTAGGAACTCTTCTGCCATACCTTCAAAGTCAGAATTGGCTTTGTTCTCTAGATCTAAGGGATGCATATATTCGTATTCTCATTCATCCAGATCACAGGAAATTCCTGTGGTTCCTTTTCCAGGGAAAACACTTCCAATACAAAGTTCTTCCCATTGGTCTGGCTTCGGCACCAAGAGTATTCATGAAATGCATTGCGGTAGTAGCTGCATTCCTGCGAACTCTAGGGATATTCGTCTTCCCTTACTTAGACGACTGGCTCATTCGAGCTCCCATGGCTCCAGAAGCCAGCTCTGCTCTGTCTCGCACAATGTGAATCCTTCAATATTTGGGATGGGTCATAAACCTCCCAAAATCCTATCTTGCTCCTACTCAGTCCCTGGAATTCATAGGAGCTCATCTAGATACCAGACAGTCAAGGGCTTTCCTTCCACAGCCCTGCTGTCTGCGCAAAGTGCAGCTAGCTTCCCAAGCAGCAGTGAAGACTTACCTGACTGTTAGAGAAATGCTCCAACTACGGGGACATATGGCATCCACTGTACATGTGGTTCCCTATGCTCACCTCCACATGCGAGCAGCCCCATGGACCCTATCCACTCAGTGGACACAGTCCATAGGTCGCCTATCGGACAAAATAACAAACTCATAACATCTTGTTTCGTCCCTCCAATGGTGGCAATCACTGGAGAACCTTCTGGTGGGGTCTCCTTTCCAGCAACCCCTATTCCAGGCCACTCTAACAACAGATGCATCACAGGTGCGATGGGGGGCCCACCTTCACGATCTCTCTACCCAGGGTACCTGGATTCCACAGGAGGCTTGTCTTCACATAAAACTCCTGGAACTCAGAGCAATCTTCCTTGCTCTTCGAGTATTCCAAGCCCAGCTCAGCTACAAGACAGTCCTAGTCCAGACGGAGAATCAAGTAGCTATGTTCTCCGTGAACAAGCAGGGTGGAACCGGCTCTCTGTCATTATGCAACGAAGCTTTACGACTATGGGCCCTTGCCAGAGAGCATCAAATTCACCTCCTCATGGTATATCTTCCAGGCATTCAGAACCTTTGGGCAGACAAACTCAGCCGAGTACTGCTGTCACACGAATGGTCTCTTCATTCAGACCAGGTTGCCGAAATATTTCAAATCTGGAGAACCCCAGACATAGACCTCTTTGCAAGTCCACTGAATGCCAAACTTCCCTGTTTCTGTTCCAGAATTCCGGCTCGAGATTGTCAGGCAAGGGACGCCTTCCTCCTTCACTGGGGTCAAGACTTCCTCTATGCCTTCCCACACATTCCCCTCATCGCCAAAACCCTATTCAAGCTTCAGAGAGGCAGAGGTCGTATGATTCTCATAGCTCCACGTTGGCCACGGCAACGTGGTATCCTCTGCTTCTACATCTCTCTCAAGCTGCACCTCGGGAATTGCGGTGTGCTCCAGATCTTCTCTCCCAAGAGAACGGGATGCTATGGCACCCGAATCCCCAGTCCCTGCATCTCAGGGCCTAGTTGCTGAAAGCCTAGACCTTCAGGATCTCAACCTTTCTCGACAGGTAAAAGATATCCTACAGGCTTCTAGAAAACCTTCCACAAGACGATCATACGCCTTTAAGTGGAAACTGTTTACCATATGGTGTTCTCAAAAGGGACTTAACCCCCTTGCAATACCTCTGGAATCGGTACTGGAGTACCTCCTTCATTTATCAAATGCTGGTCTTAAGACCAATTCAGTAAGAGTCCATCTTAGTGCTATTGCAGCTTCCTACAAGCCTCTAAATCAGTGGTTCCCAAACCTATCCTGGGGGACCCCCAGCCAGTCAGGATAACCACAATGAATATGCATGAGAGAGATTTGCATACACTGCCTCCATTGCATGCAGATCTCTCTCATGCATATTCATTGTGGATACCCTGAAAATCCGACTGGCTGTGGGGTCTCCCAGGATAGGTTTGGGAACCACTGCTCTAAATGGACAACCTATTTCCTCTCATCCACTTATAACAAGATTTATGAGAGGTCTTCTATTAACAAAACCTCCCATTAGACCACCACCGGTGGCATGGGATTTGAATCTTGTTCTCGGGCAGCTCATAAAACCACCCTTTGAGCCTTTAGCTACTACATCTCTGAAATTCCTTTCCTGGAAAGTTATCTTCCTAATTGCAATCAACTCTGCATGCCGCATTAGTGAATTGCAAGATTTATTTATTTATTATTAATTTATTTACATTCTCTTATATACCGCGCTATTCTGCATCAGTGTGGTTTACATTGAACAAACTGAAATTACATTGAACAGGGCATTATAACTTTGAGATAACTATTTTACAGGGAACATGGGCTATGGAGGGTTAAGTGGCTTGCCCAAGACCACAAGGAGCACCTGTGGGACTAGAAACCCCAGTCCTTCCGGCCCAAGGTTGCTGTCCTCTAGTGGGATTTGAACCCCCGACCTTCTGGCCTGAAGTACCTTGCCCCAACCACTAGGCCACTCCTCCACTCTAGTGGCTGATCCTCCTTATACAAGATTTCACCATGATAAGGTCGTTCTTAGGACTCATCCATACTTTAAGCTAAAGGTGGTTTCCCCTTTCCATTTAAACCAAGCGGTTTACCTTCCTATATTCTTTCTGAGGCCTCATGCCTCCAATGCAGAAAGAAACCTTCATACCTTGGACTGTAAAAGAGCTTTAGCTTTTAACCTACAAAGAATACAGCAACATAGAAAGTCTTCTCAATTCTTCGTTGCTTTTGATTCTAGTCATTTGGGACTTCCAATTTCCAAGAGAACTCTGTCTAACTGCATATCCTTTGCCTTTGAGAGTAAGGGTCTTCCTCTTGAAGGCCATGTCACAGCTCACAGTGTGAGAGCCATGGCAGCCTCTATGGCTAACCTTCACTCTGTATCTATCGATGACATCTGTCGAGCAGCCATTTGGCTTCGGTACATACATTTACAGCCCACTACTGCTTAGACAAGGACTCCCACCGGGATGCCTTGTTTGGCCAGGCTGTTCTTCAACATCTCTTTCAGACTTAATTCAACTCCTACCCACCATCCCTGGTGGGATGCCAGAAATCCATGGGAGGAAGCATGGCCCATCTCACAATGGGTTGCAGCTTCCTGGGGCCATCTCCCTGGCATCTTCAGCTAGGGAGTCTCCATATGTGAAGACTACATTCCTGCTTGTTTCTTGAGATAGCGTAGTTACTCACCTGTAACAGGTGATCTCCGGGAACAGCAGGAATTTAGTCTTCACAACCCACCCACCTCCCCTTGGAGTTGTCTCTCTATCTCCCTTTCTCTCTCTCCCTCTCTCCTTTGTCTCAGCTATAAACTCAACTGAAAAGGGACAGTGGGAAACGCGGGAAGGCAGCACGCAGGCGCTGTGGGACGCTTTCAAAAGCGTTCCTATTGGACGCTGGGGAGCGTTCCCACCGTCGGTACCGATGATACCCATATGTGAAGACTAAATTCCTGCTGTTCCCTGAGATCACCTGTTACAGGTAAGTAACTTTGCTTTCTCTGAAAGGACAGCTGGAAACCAGCTTGTGCTTTGGTAGGTCTCTCTCCCTTTTGCTTCAACAGGTACCTTAGCTCCACCAACTGAACAATGGCTGGGAAAAATTGTATCGCCAAAGCTGTTACCCCCATTACAGCTTCTGCCTCTGTCCAGACAGAAATCCCAATGCCAATTGAAGGACTGGTTCCATGTCCAGGATGTCTGCATGCTGAAACTCTCAGGAAACAAGTAGAGGAGCTCAGAGAAGAGGTGACGAGGCTCAGGAGCATTCAAGACAGTGAGAAATACATTGATGAGATGCTTTATGAGACATCAAAGCTTTCCAGCAGAGGAGAAGATGGGTGCCTACAGAATGACGAAGATTGGACACAAGTCGCCAGGGCCTGCAGAATCACCAATCCAACTTCTCCTGCCCTTGAATTGAAGAATCATTATGCAGCCCTGGAAGTGGAGGAGGTGAAAGCATCCCTGGAAAGGGAAGAACCAGAGCTCAAGTACCCAAAAGTTGCAGAATCAGTGACCACAAGGAAGCGAAGGGTAGTGGTGGTTGGTGACTCTCTTCTGAGGTTTACTGAGGCGTCCATCTGCCGACCAGACTTGATGTCCAGAGAGGAATGCTGTCTGCCTGGTGCCAAAATACAAGATGTTACGAAGAGTTTGCCGAGGCTCATCAAGCCCACTGACTGTTACCCAATGTTGCTAATCCATGTCGGAACAAATGATATTGCCAAATATCCCTATGAGCATATCAAAAGTGACTTCATGGCTCTGGGACAGAGGGTGAAGCAGATAGGTACACAGGTGGTGTTCTCTTCCATCCTCCCTGTTGAGGGTAAAGGCTAAGGCAAAGAGGCTCACATCCTGGAGATGAATGCATGGCTGCATGGATGGTGTCATCAAGAGCGTTTTGGTTTCCTGGACCATGTGAATGCTGTTCCAAGGGTTGCAGAGCAGAGATGGCGTCCATCTGTCCAAGAAAGGTTGACACGTCTTCAATAGTAGACTGGCTAATCTACTGAAGAGGGCTTTAAACTAGATTCATTGGGGATGGGTGAAGAAAACCCCCAGGTAAAATATCTTTATGGAAATGGGTAAAAGGGACAACATATGGAAAGGAGTCTGTATAAATGCCCATAGCATGGGAAATAAGATCTCCAGGAACAAGCAGGAATATAGTCTTCACATATGGGTATCGTCGGTACCGACGGAGCCCGCACGGGAACGCTCCCCAGCGTCCAATAGGAAAGCCTTTGGGAGCATCCCACAGCGCATGTGTGCTGCCTTCCCGCCTCTGTATCTCTCTCACTTCAGTTCTTCGTTTTCCGCGGAGCCGACAGGACGTGGTACCCTGTCACCGCAGAAAATTTACCTTTATTTCTTGCTTTTTGTGGTCGCGTCTGCCTTCATTCAACACCTACCGGTACCGCCGGTTCTCCTCTTCTTCTTTCCTTAAAAAAATAAAGAAAAACTTGTATTTCTTCAGGGATCTTTCCCTGCTTCTGGTGCTAGGTGCCATTTTGGGAAATAGGCCCATTTTTCTTCAAGCATAGAGAAACCAGCTTGTGGTTACAAAAAATGCTCAAAATGTGGCGGTGCCATTTCCATCACCGACACCCATGATTGGTGTCTAAAATGCTTGGGTCCTGAACATTGTCCAACGGAGTGTCTCTCCTGCATGAGGATGACATAAGAACATAAGATATGCCATACTGGGTCAGACCACGGTCCATCAAGCCCAGTATCCTGTTTCCAACAGTGGCCAAACTAGGTCATACGTACCTAGCAGTTTCCCCAAAAGACACAGGTTCCACAATGCTTGTACTGGGTCAAGCATTGATATCCTGGGTCCCTTCTTAATAATGGTTTATGGACCTTCCCTCCAGGAACTTGTCCAAACCTTTTTTAAACCCAGCTACACTAACAGCCGTTACTACATCCTCCGGTAGCAAATTCTAGAGTTTGATTACACATTCAGTGAAAAAAATATTTTATTTTATTATTCTTAAATAGTTTACCCTGTAGCTTCATTGCATGTCCCCTAGTCTTTCTATATTCTTATAACGTAAACAATTGATCTACGTTTACCCGTTCCACTCCGTTCATTAATTTATAGACTTCTATCATATCTCCCCTCAGCCGTCTCTTTTCCAGGTTAAAGAGCACTAACCTTTTTAGCCTTTCTTCATAGGAGTATCCTTCCATCTCCTTTACCATTTTGGTGGCTCTTCTCTGAACCTTTTCTAATATCGTTATATCCTTTTTAAGATACGGCGACCAGAATTACACACAGTATTCAAGGTGCGGTCTCACCATGGAACGATATAGAGGCATTATAATATCTTTTGTTTTATTTTCCATTCCTTTCCTTATGATACCTAGCATTCTATTTGCTCTCTTGGCCGCCGCTGCACACTGGGCGGAGGGTTTTAACATGTTATCCACAATGACGCCTAAATCTTTTTCCTCGGTGGTGGTTCCTAATGTGGAACCTTGCATCATGTAACCATAGTTTGCGTTGTTCTTCCCTAGGTGCATAACTTTGCACTTGTCCATATTAAATTTCATCTGCCATTTTGATGCCCAGTCTTCCAATTTATCAAGATCGTCTTGCAATTTTCCACAATCCTCTTGGGTTTTTTTTTTTTTATTGGAAGTCAGCATATAAGTACAACAGGTGCTAAACAAACATGCTCTAGACATAGTAAAAATACAAAAAGAAACACCGGCACGGCATCCAGAAAACATTGTTAACAAAGCCCTCGGTTTCTTTTTAATTTTTATTGTGTGCCCGTATTGTTATTTCCCCTTATCCACCTCCCCCCTCCCTCCCCCCCCCCCTCTGGAACCTAATTAAACTCCAATTCTCGCCCCTACTACACCCTACGTCTACCCACCTTCCTCCCCCCTCCCATAACCCCTCCTACCCCCCACCCCCCCAAGCACCCCTCCCATCACCCACCTTCCCTACCCCTCCACCACTAACCGCTAAATCCCCAAGAACTAGGGATGGGGACATCAACATATTGGACCACTCAGGGAAGAAAAGAGAGAGAAAAAGGAAAAAGGCTAAGGACTCCACAACACACTAGGCAGGTAGGAGGCCAGTGTCTCCCATAGTGAACAGAAAAAGGCGGAGGGATTACTGACCATATTGTGAAACGAAGACTGCCCACACTTGTTCAAATTGTGGCAGCCGTGATTGTCCAGCTGCCACCCCACGCTCCATAGTATATATATCCCACATGCGCTCCAACCACTGAGCAAGAGTGGGGGGCGGGATCTGTTTCCAGACAACGGCTAAGGCTAGCCGTGCCGCGTGTAGACCATGACGAATCAGAGCCAATTGGGAAGTCCGAGCACCCGGTATCTTAGCGCCCAAAAGAAAAATACCCGGATCCCACGGAATGCTCAACCCCACCAACCTTTGCATTCTGTACTGAATTCCCCTCCAAAAAGTCAGTATGCGCGGGCAGAACCACCAGACATGTGACAGGGTGCCTTCCTGCCCACATTTCCGCCAGCATAGACTGGATGCTCCGGGGTACGCTCGAGCAACCCCCACAGGCGTCATGTACCATCTATAGATTATTTTATAATTAGTTTCACGGGCATTAACTGCCAATGTACTCCTCCAGAGTCGACCTTCAAGTTGCTCCCAGCACTGCTCAGAGTAATTAAGACGCAATTCTTGGTTCCACTGTTCCCTGTGCTTGCTAGAGCCCACCTGTTGTGTTTGTAAATGCGCATATAAGGCAGCAATAAGGCCCTTTGTGGTGGTACACGCCTCACAAAAGCGGTCAACGTCCGTCAGGTCGCGAACAACCTGTGGCCGAACAGAGCGGTCTCGTACCCAGTGAACCGCCTGTGTATATTGATAAACATGACCAGGAGACAGGCCAAATTTCCCCTGAAGTGAATGAAAAGAGCACAGCCTACCATCTTCAAAAAGTTGGCCTACTCGGCTGAGCCCCTTATAACCCCACATCCGAAAGGCGGGATCACTCATTCCAGGGGGAAAAGAGAGATTATCCACAATGGGTGCCAAAGGAGTCAGGGTCGCCTTGCGGGGCCAGAAGAATTGATCCCAGCAGCAGAGAGTATGGAAACTGTAGGGGTTAGCTGACCTAGGGGCACCACGCAATTTGGAACTAAGCCACAACCGATCCCCCAGTCCCGCTCCTCCCGAAAGCTGCATTTCCATTTGTACCCAGCGTTTGGTGGTGGCCGTGTCCATCCATTCCACCCCTGCACGACACTGCGCTGCCGCATAATACCAATGAAGGTTAGGGGCCCCCATACCTCCCTGGCGCGTATGCGTAAAGAGAATCTGGCGAGCTAAACGGGGGCGACGAAACCGCCATATGAATTTCATAAACATGGTCTGCCACGTAGCCAGTACACCATGGGACAGTGAAATAGGGAGTACTTGAAATAGATACAAAAATCTCGGAACAACCACCATCTTCAACACCGCAATGCGCCCAAACCAAGAGAACAGCAGCCGGGCCCAAGAGTCTAAATCTCGCCTTACTTGTTGAATTAAGGGTCTATAGTTGGCCTTAAATAACGCAGCCCGGTCAACTGTCAGGTTTACACCCAAATAGCGAAGAGAACTCGTGACCCAACGGAAAGGGTAGGAAGCCTTTAGTCATAGACAGATGGCCTCTGAAACACCAACATTCAAAATTTCGGATTTAGTATAATTGATTTTAAAGCCAGAGACCTGGGAGAAGGCCTCGAAGATCTGCATTGCGACCGGGAGGGAAGCAACCGGGTCCGCCAGTGACTATATGATATCATCCGCGAAAAGGGCAATTCTGTAATCAGTGGACCCCACCCGAACGCCCTGAATGTCCGGGTGCTCCCGGAAGCTTTGCACAAGGGGCTCCATCACCAACGCGAACAACAACGGCGACAGCGGGCACCCCTGTCGGGTTCCCCATCCCAGTGTAAACCTCCCTGAATGACCCCCATTAACCTGGACACACGCTGTAGGGCCTTGATAGAGACAGTGAACCCACCGCATAAAGTTAGGTCCAAACCCCATCTTCTCCAGCACACACCAAAGGAAGTCCCAACTAACCCGATCAAAGGCCTTCTCAGCGTCAACTCCCAGTAACAGCGCCGGTTGGGAATCCTGTCGGGCCGCATGAATCACCTGCAGCATTCTTCTAATATTGTCCGCCGCCTGACATCCCGGCACAAACCCAACCTGATCCGGATGCACCATATTCGGGAGGACGCGATTCAGCCGTGCCGCCAACATTGAAGCCAATATTTTCACATCAGCATTCAGTAGGGAAATTGGGCGATACGAAGCTGCTTCCTGCAAAGGCTTACCCGGTTTGGGAATGACCACAATAAGAGCCTCACGTTGAGAAGGAGGCAGCACACACCCCCGTAGGATCTCATTATAAAGCACCACCAGGGTCGGAGTCAACTGGGCACTATACTTTTTGTAATACTCCATCGGAAACCCTTCAGCTCCAGGCGCCTTCCCCATTTTTAAACGTCGAATGGCCATTTCCACCTCGTCCACTGTAAATTCAGCATCTAGTTTCTCTTTATCAGCCGCAGCTAAACATGCTAAAGTAAAAGTACCCAAATAAGCCTGAGCACGGAGCAGATCAAAGGGTTCAGCTTTATACAGTTGTTCCAAAAAAGTTGCAAATACCTCCCTGATCTCCCGGGAGACCACCCGCAGGTGGCCCTGGGAGTCCTTAATTTCATGCACCACTCTCGAGGTGTGTTGCTGACATAGCCGTAAGGCAAGATGGCGTCCGGGTTTATTTCCCCTCTCGTAGAGGGTTTGTTGCAGTTTCCGACGCATATTATCCAAGCCACGTTGCATGCAAGCACCCAGCTTTGCCCGAACCACCCCCCACTGATGCAAAGTCCGTTTAGAGCCTGTCCAGGCATGCTCCAATTGGAGATGTCTACTGCCTTCCTCCAAGCAGTGAGATTCCCGTGCCCAGGCTTTCCGGGCGCACGTCGCCTCGGCGATCAACTGGCCCCGGGCCGTTGCCTTGAAGGCGTCCCAAACCGTAGATAGCGGAACCTCCCCAGTATCATTCAATTCAAAAAAATCACCGATAAAACGGCCATGGTCTTGAACAGCTTGCTGCCGCTGAAAAAAACGGTCATCTAGGCGCCATAACTGAGGCCGCTCACCACTTAGATCCGCAGGAAAAACAAGCCAACATGGAGCGTGATCCGACCAAGTCAATGTTCCATGCCCAGCAGTCACCCTTCCATCCATTAGTCGTTGATCTATTAAGAAATAGTCTATGCGAGTATGTACCTTATGCACGGAGGAGTAGTAAGTGTAACTTTTCTCCCCCCTGTGTGTATCCCGCCAGACATCACGCAAGCCCAGATCATGCATAAACCTTCGCAGTGCGCGACTAGGCCCACTGGCTACCTGACCAGCGCGACCCGTCGAATCCAAAGATGACTCTGCATGCGCATTACAATCACCACCCAGTATAATCGGGCCCTTCGCGAAGTCAGCCAGCAACACCTTCAACTGCGCAAAAAAGGCCACCTGGCCCGCATTCGGGGCATAAATAGTGGCCAACGTAAGTAAACGCCCTTCCAAACGAACGTTCATAAAGAGCCATCTTCCCAAAGTGTCTCTCTTGACTTCCTCCACCTGTAGAGATAAGCTCTGATGGACCAGCAAGGCTACCCCACGCTTTTTCCGACCCTGCGTATCTGAGGCCACCCACACTTCGGAGTAAGGCTTGCGCTTCAACAAACCCTGATTGCTACTCCGGAGGTGTGTCTCCTGCAAGAACACAATGTCCCCTTTTAGAGAGCGCAACTCTGTAAACCACAGGGAACGCTTTCTGGGAGAGTTGAGACCCTTCACTTTCAGAGATACCAACTTCAGCATTAATATTCACCTACCCCACCGCTCCCGCCCCATAGCCTGCCCCCCCCCCAAGCTGTCCAGTCTCCTCCATCTTCCCGCATGAACACCTGCCTGACTGAAGCATTCGTTGTGAGCACTGTCCTCCCTCCTTCCCCAGTGGACATACCCATAGTCCTCCCGCATCCACAGCTGCCCCCCCCAATAGTACTTACTCCCCCCACCCCCCTCCCCCCCCGCCAAACCACTCTCCCACCCCATCATTACCACCAGCCCGCCTAAGCGGCAGGACACAACAAAATGGAACCCAGATCCAGCCCACCCCGGGACCCCCTACATAAGAGATACTAAGGCAACAGACATTGTTAACACATCCTCCATGAAATGATAAGCCAAGAAGCCAATGTCCCGAACTCCCTCCCCACAGCAATCCCACCCTAGCCACCTTCCTCCCCAAGGGGTCACTTTACCACCTGCAAACCCCCCAAACTTATTAACATCATTAAGTACAAAGGGTGCAAGAGAAACGGTTATACATCTTGTACATTATAACATGAAAGAGAACATATCTTCAAACAAGACAAGCATTAGGGACACTTTCAGTTCGTGGCCCAAGGCCCCGGCGGAGTTAAACATGTTTGCCAACATGAGTCTACCTCGGTAGCTCCGCATCCGTATACCTCAGGAATCTAGCAATAACATCCCGTGGTTGGTTATTGGGTGGCTTCCCCAGGGCTCGATGCACCCTTTCAATCTCCATCGTAGCTCCACGGGTTGTAAACTCCTCTGTTATTAACAGTTCAGCCATCAGGGTCTTAAGCACCATCACCAGGTCTTCTGCCCCCCCACCCCTTCACCTCTGGGATACCCCTGAACCGCACATTATTGCGGCGAGTCCGGTTTTCAATATCATCAATTTTGTACGTCAGTTCCATCGCCTGAGCCTGGTGCCGGTCAGCTGTGCATTGTAGATCCACCAGGGTGCCAGCCTGATCTTCTTGTTTCGTCTCAATCTTCTCCACCCTGGACCACAGGTCTTTGATATCACCGCGTAGCTCTGCAATCGTATTCATCACCTCTTCACGCATGGAGCGGAATTCTCCAGCAAGATCCTCAAAGCCTCTCCGAAGCTCCCGCTGCAAGAGGTCACGAGTGGAGGATGCCATATCGCCTTGTTCAAGTTCACTGAGAGTCTCGTCATCAGACCCGTCAGAATGTCGCCTTCCGGGGGGGCTATCGTGAGATCCACTTTTGCTCATCAGACGCTGAGATGCCCGCGGTGTATCCCGAGCCTCAAGCTTCTTGGCTTTTGCTGCCATGTGGCACTAATTTCCCTGCCAACTAGACAGGCAGAGAAGTGCAACTCAACCCCACTTGTCAGATCCCGTGAGGCAGCAAGGGGTTGCGATGTTCTACAGCCCAGACAGGTAGCAAAGATTGAGCAAATGTGATGAGAGATTAACTTTAGTAGTGAGCACAAGAAGGTTAAATATTTCACTTAGCTCCAGTAGAGGGCATTCCAGTTCCACAACTGTCAGTGCTGCCAGGCAAGCAAGGGAAATACAAGAGAGTTGATTACTCACTTCAGCAACAGGGACACCAGAGAGCAGGTGTGAGATAGAAGAAATCTTTGATGCAAAAGTTTCAGCACGTGAGGCTCACAGACAGGAACAACAGCTGACTACTTCCGGACTATGAGGAGCCCGCGAAAAGGAGTTGGAACTCAGATGCTGTCCTGCGTTCCACGAACACGCGGTAATGGCCGCTCCACCCCCGGATCGTTGCAACACCAGAGGGTAGGGTCCCCCTCACACACACTTCTCTCACAGTCACAGATCAAAATCTGGCATAAAGGAGGAAGACGCTGGAGCCCGCACTCACTTCGGGGGGAGCTTCCCTGCAGCACAGCGTTTTCTGCCTCTCCTCAGAGGCTCCGGCTGCTGGCAGCGTAAACGTCACCTCACCCACTCTCCGGGCACCAGGGCAGACGTCGGAGGAGGCCCAGGGGTATCGCACACCAGCCAAAGCACAGCGCAGAGGAGCAGGGACAGACTTCCGAAGCTGTGTCCCCAGCCGCGATGCACCCCGTCTCCAGTCAATCGCCCAGGGCGCCGCCGTTCACCACACCAAGATGCAAACGTGATACCCCCTATACATTGGCTGGGATGCAGGTACACTCAGGAGGCTGATTTTATAAGTTTGCCACTGTTAGCACTGATTAAGGGGGGACCCGGGACGGTGCCGATCTCTCAGGCGTCCATCTTGGAACGGGCTCACCTGGAAGTCCTCAATCCTCTTGGGTTTTAACAAATTTAAATAGTTTTGTGTCATTTGCAAATTTGATAACCTCGCTCATTATTCCACTTTCCAGGTCATTTATGAATATGTCAAAAAGCAGCGGACCCAGCACAGATCCCTGGGGTACACCACTATTCACCTTTCTCCATTGGGAAAATTGGCCATTTAGCCCTACCCTCTGCTTTCTATCTTTTAACCAGTTCCTGATCCACAGTAGTACACTGCCTCCTATCCCATGACTCTTTAGTTTTGCCAAAAGTCTCTGATGAGGGACCTTGTCAAAGGCTTTCTGAAAGTCCAGATACACTGTATCAACCGATTCACCTTTGTCCACCTGTTTATTCACACCTTCAAAAAAACATAACAGATTAGTAAGACAAGATCTTCCCTGTCTAAAGCCATGTTGGCTGTCTCCCATTAGGCCATAACTATCTACATGCTGAGTAATTTTATTCTTTATGATGGTTTCTACCATTTTTCCCGGTACTGACGTCAGGCTCACCGGTCTGTAGTTTCCCGGATCACCCCTGGAACCCTTTTTAAAAATTGGTGTTACATTGGCGATCCTCCAATCTTCCGGTATTAGAGATGATTTTAATGATAGTTCACAGATTACTAATAGCAGGTCTGCAATCTCATATTTCAGTTCTTTCAACACCCTTGGATGTATACCATCCGGCCCAGGTGATTTGCTACTCTTCAATTTATCTAATAGTTGTAATTCATCTTCCCGATGTATCAATATTTCCTTCAATTCTTCCGCACCTTTAAATACCACTTCAGTCATGGGTAACATCCCTACATCTTCCTCAGTTAAGACCGAAGCAAAGAATTCATTCCGTCTCTCCGCTATCGCCTTGTCACCTCTTAGTGCCCCTTTAACCCCTCTAACATCTAATGGACCAACTGACTCTCTCACAGGTTTTTTGCTACGAATGTACTTGAAAAAGTCTTTATTTCACATTTTTGCTGCCACAGCAAGCTTCTTCTCAAATTCTCCCTTTGCCTGCCTTATCAACGCCTTGCATTTGACTTGCCAGTGCTTGTGCTGTTTTCAGGTTTCGTCGTTTGGCTCTTTTTTCCATTTCCTGAAAGATGCTTTTTTGGCAACAACAGCCTCTCTGACCTCCCCTTTAAACCATGCTGGCAGTTTTTTGGACTTCCTTCCACTTTTCTTAATGTGTGGAATACAGCTGGTCTGGGCTTCCAAGACGAAAAGGGGCCTGCAGAATAGAGCTGCAAAACTCAGTACCCTTTTTGCTGCAAATACGATGTCAGTTGCATTGACGTCTTCCAGGGCTTCATCTTCCTCCCATGGATCTCAGGTAACCAAATTGAAGTCTTCTAAGACTAGCCGGTCCTCGAAGGGTAAATCTCCTTCAAAGTATCGAGATGCCACTAGCGTTTCCCTCGAGGATAGTTCACCGGCAAAACAGCCCCGGCGGGAGTCTTCAGGCTCCAAAGCATTAATGGGGCTCCAGGATGTTCCAGAGGCCTCCACCTCTGCGGAACTACTGGTGCCATGTTCTGGGGTCGTAGCCGCTTCCACTTGTACCGGCACCCAGGTATCAGCAGGAGCGATGGATCACAGAATCCTCACTATCGAACGCAGTCTAGCGGCCCTCTTAGCAGCTTCGGTACCATTAAGACGGCAACAAACAGTTCAACAGGTATCAGTACCAACAGTACCTGCTTCGACAGGACTGCTTCCCCCCCATGCTGATCTCCGGTATCGGGAATCAGGAACCGAGACATTTCGGTACCGACTTCGAGCAGTACCGATACCATACATTACAGGAAAACCCGGTGCTTGAGTCTTCCGATTCCAATGACTCTTGACGATTCTTCCAGTACCAGAGCAAATCTATTAGAAGATTCAGTTCCTGTTCTTCAACGCAGAATGTCTCCTCCAGAGGATATGTCCTTCCAGGATTTCATACGTGATTTAGCAAAGGGTCTTGCAATCACTGTGATTCCAGAAAAGGAACCTAGGGCAGAAGAATTAAGAATTCTACAATACCCTATGACTCCCAAGGAAACAGCTATGCTTCCCATTCACAAGATCTTACATGATCTAATGTTGAGAATGTGGGAAACTCCTTTGACAATATCTTCACATTCCCGACGCTTTGACACTATGTACCGAGTGCCAATTTGTCCTGGTTTTCAAAAAACTCAGTTACCACACCATTTAATGGTAGTAGAATCGGCCATGCGAAGGATCAAGAGTGCTAAAACACATTCTTCTAATCCTCCAGGCCGTGAATCCAGGACTCTCAATGCCTTTGGTCGTCGATGCTTTCAATCCTCCATGCTAGGAGCCAGGATCGGTTCCTACATTCTTTATATGGGAATGTTCCTGAAAGACATCACAAAAGACTTAGAGCTCCTTAGTCCTTGTGTTTCAGAGGAAAAAAGAGCAGACTACCTTATTCTGGTCAAGCATGCCCAGAATGTCTCAAAATTCATGAACGGTACTACCTTGGTGGGAGTCCCTGGAAAACCTCCTTGTAGGCTGTCCTTTCCAGCAGCCTCTATGCCAAACCACTCTGAAGACAGATGCATATAAGATGGGTTGGGGGTCCACTTGCACGATCTCTCCACTCAGGGTCTTTGGACCTCACAGGAGGTTTCCCTTCCCATAAACCTCCTAGAGCTGAGAGCCATTTTCAATGCTATTCAAGTCTTTCAGGGCCATCTCAGCAACAAAACAGTTCTTGTCCAAACTGACAACCAGGTAGCTATGTTCTATGTGAACAAGCAAGGCGGAACAGGCTCTCTGTCGCTATGCAATGAAGCTTTGCGACTATGGGCCCTCGCCAGAGAGTTGCAAATTCACCTGTTTGCGGTATACCTTCCGGGCATTCATAACATGTGGGCAGACAAACTCAGTTGAATACTGCTGCCACACGAGTGGTCCCTCCACTCAGTTGCTCTGCTGCAGTGCTAGAGAGAGGACCTATCCCAGTGAGCTCCTGCTTGGGGGAGGAGCCTAGCTCACAGTTGGTGCCTGGATGTCGGGTCCTGGGCCATCTCCAGCGGGAGAGGCCCAGGCCCAGAGGCCTACCAGGCCTGGTAGGCCTCCTTCGCTGCAACCGGATGGGGAGGATGGCAGCCTGTCACAGCCGGTTCCCCGGGAGGGGGACTCCCCAGGTAGGACTGCACATGGCCAGGGAAGAGGGACCCACCTGCCCGGAGGCTCGGGCCCGCTACCGCGGGGAGGAGGCTCCTTTCTCCTTCCCAGGCAGGGTGTGGAGGCTGGGTGGAGGCAGGGAGAGGCCCTGGGGAGGCCTTGGAGGACTGCCTCGTACAGTACTGGGGGAGGCGTGTTCCCCCCTCCGCCTCGGGTCCTGGAGGAGGCCTCTACCTCTTCCAGTGAGGATGAGGATGGAGGGTCGGGCCTGCCGTCCTTCCAGCAGCCAGCTAGGGTCCCGGACGAGATCGTGGCGGCGGTACGGCAGCTCCGGGGTCTTCAGGAGGAGGCGGCCCAGCTGCAAGCCCAGCTCTCCCACCTGGAGAGCCTGCAGGCCACCATTCCCGGTGAGGAGTGGGTGGCCTATAAGACCTATAGGAAGGGGGTGAAGCGGGCCTTGAAGGCCAAGTATCAGGAGATCTCGGATTTAAAAAGCCAGGGTTGTGGGTCCCTTGCTGAACTCTACCAAAACTATGATAGGTGGGCTCATGGTAGGTCTGCAGTCCAGGGGAGGCCCCCGGGGGTACATAGACCGGGTAGCTACCATCTCTCTCACACCCTGCCCGTCCCCCGTCCGACCCCTGTGAGGAATGCAGATTGCTCTGTACCACCCCCATGTGTGCAATCTCGGTCCGGAGACCCTTACCTGCCGGTGACAGCTGTTGCTGGTAGTATGCCTGTCCATTCCCCGGATGTTGAGCCCGTGGTGCCTGGTTTGCAGGCTTCTGATGTTCCAGAGGGTGATTGGGTGTTGCCCGGAGGAGTACCGGCCCGTCAGAGGTGGCAGGATCCTGGAATGGTGTCCCCTTCTGCTCCCCGTGCACAGCTGTTGGATTCGTGCCCCGCCGGTTTGGAAGTGAAAGGAGGGTCCAGCAGCAGCGGTTTCCCCCCTCAGCGGGCATTTTCGGCTCTTCTCCCGGTTTCCCCGACGGCTCCGTGGGCTGCGGGGAAAATCCAAGATGGCCGCCGGAGTCTCCACGATGACGTCTGCCTTCCCCCTGTTCATCTCGCTGAGCAGGATGATACGCCACCGGAGCTGTCTGCAGGGCTTCCCCCAGCCAGAATGGAGAACCAAGATGGCCGCCGAGCATCAGGTGATGTCACTTCCGGGTTCTCCCGGAAGTGTGCAGACGACCGTCTTCGATCCTCTGCCCTGCCGAAGGAGCACCGGCGGCGATCAGCAGGGGCGGTATGGGATCTTTTCCATTGCCCCTCTGCCGGAGGGGCTTCTGCAGAGGAAGATAAATTTTCGGAGGCTGCTTTCCCACGTCGGGGGTCAGCGGATGCTGCTGTGGCTTGTCGGCTGCCTTCTGCTGCAGCCATTACCGGTGCTGTACAGCCTCCGGCTGTGCAGGGGGATTTGGGGGGTTCTGCTTCCTCTTTCCTGGATCCCCGGAGGCTGCAGACTGGCCGCCCCTGGTTCCCGGAGGTGGCTGTCTGGTGCCGGAGGAGTGCAGGAAAGGGGAAGGAGCAGGGTTGGGGCTGCTTTTCTTTCTCTGCAGCCCCCGGGGGGGGCCGGAAGAATGCTCTTCAGCTGTCCCTGCAGCCTGTGTCGGTGGAGCGGGATGCGCAGGTGCCGGTAGTTCTCGCTGGTGTGGCCGAGGGGGGCCTGGCTCGCGGGGGGGCGTCCGCCCTCTCTGCTGGAGCCTTGGCTGCCGGCCTGGATGTCCCTGACCCCTGTGCCATGTCTGGCACCGGCAATCAGGTAGGACCTGAGAGTGGTGGGGGGCAGGGGGGAGGAGGTTCGGGGGGATTGGTTATGGGGGGATCTGTCCTGCTGTCTCAAGATGGTCCTGCCTTATTGCCGGTAGCCTTACAGGGGGTAGCGGACGGTGGGTTGGTTGAGGGTCTGGTGTCATCGGTGTCTGCCGCTCATGGAGCAGAGAAGGGATCTCCTGTTGCTGGTGGGGAGGGGGAGCGGGAGCGGACGACTGGTCTAACGGTGGGAGGGGAGGTAGTGGTTTATCCTGATGGGGGGAAGGGACTGACGTCTGCGGGGCTGGGGGATGGGGTGGTACAAACCCCGGATCCCAGGACTGGGGGGGGGGGCAGTGTCCATCCCCGGTGGTAGTGGCGGAGACGCAGGAGCTCCACGATGGGTTAGGAACACAGGGCAGGGGTACGGGGGGGGGTTCCCTGGTCCTTTGGGTGTCACCGAGAAACAGGTGCATGATGCCATCATGCTGGCCTTGGAAACCCCGGACGGCCCTCAAGGGGCCTTTGATACATTCAGGAGGCAACAGGGTCTCGTAGAGGGGGGTGCTCTGGAGTTTTATGTTTTATGTTTTATTACATTTGATAAAAACCGCCTTTCATATACAGTAGTGGCACCCAGGGATCAGGTAGAGATAGTCTCCCCGACTCTGTTTTTGCTGAGCTGATCCTGCCCAGCCCCACGGTCGTCCCCTTGGAGGTGGCTGTGGATCCTGCATTGCAGCAGCAGATTCCCTCGCAGGTGGTGGCGGGGGAGGCGAGCGGAGGTCAGGGGCTGGGGGTCGGGGGGTCGGTTCCCCCCCGTACCTTTGCAGAGGCCCTGAGGGGGTCTGGTACTGCTCCAGGGACTTCAGGTGGGGCTGGGGGGAGGGGGGTTTCCCAAGGGAGCGGTCCGGTGGGAGGGGGAGGAGGTGGGGGAGGGTTCTGAGGGGTAGGGGGTGATGTCCGACGGCGCAACGTGGCGCAGATCCGGTGGGCTGGGGAGGGGCCCCCTCCAGCCAGGGAAAAGGTCTTGAGGATGGTCCTTGGGCTGGGGTTTCTCCCGGGAGATCTCTATGCCTTCATCCACATGAACAACACCATTGAGTATGATGTTAGTTTCATGCTGAGACGGGGGCTGGAGATTTTCTGGGACCGATACCAGCAGCAGAGGGGGCAGGGAGGGTGGGCTGACTTTCGTGTTGTGCCTATCTCTCGCCAGGGGACAGTACCTGTGACCATCCTGGTTAGGAATGAGTCGCTCCCAGGGCAGGACATCCAGTTTTGGTTGTCGCGTCATGCGGTGCTTCTCGCACCCCTGGTTAAGGGCGCTGGGCCCCTAGGGGTGTGGGACGGGTCGTGGAAGGGTAGAATCCGTTTGCGTGAGGTGGGAAATGTCGTGCAGCACGTGCCCTCGGCCGGTTTCCTCGGTCGGGATCGCATCTTGTGCTACTACCCCGGGCAACCTCCCGAGTGTCACCGCTGTGGCTCATTCCGTCATTTGAGCATGAACTGTCCCGAGCAGGTCTGCACCCGTTGTGGTGGACGGGGTCACGCCTCGGCCGGGTGTTTGCTTATTCGGTGTAACCTTTGTGGGGAGTTGGGCCACCCCTTTGCCCACTGCCCCTCCGCATCACACAATGGACCGGGGGGGGATGCCGTCACCCCACCTCGGGCTCCCGTGTGGGAGGAGGTTGTGGAGTACCCTCTCCCTCAGGAGGAGTCCGGGGGCCCTAGGGTGGAGGAGTCCATTGAGCCGAGAGAACCACCAGGGGGAGGGGATTTGGGTAGGCAGGAGGAGAGGGTTGATGTGGTGGAGGTTGCTGTTTCACGGCAGGATAGTGGGTCGCGGGTGGTGCCACCTCAGGAATGGACCACTGTCCCTTCTAAGGGTGGCAAGTCCAAAAGGAAGAAACGGGAGACATCCCCATTGCCGGATGAAGAGCCCGTGTTGGACATTAACCGTTTCGTCTTTTTGGCTGCTGATGCGGATGAGGGCTTGCCTGTGGAGGCAGGGCCCCCTGTGCGGCGCTCGGAACGGTTAGCAGCGGGGGCGGCCCCTCTTCCTCAGCGGCGGCCTCCGAAAATACCGAAGGCGCGCCGCGGTCAGGGTCCTCCAATTAGTGTGGATACTGGCGCCCGACGGGTGAGGGAGGGCGGGCATTTGCCCCCACAGTTGGGTGCTGGGCCTTCGCAGGAGCCCCCTGCTGACCCGGCCGTCCCGGCCTCCCCCGCGGGGGTGGGCACTGGTCCGTTGTCTCAGTCTTTGTCCGGGGAGGGGGGGGCAGCACCAGTGGTGGACCCCACGGAGGAGATCATTCCTCCGACCCCTGACCTGTCCGTGCCCCCTCGCCCCATGGGGACTGGGTTAGCCCCTGCGACAGCTTTGCCTGGTGGTCCCGGGGGCACCAGCACCTCCTGGGGTGACAGGGTCGGGCAGGAGGAGGAGGAGATCCTCGAGGTGGTCAACGTGGACCGTGAGGAGTTGCTCCAGCTCGCGGGCTTGTCCTGCAAGTGGGATTCTGGGGATCCAGGGGTTGGTGAAAAGAGGAGGAAAGGGTCACTGCACACGAAATAGGCATGGCGTGCACTCCTGGGTTCTCGTGCGCCACTATCAATGTGGCCAGCATTTTGACAGACCAGGCGCGGGCTACGGCCTATGATTTTCTTTCCACGAGTGGGCTGAATGTCATCTTTTTGCAGGAGACCAGGCTCACCTCGCTCGCTAGCCTTCATCGGGCGAAGCGGGAGTGGAGGTGGGGTCCTTCGTACTGGTCACTTGCGGCCCAGCCCTACGCAGGAGTGGTGGTTTTGTTCACGTCTCACCGATTACAGGTGCAGTATGTGTGGGAACTGGAGCAGGGTCGGTGTTTGCTCTTAGACGGCTACTGCAGGCCCCATCGGTTTCGTTTTGTGATGGTCTACGGCCCCCAGTCTAAGTTGGCGCGGAAGACCCTGTTTCGGGTCATCCGCCCCTACTTACACACCTCCCGTTTGGTGGTCCTCGCCGGGGATTTCAACACCACCACCCTGTTGCAGGACCGAGGGGGGAGCGTTGCCCACCCAGTTACAAGGGCCTCTTTTTAGCCGAGATGACCCGGACGGCTGACCTAGTGGATGTCTTCCACCGGGCCTTTCCACCGTCGCCAGTTTTCACCTACTACCATGGGACCTGCAGGAGTCGTATCGATCGGATATATGTGAGTGCCCGGGTGGAGTGTTCCCCTCCGTAGTTGCAGGCGGTTGACTTTTCGGACCACTGCGTCCTCTCCGTGTCCTTCTTGGCTAACCACGAGGAGCTCAGCAGGGGTCCTGGCCTGTGGCGCCTGAATGTACAGTTGTTGGCAACATCAGAGGTGGTCCAGGAGTTCTTGGCCTTTCTCGCAGATCAGGAGACCCTGTTGGGTGTTTTTCCTTCCCGTGGCGCTTGGTGGGATGAGGTGAAAACGCGTGCCCGCCAACTCTTCCGTTCCCGGGGTACCTCCATGGCTCGATCCCGCTACCTCACTTACACTGTCCTCCGGAGGTCGCTGGATCGTTTGGTATCCCGAGGGGCAGCGCAGGAGGAGGTGGAAGAGGTGCGAGTCCAGCTCCGTGGCCTGCTTTATGATCGCCATGCCTCCCTATGCTTCGAGGGGGCGGCCGGTGGGGTCGCCACTCCAGACCCTTTCCTGAATTGCAGGGAGAGGGTTCGGCGTCGGGAGGTCATGGCCCTGCGGGGCGAGGACGGTACCCTTCATACCTCCCAGGAGGACCTTTTGCGGATGGTGGGGGAATACTTCTCGGACCTGTTTGGGGATCGCCCTGTGGACCTCACCCATATCCGAGAGTACCTGGGCCTTCCCCCGGTGTATTCGGCTGTGGTCCAGGCACAGGTTGATGCACTCGCTGCTCTGATTCAGCAGGTGGAGGTGGAGAGGGCGATTCGTGCCATGCCGTTGGGGAAGGTGCCTGGGCGTGATGGACTCCCAGTGGAGTTCTATCGCACTTTCATCTCCCAGCTGGCCCCCTTCCTGACCTCCCTGTTTCAGGAGATCATGGACACGGGGTTTCTCCCGCGGTCATTTCGCGAGTCTGTCCTGCTGCTGCTCTCCAAGGGGAAGGACAATAGCTCCTTGGACTTTTGGCGGCCGCTCTCTCTTCTGAACGCGGACCGGAAGATTCTGGCCAAGTGTTTGGCCAACCGACTGGTGGAGGTGTCGGGCGTTTTGCTGTCCCCTTCCCAGTATTGTTCCGTTCGGGGGAGAGGTGTTCTGGACGCTGTCGCCACAGTCCGAGAGGTGGTGGAGAGAGGCCGGTCGCTCCAACGGGACCATTGGTTGGTCTCCTTGGACCAGTCCAAAGCCTTTGATCGAGTCAGTCACCGGTACCTGTGGGTGGTGCTCCAGTACTTCGGCCTCCCCGCAGGTTTCCTCTTCATCTTGCAGGCGCTGTACCGAGGGGGGGTGAGCTTCCCATTTATTAACGGGTGGCTCGGACGGCCGTTTTGTGTCGCCTCGGGAGTACGGCAGGGGTGCCCTTTAAGCCCCCTGCTGTATGTCTTCTCCCTCGACCCCTTCCTCCGGTGGGTTGCGGATTGTCCTCAGGTGGGTTGCGGGGCCTGGAGGCGCCTGGTGCGCCCCCGGTGACTGTCGTTGCCTACGCTGACGACATCTCAGTTTACGTGGACGGCACTGAAGGGGTAGAGGCCCTGCGGGAGGCCGTGGAGGAGTACTCGGAGGTAGCCCACTCTGTTGTCAACCACAGCAAGTGCCAGACGCTGTGGTTGGGCCCCTCGGAGGCCTCCCCGCCTTCCTGCGCCCCCTTTCCTCCTCCCGTGGGGGAGGTCCGCGTTTTGGGCCTCGTCTTCAGGTCGGAGGACTGTACAGTGTCCAATTGGGATCGTTGTCTTGAGACTGCACGGTGTCGGGTGCTGCGGTGGAGGGGGTGGGGTGTACGTTTGAGGAGAAGATCAAACTCCTCGGGACATTTCTGCTTCCCCTCTTTCTGCACATGGCCACGGTCTTCGTTCTTCCGTCGTCCCATCATGCATCTGTTAGTGCTGTCTTTTTCTGTTTTCTGTGGGGTAACCGCCTGAACCCTGTCCAGCGCAACATTGTTTGCCTGGATCGGGCACAGGGCGGTTTAGATATGTTGCACCCCCTTGTCTTCCTGTCAGTCTTGTCTATGGCGTTTCACTTAGGTAGGATGCGGGAAGGGGGTGGGGTTTGGTGGGTGGCCTCCTATCGGGGGTGGTTCTCCCGCTTCTGGGAGCAGTGGGAGGGGCCGTCCTCGGTCCCACGTGTGCGTCGGAGTGGGGAACAGGCCCCATCGTACGTTTTTTGCGATGGTGGGGCTCATTCGGCGGTGGGGGGTGACCGACCCGCTCGCCCAGTCCTTGGGGCGGAAAGGATTGTACCGGATGGTACTCGCCTCCCACTTTCAACCACGGTGGGCCCTGCGGGACTGTCCAGCGGATGTGATGCAGCGGGGCCTTCGGCATTTGAACTCCCCTCGGCTGCCGAAGAAGTTTCGGGATGTGGCCTGGTTGTCTTTCCACGGGCGTTTGTACGTGAGGGACAACCTCAAGTACAGGTCACAGGCTGAGCGGGTCTGTCCGAGGGCAGGGTGTGAAGGGCAGACGGAGACCATGGACCATTTCCTCCGGCAGTGCCCCTTCAATGTGGAAGCCTGCCGGTTGGTGTCCGCTGCTCTTCACCTGCGTGATCTTTCCCTCCTCACGTATGCGGAGTGGGTGTACGGGCCTGGTCCTTTCCTCTAAGGCAGGACTCCGGGACCCTCTACCTCATCACGGCAGTAGTGCGCTACCACCTGTGGCAAGCGCGCTGTCATGTCTCGGCCCGGGGGTTGGTCCTGCCCCTCGACGAGGTGGTGCGGGACATTTTGGAGGAAGTGTCCAGCATGGCGCAACGCGAAAGGCGGGTGGTGGAGGCCCATCGTTGGGAGCATCTGTGGCGTCACCTCACCCTCCGCCCCCCGTGAGGGGGAGGTTTACCCTGGGGTTCTTCTTTGTTAGGGATTTGGGGTTGTTTTTCTCCCGGGGGGGTGGGTGGGTGCAAAAAAAAGGGGGAGGGTTTCCCTGGGGTTCTTCCTTGTTCGGGATTTGGGGTTGTTTTTCTCCCGGTTGGGGGGTACGCTGGTGCTGTAGTTCTGAGGCGGTTTGACTATTCGTCCGCTCTCCCTCTCTCCTTGGGGGATGGATTTCGAAATTGTTTTGTGTAACAGTTTTCTTCGTTTTGTGTGCATCCCGCTCTGCTGTCTGGTGTAGCAGGGCAGCACTGGGTTCTGTTTATTCTTTGGTTTGTATCTTTGTTTTTGTTTTGGTGGGCTTTTGTTGGGGAAGGGCTGGATTTGCCTTTATGTTTTTGTTTGGGGGGTGGGGGTTTTGCTTTTGCTATGTTTGTTTTGATATGTTTTCTTTGTGGGGAGGATGGGGATGGGGCAGGGCAGGGATTGGGGTGGGGGGTGGGGGAGCTGCTGCTCCTTCTTAGGGGCGGGGGTGGGGACGGGGGAATATGTATTGTTGGGCATGATTGGAGGGGGGTTTGGCAGTCCTCAACAGTGGACATTAGGGATATGGCTCTGGACATTGCCTGGACTGCTGTGGGTTGTTGTTGGGGGGGGGGGGGTTGGGATGGACATGAACATTGCTTGGACTGCTGTGGGTTGTTGATGGAGGAGGGGGTTGGGATGGACATGGACATTGCATGGACTGATGTGGGTTGGTGTTGGGGGGGGGTTGGGATGGACATGAACATTGCTTGGACTGCTGTGGGTTGTTGATGGGGGAGGGGGTTGGGATGGACATGGACATTGCATGGACTGATGTGGGTTGGTGTTGGGGGGGGTGGGCACGTGAGTTGGTTGCTGGGTTTGGTGGTGGGTTAGGGGAGGTGGGTCACAGGGGGGGTTCAGTTTTCTTGTTTGTGCTATGTCGGGGTGGGTGGGGGTTTTGGGGGGTGTGGGTCTTGTTTGGGTTGCCTGTTTTTGCTTTTTGTATGTCTTTTTGTTGCTTGTGTCTAATAAACAAAATTTCCACTCATACCAGCTTGCTCGAGTGTTTCAAATCTGGGGAACACCAGATATAGACCTCTTTGTAAGTCCACAGAATGCTAATCTTCCCCGATTCTGTTCTAGAATTCCGGCTCAAAACTGTCAGGCAAGAGATGCTTTCCTATTCCACTGGGGATAGGACTTCCTCTATGCCTTCCCACACATTCCCCTCATTCCCAAGACTTTATTCAAACTTCAGAGAGACAGAGGTCGTATGATGCTCATAGCTCCATGTTGGCCACGGCAAACGTGGTATTCTCTTCTTCTGCGTCTCTCTCAAACCACTCCTCTGGAGTTGGGGAATGCTCCAGATCTCCTGTTGCAGGAGGACGGATCTTTACTGCATCTCAATCCCCAGTCCCTACATCTCAGGGCCTGGTTACTGAAAACCTAGAATTCCAGGATGCTAACCTTTCTCAACAATTAAAGGATATCCTCCTGGCTTCCAGAAAACTCTTCACAAGGCGTTCCTACGCTTTCAAGTGGAAAAGGTTCTCTATCTGGTATTCACAAAAGGGACTTAACCCCCTTTTAGTGCCTGTAGAGTTGCTACTAGAGTATTTTCTACAATTATCAACTTCTGGTCTGAAGACCAATTCAGTTAAGGTCCATCTTAGTGCTATTGCTGCTTTTCATAAACCTTTTGATGGACAACCTATTTCCTCTCATCCACTTATATCAAGATTTATGAGAGGCCTACTTTTAACAAAACCTCTCATTAAACCACCACCGGTAGCATGGGATCTAAATCTTGTTCTTGGTTAGCTTATGAAACCGCCCTTTGAACCTTTAGCCACTTCAGGCCTAAAGTTTCTTTCATGGAAAGTTATTTTCCTAATTGCCATCACTTCTGCAAGATGCATTAGTGAACTACTGGCATTAGTGGCTGACCCTCCTTATACAAGGTTTCACCATGATAAAATAGTCCTCAGGACTCACCCTCACTTTCTGCCAAATGTGCTTTTGCCTTTTCATTTAAACCAGTTGGTTTAGAGTAGCCTAGTGGTTAGAACACTGGCTTGGTAACCAAGCAACCAGGGTTCAATTCCCATTAGCACTCCTTGTGGCCTTGGGCAAGTCACTTAACCCTCCATTGCCTCGGAAGAAAGGCCTGGCAATCTACTTCCGGTGACACTGCCAAGAAAACCCAGGAGCTTCTGGGTCGCCAGGAGTCAGGACTGACTCAAAGGCACACATTACATTATTCTTCCCTAGGCCTCATGCCTCCAGTGTGGAAAGGATTCTTCACACATTGGATTGTAAAAGAGCTTTGGCTTTTTATCTCCAAAGAACTAAGCCACATAGAAAATCTTCTCAGCTTTTTGTGGCTTTTGACTCTAGTCATTTGGGACTTCCAGTTTCTAAAAGAACTCTGTCAAATTGGATTGTAGATTGCATATCCTATACATATCAGAGTAAGGGACTTTCTCTCGAAGGCCATGTCACGGCTCACAATGTGAGAGCAATGGCAGCCTCAACGGCTAACCTTCGTTCTGTCTCTATTGATGACATCTGCAAAGCAGCCACTTGGACTTTGGTACATACCTTCACAGCCCACTATTGCTTAGACAAGGACTCCCATCAGGATGCCTCGTTTGGCCAGGCTGTTCTACAACATCTCTTCCATACTTAATACAACTCCTACCCACCATCCACAGTTTGTATGCCTAAGGTCCATGGGAGGAAGCATGTCCCATCTCACTTAGGTTTGCAGCTAGCTGGGGTCACCCCTTGGCATCTTTCAGCTGGGGAGTCCCCATATGTAAAGACTACTTGTTCCTGCTTGTTCCTGGAGATAGCGTAAGAACATAAGAACATAAGATATGCCATACTGGGTCAGACCAAGGTCCATCAAGCCCAGTATCCTGTTTCCAACAGTGGCCAATCTAGGTCATACGTACCTAGCAGTATCCCCAAGAGACACAGGTTCCACAATGCTTGTATTGGGTCAAGCATTGATATCCTGGGTCCCTTTTTAATAATGGTTTATGGACCTTTTCTCCAGGAACTTGTCCAAACCTTTTTTAAACCCAGCTACACTAACAGCTCTTACTACATCCTCCGGTAACAAATTCCAGAGTTTGATTACACATTGAGTGAAAAAATATTTTCTCTTATTTGTCTTAAATAGTTTACCCTGTAGCTTCATTACATGTCCCCTAGTCTTTCTATATTCTGATAGCGTAAACAATCGATCTACGTTTACCTGTTCCACTCCATTCATTAATTTATGGAGCTCTATCATATCTCCCCTCAGCCGTCTCTTTTCCAGGTTGAAGAGCCCTAACCTTTGTAGCCTCTCTTCATAGGAGTAGCCTTCCATCCCTTTACCATTTTGGTGGCTCTTCTCTGTACCTTTTCTAATAACGCTATATCCTTTTTAAGATACGGCGACCAGAATTGCACACAATATTCAAGGTGCGGTCGTACCATGGAACGATACAGAGACATTATAATATCCTTTGTTTTATTTTCCATTCATTTCCTTATGATACCTAGCATTCTATTTGCTTTTTGCTTGTATGCTTGAGATAAATCCAAAACTGACTTCTTCCGGCGAAGCGAGCCTCAGACAATGTAATGCAGAGCACAGGACCAGTCTAGTGGTTAGAGCAGTGGCGTGTTAACTAAGAAACCAGGATTTGATTCCTACTAGCACTCCTTGTGATCTTGGCATGTCACTTTACTCTCCATTGCCTTAGAAGAAAGGACTGGTAATTTATTTCCTTTCACACCTTGCCAAGAAAACCCATGGAGTCAGCACTGATTCAAGGGCACACACTAGAAAGTGGCTGAAAAAGTACCTTAGGTTCAGGCATGAACATCTACTTTAGAGGTGAGGTAAATTCCTGTAACTAGATTTTTCAAGACCATACAGAGATGATATTTTATAATCCACGCATATACTTGTAAACTACGGTCATGTGCATGCTCATAGTGAAAGTATGGCAATGCAAACAAGATGTAAAGTTTTGGATTAAGCAGTATTCCATAAGAGGTCCTTCACACATGCACGTGGCCACTTCTGTGCCAAATACTAACATTTAGGCTAGGTGGCGCCTTATAAAATGACCCAAATTGGGTGGAGTTAAACTGCATATTTTAGTTATAAAGAAAGCAAGTTGTGTTCGTGGACCACATAAAGAGGAAGAGGATACAAACTGTGATCTCCACTGCACTATTTCATACTCCAGCAATAAAGCTGTCATGTGCAATTATTCTGCATATTATTCTACCCATTGCAGCAATCATTATAGGGAACATTTTTACTACAGCAAGCATGTTTATATATATAAATCTAAACAGATTTTCTTGTGAAAGAGTTTGTAAAAATCAATCTAAGTAAATTAAAATTATTGCTAATTTTAGAACTATATATTTCCAGCCTGTAGTACCATAGAAAGATTGAAAGAGCTAAGCCAAAATGTACTTCAAAAAGTAAATGTAAATATTAGCAACAGAAAGTGAGTGAGGGAAAAGCAGCTGATAAAGAAGATTTATATTTTCAGGGTAACAAATTATGCATGCACACATACATATATCTTGGATATTTCAATAGCAAAACATCACGATTCTTTACGTTTTAAAAACAATTTCCAGCACTGGCACAACTTAACATAAAATGAAAAAAGACCACCTGAAGTAGTCAATAGTTCTCATAACAGTCAATACATGAAAAGATACATAAAGCTCCTTTTTCTGTATTCTTTTCAGCAGTGTTATAAAGTTAATATGGACTGGCATATTCCCTCAAGAAGAGATAAATATTAACCACTGAAAGATAATACTGATTGAAATGAGTAATTTTATAAAAGGGAACCTAGCAAGAGATCAAGAAGACATCTATTCCAAGCTTATTTTATGTTATGTTATACATGGGGGGGCGAGGGGGGAGAGGTGTGGGGGGGGGGGTGTTGGGGAGGTTGGGGAATATCAGAAAATTGCAAAGTGTGTTGAGTGTCTGGCCGGGTTCCATTGTATTGGTATGTTCGATGTGTTAGATGTATTTGTAAATTGGAGCTCTGGCTGTTCATTGTTATTTGAATTGCAATAAAAAAGTTTGAACATAAAAAAAAAAACCACATGAAGGGGAATTTTAGAAAGGAGATCCACGTGCATTCTGGGACGTCTAAGCCAGAACATCTGAAAAAAAAGCAGACAGGTCCAGGTGCTTATATAATTTCACAAATGTGAACATGCTCAAAAGAGACGTCTGGGGTGTGTGTGTGTCTACATAGATATTCCTAGAATAGTATTTGAAAACCTGGACCTCTAGGAATAGCTTAATTTATTTTATTTATTTATTTATTACAAGTTCTTATATACCGCACTATTCGGCATCAGCGCGGTTTACATTATAACATAAAGACCATAACAACAAGCTGTTTGGTTTACATCGAACAGGAGTACAAACCTGGAGAACCGGGGTAAACTATATACATGAGATAATTACATAGAACAGAATAGAGTCTTAATAATATAAAGAACGGCATGGTGTGTTCATGAGTGGGTCACTTCCTCTGGTTCAATTGCTGGTAGGGTAGTATTGAAGGAAGAGGTGGTATTTGAGTGCCTTCCTGAACTGGAGTAGGTCAGTAATGGCCCTTATGTCGGAGGGTAGAGTGTTCCAGAATTTGGGGACATAGAAACTGAAGGCTCTGTTTGAGGTTGTCATGTTGCACTTTGTCGACGCCTTCGAGGTTGTCAGTAGGTTTACGGCTGTTGCTCTTCTGGATCTGTTGGGGGGTACAGTGTGAATCAGATCTGTGAGTGAGGAGGATGAGATACCCTTGATTGCCTTGAATGATAGGACTAGGGTTTTAAAGATGATCCTCCCATGGATGGGGAGCCAGTGAAGCTGTTTAAGAATGGGAGTTACGTGGTCGCTTCTGGAGGCTCCGTAGAGGACTCTTGCTGCGGCATTCATGGCCATCTGTAATGGGCTAAGAGTGGATTGAGGGAGACCTTGTAATATGGCATTTGCAAAGTCGAAGTGTGGCAGGATTAGCACTTGGTATATGGTTCGGAAGTCGTCCGGGTCCAACAGGGAGCGCATATGCCTAAGCGAGCGTATTTTGAAGTATACAGCTTTGACTATGTTATTTATGTGATGTTTCATATCCAGACGTTGGTCCAATGTAACTCCAAGGTATCTTATTGTTTCTTTAGCTTGTAGGTCAGCTTCCTTGACACTGACATGGGCTGGAGGGGTGAAGTTGGGGTCTTTGGAGATGAAGAGCACCTCTGTTTTTTTATGTTGAATGCGAAGGTTTTGTGATTGGAGCCACTCTGAGACCGAATTGAGGCAGTCTACCAACGGTGCCAGGTCTAATTGAGTTGTAGAGAAAGGCATATATAAGAGAATGTCATCTGCGTATATCAAGCAGTTGACTTTGAAAGATCTTATGATGTCGCAAATGGGCTGCATGTATATTAAATAGTAGGGAAGACAATGAGGAACCTTGAGGCACACCTTGCTTTTGATGGAAGCGTTTTGACTCTTCTGTACCGGACTTCACATATTGCCATCTTCCATCCAGATAAGAGTTACACCATTCTAATGCACTGTTGCAGATACCTTTCTCTTTCAGTCGTCCGAGGAGAATTTCGTGGCTTACCGAGTCGAACGCCGCAGCGATGTCTAAGAAGACGAGTACAAATCCTTGTCGGATGTTGTTAATGCCTGTGATAATGTCGTTGAATAGGTTAGTGAGTAGGGTCTCGACCCCATGATATTCTCTGAACCCATGTTGGCAGTGATCTAGGGGAGCTGTGGTGTCTATATGATCTTGGATTTGCCGTTGTGCCTCCTTCTCAATTATCTTGGCTAAGAGGGGAATGCTAGCTATAGGCCTATAAGATTCGACCTTTTGCGGGTCTAGCTTGGGGTTTTTCAAAAGTGGCCTGATGGAAGTCTGCTTGAGTGCTGCAGGGAAATACCCTGTTGTGAATGAGAGGTTCATTAGATTTGCAATGAAGGGGCTGAACGCACAACGTAGCTCCTTAATCCAAAAAGCTGGGCATGGGTCCGTTTGTGCAGTGGAGGTATTGAGAGATGCTATGGTGTCCTCGATGCATTTAGTGGATGGTGTAGAGAAGTTATTTAGTGTGGTTGCATTCGTTGGTTCTTGGAACGGGACTGTTGACACCTTGTTCGTTTGCACTATCTTGGATTGCATGTAGTCAGCGAATTTCTGTGGATGAATCTCACTGTGTTGTTCGGGAGAAGGTTCCTTTGAGAGGGATTTGACCAGGTTGAAGAGGTCACGTGGTTTATTCAGTGATCTCTTTAGGGTGTCTGTGTGATATTGTTTCATTGTGGTTGTGATTGCTTCACGGTGTGTGGAGAGGTGAGTACGGTAGGCGGTCTGATCTTCAGTGGAAAGTGATCTGCGCCAGCGGCGCTCCAGTCTGCGGAGTTGAGTCAGAGAGGATCGCAATTCAGGAGAGAACCATGGGGCGGTGCTTCTTTTTCTCCTCTTTGTGTTATTGGAAATTGGAGGTTGTGATATGGCATGCAGATTGGAGTTCCAGGAGGTGATTAGTTCGTCGAGGTCTGGTATGGTTTTGTTGAGGAGTGATTGGGTCTCAGCCAAGATGTGTTCCCTGTTAAATGGTCTAAATCTTCTTGTGGGCGTCCGTGATGTGCTGTGCATGTTTTGGCTTCTGTGCAGCTTCTCATTGATGATGGGGATCTGGAAAATGATCAGTTTGTGGTCTGACCAGGGTACATCAACGATTGATGTTGGTAGGTTGTGGTTTTGTTCAAAGACTGTCTGAGGAGCGAATACCAAATCCAGAATGTTTCCCTTTATACGAGTGGGTTTATTGATAATTTGCTTGAGTCCCAGGTCTTCCATAGCACCAAGGAAGGCAATTGCGTGGTTTTGGGATAACGATGGGAGATTGAAGTCACCCATTATCCAATTTGGTTTATTGGGATTGAGGGTGCTGGCAGTAAGGTCAATAATGGTTGGGAGGTCCTCTGGAGACGTGGACGGTGTCCTGTATAAGAGGTTGAGGGAGATTTGCTGGTTTGTAATGGAGAGTATGTCTAGATTGTTTGAGCTAGAGGAATCTGTTATGTGGAAGTTAAGGTCCGATTTGGAGACTATGAGCACCCCTCCTCCTTTTTTGTTTTCTCTATGTCTTGTGTGTATGGCGAAATTGGGTGGTAGAAGTTGGTTGATGAGAACGTTATCTTCCGCTGATAGCCAGGTTTCTGTGATCATGAGTATCTCTAGGTCATAGCGGGAAATTGTTTCAAGAACCACAGGCCATTTTTTGCGAATAGAACGCGCATTTATGATGGCACATCTTAGGGGTCGGTAGTTCGGAGGTTCTTCCTGGGTGGGTGTATTGGGCAGCTGGAGTGCTATGTGTATCAAATGGGAGCGGCGTGTGTAGGTGTCACTTCCTGGGTGGGAGTATGGGGGTCCAGACCACCTTTTTCCATGGCTATTTAAGATGGGGATAATTCCATGAGATATGTAAAGGGCTTGGGAGGTTCCGAGCCAGTGAGTAAGTAAGAAAAAGCTGATAAGGGCGAAGAGCTGGAGGGCCATTTTGCGAGTTCCTGTTGTGTGCAAAGTACTGTAGATATGCTGCAGTATAGTGCAATAGCAGTATAGTGCAATAGGACAGAGAGTACAATAGTGAGACACAAAACAGTATAGCAATGGACAACGGTATATGATGCTACTGACAACAGTATAAGAAGCTATTGACAGTGTTATATAGGCTACTGACAACAGTATAGGTACTATCAACAATGTTATACAGTATAAGAAGCTATTGACAGTGTTATATAGGCTACAGACAACGGTATAGGTACTATCAACAAAGTTATATAGGCTACTGACAACAGTATATGAGGCTACAGATCATAGGATATGTGTGACCATAGGAGAATACTGATATCGGCTTAGTTGGGTGTGCTGGAAGACTCATTTATAGCCAGTGTTTTAGAAGTGGTATACTTGCTGTGATCGATAGGTGGCTTGGTTCAATGTGAGAGCGAGGTCTGCCATAGGTGCGCTCCAGCTGGAGGTTTGAAGAAGACGGAGATCTTTTTCAGATGATGTTGATGAGGTTAGTTTCAAACCCGCCAGGCAGTCGAGACACTGCTGTGCTTATACGGATTATCTGTGTTTCTTGCCGTGCCCCGCCTAAGGGCCACGCCAAAGGGCGCTGCTTTTAAACCTCTTGTGCTGCTCCGATTGGGCAGGGAAGGCTTCGCGGCCCCTCCCGCTGCTGGTGGCTCGATCCCCGGGAAGGGGAGAGCTGCTGGTGGTGGCGGGGGTCTGAAGAGGCCTGCGCCCGATGGCGCGCTGCTTTTAAACCCCTTGTGCTGCTCCGATTGGGCAGGGAAGGCTTCGCGGCCCCTCCCGCTGCTGGTGGCTCGATCCCCGGGAAGGGGAGAGCTGTTGGTGGTGCGGGGGGTCTGAAGAGGCCTGCGCCCGATGGCGCGCTGCTTTTAAACCCCTTGTGCTGCTCCGATTGGGCAGGGAAGGCTTCGCGGCCCCTCCCGCTGCTGGTGGCTCGATCCCCGGGAAGGGGAGAGCTGCTGGTGGTGGCGGGGGTCTGAAGGCAGTGAGCTAGTAACAGCAACAGTAGGAGTGGAACCTTGGTTTCCCAATCATTGAAAATGTACTGTGTAATGGGGATGATGGAATACTTTCTCCTATAGATGTTTTTCAGCCAAAACAAGCACTTTTCAGATGCCTGTTCATGCCAGAAACAGGTCTAAACTTAGACGTGATGCCAGACATGCAGGATGTTTCTGAGATCAGACGAGGATGCCCAGGTTCCTGGGAACACCCCACTCACATTTCCAGTATACCCCGGTTCAGACTTAAGTATCCTCACACTGGGGATATCCACAGACCCGGCTTCTAAAATGGCTCTAAAGACGTCTCTGTGCTTTGGAGGTTTCTATTTCTATTTTCAGATGTCCAAAGCATGAATAGAGCTTCCAAAATGACCCTCATAGGTACCTATGTGTCTTTATAAAATGCTACCACAAATCTTGCATGGCTATGCCGAAGCCACAGATATTTATTTATGTTTTAATAAAATATGCACTTACAGTGTAACCCCATTTGCACTCCACTACTAGTACTAATCATTTCTATAGTGCTAGAAGGCATATGTGGCACGGTATATAGTCCCCGCTCTAAAGAATTTTCAATCTAATCAAGACAGACAACACAACAAATTGGGGACTAGAGGAAATCTAGGGGAAATAGTAAAGACACACAGTACATGGTAAAAAGGAGAATAAGGGACCGGGATCTCAGCTGGCTTATCTGACCTTACTGCCTGGATGTCCTGCCACTGTCTGAAATTGAATATAGCCAAAACTGGGCTCCTTATCTTTCCCCCTAAACCCAATTCTCCCCTTTCTCTTTTTCTGCACACATCTAACACAACCAACTGTTCCTCACAGAGGCTCATCATTAAACTGAACAGCCTGGGGATGGGTCCCAATGTAGTGAACTGAATCAGAAATTGGTGGACTGACAGATGGCAGAAGGTGATGGTAAATGGAGGAGTAGCCTAGTGGTTAGAACACTGGCTTGGGAACCAAGAAACCAGACTTTGATTCCCATTAGCACTCCTTATGGCCTTGGGCAAGTCACTTAACCCTCCATTGCCTCAGAAGAATACAAGTTATCATTGTCCCTATTTAAAATACATTACCAAGTTTAAGTTACAATTTAAACTACTTTGACTAAAATGATAAAGCAGTATAAAAAACATGTTAAATAAATATACTCGGATGAAAGGAAGGTGATTAGTGGTGTGTCCCAGGGATCGGTCCTGGGACCAGTAGTGTTAAATGTATTTGTGAGTGATATTGCTGAAGAACTGAATGGAAAAGTCTGTCTTTTTGCAGATGACTTGAAAATTTCCAACAGAGTAGGCTCCCCTGAGGGAGTGGATAGCATGAGGAAAGATCTACAAAAGCTGGAAGAATGGTCTGATGCTTGGTAGTTAAGATTTAATGAGAAGAAGTGCAGTGTCATGCACTTGAGATGCAGAAATCCAAGGGAACTGTATGCGATAGGGGGCAAGAGGTTGGTGTGCATGGATCAGGAGAAGGACCTTGGAGTAATTGTATCTGAGGATCTCAAGGTGGTGGTGGCAAAAGCCAGAAAGGAATTACCAGCAGAAAGGAGGAGGTACTAATACCACTGTAAAAGTCACTGGTGAGGCCTCTCTTGGAATATTGCATTCAGTTTTGGAGACATATCTCGCAAAGGATATAAAAAGACTGGAAATGGTTCAGAGGAAGGTGATCAAAATGATTTGGAGCCTGTGCCAGAAGACAAATGAGAAGAGACTTGAAGACCTAAATATGTATACGCTAGAGGAGAGAAGGGACAGGGGAGATATGATACAGACCTTTCAATACTTAAAGGGTATTAATGTACAAACAAATCTTTTTCAGTGACGGTGAAGCTGTAAAACTAGAGGGCATAACATTAGCTGCAAGGGGGTAAACTGAAAGGCAACGTCAGGAAATACGTTTTCACTGAAAGGGTGGTGAATGCTTGGAATGCCCTGCCGGTGGAAGCGATGGGGGCAAATACAGTGACAGAATCCAAAATGGCATGGGGCAGACACAGTGGATCCCTTTATAGCAAAAAGATAAAATTAAAATGAACATAACTATCTCTTATATCTCAACAAATAGTGACCAGCACGGAGCGGTGGGTACACCCCTAAACAAAGGCCACTTTGCCACCTTGCGGAGCAGACTAGATGGACCATGCTGATCTTTATCTGCCCTCATATACTATGTTACTATGTAACAGATAGCTAAAACCTGTCGTTTCTTTCTCTATAACATCAGCAAAATTCATCCCTTCCTATTTGAACACACTACTAAGACCCTTAACCATTCTCTAGTCACCTCCCGTCTAGACTATTACAACTCCTCTTCGCTGGTCTTCCTCTGAATCATTTCTCTCCCCTTCAATCTGTTCAGAACTCAGCTGCGTGGCTAATCTTTGCCACTGTTGCTATGCTTACATAACCCCTCTTCTCAAGTCACTTCATTTGCTCCCTATCTGTTTTCAAACTTCAAAGTTCAAACTTTTCCTACTGATTTAAAATATGCTTTCATTCTGTGGCTCCTCACTATCTGTTATCTCTCTCTACACCCTTCCTTGTGAACTCTACTCTTCTGGCAGTTCCCTTTAATCTGTGCCCTTCTCTGCTACTGCCAACTCGAGACTTTGTTCATTCTACCTTGTTACACCATATCCCTGGAACAAACTATCCAAGTCAGCATGTCAGGCTCCATCTCGGAGAATTCAGGTCTAGAGAGGTAGTTCTAAGAGTCATCAGTGTAAAGATGGTACTGAAGTCATGGGAGGAGATAAGTGCACCAAGGAGCTGAGAGTAGAGAGAGAAAAGGAGAGGTCCCAAGAGAGAGCCCTGAGATACACTGACTGGAAGCAGAATGGCAGTAGAGGAGGATCCACCAGAACATACATTAAAAGTGCAGAGCTACATGTAAGAAGAAAACCAGGACAGAACAGAGCCACTAAATCCAAGCAAGAATAGGGGATCGAGGAGAAGGTGATGATCAACAGTGTCAAAAGCAGCAGAAAGGTCACAAAGAATGAGGACTGAGAAAAGGCTCTTGGATCTGGTGACGAACAAATCACTGGAAACTTTGGCAAGAGCCATTTCTGTAGAAAGCTTCCTCTGCGAATGCCTACACCCAGGTCACGTAAAAGTAAGCACGTTTTAGTCATCAGGTGTAGTTTTATAAGAGGCCTTTTAAGCATGTATCCTGCCATACATGTGCAAAAAAAGTTTTATAAAAATTAACCCTTAAGAAGATAATTTTGTAAAGTTGTTTTTCATCTGTAAAGCCTGTTTTACAGGAATGGTTGTAGCAGATGAAAGACTGGGGGTATTACGAGTTGAAGAGTTGCCAGGTATACCTCGGAACGTATCAAAAGTGACTTCATGGCTCTGGGACAGAGGGTGAAGCAGTTAGGTGCACAGGTGGTGTTCTCGTCAATCCTCCCTGTTGAGCGTAAAGGCCAAGGCAGAGAGGCTCGCATCCTATGTTCACATGAAAGGGCCATACTGGACTTGGTGCTTACCAATGGTGAAAGTGTTTCTGATGTTATAGTGGGAGATCATTTCGCATCCAGGGATCATCAGATGGTATGGTTCAGTATTAAGACTGGGGATGCTAAAATCCATTCAAAAGTGAGGGTCTTAGACTTTAGGAAAACTAACTTTCCAAAGATGGGCCAGTACATCAAGGAGTCATTAGCAGAATGGGAACAGCTGGGAGATGTAGAAAAACAGTGGGCAAAACTGAAAGAGGATATTTTAAGGGAAACAAACCTTTTTGCTAAAATGGTAAATAAAGGTAAAAGGAAAAGGAGACCGCTATGGTTTTCAAAAGTAGCTGAAAAGTTGAAGAAAAAGTGGGAGGCCTTCATGAAATACAAGATATCACAGAGAGTAAAACAGGCACCTATATTTGGAAAAACTTAGAGAAGCTAGCAAAGTAGTCAAGAAAGCAAATATTCAAAAAGAGGAGGAAATAGCCAATGCAATAAAATGGAGGTATAAGACATTTTCCAGATATGTAAGTGAGAAGAGGAAGGGCAAAAGTGGTATTGTCAGACTCGTGGATGAAGGGGAGGAATATGTAGAATCTCATAAGGATAAAGCGGAATTGCTTAACAAATATTTCTGTTCTGTGTTCACAGATGAAGAACCAGGAGCAGGACCTCAGAAAACACCCACAAACAAGAACAGAAGCGAGTGGCATCTTGAACAATTTTCAGTAGTCTGTATTCATGGGAAACTAGCTAAACTTAAAGTAGGCAAAGTGATAGGACCGGATGGGATATACCCAAGAAACCTGGGGACGTTCTAGCAGCTCCACTGACTGACCTTTTCAATGCCTCATTGGAGTCAGGAGTGGTGCCAGAGGACTGGAGAGAGGCACATGTGGTTCCTTTACACAAAAACAGAAGTAAGGACGTGGTTGAAAACTAGAGGCCGGTTAGTTTAACCTCGGTGGTAAATAAATTATTGGAAGCGCTGCTGAAAGAGAAATTAGTGAGGTTTCTGGACCAACAGATTACCAGATCTGAGGCAGCAAGGATTCACCAGAGGCAGTTCTTTGACTGGGTGACCAGGACGTTGGACCAAGGGAGTGTATTTAGATGTGTATTTAGATTTCAGTAAAGCCTTTGACACCGTTCCGCACAGGCAACTTTTAAATAAATTGAGCACCCTAGTGATGGACCCTAAAGTTACTGCTTGGGTTAGAAACTGGTTGAGTGGGAGGTGAGGAAAGGTACAGGTAAATGGAGCTCACTCTGAGGAGAAGGAGATTACCAGTGATGTGCCCCAGGGATCTGTCCTTGGTCCGATTCTTTTTAACATCTTTGTTAGTGATATTGCAGAACGGCTGTCAGATAAGGTTTGCCTCTTTGCGGATGATGTGTGCAGTTTTGGAGACCGCACCTTCAAAAGGATATAAACAGGTTGGAATCGGTACAGAGGGTGGCTACTAAAATGGTTAGTGGTCTTCATTATAAAGTATATGATGGCAGACTTAAGGATCTTAATATGTATACTTTGGAGGAAAGGTGGGATAGAGGTGATATGATTGAGACATTTGAATACCTCCGTGGCATAAATGCACAGGAGGAGAGCCTCTTTCGAATGAAATCAAGCTCTGCTATGAGGGGACATAGGATTAGGGTGAAAGGGGATAGACTCAGGAGTAATATGCGGAAATATTTCTTTACGTAAAGCGTGTTAGATGCATGGAATAGTCTCCCAGGGGAGGTGGTAGAGAAGACGACAGTATCTGAATGCAAAAAAAGCATGGGACAAACACAAAGGATTTCTAAAGGGAAAAAGGGGACTATTGTAGTAGTTGATATGGAAGGGCAGACTAGATAGGCCATGTGGTCTTTTTCTGGTATCATTTTTCTGACCTCTTTAGCCTTTCCTCATAGGAGAGTCTTCCATCCCCTTTATGATTTTGGTCACCCTTCTGTACCTTTTCTAATGCTTCTATATCTTTTTGAGATGCGGAGACCAGAATTGCACACAATACTCAAGGTGTGGTCACACCATAGAGCGATACAGAAGCATTATGATATCCTTTGTTTTATTTTCTAAATGATTCCTAACATTGTGTTTGCTTTTTGGCCATCACCACCGCACACTAAACAGATTTCAGTGTATCATCTATGATCACATCCAGCAGCTTTTCTTGTGTGGCAACTCCTAACATGGAACCTAGAATTGTGTATCTATAGTTTGGCCTATGCATGCATCACTTTGAATTTGTCCACGTTAAATTTCATCTGCTGTTTGGGTGCCCAATCTCACAAGGCCGTCCTGCAGTTTCTCACAATCCACATGCGATTTAACAACTCTGAATAATTTGATGTCATCTGTAAATATATCACGTCATTTGTTATTCCCAAATCCAAATTATTTATAAATATATCAAAAAGCACCAGTCCCAGTAGAGATCCCTAGGGTCATTCACTATTCACCTTCCTCCATTGAGATAATTGACCATTTATCGCTGCTGTTTTCTCTCTCTCTCAACCAGTTTCCAGTCCATAGTAGGATATTGCCTCCTATGTCATGAATTTTTCATTTCTTAAGGAGACTTTCTTAAGGAGTCTCTGATGTGGGATTTTGTCAAATGCTTTGTGCAAGTCTAAATACACAATGGGGTAATTTTAGAAGCTCTGTTTGTGCTTTTGACATCTGAATATGGGCATAGAGATGACCCTGGAGCCATTCTAGAAACCAGCTCTGTGGACATCCAATCCAGAATGGAGGCTTGGTGTAGGCATAGCAGGGGTGTTCCAAAGAACTTGGACATCCTCACCTGCGTTCAGAAATGTCTTGGATGTCCCGAGCCACATCAAAGATTATACCTGCTCTGGGCACAATAGTCATCTGAAAAGTGCTTGTTTTTAAGGCAAATGTCTAGAGGCTCTGGAGAGGAAGAAATACTGACAGGGAGCTACCCCATGGTTTCATAGCAGGGACATTTATATAGATGCCACATCGGAGGTGTCTGTGTTTCTAAAATTGACCATAACATAAATGTCCCCGGCATTTTTCTGTATGTTCTGCCCAGGACATACCAGATTGCACTTGGACACCCTTTCTAAAATACCACTTCACATCAGCTTGCCCACCCTTATCCACATATTTATTTATACCTTCAAAGAACTGGAACAGATCAATGAGGCAGGATTTCCCTTGGGTAAATCCATGTTGAATTGCCTCATTAAACCATTTCTGTCCAAGAGTCCAGTAATTTTGCTCTTAATAATGGTTTCTGAATAATCTCTTTGCATGACCTATTCTTGACCGGGCATCACCAGGTAGCAAAATTCATCCTTGGCTCTTTGATTTCAATTCTCTAAATTCAAGTAAGGCATGAAATGAAAACACATACACAGAAAATTATTAATAATTGTTAATAAAATTATTAATAACAGTACTACTTAAAGCCTTAAGGGAGGGGGCCACAGGTCTGCAAACGAGCAGTTTCCTGTAAATCCCCCTCTTGAGCTAGGCCACAGTACCTTCTTTTATTAGGAAAAAACTGCTGCATGGAACAAATTTATCTTATCAAGCTACGTCATGCCTCTGCTTTACAGATCAAGCTAAACACTACATGTTATAGGTCACACTAGGCACAGATACTGTGCAGTTTATTCAGGACAAACAAAAACATTCTGTCTCGTTTTTCCACAAACATTCACAAAATACGACCTTGGCTTCTATAAACATACACTGCTAAGCTGCTACAGATTAAGCTTCAGATTGTCAGCAAAATTCCGAGCCATTCTTCATATTAACCTTTTCAGAGGGTCCTGGTACCCCACTTCAAGTCCCTATCAACAGTTTCTACAATTTTGCCCAGCACTAACATTAACCTCACTGGTCTACAGTGTTGTGGATCATCCCCGCAGCCCTTTTTAAAAATAGGCATTACATTGGCTGCTCTCCAGTCTTCTGGCACCACAGTCTATTTTAAGGATAGGTTAAAAATCACTGTAATTCTGATTTGCTTCTCTTTATTTTATCAATTTGTTCAACTATAGCTTCCATGTTCACTGAGATTTCATTCAGCTGTTCTGACTCATCACCTTTAAATACCCTTTCTACCATGGAAAGCTTCATCACAACTTCCTCAGTAAAGACTGAATTAAAAAATCTAGGCATCATTACTTCAGGATTTGAGCTATGTATTTTTATAAAATAAGCTTAAAATTAGTGCCTTCTTTATCTCCATACCTAGATGCTCTTTTATAAAATTACTCCGCACATATGATTCCCATGATGTCTAATTCATGTTAGGGAAGCAAGAGAGTGGGGTAGGGGCGGAGAGTGGGCATGGTGTCCTCAATGCAGTTAATGCCAGATTCACACCGCGCCCTAATGCATCACATAGTAGCATAGTATATGACAGCAGATAAAGACCAGTATGGTCCATCTAGTCTGCCCAGCAAGGAGGCAAGAGAAGGTGCACCTGTTGCTTCATGCAGGTCGCTTCATCCCATGCCTTTGTTTAGGGGTGTACCCACTGCTCCATATAGGTCACCCCTATTTGTTGAGATATCAGAAATAGTTATGTTTTATTTTGATTTTATCCCGTTGCTATAAGGGGATCCACTTTGTCTGTCCCATGCCATTTTGAATTCTGTCACTGTATTTGCCCCTACCACCTCCATCGGGAGGGCATTCCAAGCATCCACCACCCTTTCAGTGAAAAAGTATATCTCCAGGAACAAGCAGGAATGAGTCTTCACACGTGGGAGACGTCGCCGACGGAGCCCGCACAGGAATGCTCCCCAGCATCCAATCAGAAAGCCTTTGGGAGCATCCCCCGCGCCTGTGCGGTGGCTTCCCACCCTTCCTACTGCCTCTCCCCAGTTTTTCGTTTTCCGCGGAGCAGGCAGGACGTCCCTCCTGCCACCGCAGAAATTTTTCCTTTGTTCTTGTTTCTGTAGTCGCGGCTTTTTCCCGCCGACGGTGGCACCTCCGTGCCCCTTTCTTTCTTTCTTTTCAATTAATTTTCATTTAAATTTCATTTATTTTTGGTCGCCTGGAGGGACCCTCCCCTCTGGGTGCCGAGGCCTACCGGGCTTACAGCATGGAACCTTCTTCTCCCCAGCAGTGCCCTCACTGCGGGGACCTAATTTTCCAATTGGACTCCAATGCCTGGTGCCTCTCCTGTTTGGGGCCTGACCCTTCTTTCCCGGATCCCCCGGGCTACAGTGTCGGGAGAAGACCCTCCCTTTTTCGGATATCCCTCGACAACGTCTTCGCGCCCAACGCACGGTCGTCGGGTTGTTCTTCTCTCCAGGATCAGGTATCCACACAACAGTCTGTTAAGACTAGCCGAGTCTTGAGGGGCAAGTCTCATGCGCAGCATGGCGACAGCTCCAGCCGACCCCTCAAGTCCCCCTTGGCTAATATACCCCAGCGGGAGTCCTCGGGCTCCAAAGCATTTACGGGATTTCGGGATGTTCCTGAGGTTCGCTCCTCACAGAACATTCCCGAGCCATGCCCGAGGGAGGTACCTGCTTCGAGCGGTGCCGATTCCCCGGCATCGGCGTCGGCATCGAGTGTTCCACTCTTCGCCAGGGATCGTCAGCTGGTGTCCTCGGCGCCTTCGGGGCCGATTGACTCGACCGGGTCTGACCTCCCTACATCCCAGCCATGCTCAGGTGTGGTACCCGCTCCGGACGGTACTGAGACCCCGGCATCGGCGTCGGTGTCGAGCGTTCCACTCCTCACCGAGGATTGTCGGCTGCTGTCCTCGGCGCCTCCGGGGCCGATCGACTCAGTCCAGCCTGGCGTTCCTCCATCACTGCCATGCGCGGGGGTGGTACCCGCTACGAGCGGTACCGACCCCTCGACGTCGGCGCCGGTGTCAAGCGTCCCGCTCCTCACCGGTGATTGGTCGCTCCCGCCGGGGTCCTCGAGGAAGGAGTCGATCTCCTCGCTCGGTTCAATGCCCAGCCTGGAGTTGTTGTCCAGCCTTGAAAGCCTGGCCACGGCACGTCTCGGGATCGGCCCCTGTCCCCTCCCGCAGCGCAGAGCAGAGACTGCTGGCCCCTGCCCTCCGGCGGCCGCGGATTCGCTCCAGTCACGGGGGGAAGCACCGCCCCCGGGTTTGGGGCCGAGGCCGATTCCTGCAGCGCCTTCGATGCCATCGACCCCTTCGATGCCTAGCTTGGAATCAATTCCAGGAGCCAACGACGCCATGTTGACTGCCCCGATCCGGGTCGGTTGGTCCCCTCCTCTGCCCAGTGGGCATCGGCCCGAGCGGCCTCTTAGTGCCCTGGCGGCCTCTCCCGCCATAACTGCTCCGGCAGAGCCGCCTTTTCAGGATTTCCTCCTTGACATGGCGGACTTGCTGGCCATCCCTATCCCGGACCCGAGCCCAGGCCCTGCGGAACAGGCAGCCGTGATGCTTCCTCTGCATCCCTCCCTGCAGGATCTCCTGCTGGGGGCTTGGCGGTCGCCTTTGAGGGTTCCGGCGCCGTCGACTGCGATGCAGGCTCTGTACCGGGTGCCTCCGTCCCCGGGGTTTCGGCAGCACCAGCTTCCACATCGGTCCATTGTGGTGGAATCGGAGCTGAGGAAGGCCGGAATCAAGGAGAAGCATGCTTCTCGCCCTCCAGGCCGCGCCTCGAAGACGCTAGATACTCTAGGACGTCAAGCCTTCCAAACGTCTATGCTGGCGGCCAGAATTATTTCATATATATTTTATATGAGTCTGTCGCTTCGGGAGGTCACCGAGAGGTTATCTCGGTTATCCACCTTCGTATCTGCAACCAAGGCCTTTGAATATTTCCTGCTTCTTTATCACTGAAGGAATATCTCCGGGTTCCTTTCTCGTGCTTCGCTGGACTCCTTCCGGTCGGTCAGCAGAGCCTCTGCTGTTGCCATTAGAGCACGCCGTACAGCATGGTTGCAGGCGTCCGAGTTGTGTAGACGGGCACAGCACAACCTGGGTAATTCTCCCTGTGACGGAGATCACCTCTTCAATAGCGAAGTCTTACGTCAGGTCGCACAGTGCTTCGCTAACCTTCCCAGAGTTAGCAGCCAGCCTAGGGCCTGGCTCCCCCCCGGCGGTGGTAAACGCCTCTCCAGACCCCCCTTCCCTAGGAAGAGGAAATGTCAGCCCTCCGCCCACCCTCCAGGCTCGCCCAAGCAAGGGACCTCTCACCCCGAGTTGATGTCCCCGGGCCCGCGCCAGGACTCTCATACTAAGCATTTTTAGGCTCAGGTGGGCGGCTGCCTGCACTTAACCTCCTTACCAGAAGTTTAAAATAGAGCTCTACTCTGGGGCTCGTTCAGTTGGACAATGGTTCGGGGACTTATCTAGGGGTTCAGGTATTCTCCTCCGTGGGAAAGGGAGACCACCTTACGCCGTGATAGCTATGGCCCACGGTCACCCTACTTACTCTTCGGTACGTCCCCGAACCCCTCTCAGCCAGTATTCTCTTGCTGATTGCTTCCGTACCGGAATTCCCCTTCCAGCCGCTATAGTCCCCCAATACTCACCAGGGACTATACCCTCATGTCCCCCGATTGTGCGGGGGACAAGTTCTGCATGCAGGTCCTGGGGACACATTTAGGGCCTCCAACCCCTGCGGCATTCTACCGGACTGATGCTATCCTCTGTCCCCCACGCTACCGCGCTCTTAGCTCACCGATCTGCCCTTGCCCTCCGGAAAAGATCCCTCCCCTGACGGATCTTGAGGCCACCTATCCAGGTGGACGTTCTGGGGATCGATGGCAGATCCGCCTTACCAGGGTGCTGCTCATGGAGGTAGGCCCCCCAGCATACCTGCATTAGTACCGGAGGGGGCGTCCCCATGTCCACCGGCTTAGATATACTAGATATCACCTGCTTGGCAGGCGCCTATTGGGGATGCCCACAGTACCTGTGTTCTACCGCCTTTTTCCCTCTATGGCCGGTACTCACCCCCCCCCCCCCCCCGGGGTTCCGGCCAGTCCGCCTGCCTATTCCCCGATCCGCCCGCGGACTGGTGGTACCCTACTGTTGTGAAGTCAACAGCTCCTTTTTTCAGTTAGGTCCTCCTCCCGGAGGTCTGGACCCTTGTCTCCCTATCTCTCGCTAGGGCAGACTGTGTACCCCTTCTGCTCCGGGGTACACCTCTACTCTTCTCCGGGATAGGCTCTCTAGTTCGGCCTGTCTTCCACTGTTAGTCCTCTGAGTTATGGACTCTACTCCTAAGGGAGTGCTCAGCTTGCCGTAAGCCCCCTGGAAGACCTGCCGTCCTTCTCCTGACCCAGCTGACGCCTGGATCTCATGGCCTTCCGGATTTGGAACTTCCTCCTCGCTGCGGTGAAGTTTCCTTGATGACCTCGCTACTGCGTCTACAGTGCCTTCATCACAGGACTACTTCCGACAACCCGGTGGGTAAGCTGTGCAGGGTTCTAAACCATTAATTCATTAAAACTTAATGGCCGGTAAGCTCTATATGGTACTAGGTCATTTACTCATTAAATGCTTAATGATTCTCTTCATGCACCCCTCTGACTACTCCCGTAGCCTGGGTTTTTTTTTTGCTGTATCTTAATGGTACCTGTTCTGCACTCTAAAGACTTTCCTCCGTAGTCTTTAGATTCGCTGTTCCTCTATTCAACTCCTGCCCTCCATCCCTCAGGGGATGCCGGGGATTCAGGTTGGGCAAATGCCATCCCGTCCCGGGCTGCGCTTATGGGATCTCCCCAGGCATCCTTAGCTAGGGAGTCCCCACGTGTGAAGACTCATTCCTGCTTGTTCCTGGAGATAGCACAGTTACTTACCTATAACAGGTGATCTCCGGAACAGCAGGAATTAGTCTTCACAACCCGCCCACCTCCCCTAGGAGTTGTATCTCTTTTTTCTCTATTCCTTCCTTTCCTCTCCTTCCGGCTCAGCTATGAAACTCAACTGGGGAGAGGCAGTAGGAAGGGCGGGAAGCCACCGCGCAGGCGCGCGGGGATGCTCCCAAAGGCTTTCTGATTGGATGCTGGGGAGCATTCCCGTGCGGGCTCCGTCGGCGACGTCTCCCACGTGTGAAGACTAATTCCTGCTGTTCCGGAAATCACCTGTTACAGGTAAGTAACTGTGCTTTCCTGACATTGCCTTTCAGTTTATCCCCTTGCAGCTTCATGTTATGCTCTCTAGTTTTATAGCTTCCCTGATTTTGGAAGAGGTTTCTTTGTTCATTAATACTCTTAAGTATTTAAAGGTCTGAATCATATCTGCCCTATCTCTCCTCTCCTCCAGAGTGTACATATTTAGGACTTCTTCTCATACATCTTCTGACGCAACCTCCAAATCATTTTTGTCACCTTCCTCTCAACCATTTCCAGTCCTTTTATATCCTTTGCGAGATATGGTCTCCAAAACCGAACACAATATTCCAAGTGAGGCCTCACCAGCAACTTGTACAGTGGCATTAGTAACTCTTCCTTTCTGCTGGTAATTCCTCTCTGTATGCACCTCAGCATCCTTCTGGCTTTTGCCACTGCCTTGTTACACTGTTTCGCCACCTTGAGATCCTCAGAAACAATCACTCCGAGATCCTTCTCCTCGTCCGTGCACACCAACCTCTCGCCCCCTGTCGCATACAATTCCCCTGGAATTCTGCTTTCCAAGTGCATGATACTGCACGTCTTCACATTAAATCTTAACTGCCAAGCATTCTTCCAGCTTTTGTAGATCTTTCCTCATGTTATCCACTCCCTCAGGGGGGGTAAATTTTTGTGCCATCTGCAAAAAGACAGACTTTTCCATTCAGTCCTTCAGCAATATCACTCACAAATACATTGAACAGTACAGGTCCCAGGACCGAACCCTGGGACACACCGCTAATCACCTTCCTTTCATCCGAGTGAGTTCTATTTACCATCATCTTCTGTCATCTGTCAGTCAACCAATTTCTGATTCAATTCACCACCTTGGGACCCATCCCCAAGTTGCTTATTTATTTATTTAGTTTTATATACTGCGCTATTTCAGATTCAGTGCAGTTTACAAAGAACAAGAACAGAAATTACATAGAACAAGTATTAAGTTTATTAATACGCCTCCTATGAGGAACAGTATCAAATGCTTTGCTGAAATCTAGGTAGATCACATCCATCACCTGACCTTGATCTAGTTCTCTGGTCATCCAGTCAAAGAACTCAATCAGATTGTTTGGCAAGATCGTCCTTTGGTAAAACCATGTTGCCTTGGATCATGCAACCTGTTGGTTTCGAGAGTGTCCACTATTTGCTCTTTCAGGAGCACCTCCATTACGTTTCCTGCCATCAAGGTAAGGCTTATTGGCCTGTAGTTTCTCAATTCTTCCCTATAACCACTTTTATGAAGAGGTACCACATCAGCCCTTCTCCAATCCTGAGGAACTTCTCCTGTCTCCAAGGATCTATTAAAAGCATCTTTTAGCGGCCCTACAAGAACCTCTCTGAGCTTTTTCAGTATCCTGGGATGTATCCCATCTGGTCCCATGGCCTTATCCACTTTCAGTTTCACAAGCTGCTCTAACAAGTCATCTTCTATGAATGGTGTGATATCTACTCCATTTCCATTTGTATATTTGTCAATCACAGGTGGTCCTTCTCCAGGATTTTCCTTAGTAAAAGCAGAACAGAAGTATTTGTTTAGCATTTTCGCTTTTTCAGTGTCACTTTCCACAAAACTATTCCTGGTACTTTTGAGAACTGCAATTCCTCCTCTGATTTTCCTCCTCTCCCGAATATATTTCTTCTTTTCTTCTGCCTTAGATTTTGCTATCCTTATTCTTTTCTTCTGCCTTAGATTTTGCTATCCTAATTTCTCTTTTTGTCTCTTTTAGTTGTATCCTGTATTCTTTTTTGTATTCCTCTGTTTGTGAACTTCTGAATTTTGTGAAAGCTGTGGTTTTACCTTTATTTGTGCAGCCAGTTCTTTGGAGAACCAAATAGGTTTCCTTTTCCTCTTGTTTTTATTTATTTTCCTTACATATGTATCTGTTGCCCCTTTTATTGTCTCCTTTAGTTTAGCACAGGATCACCTAACATCACCTCAATAGGTGGAGTTAAGTGCACCCATGGTAATGTCGCATGTACTAAGGGACAGGGCTTCACATTAATTCCCTGGTAAATGCTTTCCATGCCCCCAACAGTTAACGCAATGGTGTTGCTCATAACATGCCATAGCTTCAGCACTGCTGGTGCGTTTGGTGCAAGACCCTTGCGCCCTTTAGTAAAAAGCCACCTATGTTTCCTAGGTGTACTCAATATTGTATTAAGAAATAACAGCCATCCCCTAAAAGAATAGAAGTGTGATATGTTGATAAGAATGACCCATTGAGGCCTTGCTACTTCTTTATTGAGTGAGAAAGGGCTGGAGAATCAGTATCGTTTTTTAACAGAATGAAACAAAGGTGACTAACCTAAAATAGGATCTTTGGCAATGCTGAAAGAAAAGAGGAACAAAAAACATGTATTGTTTTATTGTTATTAATACCAGCTACCTAAATAAACTAATACTGGCAAAAGATATGTTATCAGAGGACACAATTTTAGAAACTTAATCCAGGATAAATTTACTTTCCAATCAAATAAAGGTACTGCTTTGTTTGAATGATAAAATGGTCCTATAGAAAATATTTTAAAATTGCCATTGGGCTCAATATTTATGCAGAGAATAATAAGTCTAGCAACTTTTATTATCTGTATATTTCACTGCAGTTCTGTAATATTTGTTACCAAACTTCAGGGTGTTTTTTTTTAGCTTTACACTGAATTAGCATGCAGAGATAGCATTTATTAGAAGAGTTGTATTCAGTAGACCTATAGCCTTTCTTCAATCTAATTTATCATGTAACTGAATCTCTCATCATTAATCAAACACCAGAAGTGTTATCCCTGATGTATCTTGAGACTGTATACCCATTAGCCCTTCAAAAAGCTCACAACACTCCTGAGCAGTTGCAAATACATCTCTCTTCCACCTACATTTTTTTAAGTGCAAAATATTTCTTGTAGTCTTTCAGATGGAAAATGCACTAAGTTCTGGATGCAATATCTAAATTTAGAACTTAATTTTTTCATATATTTCTGGATTTGAAGAATAAAAGATATTCGCCATTTGGGATATTCTCCTACCAGTTACAAACAACATAGCTTCAATGGAATATACTTTTAAGGGGAAAAGCATATTTACAGGAACCAAAAGCAAATTGTTGGAGCTCATATATTGTACTTTATACTTTCTAACAAATATTCAGCATTATATACTATTCTGGTATTTTTCAGTGCCCTTTGTCAAGATGATCAAGATGACCCTCATTTAATGCTTGAGGACATTACTGCTATGGTACGTTTGTTTAAAAGACTTGAATTGTGTTTTAGGAAAATGTTGAGGCATGTAAACTAGCTAACATAATGAGGGTAATTTGCAAACCATTTTATGTATGTGCATAAGCATGTTTGTAGATGTAAAATGAGTTTCTGAAAAGTGCCCAGCTTCGGCATGTGTATTTATAACCAAGGGGGGAGAGGGGAGGTGTAGCTGCAGTCAGGGGGAAGTGAATGTATTTTGCAAAAGTTTGGTTTTAAAACTTTCAGATACTTTTCTTTACAGACCTGATGTACATGGGCAGTTTAGTATCTGGACTTTCAAAAGGAAAATGCTTAGAAAGTTTCCCTTTGAAAATGAGCTTTTAGGGCCATGAGAGAATACCTCCTGGAGGAGAACGAAAATCACTCCCAATATAACAGGGATACAGTTAAGTTAATGCAATCATTTATATCCTGCATATACGAGTAGTTCTAGCAGGTTACAGAAATAGTATAAAAAAGGTTATAAATATGCAGTCATATATGGCAGGATTAATTATATATTGTGATAAAATAACATTGCTAAAATTTAGGCAGACAAATACTTTCTGAATAGATTGGTTTTAACGTATTGCAAATTAGCCTATTTGTAATTTTTCTAAAATCTGTTGGAAGCCTTTTCTACTCAGACGCTCTATGAGAAAACCATAAAATCTTGTATGAGGGATTACAGGCAGGTTCTTCTTCGCCGACTGCAGTGCCCTTGAAGGTACATGAGCCTTCAGTAGTACAATCCTAAATGCTAGGATCAAACTATAATACATTTTGAAAACAAAACATAATAATGTGAAGACAGTTCTAGTTGAAATTGGGAAACCTTGTAGTTCAGTCAAAAATGATGAAGCCCTTTAATATTTACTGCCTTTTAATATAATTTTGGCCGCTATTAGATGATAATACTAAATATAAGATATTACAATAGTCAAACTGAGTTAATGTTAAGGCTTGAACCAAAATCTGAATAATGGTCTCAATTTCTTCCTGAAGGCATACACTTGCTCTGCCATGGTTAAGGCATAATCTGTGATCATGCCCAATATTTTTACTGACATTAAGAACTGGACATTCACCCCAGCTAATACTGGTGAAATAGATGGAAATGAAGTAATGCCCCATCCAATCCATAATAATTTTGTTTTCTCCAGATTCGGTTTCATATAATGGTGATCCATCCATAAATGGATAGAATCAAAACAGGAAACCAATCACCTTGAAGTAACAGATAAATCTCTACCTGACAAGAAAATAACACAGTGATATCACTTGCATGTATAAAAAAATCTAACTGCCAGGTTTGCAAAACTTCCACAAAAGAACTTAAGAAAATGTTAAACAAAAGGGGCAATAGGGATCCCTGCAGTACCTTACATTCTTGCTGCCATGAATGGGATAAATTACCTCTCCATTTTACCCTGATTGATCTATTTTTAAAGAACTCCTATAACCATCTCCCAACAGATCCTGAGGCACCTATATCTTCTAAGTCATCTAATAATACATCATGGTCTAGTAAATCAAAAGCCGCTGAAAGGTCATAATGTATCCAAATAACTTGACCTTCTTTACCTACTATCGAATGTAATTCTGACATTAGCATAGGTAGAACTGTTTCAGTACTATTATGGCTTCTAAAAGCAGCCTGTGAACCGTGTAAAAAATCATGAACATCCAGGATGGTAGCAGTTCAACAGCAAAACTATCACCTCCACATATTTTTACCAGGATGGGCAAACTGACCCCTGGGAGCTCTTTATTCTTTATTTGTGGGATTTGATATACTGCCCTTGCCGGAGCGTCAGGGCGATGTACAATAAAACAATATATTGGCTACAGAAAAGTGAAAGGAACGCCATTAATTAGATAGGAAAGTAGAGAAGAGTAGAGAGAGATAAGAAAGTACAGAAGCAAAGATTGGCATAGAGAGAACAAGTGTGAGGGTGGGGGGAAGGAGCTGCAAAATGGGAATGGGAAGTATTACTATGACACTGGTGTTGGGGGTCTCGGCGAGGGAGGGTCAGAGCCACCAGCGGGAGCAGGAAGATCATCTTGAGCATGTTTGACAAGAGTAAGGAAGTCTTGTTTGTCATCAGGGAGAAGGGGGCTCATAAGCTCCAAATCTCCTGTGACTTCTTTGAGGAACATTCCCATATATAAAATATATGAGCTGATCCTAGCTGAAAGCATGGAAGCCTGAAATGTTCGATGCCCAAAGGCATCAACAGTCCTGCATTCACGACCTGGGGGATTGGATGCATGTCTTTTTGCACTTTTCATCCTAGGCATGGCTGATTCCACTACCATTGAATGGTGTGGCAGCTGAGTCTTTTGAAAACCGGACATGGTGGAACTCGATACATGGTATAGATTCTCCTAGAATGAGGAGATGTGGTCAGAGGTGTTTCCCACATCCTGAGCATCAAATCATGAAGAACCTATTTGGTTTTCCAAAGAAGTGGCTGCTCAAATAAAGGCAAAAAACACAGCTTTCGTAAAATTCAAAAGCTCGCAAACAGAGGAACACAGAAATGAATACAGGATCAAACTCAAAGAGACAAAGAGAAATAGGGATAGCAAAATCAAAGGCAGAGGAAAAGATGGCTAAAGACGTGAAGTGTGGTGACAAAACCTTCTTCAGGTATGTTCGGGAAACGAAGAAGATCAGAGGTGGAATTGCAGGACTCAGAAGTGCTGCGAACGGACTCGTGGAAAGTGATATTGAAAAAGCGAAATTGCTAAACTAATACGTCTGCTCTGTTTTTACTAAAGAAAGTCCTGGAGAAGGACCACCTGTGACTCCCAAATATAAAAATGGAAAAGAAGTAGTTACCACACCATTCACAGAAGATGAGGTGTTAGAACAACTTGCAAAACTGAAAGTGGACAAGGCCATGGGACCAGATGGGATACATCCCAGGATACTGAAAGAGCTCAGAGAAGTTCTTGCAGGGCCGTTAAAGGATGTTTTCAACAGATCCTTGGAAACAGACGAGGTTATTCAGGACTGGAGAATGGTTGATGTCGTACCTCTACACAAAAGTGGTGACAGGGAAGAAGTGTCAAACTACAGGCCTGTGAGCCTTACCTCGGTGGCGGGAAAAGTCATGGAGGCGCTCTTGAAAGAGCGAATAGTGAACTTTCTCAAAACCAACAGGTTGCAAGACCCGAGGCAACATGGTTTTACCGAAGGATGATCTTGCCAAACAAATCTGATTGAGTTCTTTGACTGGGTGACCAGGGAGCTAGATCAGGGGCATGCGATGGATGTTATCTACCTGGATTTCAGCAAAGCCTTCAATAATGTTCCTCATAGGAGGCCTATCAATAAACTCGGTAGCTTGGGGATGGATCCTAAGATGGTAAATTGGATCAGAAATTGGCTGACTGACAGACAACAGAGGGTGATGGTAAATGAAGCTAACTCGGATGAAGGGAAGGTGATTAGCAGGGTGCCCCAGGGGTCGGTCTTGGGCCCGGCACTGTTCAATGTATTTGTGAGTGATATTGCTGAAGGACTGAATGGAAATGTCTGTCTTTTTGCAGATGACACAAAGAGTGGACTCCCTCGAGGGAGTGGTTAACATGAGGAAAGATCTACAAAAGCTGGAAGAATAGTCTAATGCTTGGCAATTAAGATTTAATGCAAAGAAGTGCAGAGTCATGCACTTGGGTAGCAGAAATCCAAGGGAATTGTACACGATAGGGGGCGAGACGTTGGTGTGCACGAATCAGGAGAAAGACCTTGGTGTGATTATTTCTGAAGATCTCAAGGTGGCAAAACAGTGCGACAAGGTGGTGGCAAAATCCAGGAGGATGTTGTGCTGCATACAAAGAGGAATCACCAGCAGAAAGGAAGAGGTACTTATGCCACTGTACAAGTCACTGGTGAGGCCTCACTTGGAATACTGTGTTCAGTTTTGGAGATCGTATCTTGCAAAGGATGTAAAAAGACTGGAAACTTGTTCAGAGGAAGGCGACCAAAATGATTTGGAGCCTGCGTCAGAAGCCTTATGAGAAGAGACTTGAAGACCTAAACATGTACACTTTGGAGGAGAGGAGGGACGGGGAGATATGATTCAGACCTTTAAATACTTAAAGGGAAATAATGAACAAACAAACCTCTTCCAAAGACGGGGAAGCTGTAAAATTAGAGGGCATAACAAGAAGTTGCAAGGTGGTAAATTGAAAGGCAATGTCAGGAAATACTTTTTCACAGAAAGGGTGGTGGATGCTTGGAATGCCCTCCCGATGGAAGTGGTGGGGGCAAACACGGTGATGGAATTCAAAATGGCATGGGACAGACACAGTGGATCCCTTTAAAGCAAAAGGATAAAATCAAAATAAACTGAACCATCTAATTTCTCAACAAATAGGGCTGTCCTGCATGGAGTGGTGGGTTCACCCCTAAACAGGGATATGGGGAGGGGTGGCCTGCACGGAGCGGCAGGTGCACCTACTCTTGCCATCATGCTGGGTAGACGAGATGGACCATGCTGGTCTTTATCTGCCGTCATTTACTATGTTACTATGAATTTCATGAATGGGCAGGGTAGCTGCCTCTTTGGGAGCCTTAGGCTATTGGAGTAGGGAGGCGTGGCCTAGTGGTTGGGGCAAGGTACTACAGGCCAGAAGGTCGGTGGTTCAAATCCCACTAGAGGATAGCAACCTTGGGCCGGAAGGACTGGGGTTTCTAGTCCAACAGGTGCTCCTTGTGGTCTTGGGCAAGCCACTTAACCCTCCATTGCCCATGTTCCCTGTAAGTATTAGTGTATGTGTCTCATATCCCCTCATGTTAAATGTATCTCCCAACCGCTTTGACCCGGTGAAAAGCGGGATATAAATGCAGCTAAATAAAATATTTCCAATTCCTTTGCTCTAGGTTCTTTTTCAGGGGCTACTGTGATTGATAGGCCTCGGGTCACATCACGAATAAAATTCTGAAAAGACATGTCCTCCGGAGGAGACATTCTGCGTTGAGGAGAAGAGGAGTCTTCCGTAAGAAGTACTCTGGTACCGACCGAGTTATCGGAATCAGAAGATTTGAAGCATCTCTGTTCATGCAAAGCACGGTATCAGTATCGATTAAAGTCGGCACCGAGTTGGTCCGGTACCGATCTGTCGATGCCTGAAAAAGTCGGCATGGGCAGAATTCCCACCAGGGCCAGTACCGTCAGTGCTGGTACCGGTATGGGTACCGGTGCTGGTACTGGCACCCGTTGAACCGTTGGTAGCGCAGCTGTAAGGAGAGCTGTCAAACTGCGTTCGCTAGCGAGGAATCTCTGGTCTATCGACACTGCCGATGCCTGGGTGTCGGTACCGGTAGAAGCGGCCGGAACCCCTGAGTATGGCACCAGTAGTTCTGCCGAGGTCGAGACCTCGAGAACATCCTGGAACCCCGTTAGTGCTTTGGAGGCCGAAGCCTCCCGCCGGGGCTGTTTTGCCGGTATAGTTTCCTCAAGGGCAAAGCCAATGGCTTCTCGATGCTTGGAAGGAGATCTACCCTTTGAGGACCGGCTCTTATGTTTAGTTACCTGAGTTCCATGGGAGGAAGACATAAGAACATAAGATATGCCATACTGGGTCAGACCAAGGTCCATCAAGCCCAGTATTCTGTTTCCAACAGTGGCCAATCCAGGTCACATGTACCTAGCAGTTTCCCCAAGAGACACAAGTTCCACAATGCTTGTACTGGGTCAAGCATTGATATCTTCGGTCACTTCTTAATAATGGTTTATGGACCTTTCCTCCAGGAACTTGTCCAAACCTTTTTTAAACCCAGCTACACTAACAGCCTTTACTACATCCTCCGGTAACAAATTCCAGAGTTTGATTACACGTTGAGTGAAAAAATATTTTCTTTTATTAGTCTTAAATAGTTTACCCTGTAGCTTCATTGCATGTCCCCTAGTCTTTCTATATTCTGATAACGTAAACAATCGATCTACGTTTACCCGTTCCACTCCATTCATTAATTTATAGACATCTATCATATCTCCCCTCAGCCGTCTCTTTTCCAGGTTAAAGAGCCCTAACCTTTTTAGCCTTTCCTCATAGGAGTATCCTTCCATCCCCTTTACCATTTTGGTGGCTCTTCTCTGAACCTTTTCTAAAATCGCTATATCCTTTTTAAGATACGGCGACCAGAATTGCACACAATATTCAAGGTGCGGTCTCACCATGGAACGATACAGAGGCATTATAATATCTTTAGTTTTATTTTCCATTCCTTTCCTTATCATACCTAGCATTCTATTTGCTCTCTTGGCTGCCGCTGCACACTGGGCCGAGGGTTTTAACATGGTATCCACAATGACGCCTAAATCTTTTTCCTGGGTGGTGGTTCCTAATGTGGAACCTTGCATCGTGTAACCATAGTTTGGGTTGTTCTTCCCTAGGTGCATAACCTTGCACTTGTCCACATTAAATTTCATCTGCCATTTTGATGCCCAGTCTTCCAATTTATCAAGATCCTCTTGCAATTTTTCACAATCCTCTTGGGTTTTAACAACTTTAAATAGTTTTGTGTCATCTGCAAATTTGATAACCTCACTCATTATTCCACTTTCCAGGTCATTTATGAATATGTCAAAAAGCAGCGGACCCAGCACAGATCCCTGGGGTACACCACTATTCACCTTTCTCCATTGGGAAAATTGGCCATTTAGCCCTACCCTCTGCTTTCTATCTTTTAACCAGTTCCTGATCCACAATAGTACACTGCCTCCTATCCCATGACTCTTTAGTTTTGCCAAAAGTCTCTGATGAGGGACCTTGTCAAAGGCTTTCTGAAAGTCCAGATACACAATATCAACCGACTCACCTTTGTCCACCTGTTTATTCACTCCTTTAAAAAAACATAACAGATTAGTAAGACAATATCTTCCTTGTCTAAAGCCATGTTGGCTGTCTCTCATTAGGTCGTGACTATCTACATGCTGAGTAATTTTATTCTTTATGATGGTTTCTACCATTTTTCCCGGTACTGACGTCAGGCTCACCGGTCTGTAGTTTCCCGGATCACCCCTGGAACCCTTTTTAAAAATTGGTGTTACATTGGCGATCCTCCAATCTTCAGGTATTAGAGATGATTTTAATGATAGTTCACAGATTACTAATAGCAGGTCTGGAATCTCATATTTCAGGTCTTTCAACACCCTTGGATGTATACCATCCGGCCCAGGTGATTTGCTACTCTTCAGTTTATCTAATAGTTGTAAGACATCTTCCCGATGTATCGATATTTCCTTCAATTCTTCCGCACCTTTAAATACCACTTCAGTCATGGGTAACATCCCTACATCTTCCTCAGTAAAGACTGAAGAAAAGAATTCATTCCGTCTCTCCGCTATCGCCTTGTCGCCTCTTAGTGCTCCTTTAACCCCTTTATCATCTAATGGACCAACTGACTCTCTCACAGGTTTTTTGCTACGAATGTACTTGAAAAGGTCTTTATTTCGTGTTTTTGCTTCCGCAGCAAGCTTCTTCTCAAATTCTCTCTTTGCCTGCCTTATCAATGCCTTACATTTGACTTGCCAGTGTTTGTGCTGTTTCCAGGTTTCGTCATTTGGCTCTTTTTTCCATTTCCTGAAAGATGCTTTTTTGGCAACAACAGCCTCTCTGACCTCACCTTTAAACCATGCTGGCAGTTTTTTGGACTTCCTTCCACTTTTCTTATAGCGTGGAATACAGCTGGTCTGGGCTTCCAAGATAGTATTTTTCAACAACATGCAAGCTTGATGTACGTCTTTAACCTTTGCAACTGCTCCTTTTAGTTTTTTCTTAACTGTTTTCCTCATTTTATCATAGTCTCCCTTTCGAAAGTTAAAGGGTAGTACTGTGGATTTCCTTACTATCCCTCCTCCACTAATTAAATCAAAGGCGATCATGCTATGATCACTATTGCCAAGTGGCCCCAACACCCTTATCTCTTGCACTAGATCTGGTGTTCCAATAAGGACTAGGTCTAATATGGCTTCCCCTCTGGTCGGTTCATGAACCAGCTGCTCCAAGAAGCAGTCATTTATTTCATCTAGGATCTTTATCTCCCTAGCATGTCCTGCTGTGACACTGACCCAGTCGATGCCGGGGTAATTGAAATCACCCATTATTATTACTGCACTGTAACGTTTGCTAGCTTCCTTGATTTCTTTGAGCATTTCATCATCCATTTGTTCATTCTGGCCAGGCGGACGATAGTACACCCCCACTGCCATCGCCTTCCCCTTTTTACATGGAATTTCAATCCAAAGAGATTCTACAGCAAATTTTGTTTCTTGCAAAACTTTAATCCTTTCTGACTCAATGCCCTCTCTAACATAGAGCGCAACCCCTCCACCAATTTGATCAGCTCTATCATTACGATATAGTTTGTACCCAGGTATCACAGTGTCCCACTGGTTGTCCTCCTTCCACCATGTCTCTGATATTCCAATCATATCATATCTGGAAGACGTCGATGCAATGGACATTGCATCTGAAGAAGAGAGGGTACTGAGCTTTGCAGCCCGGTTCTGTCTTCCTCTTTTAGTCATCCCCATACAAGAGGAACACTCCAATGGAGAATGGTCAGGGCCTAAACATTTGAGACACCAGTCATGGGTGTTGGTGACGGAAATGGTACAGCCACACTTAGTACATTTTTTAAAACCACTAGCTGGTTTTTCCATTTTTCAGGAAAATGGCGCCTAGCACCAAAAAGAAAATGTTTCTGAAGAGAAACACATCAGAAGTATATATATATAGATATAGATATAGATTTTTTTTTTTAAAAAGAAAAAGAAAAGAGAACCGGCGGTACTGGTAGTCGTCGAGCGGAGGCAGGCGCGACCACAAGAAAACAAGTTTAAAGAAGAAATTTTCTGCGGTGACAGGGTATGTGACCGGTCGGCTCCGTGGAAAACGAAGAATTGAAGAGGGACAGTTGGAAAGGCGGGAAGGCAGTGCGCATGTGCTGGGGAGCGTTCCCGTGCAGGCTCCGTCGGTGCCGACGATACCTATATGTGAAGACTACATTCCTGCTTGTTCCTGGAGATCCAGTGAGACACTGTGATACCAGCATACAAATTATATTGCATAGATAAGGCAGATCAAATTGGTTGAGGGGTGGTGCTATATGTTAGAGGGCATTGAGTCAAACAAAAAAACTTTTACAGGGGACAAAATACATTGTAAAATCTCTATAGACAAGAATTCCATGTAAAAAGGGAAGGGGATGGCCTGACCAGAATGAATAGTAGCATGATGAAATTCTAATGGAAATTAGGGAAGCTAACAAAATTTACAACACAGTAATAATGGGTGATTTCAATTACCCCACTATCGACTGGGTCAGTGTCACAGGACATGCTAGGGAGACATAGTTTCTAGATGAAATAAATGAGTACTTCATGGAGCAGCTAGTTCAAGAACGACACAAAGGGAAGCTATTTAAGACCTAGTCTTAAATGGAATGTGGGAACTTGTGTGAGAGGCTTTGGGGTCACTTGACAATAATCATAAAATGATCACATTTGATTTAATAAATGTAAGGAGGACAGCAAGGAAATCCACCGCACAAGCATTCAACTTTCAAAAAGGAGACTATGGTCCAGTGTCAGTAACCATGAGCAGGGTTTTACTAGCTGGTTCTGGTCAGAAGCTTGATAAAACTTCTTAATACATAATATTCAATTCTCTTTGCAAAAAGCACATCATGTGATCATATAGAGGGAAATTTTAGAAAGGACTTTCAAGTGCAATCTAGGATGTCTAAGCCAGTATGTCTTAAAAACAAGCAGGCACGTCCAGATGCAGACTTGATTTCAACAAACATGGCCATGCCCGATATGGACATCTGTAACTGCGTCTACATGGACATTCACAGAATAGTAATTCAGAACCTGGATGTCTTGGAATAGCTCAGTGGTTAGAGTAGTAGTTTAGGAAGAAGGAAGCCAAGGTTAAAATCCCACTGCTGCTATCACTTAAATTGTGCTGAGCACTGGGATTGATGGAATGCTTTCTCCTCTACCCTCTGGATGTTTTTCAGTCCAAATGAGCAATTTTCAGATGCTTATTCATGGCTGGAGCAGATCTAAACTTAGAAAGTCTAACGTGGAAGCAGACTAGATACCCACAGGACACAAGACAAACAAACTGGAGCGAGTAATCAGGTGATATTTCAATGTCTTTATTAAGGGCAGAGATCCCAGCCGTTTGATGAAAAATGGCATCCTATAAAGAACTTATAGCATTCCAGATATTGTCAAATTTAATCTTACTTGGTCACAGTAACCTGAACGATACTGGTGAAGATTCAGTCAGGGGACTGCCAGAAACCTCAGTGCCTCCTGACGCCTTTAAACCACCCGGAGGGCCCTCAGAGATGCCAACAGCCACTGCTCCATCCAGCACCACCAGAACTCCCATTCTATCTGTGCCAACTACCAATGCATTAAGCTTACAGTCTGGCAGTGGAGAAGCAACAACCCCAGGCGGCAGAGGCGGAGACCTTGCCTCATGGGAGAGAGTAACTTTGAGGACAGAGGGATCAGACAACTCCTCAAGCCATCCTCCCTCATTATCTGCTTGAATCTCCCTTCTCATGGCCTCAGTAATCTTGACAAAATGGTCCATTGGACCGACAACAGCTGGCGAGGATGCTGCAGGGAACACCGTGACCTTGCTTTTCTGTTTCGGCATCAGGCAACAGGAATGGAAACCTCATGCAGCCATCTTGAATAAGACATGCCTCCCCTCAAGACCTAAATGTGAGTTTTAACCTTTCAGAAATCTGTCCCCATATTTTTGCTGTCTAATGCATCATGATGGCTTGTTGTACATCTTGGATACACATGAGAGAATCTGTCTAATTATAGTGGTTAAAGCCTATGTGGCATTGGCCTGCCCCCCTTAAAAATCGGTAAATTTTCGCAATGTTTTACCTGTCTTCAAGCACAGTTAGAATCTGAGCAAAAGCTTTGGAATGGTATGTCTGTATGTACAAGTTTGCTCTTCTATGGTTCCATGAAGATGCATAAGGAAATTGCCCCTCTTCATCGCTACCCTAGTATATCTTTGTTCCATTGTATTTATTTTCCATGCATATTATGAGAGGGTCCCTTCCCATTCTATCCCTCAGTGCATAGCGTTGTACACACCTCTTCCCTTTTAGAATAACATTAAAATGTTGGTACACCAACGTAACAAATCATCCGGTATAATTTATTTTATTACAGCATATATTTTTAGATGCACAAGCAGACTGGTTTTACATTGCTATGGTATTGGGTAATGTGTTTATTATTACATTTCCAGGTCCCTATTCGTCCCCATAAGTTCTCTCCCATAATGTCATCTTACCTCTCTTTTGAATGGTTCTGCTCTATTTTTCATTGGTATTGTCACAATATGATTACTTTCATGTGGAAATGATGTTATGTGTATGATTATATGGACTTAGTTTAATAATTTGTTCTATTTGTGTTTATCAACTGTCTCAGATTACATATCATGAAGTTTATCCATTATTTGTCTGTGAATGGCTTCCAATTTTATTATTCTTATCTTGTTCTTATTTATGTATGGTTCGTTTTTTAGGACCAAAGGAATAGATACCAGACTGGCAGAGTTTTTCAGGTTTGGAAACACCCCTTTCTTTATTACCCCTATGCGTTTCGGCCTGTGGCCTTCTTCAGGGGGTATCTTTAGGGTGCAAACCTTCTCTGTATAGAGCTTCCGTTAAATAAAAAAACATATATCACACAATTTAAAGCGTTGTATGCATAGCAAACCTGAAAAACTCTGCCAGTCTGGTATCTGTTCCTCTGGTCCTATTGTATCTTACAGATTTATTTATTTTATTTTATTTATTTACATTCTCTTATATACCGTGCTATTCTGCATCAGTGCGGTTTACATTGAACAAACTGAAATTACATTGAACAGGGCATTATAACTTGGAGATAACTATTTTAAAGGGAACATGGGCTATGGAGAGTTAAGTGGCTTGCCCAAGACCACAAGGAGCACCTGTGGGACTAGAAACCCCAGTCCTTCCGGCCCAAGGTTGCTGTCCTCTAGTGGGATTTGAACCCCTGACCTTCTGGCCTGAAGTACCTTGCCCCAACCATTAGGCCACTCCTCCACTCCAGATACTTTGTTGCTTTCTTTGGTCTTCTGGTTCGTTTTTTATCCATAATTTGATTTTGTGCATTAGTTTTATCAATTTATTATATTTAATGTGATTGTTATATTTATTTATCTATACATGGTTTTTAATGTGCATAATTATTTATTGTAGTGCCATTACACCTCTGAAGAAGGCAGGTGCCAAAACACGGCCATGTCGGGTATGGTGTGTTGTACCCCTTAATAAAGATATTGAAATACCACCTGACTACTCACTCCAGTTTGTTTGGAAGATCTAAACTTAGACATGATGCCATATGTCCGGGACATTCTGAATTATGGTGGTGATGTCCAGGTTCCTTGGAACACCCCAGCCACATCTCCAACAAACAAAAGCAGTGTGTGCCTTTGAATCAAAGCTGATGCAGCAGAACATGGGTTTTCTTTGCAGTATGACTTAGAAGTAGATTGTCAGGCCTTTCTTCTGAGGGAATGGAGGAGTAAGTGACTTGCCCAAGGTCACAAGGAATATTAGTGGGAGTTGAATGCTGGTCTCTTGGTTATCAAGCCAGTGCTCTAACCACTAGGCTACTCCTACACCTCCACCAGGTCCTCATTCAGACTTGGATATCCTCATGCTGGGAACATCCACAGACCTGGCTTCTAAAATGTCTCTGGAGATTGGCTTCAAATATCCAAAGCATGAATAGGGCTTCCAAATAGTGGAAATTTTCTTTTTTTTAACATATAGGATAAAAGTAGCAAAACTAAAGAAACTCATACCATAATACACTTTCTTGCATGCAAAGTCAGACTAGCCTCTGAGCCCTTCAACCACAACCAAATACGATAGGGATGGAGAAAATGCTCCATTCATAGTGGTCCTTATGTTTAAGACAATGACATGGAGAGGGATTTTAGAAAGAATGTACTAGTGCAGTCTGAGTCGTCTAAGCCAGAACATTTGAAAAAAAGCAGTAACGTCCAAGTACAGATGTGATTTCACAAACGTGGATGTGGTCGATATGGACATCTGCATGGCCTTCTACATAGACATCTACAGAATAGTATTTCAGAGCTTGGGCATCTAGGAATTGCCTAAAGGTTAGAGTAATGGTCTAAGTATAGGGAAGCCAGGATTCAAATCCCACTGCTGTTGTCACTGACATTGTGCTGAGTACTGGCGATGATGGAGTGCTTTCTTCTCTGCATGTTTTTCAGCCAAAATGAGCACTATTCATGCCTGGAGTAGGTCTAAAGTTAGATGCAATGCCAGACTTCCAGAATGTTTCTGGGATCAGGCAGGGATGTCAACATCCCTGGGAACACTCCAGCCATGCCCCCATTCAGACTTGGATGTCCTCATGCTGAGGAGGTCCACAGACCTGGCTTCTAAAATGTCTCAGAAGATGTCTCTGTCTTTACACATCTCTATGCCTGTTTTTGGACATTCAAGGCACGAATAGGGCATCCAAAATGACCCCCATAGCAAGTAATGGCAGATAAAAACCAACATAGTCCATCTAGTCTTCCCAGTAAGGTGACTAGAGTTGTAGAGCACACCTGCTGCTCTGTGCAGGTTACTTTCCCTTTGCTTAAGGTTGTACCTGCTACTCTCAGCAGGTTACCCCTCTCTTTATGAAGTTACATACATTTGCTTTGACTCCATCCTCTTGCTCTGTAGTAATCCTCTTTGTCTGTCCCACGTCTTTTTGAATTCCATCACTATGTTTTCTCCCACCACCTCCTTCGGGAGGGTATTCTAGGCATCCACCACCCTTTCTGTGAAAAAGTATTTCCCGATGTTGTTTTTAAGTTTACCTCCTTGCAGCTTCATTTCATGTCCTCTAGTTCCACAGCTTACCCTCTGTGAAAAACATTCATTAAGATCCTGAGTTGTTTTGGTAAGCTTCAGTGGTCATGCTTAGAGGAGACATTATTGTGTATTCTGCTTGCAGACTGAAAATGTTGAGTGCTTGGGTACTCCAGTTGGAAAAACAGTTAAGTAGTGACTGAAGACTGCATGCCAGGCATTCTACTGATAGTAATCGAGCCTAATTACTGGAAACCCAAGCTACTTTGAATGAAGTGTTACATCAGCAATTTTTCCCCCACTGGTGCATTATAAATATCATTGTATCAGTTTGGGAATAAAAGTGGTAATTGCTTGCTTGCTGTCTGAAAGGTTCCCAAGGGTCTAAATTTGTTGTAGCAGTAAGAGATAAGAGGGGGACCTTGAAAGGTTGAGTAGGGGTATTGGTGCAGTTTTCTGGGAGTACTGCCAAGGGCTGTATGCAGGAGAGTCTTTCTTTCTGTCCCAGATAAATGCCACACAGCAAGTGGAACAACTGGGTGTCCCCCATTAAGGCAGAGGAGGTGTAGAGGGTGATAGAAGAAATGAAGTGCTGTAAGGCTGCAGGCCCCAATGCGTTTACTGCAGAATTTTATAAGCTAGTACAAACTCAGTTGATCATGCCTTTGACTGAGACTTGTAATGCCTGTATGGAAGTGGTGTGATTTGTGCATGACATTAATTGGGCCTACATCAGTTTTGCCTTAACCTGATAAAAAGCCTATGAAAGCCGATTCCTGTCATTCTGTTTCACTGCTTAATTTTGCTCTGGCAGGGAGGAGTAACCTAGTGGTTAGAGCAACAGCCTAGTACCCAAGAGATCAGGATTTAATTACCATTGACACTCTTTATGACCTTAGGCAAGACACTTGACCCTCTATTACCTCAGAAGAAAATCCTGGCAATCTATTTCTGGTCATACTTTGCCAAAAAAAAACAGGGGCTGTTGGGTTGCCAGAAGTCAGCATTGATTTGATGGTACCTAAAATAAATTTTGATCTGAAATTACTGGATAAAGTTTTAGCAGATTGGCCTGGATTCTCCCAGGGTTACTTCATAGTAACCAAGTAGGCTTTTCAAAGGGCTGCTATGCAGTATCTAACTTACAAAAGATATCGGTGGCATTGGAGTGGGTACATGTTGAAAAAATATCTTTTTTTTCTGGTGAGTTTTGACACCAAAAAAGCATTTGATAGAGTGGAGTGGCCATGTTTGTTTGCTTTTCTGCAGGCATATAGTGTACGTGAGAAGCTTTTGACTGTGGTTCACATACTATTCTTGAAACCTGTAATCCACCTTGACTTATCAAAGTGTCAAGGTGGATTATAGGTTAACAGGTTAAACAAAGGTTAATTCTTACATAGAACGTACGAACATAAGCACAGACTTAGAAGGTAAAGTGTAGTTACTCACCTGTAACAGGTGTTCTCCAGGAGCAGCAGAAATCAGTCCTCACATATGGGTGACGTCAGTGCCGACCCTCGTGCGGAGCATTTCCCCAGCTTTCAAAGAAAGCCTTTGGGAATGCAGCGCGCATGCGCGTTCCCCTTCCCACCCAAGGGTGCCATCTTGCTCAGTCTGATGACGTAGCTAAAAGACAACAAAAATCAAAATGAAGGATAGGACTGAAACTCCAGGGGAGGAGGGAGGGTCATGAGGACTGATTCCTGTTGCTCCCGGAAAACACCTGTTGCAGGTGAGTAACTACGCTTTCTCCAGGACCAAGCAGGAAGTCAGTCCTCACATATGGGAATCCCCAGCTCTAGGCTACCGTGAACCCAGTGCTGAAAAAATGGCTCCCTCTCAAGAGCTTCAGCATCTGTGATAAGAATTTCCTCTGAGAACGCACCCCATACGGTAGCCCAACACAAGGGCCGGAGGGTAGGAGTTGCCTAAACCTCAAAGAGATTACGGAGTACCACCTGGCCGAAAACACTGTCCTGCCGGGAATCTCTCTCCAGGCAGTAATGGGCTGCAAACGTCTGGCTTGAAGACCGAGTTGTGGCCCGGCAGATGTCTGCCAACAGAACAGAGCGGAGATGAGCTACTGACACGGCTTTCGCCCTGACACGGTGGGCCGTGACCTGACCCTGCAAGGGGAGGTCGGCTGCCCTGTACGCCCAGGCGATGCAGTCTGCTACCCAAGTGGACAACGTATGCTTGGAGACAGGTAACCCCATCCTATTAGGGTCAAACGAGACGAAGAGCTGAGTAGCCCTTCGATGCTCCCGCTTACATTCTATGTAAAAGGACAATGCCCTTTTACAGTCCAGGGTATGCAAGACTGTTTCAGCCCGGCTGGCATGCAGCCTGGGAAAAAAGGTCAGAAGAATCACCTCCTGATTGAGGTGGAAAGAGGAGACCACTTTTGGGAGGAACTTGGGATGGGTTCGAAGGACCACCCTGTTCCTATAGAACCACGTGTATGGTCTATCAGAAACCAGAGCTTGTAGTTCACTCACACATCTGCTGAGGTAAGAGCCACCAGGAACAGCGTTTTCCAAGAGAGGATACGCAAATGGCAAGTAGCCATCAGCTCAAACGGTGGGCGAGTAAGTTGCTGCAAGACCACGTTCAAATCCCACTCAATCACCGGTGGACGAACCGGAGGCTTGAGTAGAAGCAGACCTCTGAGAAATCTGGGCACCAAGGGGTGAACCGACAGAGACTGTCCCTCCACCGGTGAGTGGTGCGCTGACAAAGCACTGAGGTGGACCCAAACAGAGTTAGACTTAAGGCCTAGGTCTGAAAGGTGAAGTAGATACTGCAGTACTACTGGCACAAGGCAAGAGAAAGGATCTTCATTGCGCTGAGCACACCATACCGTAAATCTACGCCACTTGAGGGCATAGGACTTTCTGGTGGACTGCCTCCTAGAGGCCAAGATCACTTCCTCAACCTCCTTAGGTAGAAGTAAGGGAGCTAGCACTATCCTTTCAGCAGCCAGGCCATCATATTGAGGGACCTGAGATTGGGGTGCAGAAGGGAACCCTGCTCTTGAGACAGGAGATCGTATTGCAGCCCCAGAGGGAATGGAGCTTCTACCGCCAACTGCAGAAGAAGTGGAAACCACGGCTGCCTCGGCCATCTGGGGGCTACCAGAATCACCGAGACCTTGTCCCAGAGGATCTTGAACAGAGTTCGCGCCACCAGGGGCATGGGAGGAAACGCATACAGGAGGCCCGTAGACCAAGAGATTAGAAAAGCATCTGCTGCCATCCTCAGGGGATGCAGCTGTCTGGAGCAAAACCTGGGCAGCTGATGGTTTAGTGGACTTGCAAAGAGATCGATGGATGGAAGTCCCCATCGGAGGAAGATCTGCTGGACAACCAATGGATTCAACTGCCATTCGTGAGGCTGGAGAATCCTGCTTAGCTTGTCTGCTAGGAAATTTTCCTGACCAGGTAGATAAACTGCTTTGAGAAACATGCCTTGTCTGACCGCAAAGGAGCAAAGGTCCAGTGCCTTCCAACATAGGAGCCTGGACCCTGTGCCTCCTTGTTTGTTCACGTAGAACATTGCTATCTGATTGTCCGTCTGAACTAGGACAGACTGTTGAGAGAGAGCATGGCAGAAGGTTTGCAGAGCTAAGCGGCTTGCACGCAGCTCTAAAAGGTTGATCTGCTGTGTGGCCTCCCGAGGGGACCACAGGCCTTGAGTGCATGTGCCCTGGCAATGTGCACCCCAGCTCTGTAAGGATGCATCTGTTGTCAGCACCCTGGTGTGTGCTGGAGCCTGAAAAGGTACGCCCTTGAGAAGGTTTGGCAGATGTAGCCACCACTGTAAGGAGTTCAGAAGTGGTCTGGACACCTTTACTCTGTCTCAAAGGTCGCTGGTGGCTTGTGTCCACTGATCTCTGAGGCACCATTGAGCAGCCCGCATGTGCAGATGGGCATTCGGGGTCACATGTACAGTGGATGCCATGTGGCCCAGAAGCCACAGGTAGTGCCTGGTGGAAACCTGAGACTTGCTTTGGAACTGGTAGACCAACTCCATCAATCTGTGTGTGGGCCCTGTCCTCGGGCAAACAAGCTCTTGCCTGAAGAGTGTCTAGTCTCGCCCCTATAAACTCTAAGTTCTGAGAGGGGAGCAAAGTGGACTTTGCATAGTTTATGACAAAGCCCAGGTGCTGAAGAAGAGAGACAGTGCAAAGAGTGGCCTGTCGGGCCTCCTGGAGTGACTGGCCTCTGATTAGCCAGTCGTCCAGGTACGGGAAGACAAATATCCCCTGATTTCTGAGAAAAGCTGTCACCACCGCCAGGCATTTGGTGAAAACCCTGGGGGCAGAGGTCAGGCCAAAGGTAAGCACCCTGTACTGAAAGTGGTTTCCTCCCACCACAAATCTGAGATATTGTCTGTGGTCTGGATGGATGAGGATGTGAGTATAAGCATCCTTTAGGTCTAAGGAGCATAGCCAGTCTCCCTGCTGGAGGTAGGGCAGCAGTATCCCAAGGGTAAGCATCTTGAACTTTTCCCTCTCCAGAAACTTGTTCAGATTTCGTAAGTCTAGGATAGGTCTTAGGCCTCCTGTTCTCTTTGGTACCAGGAAGCACCTGGAGTAGAAGCCTTGCCCTTTCAGGTGGTGTGGCACCGATTCCACCGCCTGTTCCTTTAGAAGACTTGCCAACTCCTGAAGGAGGAGGTTCCTGTTTAGAGTGAGTCTTGGAGGCTCCCCTGGATAGTAGGAGGGGGGTATCTGGTGGAAATGGAGCATACAGACCTTCTGGACTATGCTCAGTACCCAGGTATCCCCTGTGATGGCTGGCCACCTGTAGGTGTACAGGGTCAGCCGACCCCCAGTGCTGAGTGGAGCCACCAGTGGAGGAGAGGCTATGCTGTGGGAGTCAAAACCCCGCTCCCTGCTGTGCAGGAGCTGGAGCTGGCAGCTTGGGGGTTTTCTGCCTACGGGGCACATGCCCCTGCCCCTTGACCTGCTGGCCCTGTTGGGGAGCTGGAGAGGCCTGATACTGAGGGTAGGTTTTGTAGGCAGCACCCTTCCTGGGGGAAAAAGGGCTTCTTTCCCGAGCCCTTCTTTTTGTGAGAAGGGGCAGAAGTTTTTCTGGACAGTCTTGTCCTGGTGAGAGTCTCGGTCTCGATTTCTGCAGCCTTTTCAGTCATGGGCTTTCCAAAGAGGTTGTCACCTTAGCATGGGGCATCGACCAACTTGTCCTGTACACATGACTCCAGGTCCAACAACTGTAACCAGGCCTGACGGCGTGCACCGATGCCGGCTGCAGCTACCCGGGCCGAAGCCTCAAAGCCGTCATAGGCTGCTCGAGATATAAACTTCGAGCACTCCTGGATCCCTGAAGACAAGGCTTTGAATCTCTGCAAGGGCTCCTCGGAGAGGCCAGCTGAGAACCCAGCAATCTCCTTTGCCAGGTCCCGTAATTACATGCCCATGTACAGCTGGTAAATCTGGACACAGCAAGACAGCATAGAGCCCTGGAAGCACTTTCTACTGAGGGCATCCAGGTTCCGGGCCTCCTGACCAGGAGGCACCAAGGAGTGCATCTTTTGACTTTTCAGCCTGTGCATGGCTGATTCTGCAACCATGGAGTTGTGCGGTAGCTGCGCCTTTTGGAACCCAGGGCTCTTACGGACTCGATAAATGGAATCGACCCGCTTGTTCAGAACCGGCGCCGAGGCCGGTGCTTCCTACATACGGAAGAGCAGCCGTTCCAGCATTGTAGGAATCGGAACAGTAAAGGCTTCCTTCAGAGGAAAATCATACTGGAGGGCATCGAGCTCTTCGGCTCGAGGCTCCTCCTCGGCATCCGCCGGGAATGCCAAAGCCTTGGCCATGTCCCTGACGAAATCCGAGAACCGGGTATCCTGTCTTGAAGGACTAGAAAAAGGAACTGTTACTGCTGGAGAGGGATCTGCAACTGTGAGTATATACTTCTGGTAATTTTCTAAAAGGAATTCTTTGTATTAAAGCTAATTAATCTGTGAACCTACTATTTTTTGTTAAATCAGTCAGGGCCTAGTAGCAGCAGTTTAAGTTTAAATTTAAAACACAGAGGAGAACTTTCTGGTTACATTTCATACCCAGCAGAGAGCTTGTAGTTTAAATTTAATAGTCACTCAGGGCCTAGTAACAGCAAAGTACTTTTAGTTTAAATTTAAAACACAGAAGAGAGCTTTCTGGTTACATTTGGAACCCAGCAGAGAGCTTGTAGTTTACATTTAATAGTCACTCAGGGCCTAGTAACAGCAAAGTACTTTTAGTTAAATTTAAAACACAGAAGAGAGCTTTCTGCTTACATTTGGAACCCAGCAGAGAGCTTGTAGTCTAAATTGAATAGTCACTCAGGGCCTAGCATCAGCAAAGTACTTTTAGCTTAAATTTAAAACACAGAAGAGAACTTTCTGGTTAAATGTAGAACCCAGCAGAAAGCTTGTAGTTTAAATTTCATAATAAGTTAGAGCATAGCAGCAGCTAAGAGCTGTAATTCAAATCAAATCAGAATATAGCTTACCTCAGCAGCACAAGACAGGGTACTGTGTAGCAGCCCTCTTTTAATAAGTGTTATTTCCCTCCCTCCCCTGGGATAATCGTAGCTTTATAGGTACTTACACATCTTAAAAGACAGGAGGTGCTCTCAGGTGAAGCTCATTACCCAAATCAGTCATACACTAAGGATCTGAGATTAGTTAAGCTTCAGGTGAACAAGGTATATTACACGTATTAGGTACAGTTTTATTAGTATAAATATCCATAGCAAACATTAGTAAGTAAAGAACTTAGATCTAAACACAAACTTAAAACTAAGATGCAGACAGCAGTCCAGCAGCGGGATGGGGGCTTTCCAGTCTTTTGCATTGAGTGTCACATGAATGATTTTCTCCGAGTTGGTGAGAGGTCTTACGTGTGCACTAGGTGCAAGGAGCTCTTTGCTCTCAGGGAACGAGTCCGTTCTCTAGAGGCTAAAGTAGCAGACTTGGAAAGCATAAGACAGACAGAGTACATAGACGAGACCTACAGGGATATAGTCCTGAAGTCCCACCTCCAGTCTGGCAGCATCCCTGTTGCCATGGAGGAGAGAGGTCATATGACAGGAGAGCATCACCCTGGTGTAGCAGGAAGTGATCCTGTAACTAGGACCTGTCCTCCAGGTGATGTAAAACCCTCTCACACCGAGGACATTTCTCCAGGGCCATGTGCCCATGAGGGAAGGGTTAGGACAGCCGTTATAGTTGGTGATTCGATCATTAGGCATGTAGAGAGCTGGGTGGCTGGTAGACGTGAGGATCGCCTGGTAACATGCCTGCCTGGTGCGAAGGTAGCGGACCTCACGCGCCACCTAGATAAGGTCTTAGATAGTGCTGGGGAGGAGTCTGCTGTCTTGGTACATGTCGGTACCAATGACATAGGAAAATGTGGTAGGGAGGTTCTGGAGGCTAAATTTAGGCTTTTAGGTAGGAAGTTGAAATCCAGAACTTCCAGGGTAGCATTCTCCGAAATGCTTCCTGTTCTACGCGCAGGACCCAAAAGGCAGGCAGAGCTCCGGAGTCTCAATGCGTGGATGAGACAATGGTGCAGAGATGAGGGTTTTGGATTTGTTAGGAACTGGGGAACATTCTGGGGAAAGGAGGGGCTCTTCCGAAGGGATGGGCTTCACCTTAACCGGGATGGAACCAGGCTGCTGGCATTAACCTTTAAAAGGAGATAGAGCAGCTTTTAAACTAGATATTAGGGGAAAGCCGACAGTCGCCCAAGAGCGGATGGTTCGGAAGAATGTATCTTTGAAGGATACTACCAAAAGCAGAGAGGTTCCACAAAAGAGTAAAGTAGCCCAAATGCCCTCGAGTATGGATCAGACAGAGCTTAAAGATCCCAAATTACCCATGTCTACCAATAGCCAAATTAATATGAATAAAATAAAGTCTCTAAAATGCTTGTATGCAAATGCTAGAAGTCTAAAAAATAAGATGGGAGAGTTAGACTATATAGCACTAAATGAAAGGTTAGATATGATTGGTATCTCAGAGACATGGTGGAAGAAGGACAACCGGTGGGACACTGTGATACCTGGGTACAAACTATATCGTAATGATAGAGCTGATCAAATTGGTGGAGGGGTTGCACTCTGTGTTAGAGAGAGCATTGAGTCAGAAAGGATTAAAGTTTTGCAGGAAACAAAATTTGCTGTAGAATCTCTATGGATTGAAATTCCATGTAAAAATGGGAAGGTGATGGCAGTGGGGGTGTACTCTCGACTGCCTGGCCAGAATGAACAAATGGATGATGAAATGTTCAAAAAAATCAAGGAAGCTAACAAACATTACAGCTCAGTAATAATAATGGGTGATTTCAATTACCCCGGTATCGACTGGGTCAGTGTCACATCAGGACATGCTAGGGAGATAAAGTTCCTAGATGAAATAAATGACTGCTTCTTGGAGCAGCTGGTTCATGAACCGACCAGAGGGGAAACCATATTAGACCTAGTCCTTAGTGGAACACCAGATCTAGTGCAAGAGATAAGTGTGTTGGGGCCACTTGGCAATAGTGATCATAGCATGATCGCCTTTGATTTAATTAGTGGAGGAGGGATAGTAAGGAAATCCACAGTACTACCTTTTAACTTTTGAAAGGGAGACTATGATAAAATGAGGAAAATTGTTAAGAAAAAGCTAAAAGGAGCAGTTGCAAAGGTTAAAGACTTACATCAAGCTTGGGTGTTGTTGAAAAATACTATCTTGGAAGGCCAGGCCAGCTGTATTCCACGCTTTAAGAAAAGTGGAAGGAAGTCCAAAAACTGCCAGCAGGGTTTAAAGGTGAGGTCAGAGAGGCTGTTGTTGCCAAAATAGCATCTTTCAGGAAATGGAAAAAAGAGCCAAACGACGAAACCTGGAAACAGCACAAGCACTGTCAAGTTAAATGCAAGGCATTGATAAGGCAGGCAAAAGGAGAATTTGAGAAGAAGCTTGCTGCGGAAGCAAAAACGCGAAATAAAGACTTGTTTCAAGTACATTCGTAGCAAAAAACCTGTGAGAGAGTCAGTTGGTCTATTAGATGATAGAGGGGTTAAAGGGGCACTAAGAGGCAACAAGGCGATAGCGGAGAGACTGAATGAATTCTTTGCTTCAGTATTTACTGAGGAAGATGTAGGGATGTTACCCATGACTGAAGTGGTATTAAAGGTGCGGAAGAATTGAAGGAAATATCGATACATCGGGAAGATGTCTTACAACTGTTAGATAAACTGAAGAGTAGCAAATCACCTGGGCCGGATGGTATACATCCAAGGGTGTTGAAGGAACTGAAATATGAGATTGCAGACCTGCTATTAGTAATCTGTGAACTATCATTAAAATCATCTCTAATACCTGAAGATTGGAGGATCGCCAATGTAACACCAATTTTTAAAAAGGGTTCCAGGAGTGATACGGGAAACTACAGACCGGTGAGCCTAACGTCAGTACCGTGAAAAATCGTAGAAACCATCATAAAGGATAAAATTACTCAGCATGTAGATAGTCATGGCCTAATGGGAGACAGCCAACATGGCTTTAGACAAGGAAGACCTTGTCTTACTAATCTGTTATGTTTTTTTGAAGGCATGAATAAACAGGTGGACAAAGGTGAGTCGGTTGATATAGTGTATCTGGACTTTCAGAAACCTTTGACAAGGTCCCTCATCAGAGACCTTTGGCAAAACTAAAGAGTCATGGGATAAGAGGTGATATACTATTGTGGATCAGGAACTGGTTAAAACATAGAAAGCAGAGGGTAGGGCTAAATGACCGATTTTCCCAATGGAGAAAGGTGAATAGTGGTGTACCCCAGGGATCTGTGCTGGGTCCGCTGCTTTTTGACATATTCATAAATGACCTGGAAAGTGGAATAACGAGTGAGGTTATCAAATTTGCAGATGACACAAAACTTTTTAAAGTTGTTAAAACCCAAGAGGATTGTGGAAAATTGCAAGAGGATCTTGATAAATTGGAAGACTGGGCATCAAAATGGCAGATGAAATTTAATGTGGACAAGTGCAAAGTTATGCACCTAAGGAAGAACAACCCAAACTATGGTTACACGATCTAAGGTTCCACATTAGGAACCACCACCCAGGAAAAAGATTTAGGCGTCATTGTGGATACCATGTTAAAACCCTCGGCCCAGTGTGCAGCGGCGGCCAAGAGAGCAAATAGAATGCTAGGCATCATAAGGAAAGGAATGGAAAATAAAACAAAAGATATTATAATGCCTGTATATCGTTCCATGGTGAGACCCACCTTGAATATTGTGTGCAATTCTGGTCGCCGTATCTGAAAAAGGATATAGCGATATTAGAAAAGGTTCAGAGAAGAGCCACCAAAATGGTAAAGGGGATGGAAGGATACTCCTATGAAGAAAGGCTAAAAAGGTTAGGGCTCTTTAACCTGGAAAAGAGACGGCTGAGGGGAGATATGATAGAAGTCTATAAATGATTGAACGGAGTGGAACGGGTAAACGTAGATCAATTGTTTACCTTATCAGAATATAGAAAGACTAGGGGACATGCAATGAAGCTACAGGGTAAACTATTTAAGACTAATAAAAGAAAGTATTTTTTTCACTGAATGTGTAATCAAACTCTAGAATTTGTTACCGGAGGATGTAGTAAAGGCTGTTAGTGTAGCTGGGTTTAAAAAAGGTTTGGACAAGTTCCTGGAGGAAAGGTCCATAAACCATTATTAAGAAGGGACCCAGGATATCAATGCTTGACCCAGTACAAGCATTGTGGAACCTGTGTCTTTTGGGGAAACTGCTAGGTACGTATGACCTAGATTGGCCACTTTTGGAAACAGGATACTGGGCTTGATGGACCTTGATCTGACCCAGTATGGCATATCTTATGTTCTTATGTACAGTCTCCTGCTGTCTCTATGCAACAATCTCTAGAATGAACTAACAAGTTGTGCAGATGACATGAAAATTTGCAACAGAGTTGTCTCCCCTGAGGGAGTGGAGAACATGAGGAAAAATTTACAAAAGCTAGAAGAATGGTCTGATTCTTGGCAGTTAAGATTTAATGTGAAGAAGTGCAGTGTCATGCATTTGGAAAGCAGAAATCCAAGGGAATTGTATGCGATAGGGGGCAAGAATTTGTTGTGCACGGAACAGAAGGACCTCAGAGTGATTGTTTCTGAGGATCTCAAGGTGGCGAAACAGTATGACAAGGCAGTGGCAAAAGCCAAAAGGATGATGGGTTGCATATAGAGAAGAATTAGCAGCAGAAAGGAAGAGATACTAATGCTGCTGTACAAGTCCCTAGTGAGGCCTCACTTGGACTATTGTGTTCAGTTTTGGAGACCATATCTTGCAATGGATATAAAAAGCCTGGAAGCAGTTCAGATGAAGGCCACCAAAAGTATTTGGAGCCTGCATCAGAAGACTTATGAGAAGAAACTTGAGACCTAAATATCTGCACTCTGGAGGAGAGGAGGGACAAGGGAGATATTTATTTATTTATTTATTTATTTAACAATTTCTTCTATACCGCCCCTTCCAGATTCAGACCTTTAAATACTTAGAGTATTAATGAACAAACAAACCTCTTCCAAAGACGGGGAATCTGTAAAACTAGAGGGCATAGCATGAAGCTGCAAGGAGTTAAAATGAAAGGCAATGTCAAGAAATACCTTGTCACTGAAAGAGTGGTGGAAGCTTGGAATGCCCTCCGATCAAAGTGGTGGTGGCAGATACAGTGACAGAATTCAAAATGGCATGGGACAGACACAGTATAAAATCAAAATAAACATAACTATCTTATATCTGAATAAATAAGGGTGACCTACACGGAGCGGTCGGTATACCCCTAAACAAAGGCATGGGGAGGGGTGACCTACACGGAGCGGTCGGTATACCCCTAAACAAAGGCATGGGGAGGGGTGACCTGCACGGAGCAGCAGGTGCATCTACTCTTGCCGCCTTGCTGGGCAGACTAGATGGACCATACTGGTCTTTATCTGCCGTCAAATACTGTGTTACTATGTTACAAATTGCAAGAAGAGGGCTAATGATTGGGTCCAAAGCACAGAAGGCACCAACTATGAGTATCCGTTATAGATATGGTCCTTGAGCACCTGGAACACTTCTTAAACCCGCTGGAAAGTTTGTGTGACATATTGCCCAGAAAAATAACTGTGGTGAAATCAAACAAATTTATTTTCACAAAAAGAGAGGACAGAACTGCAGCTGGAGCACCAATGCCTAAGGGAGCTGAGGCGCTGAGGAAAATAAAGGGAACTTGAACTCGCTTGAAAACACTAAACTAAGGAAACTAAGAGGGAAGCGAGGTAAGACCATGATGGCAGGGTAGTAATTAAAGCAAAGAAACTGGATAAATCACGAAAAATGTTAATGCTTTCAAAACGAAAGAAAACATGTCTGTGGACTCCATAGAAAAAAAAATACTGAGAATTAGATGGTATCATGGCAGCAGGCGGGAAAGCACGCATATGTGCAGTAGAGCTTCCAAAGTTTCTAGAAGGAGCTGGGAATACTCCCGAGCAGGGCTCCATTGGATGACATCGCCCATATATGAGGACTTTTTTTTCCTGCTTGTCTGTGAAAAAAGTATAAATATAAGTAGCAATTTTTTAAAAAGGCTAATTACATGTATATGTAGCAGCATACAAAGATGACTATTATTCATTTCTCAGTGGATTTTCAAAATCCTTCAGCAGTGTGTGTAAGTGGCACGAATAACATTTATAGGTTGCAAAATCGCTACTCATATATGCAAGTAATGTTATTTACATGTGCAGATCCCCTACTGATGCCACTCTTTTTTGAATGTATTCTTTTTCCAAATAGCTGTTCCTTTTGTGTGTGGCCCCGTGTATATGTGCTTCTTTAGCTCTGCTATATGTATTTTAGAAAAGGTTTTGCCAAGCCTTTTCTAAAATTCCAGAGGTTTTTTTGAATGCATGAACCTAGATGACCTACACAAAGTTAGGTGGTGGGAGAGAGAATGAGAAGAGAGGCTGCGATCGAAAAATACAGAGAGAGATGAAAGGGAATGCATGGTAAGTGGCGAGGGAGGGGGAAAAACTGGATGCAGGGCAAGGAGTGGTTGGAAGAGAAAGAAGGACATTGTCACAATGTAGGTTTAATAGAGCCCATGGAAATAGGCAGAAATGCAGGCAGTGAAACTGATTCTGACATTTCAGAGGAGCACATGTCAGGATGTTGCTATAGGCAACCCAAACAAATCAGGTCACGAGCTAGAGAAACACGCACAAGCAGCAGAAAGGCTGAGGGATCAGTAACTGATGAAAGCCAGCTGGGAGTGGGTGGAGCTGACACACACACAGATAAACTCAATGTACATGGAGTTAGGGAGAGAAGCAGAACAGAACCCGGAAGGAACACGGGAACAGGCAGTTGTGAGTGTTCAGAGAGCCAAGGACGTGCTGGGAGAAGCTCAGGTTGGAATGAAGCCGGTGGAAGAGCTGTAAAAGCTAAAAGGTTTTATTCCAAGGGAGAGAGTGAGAACCCAGGTGCCTGTGGTGGAAGGCAGAGCACAGAAGTGTCAGAGCTCAGCAGAAGTTATCTAAAAGGTAACGGAGAGTGCAATTGGGAAGCTAGTTGGAGGAAGCCTGAGGAAACTATTTACCCTAGTAATTGGCACAGGAAAAGTAAAGCTTTTGTACCTGAAGATAATCTTGTATTTGGGAGAAGGACAAAAGGCAGGAGCCGTGGAAAGCTTCCACTTGATTTTACTCCGGTGTCTGCAGCAGCAGAAAGAAGCCCGAGTCAGAGACTGCCAAGAGGTAAACCAATTGTAGTTAATAGAGGGAAAGGTGAATGTTGTAATTTCCCCTATGGTCCTCAGCATTTGAGAGGCTCCCAAATTGAGTACTCCAGTGAATGTGGTAGTAGCCTGTCACACATTCTCACAGAGAGAGAAAGAGAATCTCTGAATAACAAAGAGAGACTGTTTAATAATGTGCCGTACTGTGCAAGAGAAGAATTGTTAAAGGCAGAAGAGGAGGATATGCAGTGTGAGGTACAGGGGGACACAACATGTAATGAATACATGGACTGTACGCTTACAATTTCTGATAATATATCTTCTCTGCGGTGAACAAGTTGTGAAACTTGCCAAGCCTTAAAGCTACAAAGAAAAGGTTTTTGTGTGCTGGAGAAAGTCTGTTTAAATACTTTTGTTTGCATGTTAAAAGCTGAAGATCAGACCACGTGATGCAGTGAGCAGGGCAGGACGGTTTCTGCACGGCTCTGAGGGCTCCCCCCCAAAGAAGCTGCTTACCGCTACCGTTACCCTCCGGTAACCCTCTTTTTGAGCAGTCCTAGGAACAGTGGGCAAGCGCTGGTGTCCCCTGGCAGCAGTGACCGCCGGCGCAAGTACATGGCGGCGAAGACACCGAGGAAAGACCGCGTGCGGGTGGTGGAGGACAAGATGGCGGCCAAACCGGCATCCAGCCCGAAAGCTGACTGCGATCTGGACCTTGTGGAGGAGGTTACCCATGCTGTGGTGAAGGCTTTGGACAGCCGCTTTCATGGCTTAGCGGAGCAATTGGCCCAGGTGAACCGCTCGATTGGAGACTTTGGAACGCGCATGGGGGAAGTGGAACAACGGATTGCGGACGTGGAGGAGGTGCAATCAGCACAGGCCCAGCGCGTGCAACGCCTGGAAGAGTTGCTCAAGCGCCACGAGGAAAAGCTCGATGATCTTGAGAATCGAGGTCGTCAGAAGAACTTGCGCTTTGTGGGGATACCTGAGGCCATTGCAGATGGAGAACTGCGTGGCTACTTGGAAACCTGGTTGGCGACGAACCTGGAGCTGACTACTGCCCTGGGCTCCGTTAAAATTGAGAGAGCGCATCGACTGGGGGGACAGAGAGGCTCTGGAGACAGGCCTCGTGTGGTCATCGCGCGCTTCCTAAATTATGCGCAGAAAGAAGATGTGCTTCGGGCGGCAAGACGTGCTCGGGCACAGGGGTCAGGCCCTGCCAAACATTTGGTGTTTCAGGATTACTCTGCAGCTGTGAGCAGAAGGCGTAAGGAGTTTGCTGGCCCGTGCGCTTAACTGGCTAAGAGGGGGGTGCGTTTTGCCTTGCTCTACCCGGCACGATTGCGGGTGGACTACAGGAACCGCCAGCGGATGTTTGACACCCCCGCCTTGGCCAGCAAATTTTTGACTGAGATACTGCCAGAGGCGGGAGAGGCGCCGCCGAGTCAGCAGGCACCCGGTGGTGCTCGCTGAGATGCCCCTGGGTTGGACTGTGTTCTTGTTTTATTGCTGATGTTCTGTTAATATGCTTTGGTTGCTCTGTTTGTCTTTTGCTGGCATGAAGGGGGGCTGCATGGTTCTATTTGTATGGGGGGGAGTCCAATGCATCAGAGTGATTTGGTGAATACTCCACATGGAGAATGTCTGGTGGATTTTGGAGGTGAGGGGGGTTTGGTGGGAGGGGGAGGGAGGGGGGGGAGGGGGGGTGGGAGTTGGGAAAGTAGGACGGGTTTGGGATTATCTAGGGGGAGATTTTGGGGAGGGCAGGGGAAGTGGGGGCGAATACAGGTGTTCTTTCTGTTCCAAGTGGATGGGGATTGGCTTTGGAGTGGGTGTGGTAGACGCTATATGAGATATGTGTGTATTGGCAGGGGAGAGGGGGGGAGCTCTAGGCTGGGGGGGGCTCTCTTCTGTTTTGAATGGATTATTGCATTGGTGTATGATTCGCGTATGTGTGGGGGACCATGGGTGAGGGGTTCCGGCTGCTTACTTGGAATGTGTGTGGTATAGGGTCTCCAGTGAAACGTTATAAGATCCTCCGTGTCCTTCGAGACCAAAAGACCGATGTGGCCTTCTTGCAGGAAACACATCAGAGTGCCCTGGAGCATGCCAAGCTCGCCAGGGGGTGGGTTGGGGAGGTTTATGGGGCTTCCTCGGGAGGGAAAAAGGCGGGAGTAGCGATCCTGATCAAGAAAGGGCTGGGTTTGGAGGTGGGACATAGTATTTGTGACCCGGGGGGGCGGTTTGTCATTGTAGTGGGGACCCTTAAAGGGGTTAAACTGGGATTGGTGAATATCTATGCCCCAAATAGCTATGATGCCCGTTTTTATGCCCGATTGCATAAATGTTTGAGTGATCTCGGCTCCACTCCATTTATAATGGGGGGGGGGGGACTTCAACTGTGTGTTGGATGAAACGATCGATAGATCAGGAATCCGTGGGCTGACTAAAGATAGGAAATCTCAATGGCTACGGGGAGTTTGTGAAGGCTTTAATCTTCTTGACTATTGGAGAGTGTTACATCCCCTAGATAGGGACTACACCCACATCTCTAGAGCACATGACACGGGGTCCCGCTTGGATTATTTCTTGGGCTCTCAAGCCTTATTTCATAAGGTCTTTAGAGTGGAGATTGGCCCTGTGGAGGTGTCGGACCACGCTTATGTTCGGTTGGATGTTAGGTGGGGAGTTCGAAGTGCTGGGTACCTGTGGCGCTACCCACTTGGCTATACCCAGAGTGGTCACTTTGAGGCCTTCCTGCATTCACAGTGGGATGACTTTGCTGAGTTTAATAAAGCACATAGTAGTAACCCCATTCTTTTCTGGGAGGCCGCAAAGGCGGTTTTGCGAGGGAGTATCATGGAATTTGGGGCTCGGAAGAAGAAGGCCTATGCCACGCGCTTGCTCTTATTGGAACAACAGCTGTGTCAGGCGCAGAGAATGCTAGCCAAGCAGCCGACACGGGGGAAGAAACTGGAATACAGTAGATTGCAACAGGAGGTAAATGCTCTATTGCAAGAATGGGCGACGCAATCGTTGTTGTATTATCGGTATAAACTCTATAAATATGGGAGTAGGGCGGGGGGTTTGCTTGCTAGGCTGGTGAAGACCAGCCGGGGGAAGGCGTGTATCGGGGCTTTGCGGGATGCCCGGGGTGAGATAAAGACTGGGCAGGCCTATATTGAGGAACGGTTCCGTGAGTATTACCAAGCTCTTTATGGAGCCGGTCCCGGGGACTTGACGAAGGCGGAGGCCTTTCTTCAGACCATGGACTTGCCAAGTTTATCCTTGGAGGAAAGTGAGACTCTCAATGCACCGATTACTGAAGCGGAGATCCGGGGGGCCATCAAACTCCTGCATGCATGTCGGGCACCGGGCCCGGATGGGTACCGGGGGGAATTTTATAAGTTAATGGTGGATAAGGTGGCGGGGCCTCTGTGGCTTTACTACTCTGCTTTGATAGAACGTCAGGCCTTTCCGTATGAGCAGAATAGGGCAGTGATTACCCTGATCCCTAAACCCGGCCGAGATGGGTTGTTGCCCGAGTCGTACCGGCCGATTTCACTTTTGAACGTAGATATTAAACTTTTGGCGAAAATTATGGCTACTCGGCTGGCGGAATACCTTCCCCAACTGGTTAAGGAGGATCAGGTGGGGTTTGTGAGGGGTAGGCACATCGTCAAAAATTTACGTAAGATAGTTTCATCGTTATACATGACTGCTGCAGCAGGGGAGCAAGCACTGCTAATCAGCTTTGACGCCGAGAAAGCGTTTGATCGTGTGGATTGGCAATACATGTATCATGTATTGGCACTCATGGGAATAGGGGTTTTTTTTCTGGAAGTGGTTAAGCTTTTGTACTCGGACCCCCGCGGACAGCTTTTGATAAATGATTCTGTTTCCGGGGATTTTCCGATTCGGAGGGGGACGCGACAAGGTTGCCCCTTGTCCCCGCTTCTGTTTGTCTTGACCCTGGAACCCCTCTTGGACCGTATACGAACCCATCGCGGACTAGTGGGAGCTAGGGTAGGAAGGGAAGAATTTCGTATTTCTGCCTTTGCGGACGATCTTCTCGTTTATCTGGGGGTCCCTCGGCAGACCTTACCAGTTTTGCTGAGATTGGTCGCGGATTTTGGGGAATTTTCGGGTTTGAAATTAAATTTGGATAAATCGGAGGCCCTCGACCTGCAACAGACGCTACAGGGGGACTGGGATGCTTTCCCGCTGAAGTGGGCCGGGACGCATCTTCATTACCTGGGGGTTTACCTGACCGCCGATGTGGGTCAACTGCAGATGGTCAATTTCGCTGCCGTGTTGTCACAGACCAAAGAGCGCTTGACTGGTTGGCAGGACTTGCCGCTTTCCTTGGGAGGCCGGGTGGCTCTATATAAGATGATTTTTTTCCCCAAATGGTTGTACATGTTACAAAGTCTGCCGATCTTGTTGACGAAGGGGGAGATCGCGAGGGTGGAAAAATGTTTAACCTCTTTTTTTTGGCGGGGGAAGAGACCTCGGTTAAGTATTCGGACGCTACAGAGACCTTGGGGGGGTGGTGGTCTGGGAGCCCCGGATCTGCGGAGTTATAATATAGCCTGCCTGCTGAGGAATTTGCGGGATTGACTGGGTACCACGTCTGATTATACGCCTTTGCTGTATGAACAGGAAGTGGCGAAGCCGTTGGCCCTATGGTTTATCTTACACGCGGCGGCTGTGGATCTCCCTCAGTTGGTTGGGGGGAACCCCGTATTTAAGGTTATGAGACGGGTCTGGCATCTGTTGTGTAGAGAATATTCCTGGAATCCGGGGACTACACCTTTTTTGCTCCTCTACGGGAATGGGAATTTTGGTCCGGGGTTGCACGGGGGGGCCTTTCGGGGGTGGGAAGATAAAGGAATTGTGGCGTTAGAGCAGGTGGTGGATGCCCGGGGACAGCCTTTAACATTTGTCGAACTTCAGAGTAACTATGGATTGGCGCGTCGGGATTGGTTTGCTTATCTGCAATTGCGTAGTTATCTTCGGAGTTTGGATGGGGCATACCTGCATACCGCAATTTGTTCTAAATTTGAGGAGTTGTTGTATGCGGAAAGTGCGCACCGGGCGCGGGTGGCTCTGTTGCACCGGGAATATCTTTGCCTTAAAGGGTTTCCTGTTGAGAGAGCTTTGGCCGAGGCTTGGGCCCATGATCTGGGAGTGGAGCTTCGAGGGGTTGATATGGTGCAATTGCTAGCAGATATCCTCAGGAGGATCCAGACTGCAGATTTTCGAGATTTGCAATATCGTATTTTGCGTCGCTGCCACTTTGCTCCTTGTCGAGCGTTTCGGGCGGGCAGTAGTGCCACAGCGAGTTGCCCCCGGTGTGGGATGGCTCGGGCGGATCTGGGACACATGTGGTGGCAGTGCTTGGTGGTGGCTAGATTTTGGAAGGGGCTGGTGGGCTATCTTACCGGGGTTTTAGGATGCCCAATAAAGCGGGACCCCAAGCTTTTGGTGCTCGGTATGACTCGGGGGGTGGAAGGGCTGAAGGGTGGTGCGCGAACGTGGTTGGGTAAGGTCCTGCTAGTAGCGCGGCGGGTAGTTTTGCTGAATTGGCTACTGCCCAGTAGCCCGTCCATTGGTCAGTGGAAGCGGGAGGTATATCGGTTGCTCTTGCTTGAGCAACAAGGGGCTAGACATCGGGAAGTAGCCACAGATAAATTTGTGGGGGAATGGGGTCCCTATTTACACACATTGTCTTTGCGAGAGAGGAGCCGAATTCTTAATGTGCTTGGGTGAGGTTTAGGGGGGGCTAGGGTGGGGGGGGGGTAGGGTGGGTGTTTGGTCCTTTAGGGTTGTGACTGGTAGTGGAAGGAGTGGGGTGTGTGCTATCGTTGTTGCTGGGGGGAGCTTGTAGTATAGGGGGGCGAGGGGGGCTGGGATGGGGACCTGGTGTGTGTGTTGATGTTTGAGGGCCCGGGGTGTTGAAGTCAGGGGGGGACATCTTTGGGGTAGTGCCCTGCTGAGGTGGTGTGGGTTCTTACAGGGGCACTGTTGTCTACTTTATGGTATTTTGTGTAGGTGTACCTCTGAAGGTATGGATGACACTGTATTCCTTCCTGTCCTTCTGTTGTAACGCTGCTCTTCTCCTTCGGGAGGGGTGGTGGGTGGGAGGGAGGGAGGGGAGGTATCCTATGGTTAAAATGTGAACATGGCGGTGAAGTTGGTGTGATATTTTGCTATTGTGTTGTTCTGCTTTGTGGATGTTTTATGGCCTATGTTCAATAAACACATTTAAACATAAAAGCTGAAGATAAGCATTTTTCTGTTCACATTTTGTTCCTTTGTTTATGCCCAAAGTGGGGCTTTTTACCTTTTTGTTTTGACCACTGAAAGAATCCTCCCGGAAGGGGAATAAAACCTGTTTAAGCCTTACCTCGTTTCCACAACTTATTCTTTTGACTGGCCTAAGAAAAACTACGTATCCCAGAGTGCCAAGCAAGGTCTCTGGGCTGGTTAAACACAAGGCCTCGGCTTAATACCCCGCCTCAGCTTGAAGGGACAAGCGACGGCGTGACAGATGGCGTAGAATTGAGGATTTTTTTTTTGGTGTGTGGTTTTCTGAGAAAAAGGAAGACAAAATAAAGAGACGGATGTCTCTGGAGAAGACTGCTGTTACAAGGAGTGCTGTCTGAGCGGAACTTTCGCTGGCAGGTCGGCCAGGGAGGAGGAAAAGACCTTTTCTCACATGCTGGAATCTACCTGGAGCCTGAGGTGCAGCGGACTCCAGAGGAGAGATGGAACCCCGAGATGTCATGATGTGGATGCAAACGCAATGGGACAAGCAGGCGGAGCTTGTTCAGCAACTCCAGACGCGACAGGCGGAAATACTGAGGGAGCAGCAACGGCCTCTGCTAGAGACTATGGAAGCCCTCTTAAAGAAGCCACAGGCAACAGGAGCGGCAAGTTTTCCTATGTTTCCTCAAGCAGGGATGGACAGTTGCCATGCTTTTTCCCTGGGACAGTTAACGCAACAGGACAATCTCGATGATTACATTGATGCTTTCGAAAGAATAGCAGAGACCCTTAAATGGCCGATAGAGCAATGGGCGATTCGATTCGCAATGACCCTTACAGGAGAGGCTCTATCCGCGTTTAAGGCCATGCCTGCTAGTCTTGCTGCCGATTACGCAGAAATAAAGAAGGCAGTAAAAGATAGGTTAGGTCTCACCCCTAGGCACTACAAGCGCATGTTTAGGGAGGCGAGGATTAACTGTAAAGAAACTCCTAGAGCTTTGTACCAGAGGCTTAAGAGTCTAGCGTACAAGTGGCTTACCCCAGAGAGAAGGTCACTTGATACCATTCTCGACGAAATTATTTTAGAGCAGTTTTTACAGGCTGTATCTCCTGAGTTAAAAACATATCTCACCCTACAGGATTGCCACAGCACAGAAGAGGCAGCCAGCATGGCAGATAGGTTTTATGAAGCTAAAATGGCTGATACCTCGGGCATTGGAATTTTAAAAGTGGCTGGAATGGCAAATCCTGATAGCATGAGAGAGTTTGAAAGAGTTAAAGCGTCTAAAGTGAATAAGTATGATAATACTAATAGTGATGTTTTGTCTGCTTATAGAAGGAAATGTTATGGTTGCGGAAGGACGGGTCACTTCCAACGAGACTGTAAGGCACGTACAGTCCTCATATCGGGAGCAGGAAAGCCAGTCCCAAAGGGCCTCTTTCTCCAGGTCCAGGTAGAGGGAGTAGATGCGTTGGCACTACTCGACTCGGGAGCTGAGCAGAGCATGGTCTTTCAGGAGTTTTGGGAAACCATGGAACCGCCTCGCAAGTCAGCCCCGAGTCGAGTAGAGGACCAGGTACAAATAAAATGTGTACATGGCACACACTTCCACTATCCCCTACATAAAGTACATGTCAAGGGAATGGGTATAGAAAAGGAAATACAGGTGGCAGTGGTTCCAAAGCTGCCACAGGAGCTTATCCTTGGGCAAGACTGGCCTCCGTTTAGGGGAGGACTGATGGAGGGTTTAGGTACTAGGACGAGTCTAGTGTCAACCCGGTCGCAAGCCGGAACCTCAAGGGCCAGGGAACCATCTGTGGAAAGAACAGAGGAGCCTGAGAGGGAGGAGGCTGAGAAATTTCCTGAGGAAGGTGTAGAGGAAAATGAGGCAAATGTACTTCCTAGCCATGACGAGCTAATTCAGGTGCCAGCTAAGGAAGGGAAAAAGACAAAGGCCAAGAAGCGCCATGAGAGATACAATAGAACCCGGGGGAGGGCGGAACTAGAGGCCAGAGAAGGGTTACCGTGGGTGCCTGCAGCCCTAGTTCAAAAGTTCCCTTCTTTCCCCATGGAACAGAGGGCTGACCAGTCGCTCAAAAGAGCGTTTGAATGGGCCCAAGAGAGTCAACCTATACTTCCCCGATTCTTGTTAGACAAAGACATCTTATATAGGGAAAGTATAGATCCCTATACAGATGCGGTATGGAAGCCACTGGTGGTGCCAGTGACTTTTAAAGCCATTGTTTTACGCCTGGCACATGACCACCCGATAGGTAGTCATAAGGGTGTTCAAGGAACACTGGACCAAATACTAGCGCGATTCTATTGGCCGGGGGTTTATAAGGAGACCAAGCAATATTGCGAGTTGTGTCCCACCTGCCAGAGGGTCTCAGTGGCGAGACCAAAGGCTGTACCCATGGTGCCCTTACCCACCATATCGGTGCCAATCCGGCGCATGGGAATGGACATTGTGGGCCCTTTAATTAAAACACCACGGGGCTTTCAATACATCTTGGTAGTCATAGACCACGCCACACGGTTCCCGTGGGCTATTCCCCTTAGGAACACCTCAGCCAAAATTATAGCACAGGAGCTAGTTAAACTATTTTGTGAAGTAGGGTTTCCCCAGGAAATACTGTCGGATCAGGGGAGCAACTTTGTATCCAGATACTTAGCTAGAGTTTGGGAGGCATTTGGTATATGCCACATTAAGACTGCGGCGTACCACCCCCAATCAAACGGTCTTGTGGAACGTATGAACCAATCCATAAAACACCTGTTAAGGAGGGGTTTAAGGAAAGGAGAAATGTCAGAATGGGACACCTTACTCCCATTCGTTCTTTACGCGTGCAGGGAGTGAATACAGGCATCCTTGGGGGTGTCCCCATTTGAACTCCTGTTTGGTAGGGCCCCGAGGGGTATTTTAGACATATTACAGGAAGAATGGGTAGAGCCCGAAATACCAGAGGTAGGGATACCTAAATTTTTGAAGGATTTAAGGACGCGTCTGGAAAAAACGTCCAGAGCCTCATTAGAAAATCTGAAAATTAGTCAGCAGCATCAGAAACGCTACTACGATAAGGGCACAAAACCCAGGCAATTGGCAGAAGAGGATAAGGTCATGGTCCAAGTGGCGGACCCAGGTCCCAAATTCGAGTCCCACTGGAAAGGGCCGAGTACGGTAGTGAAAAAGGTTGGGCCCGTTTCCTACCTCATAGAGAATGAGAGGGGACGTAGGCAGGTTTACCACCTCAACGTACTGAAGCCTTGGAAAGAAAGGTCGGCCACTGCCAATTTGATTTATAGAGAGCAGCGCAGTAGTACCCGGAAGAGGATTACGTGCTGTCCGCCTGAAATAGTGGCAGCCCGTAATATTTTAAGGGGGGGAATCTGTCACAATGTAGGTTTAATAGAGCCCATGGAAATAGGCAGAAATGCAGGCAGTGAAACTGATTTTGACATTTCAGAGGAGCACATGTCAGGATGTTACTATAGGCAACCCAAACAAATCATGTCACGAGCTAGAGAAACACGCCCAAGCAGCAGAAAGGCTGAGGGATCAGTAACTGATGAAAGCCAGCTGGGAGTGGGTGGAGCTGACACACACACAGATAAACTCAATGTACATGGAGTTAGGGAGAGAAGCAGAACAGAACCCGGAAGGAACACGGGAACAGGCAGTTGTGAGTGTTCAGAGAGCCAATGACGTGCTGGGAGAAGCTCAGGTTGGAATGAAGCCGGTGGAAGAGCTGTAAAAGCTAAAAGGTTTTATTCCAAGGGAGAGAGTGAGAACCCAGGTGCCTGTGGTGGAAGGCAGAGCACAGAAGCGTCAGAGCTCAGCAGAAGTTATCTAAAAGGTAACGGAGAGTTCATTTGGGAAGCTAGTTGGAGGAAGCCTGAGGAAACTATTTACCCTAGTAATTGGCACAGGAAAAGTAAAGCTTTTGTACCTGAAGATAATCTTGTATCTGGGAGAAGGACAAAAGGCAGGAGCCGTGGAAAGCTTCCACTTGATTTTACTCCGGTGTCTGCAGCAGCAGAGAGAAGCCCGTGTCAGAGACTGCCAAGAGGTAAACCAATTGTAGTTAATAGAGGGAAAGGTGAATGTTGTAATTTCCTCTATGGTCCTCAGCATTTGAGAGGCTCCCAAATTGAGTACTCCAGTGAATGTGGTAGTAGCCTGTCACACATTCTCACAGAGAGAGAAAGAGAATCTCTGAATAACAAAGAGAGACTGTTTAATAATGTGCCGTACTGTGCAAGAGAAGAATTGTTAAAGGCAGAAGAGGAGGATATGCAGTGTGAGGTATAGGGGGACACAACGTGTAATGAATACATGGACTGTACGCTTACAATTTCTGATAATATATCTTCTCTGCGGTGAACAAGTTGTGAAACTTGCCAAGCCTTAAAGCTACAAAGAAAAGGTTTTTGTGTGCTGGAGAAAGTCTGTTTAAATACTTTTGTTTGCATGTTAAAAGCTGAAGATAAGCATTTTTCTGTTCACATTTTGTTCCTTTGTTTATGCCCAAAGTGGGGCTGTTTACCTTTTTGTTTTGACCACTGAAAGAATCCTCCCGGAAGGGGAATAAAACCTGTTTAAGCCTTACCTCGTTTCCACAACTTATTCTTTTGACTGACCTAAGAAAAACTATGTATCCCAGAGTGCCAAGCAAGGTCTCTGGGCTGGTTAAACACAAGGCCTCGGCTTAATACCCCGCCTCAGCTTGAAGGGACAAGCGACGGCGTGACAACATACAGGCACAAAGTGGCTTGATGAAATAAGAGGGAGAGGCAGGGAAAAAGTAGAGGGAGAGAGAAATGGAATACTAGGCAGGAGGGAAGAGAGAAAGGTGCTGAACTGGAACCACTGCCACTAGAGGGACAGCTGTGCCTCCACCACCAAAGGAGAGAGTGAAGTGCTGGAAGAGGGCATAATTCTGATTACCTGCCCTAGGCACAGAAAACGTTGTTCTCACCACTACCTAAATGTATTATATCTAGAGCTTCTATTCTTAGGTATTTATAAATTCTAAGTTTAAGTATTTATTTTCCAGCCATTTGAGAGTACAAAAATCAGGGTTTTTGTGGAGAAGGTAGCATTGCTGGGTTCCTTTTCTGGTTGGCTAAAATACATACATTTGTGCATCTGAGGCGCTGTCAGTACATAAATGCCACAAAAACAGAGTGGAAAGTTCAAGTCAAGCAAGGAGTAGAGTTAGACATACGCACAAATGATGAAATATAATAATATATAATAAACATAGGATACATTTTTTGCAGGAACAAAATACACTGTAGAATCTCTATTGATAGAAATTCCATATAAAAAGGGGAAGGAAATGGCAGTGGGGGTATACTACCATCTGCCTGTCCAGAATGACTAGATGGATGATGAAATGCTAAAAGATATCGAAGAAACTAACAAACATTACAATACAATAATAATGGGTGATTTCAATTATTCCAGTATCGATTAGGTCAGTGTTACATCAGGATAAGCTAGGGAGATAACGTTTCTAGATGAAATAATTGACTGCGTCATAGAGTAGCTGGTTCATGAACTGACAAGAGGGGAAGCTATTTTGGACCTAGTCCTTAGTGGAATACTAGTGTGAGAGATAATGGTGTTGGTGCCACTTTGCAATAGTGATCATAACATGATCACATTTGATTTAACAAATAGAGGGAGGACAGCAAGAAATCCACACCAACATTTATCTTTCTAACAAACTCCTAACCATCTGCCTAACATACAGATCACCCACCCCTGCAGGAGAACAACTCTCTACCATACTTAAGTCTGCCTGAAATATTACCATTCTTAACAGACACGCTATTCTTGGTGATTTAAACTTGCCATCAACTCGACAGGGAACAGAAGATGCCTTCCTGGAATTGATGGAGGCCCTAGACTTTCACCAAATTGTCATAGGGTCCATGTATGAAAAGGGACGGACACTGGACCTCTTCTTCATCAACAAGCAACACACTTATTCCCTCAAACTCCCCTCACCAACTATTCATAGAGTCCCCTGGTCAGACCAGGCAATTCTCAACTTCACTATACCTTCAAACCGGGCTAAGGCAGAATCCCCCAGCTCCCCACCCCCCACTGAGGAGATTTAAAAGCTGGAACAAGGAAGTATTCCTCAACACTATCCTACCTAAGTTGACCATAAACAGCACTGACCTAGATATACTAGTGGAGGATTGGCATGACACGTTATCTCATGCTGCAGTAGCCCCTCAATCTGTTGGAGCCAAATCATAGCTCCAATGAGCAGCGTGGTATACAACAGATCTGAGATGCCTAAAATGAAAACTTCAGAATACCAAGAGAATATGGCGGCATTCCAAGTCACTGATTGACCGTGAAGCATACGTGTACATTCTGCATGAATATGATGTTGCCATTAACAGGACCAGAAAGGAATATCACACAGAGCTAATTTTCAGATCAGTAAATTGACCAAGGGAACTCTTCAACATAGTAAATATAACAATAAGGAACCCCACAACAGGATCTAACCCTGACTCCCCCACACCACAAGCATTCTCAAATCACTTCTAGACTGCTATCTCTCAATCAAGAGACATAATACCCACTCTACAAGCACTTGCAAATAATTCCCAGTCCACTATTTCACAAACAAAGGACCCAGCACCCATTGCAAGAGGACCTTGAAAAATTGTGAGACTGGGCATCCAAATGACAGATGTAATTTATGACAAGTGGAAAATGACAAGTGCAAATTATGTACTTAAGTAAGAACAACCCATACTACGGTTCCACAATGAAAGGTTCCACATTAGGAACCAACACCCAGGAAAAGGATTTAGGCGTCATCATGGATAGTACGTTGAAACCCTCTGCGCAGTGTGCAGCAGCTCCCAAGAAAGCAAATAGAATGCTTGGACTCATAAGGAAAGGAATGGAGAATAAAACCAAGGATGTTATAATGCCTCTGTATCGCTCCATGGTATGACTGCATCTTTACTATGGTGTGCGATATCTTAAAAAGGATATAGCAGAATTAGAAAAGGTACAGAGAAGAGTGACCAAAATGATAAAGGGGATGGAGGTATACCCCTTTGAGGAAAGGCTTAAAAGGTTAGGGCTCATCAACTTGGAAAAAAGACGGGTGAGAGGAGATATGATAGAGGCCTATAAAATAATGAATGGAGTGGAACAGATAAACGTAGATCAGTTGTTTATGCCTTCAAAAAGTAGAAAGACAAGGGGATATGCAATGAGCCTACAATGGAGCACATTTAAGACTAATCGGAGAAAATATTTTTATTGCTTCTAGTTGAGGATCCCAGTCAGTATGTTCATCACAGGAAAACCAGTCTTAAAAGCCTATGCAATAAAACTTATACTAATCATTTTTAAGCCTGAGACCTTCTAAATTCTTATGTATATGATAAGTGGTGTGAATTCTGCCCAAACAGTCCCCACAATGCAGGGGTGGGGGGGGGGGGCAGGCAGGAAGGGAACCCACATGGTGGTGGTAAAGGCAGAGCAGCAAACTTACTTTAAAATATTGCCACACTGCCTCCACTGTTCTTTTAAGTTTTGAGGCCTGGCAGCTGTCACTAACAGCCTCACTATGAGACTTTGGCCGGGCAGCAGCTGGAAGGTGATAGCAGATGGGACTCAAAACGTAAAAAAAGAGCATAGGCATCTCAGCAAACATTTTAAAGTTAGTTTGCCTGTGTGAAGGAGGGGTGGCCATGCTGTCTCCACTGCTGAGACAATGGGGCCTCTTATTAGAACTTATGCCACTATGTCTGATAGAACAGAAGTTATTTTGCTGTTCTTTTAAGTTAGCAAGCCCATGTCCAAAACAGGTAGAGCATGTGATAGTTGTGAAGCAGTTCTACTGTGTCATTTATGGACAGCAGGGACATCCAAGCTGCTAAACAGTGGGACTTCCCAGAATGGTAAGCCTCCATTCCAAAGGGGTGGCAAGGAATCGGAGGATCAATAGAAAAAACACCTAGAGGGTCCAAAATTCAGTCACTACAAAACAAAAAATTCAGTCACTAAAAAACAAAAAGCAAAAATCCAATTGGACCCTACAAAATGGCCTCTATAAGGAAACATTTTTGTTTAAAACTTGTTTTGAACCAAAGCGTCACCAAGAGCTCAACTGGCCGATTTACTGACTTCTAAAACTTATGCCAAACCGCACGTTACTGTCATCATTGCTCTTTTAGGCATATGCCCAAATGATGAAATATAATAATATATAATAAACACAAAATGTTGCAACAGTAAACTACCTCCTCTTTGCAATACAACTTGGTAATTTCAGAAATGCTCATGTTACTTAGCTTATGAAATTATAGATGTCCACAGAGCAGTCAATAGCATTGCGATCTGACTCCGGCAGCTGTGCAAATACTGATAACCCCAGCAGCTTTTTTGAGGGATGATTCTAAAAACAAAGCATGCCATTAGTATGCAACTTTTAAGACCCAGTTTAAAACCCAAATGACTACTTCCAACATTCACTTATTAGGTGCCACACTACTCTTAATGCAGTGTCCTATAAGTCTACTGACTCTTCATTTTCAACAATTTATATAACTCAAACTCCCCATACCTCTCTAATACATGATCCAATCATATTCACTCATCAAACAACCAATCCACTACTACCAATCAATTCTAATATACATACATCCATTCACTCACCTATCAATGCCAGTTCATTCATAACACAAAACCAATTACAATCCACAACTACTTCACTATCAGCCAATCAAACCTACTTCTTTCTACTCTCATTCAAACATCAGTTTATAGCAACCTGTAACACACAGGATCTCATCCACCAGCAACTCCCCCAGTTTTAACTAACACAGGATGAAAACTATCACTTAATAAAATCATTGCCAGTGGTAAATCAAAGACTGTTCATGCTGTAACAAGCGTAATGATAAATTCCCACCACCCTCCACTATTATTTGGCCCACAACACAACAATGAAGGTTCCGTGCCTCATGGCCCTCTGATTGCCAGTGTTCTACCTGGGATGCCGCTACTACTCCCCTCTGTATGGCTGAAAGATGCTCAATGATCCTGGTCTTACATTTACATAATGTGTGGTGTATGCATATTTTATTACATGGACACAATGTCATGTATATAACTCCCTCACTGACACACAATGTGCTATGGCGTAATTTATATGGACGCCCCACTAAGGAATGATCAAAAATTGTAATCTACATTGTATACTGACATATCACATAGTGGCCACAATGGACATGGCCACTCAGACTATCAACCGGGTGGGGGGTTTTGGATGTGTGATAACCAACCTGTCTTTTAAATTGCGTCCCCTACTAAATGCAAACTGCAAACCCTGACAGAATACTGGGTGTACCTTCAAGATTTTCAATGATTCCGGATGATCTCTTTGACCCAAAATACTTCAGACAAATATGAAAGCACACATACCTGACCTTGAAAAGGTGCATATTCAGAATGAAGGAATAAAACGTTCCTGTTAACACAATCCGCCCTAGTATAAGCCCCCTTAATTACCGACTGTGGTTAATTCTTTTGACTAAAGCACTGTTGCATTATCTGTGCTTGTATACAGAAATCTCATTCCATAGAGCACACCTCCTTCACCCTCTAAAACTGGCCCATCGGGATATTGTCTCGTAAGTGCCAAAGGTGAAAACTGTCATAATTAAGAAGACTATTATGATCTGTGGGCTTGAGGTACAAAGTGGTCTGCAAAGTCCCCTCCACCAATTGAGTAATCACCAAATCCAAAAAATGAACACTACCTAGAATATTCCAGTGTGAACTTTAAATGCTCATATGCTTGATTTAACCATGACAAGAAAGCGTAGTTACTCACCTGTAACAGGTGTTCTCCGGGGACAGCAGGAATCAGTCCTCACATATGGGTGACATCGGCGCCGACGGAGCCCCCATGGGGAGCAAATCCCCAGCTTTCAAAGAAAGCCTTTGGGACTGCATCACACATGTGTGGTCCCCTTCCCGCTCAAGGGTGCCATCTTGCTTAGTCAAATGACATAGCTAAAAAGACGGCAAAAAAACCAAAAGATAATAAGAGGACTGCAACTCCAGGGGAGGAGGGAGTATCATGAGGATTGATTCCTGCTGTCCCTGGAGAACACCTGTTACAGGTGAGTAACTACGCTTTCTCCAGGAACAAGCAGGAAGTCAGTCCTCACATATGGGACTCCCTAGCTATGGGCTACCGAGAATCCATAACTGAAAAATAGGCTCCCTCTAGAAGAGCCGCAGCAGCCATGATAGGAGTTCAACCGAGAACATAACACTCTGGTAGCCTGACACCAAAGGGTCGGAGGGTAGGAGTTGCCTAGACCTCAAACAGATTACGGAGCACAGCCTGGCTGAAAGCACTGTCTCATTGGGACTCCCTATCCAGGCAGTAATGGGCCGCAAAAGTCTGGCTTGAAGATCAGGTTGCGGCCCGGCAGATGTCTGCCAGCGGAACAGAGCAGAAGTGATCCACTGATGCAGCCTTAGCCCTGACCCGGTGGGCCGTAGCTCAACCCTGCAACGGGAGATCGGCCGCCCTGTATGCCCAGGCAATGCAATCTGCCACCCAAGTGGACAATGTACGCTTGGAGACCGGCATCCCCAGCTTACTGGGGTCATACATACGGTATTTGGGAGTCACACTCGACAACCAATTTAACTTTAAAGAGCATATAAAGAACATGACCAAATCCGTCTACAACAAAATTTCAACTTTAAGGCACCTTAAACCTCTATTAGCACCACAAGACTTCAGAACTATCTTCCAAGCACTGGTAATCCCTCATTTTGATTACGCGAACATAATCCTTCATGGTCTCCCTAAGAGCACCCTTAACCCGCTCCAAATGGCCATGAATGCAGCAGCACGCATTCTAAGCGGCACAGCCAGAAATGATCACATTACGCCCATATTGATGGAACTCCATTGGTTACCGCTGCACAGTAGACTCACTTATAAAGCTCTACTGATAACCTTCAAGGCCATTAACCAACTGTCTCCGTCATCCATCTCAGCACTCCTTACAATCAATCCTAACATCAGACTGAGAAGATCAGCAACCGCCAACTCCCTTACTATCCCCCGTGAATCCATAAAGTGTAATCAACTAACCAGGAACAGAGCCTTTGTATTCTACGCCCCGAGAATCTGGAACAGCCTCCCCCCACACCTCCGAGCAATTAGGGACCTTCCCCAATTCAGAAAAGCTTTAAAGCATCATTTATTCCTCCTTCATTTCTCTCACCTCATTAACCCCCCTCCACACTAACATCCTATCATCCATTCCTTACTCTCACAACCTGCCTCATAACCAAGAATATACCTAACTATCTCATTGGGTATATCTCACTGTCTCCACATTCCTACACTATTTAATTCCACCCTGTAAATATGTAAATAGTTCATATTCATATTTTAACTCTGCTATTTAACCCTGTTAATAGCTTATTAGTCTCCTCTTCCCCGTTCAATCCAAGTTTATTTCCCTGTTACAATGTAAGCATTGATATCACTGTTCTGATGTAATGCAAATATTATGTTTAATGTAAACCGCACTGACTTTGAATAGCGCGGTATATAAGAATGGATAAATAAATAAATAAAAGACGAAGAGCTGAGGAGCCCTTCGATGATCCCACGTACGCTTCATGTAGAAGGTCAAAGCCCTCTTACAGTCCAGGGTATGCAGAACTGCTTCTGCCCGGCTGGCATGGGGCCTGGGATAGAAGGTTGGAAGTACCACCTCCTGGTTGAGGTGGAATGAGGAGACTACTTTTGGAAGGAACTTGGGATGCATGCGAGGCACCACCCTGTTCCTATAGAACCATATGTACAGTCTATCGGACACCAGAACCTGCAGCTCACTCACTCTTCTGGCCGATGTGAGTGCCACCAAGAAAAGCGCTTTCCAAGAAAGGAAACGGAGATGGCAGGTAGTCATTGGTTCAAAAGATGGGCGAGTAAGCTGCTCTAAGACCACATTCAAATCCCATTCGGTCGCCGGGGAGCAGACCGGGGGCTTCAGCAGAAGCAGACCTCTCAGGAACCTGGACACCAAGGGGTGTACAGAAAGAGGTTGTCCTTCCACTGGAGAGTGATGTGCTGATAAGGCACTAGGTGAACTCGGACAGAGTTTGACTTAAGGCCTAAATCTGAAAGGTGAAGCAGGTACTGCAACACCACTGACACCTGGCAGGAGAATGGGTTCTCACTCTGCTGAGCACACCACACCTCAAATATATGCCACTTAAATGCTTAGGTTTTCCTACTCGATTGCCTCCTGGAGGCTAGCAACACATCTTCTATCTTTTTAGGGAGGAGAAGTGGTGCAAGGACTACCCTTTCAGCAGCCATGCCATCAGGTTGAGAGACCTGAAGTTGGGATGCAGAAGAGAGCCCCTCTCCTGTGACAGGAGGTTGGGTTGCAATCCCAGAGGAATTGGAGCCTCCACCGCCAGCTGTAGGAGCAGCAGAAACCATGGCTGTCTCGGCCACCTGGGAGCCACCAGGATGACCGAGGCTTTGTCTTGAAGAATCTTGAATAAAGTCCGAGCTATCAGGGGCGTGGGAGGAAACGCATATAGGAGGCCCACAGACCATGATATTAGAAAAGCATCTGCAGCCACCCTGTGTGGGTGTGGCTGTCTGGAGCAGAAGCGGGGCAATTGGTGATTTTGCGGGCTCGCAAACAAATCCATAGATGGTTGCCCCCAGCACTGGAAGAGCTGCTGGGCTATGTTGGGATTCAGTTGCCACTCGTGCGGCTGGAGAATTCTGCTTAGCTTGTCAGCTAAGAAGTTCTCCTGACTTGGCAAGTAAACCGCTTTGAGGTACATACCCTGGCTGACTGCAAAGGAGCATAGGTCCAGGGTCTCCTGACATAAGATGCGAGAGCCTGTGCCCCCTTGTTCACATAGAACATTGCCACTTGGTTGTCTGTCTGAATTAAGACAGGTTGAGCCAGGGTTTGGCAGAAGGTCCGAAGAGCTAGGCGGATCGCTCGAAGCTCTAGGAGATTGATTTGTTGTGTGCTCTCCCATGGAGACCACACATCCTGAGTGCAGACCTGCTGACAATGAGCGTCCCATCCCAGCAGGGATGCATCCGTAGTCATCACCCTCGAGTGCGTGGGAGGCTAGAAAGGCACTCCCTCCAGAAGGTTGTGAGGCTGAAGCCACCATTTCAACAACTGCACCAGTCATTGGGACACCTTCATGCTCTCTGAGTCTGCCTGTGGCTTGTGGCCACTGGTCCCTGAGGCACCACTGAGCTGTTCTCATGTGGAGTCGGACATTGGGTGTCACATGCACTGTGGAGGCCATGTGACCAAGGAGGCACAGAAAGTGTCTTGCTGAGATCTGGGATCTGCGACTCACCTGCTGTACTAGGGCCACAAGTCTTTGTGCCCTGTCCTCTGGTAGATAAGCCCTTGTCTGAAGGGTGTCTAACCTTGCCCCTATGAACTCCAGTCCCTGAGTGGGAACCAGAATGGACTTTGTGTAGTTGATCACAAAGCTGAGGTGCTGGAGCAACTGGATAGTGCGGGACGCGGCCTGTTGGGCTTCTAGAGCTGACTGGGCTCTAATGAGCCAGTCATCTAAGTAGGGGAAGACAAATACCCCTTGAGTTCTTAGGAAGGCCGCTACCACCGCATGGCACTTTGTGAATACCCTGGGTGCCGAGGCTAAGCCAAATGGAAGTACTTTGTACTGAAAGCGGTTTCTTCCCACTACAAATCTTAGATATTGTCTGTGGTCTGGATGAATCCAGATGTGCGTATACGCATCTTTGAGATCTAAGGAGCATAGCCAATCTCCCTGGCGGAGGTAAGGCAGCAATATTCCAAGGGAAAGCATCTTGAACTTTTCCCTCTCCAGGAACTTGTTTAGGTTTCGCAGGTTGAGGATGGGTCTTAGGCCTCCAGTTCTCTTTGGTATCAGAAAGTACCTGGAGTAGAAGCCTCTGCCCTGCAGGTAGTGGGGCACCGCTTCTACCACCTGATCCTTGAGAAGACCTGCTAACTCCTTCAAGAGGAGGTTCCTGTGAAGAGGGGGGTCTGAGAGGCTCCCCTGGAAAGTAAGAGGGAGGCGCCTGGGTGATATGTAGCCGATAGCCCATTTGGACTATCTGAACCCAGGTGTCTGTTGTGATGGCTGGCCACCTGTGGGCATACAAGGTCAGCCGTCCTCCTGTGCATGGCCTTGCTTCCTTGGAGAGAGAGGGACTATGCTCTGGTAGTCAAAAACCTCCTCCAGAATGGGCCGGAGACGGTGCCTGTGGCTTGGGGGTCTTTTGCTTATGCGAGCCATGCCCCTGCCCCTTGGCCTGCTGCCTCTGCTGGGGAGCTGGGGAGGCCTGATACTTGGGGTAGTTTCGGTAAGTCGTGCCTTTTCTCAGGAAAAAGGGCTTCTTACCCGAGCCCTTCTTCTTAGAAGGGGCAGATGTCTTCTTCTCAAGTCTTGTCCGGGTCAGGTACTCGGACTCGATCTTGGCAGCCTTCTCTGTCATGGGCTTGCCAAAGTGGTTTTCACCCCGGCAAGGGACATCGACCAACTTGTCCTGAACCCATGGCTCTAAGTCTGATGACTGTAGCCATGCCTGGCAGCGTGCACTGATGCCGGCCGCAGCTACCCTGGCCTAAGCCTCAAAGCCGTCATAGGCTGCTCGAGTCATAAACTTCGAGCACTCTTGGATCCCAGTGGACAAAACTTGGAAGCACTGCAAAGGACCCTCGGAGAGAGCAGCTGAGAACCCGGCAATCTCCTTTTCCAAGTCTCACAGGTACATGCCCATGTACAGCTGGTACGTCTGGATTCGGCATGACAGCATTGAACCCTGGTAGCACTTCTTACTGAGGGCGTCCATGTTGCAGGCCTCCCTGCTAGGAGGCACCGAGGAGCGCATCTTCTGGCTCTTGAGCCGGCGCATGGCCAATTCCACAACCATGGAGTTGTGCGGCAGCTGTGCTTTTTGGAACCAAGGGCTCTTGCGAACTCAATAGATGGAATTGATTCGCCTGCTGAGGACCGGCATCAAGGCCGGTGTCTCCCACATTATGGAGCATCAGCCGTTCCAGAATAGGAGGCACCGGTACAGTAAGGGCTTCCTTAGGAGGAAAGTCATACTGGAGGATCTCGAGCTCCTCGGCTTGAGGCTCCTCATCGGCCTCCGCCGGGAAAGACAAAGCCTTTGCCATGTCCCAGATGAAGTCCAAGAACTGGGTGTCCTCCGGGGGTGACCTTCTCCGAGGTTCATATCCCGGGGAGTCTGACGGGACGTACCTGGTTCGGTGGGTGTCCGGAGACTTCTTGTCCTCTGTCTCCCAACCGGATCCCTCCGAGGAGGAATCGAGTGGCTCTGGCCTCGAGGGCTTCGGTCTTGACCACCTCGACGCCGAGGGAATCGGTGTCGATGACCTTGGTCCCAAACGGGAGGTCGAGGGGGACCTCGAACGCGGATCAACTCGAGTACTTAGTGTTTCGAGGATCTGCTCGGCCTCCGGGGTCGACTTGGACGTCGAAGTCCCGGTGGAGTTTGGCAGGTCTCTCCGACTCAGAGGATCCGGGGCGGTGAGCCAGGCTCTACGGCCAAGTCTGCAAGGGACCAGGCCACTTGGAGCTATCAGATGACACCGCCCTCATGGATTTTTTCTTCCTCCGGTGTTCCCGCGAGGGAGACCCTCTTTCGGAGGACACCCGACACTGCTCGGAATCAGAGAGCTCCCGAGAGGTCGAGGCCTCTGACGAGGTCCGGGCCTGGGCGGGTGCGGACTCGGGAAAAATCCTATCATGTTGCTGCTGCCTGCTCCTCAAGGCCTTGGAAAACATTTTCTTACATGGGCCACAGACCTTGGGGTCGTGGTCGGGCACGAGGCAGCGGAGGCAGCAGTCATGTGTGTTGGTGAGAGACATCAATCTCGTGCACCGATCACACTTTTTAAACCCACTGGCAGCCACCGGGGGAAAAAGGGCCCCCTGAGAGGTCAAAGAAAAGGGCCCCTGCCAGCTAAAAAGAAAAAAGAGTGCAAACGCTAGTCTCTAAGAACAAACCGAAAAAATTGGATGGTGAAATTGATCCTCAACAACAATTTAAGATCAGGATATTGAACATCTGTCAGCCATATGGAGGTGAGTAGTAATGGCACCCCTGGTAGAACATTGGCAATCACAGGGCCATGAGGCACAGGATCTTCGTTGTTGTGTTGTGGACTAAATTATAGTTGTAGGTGGTGGGAATTTATCATTATGCTTTTTACAACATGAACAGTCTTTGATTTACCTGTGGCAGACAGTCAGTCCTGGTGGTCTCAATGGATCAACAGAGTGGCTGTGGTGTTATTAAGTGATAGTTTTAATCTAGCGTTTAGTTAAAACGGGGGGGGGGGGGGGGTGCTGGTGTTTACAGCTTTTGGGAGCCTTGCTATGATCCGGTGTTTGAATGAGAGTAGAAAGAAGTAGGCTTAATTGGTTGATAGTGGAGTAGTTGTGGATTGTGATTGGTTTTGTGTTACGAATGAACTGGCATTGATAGGTGAGTGAATGGATATATATTAGAATTGATTGGTAGAAATGGATTGGTTGTTTGAGCAGCTGCTATCACATTAAGGCGTAAGGGGAAAATCCCTTCCATAGGAGTGGAGGAGTAATCTAATTGTTAGAGCTTTGACTTGGTAACCAAGAGGCCAGGGTTTAATTCCCACTAGCACTCTTTCTGGCCTTGGGCAAGTCACTTAACCCTTCATTGCCTTGGAAGAAAGGCTTGGCCGTCTACTGCTGGTCACACTGCCAAGGAAACCCAGGAGGTGCTGGGTTGCCAGGAGTTAGCATTAATTCAGAGGCACTTATTGCATTGTTTGCAATTAGCTCTTTCATTTTGGACTGATTTCCAAAGCAAAATTCTTGAGGCATTGTGTCTGGTAAAATTAACCTATGCTCAAAGGTAGGTGTTAACTTTTAAAAGTTTAGTATTGTTCATGAGTCCAATAAAACTTATTTGCATTTGCTACATAATTTATTTATATATGTAAGTATGTGCAGTGTTTATATGTTGATGTAATAGGGACAGTTACATGGAAAACAATCTTGTGTTAGTGCATGTTAAGACTTTACTGTTCACATTTTAGCATGCACAAAAAGCCCCTAACCTACATGTTAAATTGTACTGCTTGAGGACCTTAATGCATCACTGACAGAGCATTGGTATTTCTGTCCAGAAAAAAAATCTAAGCAGTCGTATTAAAATCAGTATCACTATTAAAAGAACCCAAGAAAATCTTTACAGTTACTGTAGCGGGAAGGAAATGGTCTCCAGTTTTATAGCCAACGTGCCATTCCCATCTTCCCTGCCCTTATTTAGTCCTTCTGCAGAAAAAAGTGTGTCTAGCCATCTTACATCAGAAAGAGAGACAAAACTGTCAGAGATTGAGTCTGAAGAGCAACGGGAAAGTCCTGTTATATGAGGGGCAACTTGGAGAAGAAAACTAAGGATGGAGGAAAATAATTTGAAAGGACAACAAGATCTCTGCTCTTTTCTGACTATGTAATTTTTAAATGAATCCTAAATCACTAAGCTCCAAATTATAAAATCAGATCAGGCCATCTTTGTTAGGCATACATTTTGAAAGTAAAGAAAACCCTCCTCACCTGAGATTGACAAAAGGCCTAACAGCAACATGAGTTATACAAGCAGAACCATTTTGTACTTTGTTTTCTGTTTTACAGTTGGACTGTCCAAAAACAGAGTGCTTAGAAACATTGTCAGCTATGGAGCTTGCAGAGCAACTTACACTTCTAGATCATATTGTTTTCAGAAGCATCCCCTATCAGTAAGTGTTTTCTCTAGCACTAATTTGAGTCTTCAAAATATAATTATGTCTAAGTCCTTCTTCTGTTGCTCCCCCTTTTATTTATTTATTTATTTTATTTAACAATTTTTCTATACCGCCTTATCTTAAAATCCTCCTTATTTTATCTGTTAGGGGATATTTGGGTTTGTGCATTACATTGGATAAAGAATGTTTAATTATTGTATTTTAAAAATCTCCATTCCAGAATCATATTTCTATTTGTTGATGTTCTGTTCATATTTTATACACATCAGAATGATGTCTGTGTTGTTCTGTAGGGGTCAATGCAGCAGCACACAAAAGTACTTAGGGATATCTTTACTAAACCGCATTAGGTTTTTGCAGCTAATGCAGCGTTATCGTGCAAATAGCACTGCATTATCTACATATGCTGTATACCAGGCATGTCCAACAGGTAGATCTACCTGTAGATCGCAGAAGGGTCAGAGGTAGATCGCCAGCCCCACTTGGCTCCATCTCTCCAGCAGCTTGCCCCATCGCTAGGAGAGAGCTCGTGCCGGCAGGTCGTCTGCCGAGGGCTTGCCGCCGCTGCTGATCCTTTGCCTGTCTTTTTTCCCTGCCTGAGGGAATCTTGCCTGCGGGTGTATTGGGGGCGCTTGTTGTTTTCGTGCCAATAGTTTGTAGGTACCCCTGGGGGCTGCTGCCCTCGTCCCGCGATGAGACACCACAGGCCCGGCGTTATACCTGGTCTCCTACCTCTCAGAATCACCCATTCCTGCCCCCGACCCAACACCCCTTAGAATGTGTTATATACCGGGCGATATCCATTTGCCAGGGCTTTACCTGAATACACTTACTGTATTAGTTGTGTCGTGTGCTGGTCGTTGGTCGCTTTATAGTTTGCTTTCATTAAACATTTTCGGGCAGACACAACGAAGTGTCAAGAATTTGGTGATTTTGGCGGGCTTTTCCAATTTTGTTCTAACTTGCCTATGCCTTGCCTTCGAATTGGTTCAAACCACTGTGATGTTTGCTTGCCTCTGCAATTTTATTTTGCCTAGCTTTTGCGTTAATTCTGCACTGCAGTTTTATTTTGCCTTGCCTTTGCGTTGATTCTACACTGTGTGCAGAATTTATTAAATCGCGTGTGGTGGTATTTGAACTTGTTTGGCAGTATTTGATTTTATCTGGTTTGCTGGACAGGTGTTTGAGGTTTTTTTATGATTGTTTGGTGGTATTATTGGTGCCAGTATGATGAATTCTTATTTTTACTTTTAGAACTGCATGTGTGGTTTTGGCATCTCCAGTCCTTGTATTGCACATCATTCAGAGGACTTCAGTTCCTGTTGATCTTTAATACTTTAGGACAGTGACAGTTTTGGACCAGATTCAGCCAGTGTTTATACCAACTTAGCAGATTTGGCCTTCTTACATCCAGCCACCCCAGTATAATGAAGATGAGTGTTCCAAAGAAGAGCAAAACCTACCACTTTCATGAGGAATGGGCAATGGACTACTTTTTCATCATGGTGAAAGATGAGTGGTGTTGTCTAATTTGTAACGCCCAAGTATCCTTGACCAAAAAGGGTAATCTGGAACGTCATTATAAGGCTCTGCATAGCAATAGGTTTGATGCTGATTTTCCACCCAAAAGTGAAATTCGTAAACTGAAGCTCAAAGAACTTAAATCGAAATTGGCTACTCAGCAACAGTTGATAACGAAACCAAGGTCACATTCGGTCAGTGCAACCATAGCATCCTTCAAGGTCAGCAACCTGATCGCAAAGAAATGCAAACCTTTCACTGAAGGGGAATTTGTAAAAGATTGCTTTCTTGAAGCAGCTGACAATCTTTTTGAAGGATTTAAAAATAAGAGAGAGATCATAGCTGCTATTCAAGATGTACAGTTGTCAAGAAACACCGTCGTGCGGCGAATAGAAAAGATGTGTGGAGACACAACTGAACAATTGTTGGAGGATGTTTCAAATTGTGTTGCTTTCTCACTCCAACTGGACGAATCTACAGACATAAGAGACATAGCCCAGTTACTAATCTTTATCCGGATGGTTTTTGAAGACTTCAGTGTTAAAGAAGAAATACTTGGAATGATTTCTTTAAAAGGGAGAACTACCGGTCAGGAAATATTCAGTTCTTTCCATTCTTTTGTGTCAAAGTGTAATCTTCCATTGCATAGACTTATTTCCATCACTACTGATGGAGCAAGAGCAATGATGGGAGAGGTTAACGGTTTCATAGCCCTCTGTAGACAGCATGACGACTTCCCATATTTCCTTTCTTACCACTGCATCATTCACCAGCAAGTTTTGGCAAGCAAGAGACTCAATACAAAGACTGTCATGGACATCACTTTCAAAATTGTAAATTCAGTTCGTGGAAGATCACTTCAAAGACGGCTTTTCAATCTTAGTCTTTTGAAGGGGCAGCAGAAATCATTTTGCACACAGATATGTAAGGTGGCTAAGTAGGCACAAATTTCTGCAAAGATTTCGTGATTTGCTCAATGAAATAAGAAGTTTTTTGAAGGAGAGGGGAGATGACCAAGCAGAGTTGGAAGATGAGAAGTGGTTATGTGATCTGGCATTTCTCGCTGATTTTACAGGCGAACTAAGTGATATGAACCTTAAACTACAATGTAAAAACAAATGCATTGGCGAGAGGATGAGTACAGTTTCATCCTACAAGAGCAAATTTGAGCTAATGATGACTGATCTTGCAAACAACACTTTTGATCATTTTCCTAATATGCAGGACCATCTGAGACAATATCCAAATTTTGTTTTTCAGAACAAGAAGTATGTGACAGAAATCTGTTCTGTTATCCAGGAATTTGAAAATAGATTCTGTGACTTCCAAAAAATTGGAACAGTTGTGGAGTACTTGTCATACCCATTCAAAGTAGATGTGGACATTAAAGAAACTGCAGCTGCTATCAGTAGAAATTACTCATTGAACAAGCCATTTCTTGAAAACAAAATATTAACTCTTAAAAATGGCATTTTTCTCAAGACCCGTGCTGAGCAAGAATCATTTTGGAAGCTAGTGCCTAGAGACAAATTTCCAAACTTGAGAAGATGCAGTGAAGTTGTACACTTCTGTTTCGGTTTGTGTGAATCTGCTTTTTCCCATCTGAAAATGACAGAGTACACAACGTTTCAACATGACAGATGAACATCTCCAGGATTCCCTGAGACTGGCCCTCACGCAATATTCACCCAACCTAAAAAAGCTGGTGGATGAAATGCAGGCTCAGATGTCTCACTAATGAGCAAGAGCAAAATATTAAAGATTGTGCAAGATCAGCTTGGATCAATACTCGACCTAAATTTAACACAAATTACTCAATAAAAGTTAAAGAAAGTTATTAAGACAGTTAAAAAAAAGTTATTACTCAATAAAACTTTAAGAAAAAATGTACTTTTCATTTCCCGTCACAGTTCTTATTGGATCTTCATCTCTCTGTTTTGTTTTTGCTCAATTTGCTTAACAGCTGATCACATCCAAGTAAATGACAGGGGGATCTTAAAAATGGGGGGGGGGGATCTTCCAACTTTATTGGGTTAAAATTAAATTTGAAACTAATTTGAAACTTAATTTTCATGGTGGTAGATCACCGGCACTTTTGACCGGAAAAAGTAGATCATGACCTGTTCGAAGTTGGACATGCCTGCTGTATGCTATCTGTTGCTTGAGTGCACAGCATTTCCCCAGCAGAAAACACACAAAAATTTCAAAGGATATGGCTCGACAGCACTGTGAATGCATATAACACCACCCGAACTGTTTGCAGCTTTGATGGTGACTGCATACTATTTGCATTCGCAGTAACTGTGTGTTGTGGCATTCCCACTTTCTGCCCCTAGCCCGTCCACTCTTGCAGGAACCATGCTTTCTATAGATAGCACAGAAAATCGCTGTGCTTTCTGCATTTTGCCTGTGCTGTCTGTTAATGCAGGTATAATAGTGGGTGCCCTTGGCTACATTTAACAGGTATCGCAGCTTAGTAAACATACCGCTTAGATTCATAATTCTGTGGTAGGCACTTTCAAAACTTTTCGGAACTAAATAATAGCTCAGAAATGAAATAGAATTTGAAATAAAAATCTGTGAACCCAGCGTATTTGTTAAATCATTCAGGGCCTAGTAGCAGCAAAGCGCTTTCAGTTTAAATTTAAAACACAGAAGAGAGCTTTCTGGTTAAATTTAGAACCCAAGGCACCCTCTATCCAAGCAAGGCCTGTGGGACTCCCCCTAGAAATTGGTCATAGATTACCTTAGAAGCACAGGATAGGGTACTGTGTAGCAGCCAGCTTTTAATAAGTCGTCTTTCCCTCCCTCCCTCCCTCCCCGACACCCACCCACCCATGAGATAATTGTAGCTTTATAGGTGCTTAAACCTGTTAAGGGAAAGGAGGTGCCATATTCACTCTCAGGTGCAGCTGTTTATTCTCATCAACATACATTAAGGACCTGAGATTAATTAAACTTCAGGTGAACAAAGTATATTAAAAGTATTAGGTAGTTTTATAAGTATAAGTATTCCCAGCAACACTTAGTAAGTAAGGAACTTAAATATCTAAATGCAACCTTAAAACGAAGATGCAGACAGCAGTCCAGCAGCGAGATGGGGGCTTTCCAGTCTTTTGCATTGAGTATCACATGCATGATTTTCTCCCAGTTGGTGAGGGGTCTTACATGTGCACAAGGTGCAAGGAGCTCTTTGCTTTCAGGGAGCGAGTCCGATCTCTGGAGGCAAGAGTAGCAGACTTGGAAGACATAAGGAAGACAGAGAGGTACATAGACGAGACCTACAGGCATATAGTCCTGAAGTCCCATCTCCAGTCTGCCAGCATCCCTGTTGCCATGGAGGAGAGAGGTCATGTAACAGGAGAGCATCACCTTTGTTTGGCAAGAAGTGAGCCTATAGCTAGGACCTGTCCTTCAGATGATGTAAAACCCTCTCGCACCGAGGAAGTTTCTCCAGGGCCATGTGCCCATAAGGAAGAGTTAGGACAGCCGTTATAGTTGGTGATTCGATCATTAGGCATGTAGATAGCTGGGTGGCTGGTGGAAATGAGGATCGCCTGGTAACATGCCTGCCTGGTGCGAAGGTAGCGGACCTCACGTGCCACCTAGACAAGGTCTTAGATAGGGCTAGGGAGAGGTCTGCTGTCTTGGTATATGTCGGTACCAATGACATAGGTAGGGAGGTTCTGGAGAATAAATTTAGGCATTTAGGTAGGAAGTTGAAATCCAGAACTTCCAGGATAGCGTTCTCTGAAATGCTTCTCATTCCACGTGCAGGATCCAAAAGGCAGGCAGAGCTCTGGAGTCTCAATGCGTGGATGAGACAATGGTGCAAGGATGAGGGTTTTGGATTTGTTAGGAACTGGGGAACATTCTGGGGAAAAGAGGGGCTCTTCCGAAGGGATGGGCTTCACCTTAACCGGGATGGACCAGGCTGCTGGCATTAACCTTTAAAAAGGAGATAGAGAAGCTTTTAAACTAGATAATAGGGGAGAGCCAACAGTCGCCCAAGAGCACATGGTTCGGAGCAGTGTATCCTTAAAGGATACTACCAAAAAAATGAAGTTAGGGCACATCAGCAGAGAGGTTCCAATAAAGACAAAGGTAGCCCAAATGCCCTTGAGTACAGAGCAGACAGAGCTTAAAGATTCCAAATTACCCCTGCCTACCGATAACCAGATTAATATGAATAAAATACGGTCTCTAAAATGCTTGTATTAAAATGCTAGAAGTCTAAAAAATAAGATGGGAGAGTTAGAATATATAGCAGTAAATGAGAAGTTAGATATGATTGGTATCTCAGAGACATGGTGGAAGGAGGACAACCAGTGGGACTCTGTGATACCTGGGTATAAACTATATCATAATGATAGAACTGATCAAATTGGTGGAGGAGTTGCGCTCTATGTTAGAGAGGGCATTGAGTCACAAAGAATTAAAGTTTTGCAGGAAACAAAATTCGCTGTAGAATCTCTATGGATTGAAATTCCATGTAAAAAGGGGAAGGCAATGGCAGTGGGGTTGTACTATTGACTGCCTGGCCAGAATGAACAAATGGATGATGAAATGCTCAAAGAAATCAGGGAAGCTAACAAAAGTTACAAAACAGTAATAATAATGGGTGATTTCAATTACCCTGGTATTGACTGGGTCAGTGTCACGGCAGGACATGCTAGGAAGATAAAGTTTCTAGATGAAATAAATGACTGCTTCTTGGAGCAGCTGGTTCATGAACTGACCAGAGGGGAAGCCATTTTGGACTTAGTCCTTAGTGGAACACCAGATCTGGTGCAAGAGATAAGGGTGTTGGGGCCACTTGGCAATAGTGATCATAGCATGATTGCATTTGATTTAATTAATGGAGGAGGGATGGTAAGGAAATCCACAGTACTACCTTTTAACTTTCAAATGGGAGACTATGATAAAATGAGGAAAATAGTTAAGAAAAAACTAAAAGGAGCAGTTGCAAAGGTTAAAGACTTACATCAAGCTTGGGTGTTTAAAAATATTATCTTGGTAGCCCAGACAAGCTGTATTCCATGCTTTAAGAAAAGTGGAAAGAAGTCCAAAAAACTGCCAGCACGGTTTAAAGGTAAAGTCAGAGAGGCTGTTGCCAAAAATAGCATCTTTCAGAAAATGGAAGAAAGAGCCAAAGCACGAAAACGGGAAACAGCACAAGCACTGGCAAGTTAAATGCAAGGCATTGATAAGGCAGGCAAAGAGATAATTTGAGAAGAAACTTGCTGTGAAGCAAAAACGCGTAATAAAGACTTTTTCAAGTATATTTGTAGCAAAAAATCCGTGAGAGTCAGTTGGACCATTAGATAATAGAGGGGTAAAAGGAGCAGTAAAAGGGGACAAGGCTATAGTGGAGAGACTGAATGAATTCTTTGCTTCGGTCTTTACTGAGGAAGATGAAGGGCTGTTACCCTTGACTGAAGTGGTATTTAATGGTGATACTGCAGAAGTATTAAAGGAAATGTCGATACACCAGGAAGATGTATTACAGCTATTTGATAAACTGAAAAGTAGCAAATCACCTGGACTGGATGGTATACTTCCAAGGGTGTTGAAAGAACTGAAATTGAGATTGCAGACCTGCTATTAGTAATCTGTGAACTATCATTAAAATCATCTGTAATACCTGAAGATTGGAGGATTGCGAATGTAACGCCAGTTTTTAAAAAGGGTTCCAGGGGTTATCCAGGAAACTACAGACCGGTGAGGCTGATGTCAGTACCGGGAAAAATGGTAGAAACCATCATAAAAAACAAAATTACTCAGCATGTAGATAGTCATGGCCTAATGGGAGAGAGCCAACATGGCTCTAGACAAGGAAGATCTTGTCTTACTAATCTGTTATGTTTTTTTGAAGGTGTGAATAAACAGGTAAACAAAGGTGAGTCGGTTGATATAGTGTATCTGGACTTTCAGAAAGCCTTTGACAAGGTCCCTCATCGGAGGCTTTTGGCAAAACTAAAAAGTCATGGGATAAGAGGTGATATACTATTGTGGATCAGGAACTAGTTAAAACATAGAAAGCAGAGGGTAGGGCTAAATGGCCAATTTTCCCAATGGAAAAAGGGGAATAGTGGAGTACCCCAGGGATCTGTACTGTGTCCGCTGCTTTTTGACATATTCATAAATGACCTGGAAAAGGGAATAACGACTGAGGTTATCAAATTTGCAGATAACACAAAACTATTTAAACTTGTTAAAACCCAAAAGGATTGTGGAAAATTACAAGAGCATCTTGATAAAATGGAAGACTGGGCATCCAAATGGCAGATGAAATTTAATGTGGACAAGTGCAAAGTTAGGCACCTAGGAAAGAACAACCCAAACTATGGTTACACGATGCAAAGTTCCACATTGGGAACCACCACCCAGGAAAAAGATTTAGGCGTCAATGTGGATAACATGTTAAAACCTCCACCCAGTGTGCAGCAGTGGTCAAGAGAGCAAATAGAATGCTAGGTATCAAAAGGAAAGGAATGGAAATAAAACAAAGTATATTATAATGCCTCTGTATCGTTCCATGGTGCAACATCACCTTGAATATTGTGTGCAATTCTGGTCGCTGTATATTGAAAAGTATATAGCGATATTAGAAAAGGTACAGAGAAGAGCCACCAAAATGGTAAAGGGGATGGAAGGATACTCCTATGAAGATAGGCTAAAAAGGTTAGGGCTCTTCATCCTGGAAAAGAGACAGCTGAGGGGAAATATGATAGAGGTCTATAAATTAATGAATGGAATGGAACGGGTAAACGTAGATCGATTGTTTACGTCAGAATATAAAAAGACTAGGGAACATGCAATGACGCTACAGACTAACCTATTTAAGACTAATAAGAGAAAATATTTTTACACTCAAACTCTGGAATTTGTTACCGGAGGATGTAGTAAAAGCTGTTAGTGTAGCTGTGTTTAAAAAAGGTTTGGACAAGTTCCTGGAGGAAAGGTCCATAAACCATTATTAAAAGGGACCAAGGATATCGCTGCTTGACCCAATACAAGCATTGAGGAACCTGTGTCTTTTGGGGAGACTGCTAGGTACTTATGACCTAGATTGGCCACTTTTGGAAACAAGATACTGGGCTTGATGGTCTGACCCAGTATGGCATATCTTATGTTCTAACCCCTAGTAGACGGCTTGCGTGATGCAAGTAAGATGTCTTTAACCTGTTGAGGAAGGTCAAGATCAGCAAATATCATGCTCTCAGTAGCCATGCCGTAAGATGGAGGGCTTGTGGATTCGGATGGAGAACCATCCCACGATCCTTTGAGAGGAGGTTGGGGGCATCCCCCAGGCTGAGGGGTGAAGTCCATGCTAGTCGAAGCAGCAGGTGAAACCATGGCTGACGGGGTCAGTAAGAATCATGGAGTCCTTGTCAGCCTGCAGTTTGAATATGGTTTTGGATATTAAGGAGGTGGGTGGGAATGCATAAAACAGACCCTTCCTGCAGTGGAGAAGGAAGGTGTCTGCTGCTTGACTCTTGAGGGATGGAATCCTTGAGCAAAACAGCAGTAGTCATGTATTCTTCTGAGTGACGAACAGATCTATTGAGGGAGTCCCCCACAGGTGGAAGATCTGAGATGCCATGTCCTGATTTAGAGTCCACTTGTGTGGATGTGGAATGAGTCTGTCCGCTAGGAGATTGAATTCACCTGGGAGGTACACCACCCTGAGATGGATAGAGTGTGCAATGGAGAAGGCTAGAGATGAAGGGCTTCTTGGCAGAGGGGATAGGAACCTGTTCCCACCTGATTGTCCATTTGGACTAAGATTTGTTTGCCTGAAAGTTGGGGTTGAAAAACCTGAAGGGCATTCGTGAGAGTCTATAGCTCCTGGAGATTGATTTGCAGCTGAGACTCTTGCTGTGTCCACTGGCCCTGTGTAGTGAGATTGTTCAGATGTGCCCCCACCCGAGTTTGGAAGCATCCATCGTCAGGATGCATTGAGGTGGAGGCATCTGAAAAGGTGACCCTCCGTGTAGGTTTGGAGGGGAATACCACCATTTAAGGGAGCTGATAAGAGGAGGTGTAACACAAATCTTGTCTGAAAGATGCCCAGTTGCCTTGTCCATTGAGACGACAGCATCCATTGAGCTTGTCGCATGTGCAGGTGAGCATAAGCGACAACATGGACTGTGGATGCCATGTGTCCCAGAAGGCATAGCATTTTTCCCAAGCTGTCACAACACTGTGACTTGCTATGGTGTGTGCAGTATCGATGAGACAGGCAGAGCGATCCTGTGGAAGATAAGCTTGGGCCTGACAAGTGTCTAGAAGTGCTCTGATGAAGTCAAGCTGCTGAGATGGGACCAGGCAAGACTTGGGAAAGTTTAAGATGACTCCCATGCTTTGGAGCACAACAATGGTCCGATAAAGAGAAATTTTGACCTCTTCTGGGGATTCTCCTCTGATCAGCCAATCGTCTTTGTAGGGGAAGACAAAGATCCCCAAAGTACGAAGATAGGCAGCCACCACTGCCGTCATTTTGTGAACACTCAGGGTGCGGAAGCGAGCCCAAAGGAGAGCACCTGGTATTGTTAAGATATTTGCTGGCACTGAAAAAGTAGATACTTTCTGTGTTGAGGGTAAATCAGCAAATGGGTGTATGACTTCTTGAGGTCTAGAGATCTAGAATGGGCCTGAACCCTCCTGTTTTTTGGGGGAATAAGAAAGTAAGGAGAGTAGAAGCCCCTGCCCTCCTGAGTGAGAGGAACTCTTTCTATGGCCCCCTGAGATAAGTGTTGTCACCCCGGCTGACATGAGATCAACCTGCAAGGGATTTGCAGGATAATCTCTTGTGGAGGTGGAGAATCCATTGTTCCAAAGTGGTGAGGTGCCATCTGTGGACAAAGGAACAAAGTCTGCCTGCTATGCTCAGGGGCTGGACCCTGCAGAGGCAGAGTAGCTATGTTCTTTAAGGAGTCAAAACCCAGGTGAATATCCCCATTTAAGGCTGGGCTGTAAGCTGTGTAAATGCCTTTCGAAAATCGAACCCTTAGGGAATAACAACCCAAATTATAGTTACGCGATACAAGGTTCCACATTAGGAAACACCACCCAGGGAAAGGATTTAGGCGTCATCGTGGATAATACATTGAAACCCTCTACCCAGTGTGCGGCAGTGGCCAAGAAAGCAAATATGTAGAATTCCAGGAATCATGAAGAAAGGAAAGGAGCATAAAACAAAGGGAAAGAAAACCGATGCGGAGAGAGGCAAGATGGCGGCTGTGCTTGTCCGTGGCACTTACCTATAGGAGTATCCATTCCTGTTTGGTGAGTGGCTCTGAATTCAGCTGGTGGAGATAGGCTGGAGGAAGCGGAAACAGGCATGACTACCCTCAGGCATTGCCAGAGAGAACTGCTCTGCCCAGAGAACCTTGGAGACCTGCGGGTTCATGCCGCAGACGCTAGGAGCTACTTCTTCAGCAGCTCTGCCAGCAGAGCCAAGCTTATCAGGGGTATGGCTTTCTCCCGAGTCCCGGACCCCTCTGTTGCAACCTGGAAGCGGTTCTGTCTGTGGTGCTGTGCCTCCTTGGGACCAGGCTGAGAATATACCGGTCTCAGGAGTTGAAGAGGGCCCACCAATTCCATCGGCATCAAGGTCCTCCTTTTTGCTGGCTGTTGATAGAAGTGGAATTGCAGGAACATCACAGACGCTGGCTATAGCTGCAGGGAGAGAGGAGGCTCTGGGTGTCGCGAAGTTGGAGCTCCCCCTTCCTCCTCAGGCCAGCCAATCAGCCTATTCCAACGGCTGTAAAACCGCCGCTGCAGGGGCGCGCCCGCGCCTGAGGGCCTCGCCAGAGGGCCCTTTGGCGTGGCCCTTAGGCGTTGGACCGTGGCGATTCACATTGATATCATGGACTAGATCGTGGTGCCTGCATTCGTGGTAACTTGCTGTCTCTATTCTTCTCCTCCTCTTATCTGTTTACCTGTTTCTGTCTTCTATTCTGTCCTATCTTATAATGGCGTTCTTTTCCTATTTCCTCAAATGATATAGTATTGTAAACCGCTTTAATGCCTTTTGGCCTAAGCGGTATATCAAATGATTAATAAACATAATAAACATAAACATAAACATAAACCGGCACAAATGATATTGGAGACACTGTGGGACGCTATTGAAGCTATGAATAACTCCCTATTGGTGGCTGGTACTGTGAATAAAGATTTGATGACTTTTAATTCTCAATTGCAAGTGTGTCCAGAGTCCAGGAGGAACAGCCAGGAAGGATAACCCAGTTGTCTGAAGAACTGAAACAGCTTCGGGGAGTCCAGGATGCCAGGATTAAAGAAGGGACTGTGTTCTCCAGGAAGCTTGAGTACTTGGAGAATCAGGCTAAGAGGTTTTATTTCAGACTATTGAATTTTCCTTGATGTCCTTTGTATTCACCTCTGGAGATGGTGTGAAAGGACTTCAGAGAAGTGTTACAGCTTTCTCAGGAGCATTTCCCCCCTTGAGTAAGGCTCAGTACCTTTCTCTTTGCTCTACCTCTCCATTAGCTGGGGGAAAGAGTTCCTGGGATATAAAAACTGGGTGTTTTCCATCAGTGGGTCTTTTTTGCTTAAGTTTCCTCCTAGATGTTATGTTTCCTATAAAGGGAAGAATTTTTTTGGGGGGAGTTTAGCCAAAACAGTTTCTGGAATTCTTGGAAGCTAAGGAAGAGCTTATAGTTGCTACTGCTTCTCATACGGCTGAATACGTAGTAAGACTTCTCTCAGCCTGGTTTTGATTTTGTTTCTATAATAGGGCCTACCCTTGGTTTATTTTCTGCCTTTCTCCTTTTTTTCCGTTTTTTGTGGTCTAAGGTGCATGATGGTTTTTTGGTGTGGCCTCTTTTGGGAGGCTGGATTGTATATGGAGTAACTGATCATGATTTTTCTGTCTCATTCAAGTGTATACCTGGATGTTTATTATAAAATCATAATAAATATAAAATTAAAACAAAAATGAAACAAAGGATATCATAATGCTTCTGTATTCCATGGTGCAGTTGCATCTTGAATATTGTGTGCATTTCTGGTCAGCATAGTTTTAAAAGGATATAGAAGAACTAGAAAAAGTACAGAGAAAAACCACCAAAATGGTAAAGAGGATAGAAGGATAGTCCTATGAAGAAAAAAGGTTAGAGCTCTTCAACTTGGCAAAAAGACAGCTGAGAGATATGCTAGAGGTGAATAAATTAATGACTGGAGTGGAACAGGTAAACATAGACCAGTTGTTTACTGTTTTAAACAGTAGAAAAACTAGGGGACATGCAATGACACTACAATATAGCCCATTTAAGGTTAATAGGAGGAGTGGAGGAGTAGCCTAGGGGTTAGAGCAACAGCCTACCCACCCAGGAGATCTGAATTTGATTCCCACTGGTACTCTTTGTGGCTTTGCACACATCACTTTATCCTCCATACTATTATTAGAGAAGACCAGAGTAATCCACTGCTTACCCTAGGATAAGCAACTTGGAATCTGTGTTCCTTTTTGGGAACCACGCAGGTACTTGTGACCTGGATTGGCTGCTGTTGCAAACAGGATACTGGACTTGATGGACCCTTGGTCTGACCCATTATGGCATATCTTATGTTCTTATGAGTTTGGGTGGAGCATGGGTAGAGTCACATAGTATACACATAGGTTATAAAATACTCACCCAAATGTGTTCTTCGGTTACATACATTTACACCAGCTCCCGAGGCATTTTTTTTTTATAATTTAATATTTATTGAATTTATGTGTAATAATCGGGACAAAACTTGAAAGAAAAGAAATACATAGGAGAATTACACAAGTATCAATAAGTAAAAGGAAACAAAATCCAAATGATCTTGTGTAGTTCACATGTTGAGTGGAGAGACACAATATACCCAAGGCAGGAGAACCTCAGGCAGCTTAAAGAAAAAGGACTTAACAAATTCAATAGCTTCAATAATTCAAGATGGACCCTGAGAACACAGGCTATATAATAGGAGAGATATTAACAATATTACTCTGATATTTATCCATCAATAACTTGGTATTAATAAAAGTAGCAAGATCAGCAGGTTGAAAGAAAACGTATCTCAAGGATTTATATAACACCAAGCATTTATAAGGAAATCTTAGGAAAAAGGATCCCCCATCTGCATAACCCCAGGTTTATGTAGAAGAAATAGTTTCCTCCGCTTCTGCATCTCCTTAGCTATATCAGGAAACATAGAAATTGAAAGACCACACAAAGTATCCAATCTTTTTTAAAGAATGTTTTCACAACCATTCTTTATCAGTAACTAATGCACATGAGGCCAGTAATGTAGATGGAACACACGTCCCACCACCAGAATCTTCAAGTAGCTCAGACACATTTATTTATTTTATTTTTATTTTATTTAACAGTATTTTTAAACCGCCTTATCTTATTAATCAAGGTGGTATCACAGCAAACAATCGGGTAAAGTGAGTGTGTTAATCATGCAGTGAGGGTGAAATTTAGTTGAGTGTGTGTTGTATCGTGTGCTGGATTGGGGTGAGCTATGTACAAGGTGTGGTGTATTGTGTGCTAGAGTGGTTTGAGCTATGTACAGTGTGGGCTATATACAGTGGTGCTCAGGGCCGGCCCGTCCATTGAGCGAGAATGTTTTTTGCACAGGGCCCCGCGTTTCAGGGGGCCCCGCGCAAAAAACATTCTGATCCTACTAAAGTAAAATTAAAAAACAAAACAAAACTGTCTTCTCCGCTGCCGGGGCCGCCGCGGCAGAATCGAGTGTGCCGCGGGGCCCCCCCTGCCCAGCACAGCCTGCCCTCCCCCTCTATCCGTTCTCTCGTTCAGCTCACAGTCACCCCGCGCCGGCTTTCAGAGCGCGAGGGAAGAGTTTCTCCCTCGCTGCTCTGTTGAGCCCGCGGGGGCTGATGGGAAGTTCCCATCAGCCCCCGCGGGCTTAACAGAGCCGCGAAAGGGAAACTAGTCCCTTCGCGCTCTGAAAGCCGGCGCGGGGTGACTGTGAGCTGAACGAGAGAACGGATAGAGGGGGAGGGCAGGCTGTGCTGGGCCGGGGGGGCCCCGCGGCACACTCGATTCTGCCGCGGCGGCCCCGGCAGCGGAGAAGACAGCTTTAAAAAGAAAAAAATTCCCTCGGCTGGACTGGGCTGGGGGCTTAGGAATGCTGATGGGCGGGGGGCTGGGGGGGGTTAGGAATGCTGATGGGCTGGGGGGGGTTAGGAATGCTGATGGGCTATGGGGGGGGGCTGGGGGGTATGAAAGCTGATGGGCTGGGGGGGTTAGGAGTGCTTATGGGCTATGGGGGGGCTGGGGGGGTCGGAGTGCTGATGGGCGGGGGGGGGTTAGGAGTGCTGATGGGCTATGGGGGGCTGGGGGAGGTTAAGACTGGCAAGGAGGGGGGTTACGACTGGCGCTGGGCTGGGCTGGGGGGGGTTAAGACTGGCAATGGGCTGGGCTGGGCTGGGCTGGGGGGGTTAAGACTGGCAATGGGCTGGGCTGGGATGGGCTGGGGGGGTTAAGACTGGCGCTGGGCTGGGCTGGGCTGGGCTGGGGGGTTAAGACTGGCAATGGGCTGGGCTGGGCTGGGCTGGGGGGGGTAAGACTGGCAATGGGCTGGGATGGGCTGGGCTGGGGGGGTTAAGACTGGCGCTGGGCTGGGCTGGGCTGGGGGGGGTTAAGACTGGCAATGGGCTGGGCTGGGCTGGGGGGGGGTTAAGACTGTCGCTGGGCTGGGCTGGGCTGGGGGGGTTAAGACTGGCAATGGGCTGGGCTGGGCGGGGGGGGGGGTTAAGACTGCAATGGGCTGGGCTGGGCTGGGGGGGGTTTAAGACTGGCAATGGGCTGGGCTGGGCTGGGCTGGGGGGGGGTTAAGACTGGCAATGGGCTGGGGGCTGTCTGGAAATGGGGCTATGGGCGGTTAGGACTGATAATGGGCTATGGGGGGGGGCTAGGACAGGAAATGGGCTGATGGGGAGGGGTTAGGACGTAATGGGCTGTGGGCTGCTGGGGGGGGTTAAGATGGTAATGAGCTGTGGGCTGATGGGGGCTGTCTGGAAATGAGGTGATGGGGGGTTAGGACTGATAATGGGCTATGGGGGGGGTTAGGACTGATAATGGGCTATGGGGGGCTAGGACAGGAAATGGGCTGATGGGGAGGGGTTAGGATTTGAGGTGGACTGATGTGGTTAGGACTGGTAATGGGCTGTGGGCTGATGGGGGGGTTAGGACTGGCAATGAGCTATGGGGGGCTGACTGGAAATGGGCTGATGGGGTTAAGACGGGAAGTGGGCTGATGGGGGGTTAGGACTGGTAATGGGTTATAGGGGGGCTTAAACTGAAAATGGAGTGATGGGGGGTTAGGACTGGAAGTGGGTTGATGGGGGGCTAGGACTGGTAATGGGTTGGGGGGTTGCTATGACTGGAAATGGGCTGAGTGGAAGGGGAGGCTTGAACTGCAAATAGCTGATGGGGAGGGAGCTTGGAATGGAAATGGGCTGTGAGGGAAGGGAGCTAGGACTGAAAATGGGCTGATGGAGCAGCTAGGATAGGACTGGAAATGGGCTGTTGGGGGAGCTAAGATTGGAAATGGGCTGTGGTGGGGGCTTGAATTGAAATGGACTCATGGAGGGGCTAGAACTGGAAGTAGGCTCATGGGGGGCTTGGACTGGAATTGGGCTGAGTGGAGGGGAGCTAGGATTTGACATGGGCTGATGGTGGGGCTAGGAAATGACTAGAAATGGGCTGATGGGGGCTAGGATTGGAAATGAGCTGATGAAGGGACTCAGACTGAAAATGGATGGGGGAGCTAGGACTGGAAATGGGTTGATGGGGGGCTAGGACTGGAAATGGGCTGATGCAGGGACTAGAAGGGAATGGATGCTGGGTGAGACTGGAACTAGAAGGGAGCTGATGTTGGGGGAGGATTAGAATGGGATGGGGCTGGGAGAGTAAAATGGAGAGGGGAAAAATATTTTGTGTGGGAGGGATGAAAAATCTACAATTGGCCGGGTATTGGGAGAGTAAGTGGGGATTGAGGATGGAGGGGTAAAATTTGTGTGGATGAAATAGGAATGAGGAAAGAGCAAAAGGAGAAAGATTAGTATGTTAAAGCAGATGTAGAGAGAGAGAATGGAAAAAAAAACTAGAAGAGAGAAGAAAGAACAAATGGACAGCAGATGATGGACAGTTAGCAGAAAACATGAAGAAACCAGAAGAAAGTGGCTGGAGCAATTGCAACTGAAAAAAATGCACAAAAGGTAGAAAGATATCTCTTTATTTTGAATTTATTAACTGGAATATGAAAGCTCTGGGAAATGTGCATCATTAACGTCTGCGCTTTGTTTGGTACAAGAGGAAATTAATTTATAGTTTTATTTCTACAGTGTTGTTGTACATTCCAAGTTTGGCTTTTGGGGTTCCCAGTTTAATTTGCCTTCCTGTTTCTAAATTGTGATTCCTTGTTTGGTGATGGTCTATGTTCTGCATGTGTAACTGAGCTGAGGTATTCTATTTATGTAATTCCTATTTGACATTGCCACTTGTTCTCTTTCCCCAATATTCTCTGAAATGTACTGGTTTAATATTTGCAGTGTTGCCTTTTGATAGGTAGAGTATGGTACTTTGTGAGTCCTGGTAATGCTGTCAGGAAACGGCGGGTTTGCTATGGGTTCTAAATGGGCAGCGTTTGTAGTAGTTCCTAATGTGCCTGGCGGTTGGCACTGGATTATAGTAATGTAGAAATCTTTTAGTCTTTCTTTATCCATACACTCATTAAGAGACATGTTTACTAAAAGTTAGTGTATGGTAACATTATGCAAATATTTATGCAAATAAGGCCACTTATGCAAATGAGGCCCCGCACCGAGTCTCCGCACATGGCCCCGCACCCCCCTTGGGCCGCCCCTGGTGGTGCTGCAAAACATTTTCAATACAAACTTCTATATTAGAATCTTCTCCCAGAGTCACTGGTTCTTTCTTTCCTTGTGGAAGATAATAAACCTTTGTCAAAGGTGGAATTAAATCTGGTGGCACTTTCAATATCTCTTGCAGGTATCTCTTAAACATATCTAACACCCCTCATCTTGGGAAAATTCAAAACCCTCAGGTTCAGAGCCCTGGCAGAATTTTCCAAAACCTCCATTTTATACTGAAGAGCCACATTATGCTTGAGCAAAGCTGTAGTAGAAGCTGACAATGTTACCAGTTAACTTCAATGATCTTCTACTTGCAATTTAATATGTTCACTAGCAGTCACAACAGAATCAATCCTGGTCGAGTTTTCTTGAATCCTGGAGGAAAGGGCCATGGTCTGACTCAGGGCCGGATTTACCTTGAGTGAGGCCCTACGCCAACAAAAATTGTGGGCCCCCAGCAGGGGCGGCCCAAGGGGGGTGCGGACCTCATTTGCATAAGGGGCCTCATTTGCATAAATATTTGCATAATGTTACCATATACTAACTTTTAGTAAACGTGCCTCTTAATGAGTGTATGGATAAAGAAAGACTAAAAGATTTCTACATTACTATAATCCAGTGCCAACTGCCAGACACATTAGGAACTACTACAAACACTGCCCATAGTAAACCCGCCGTATCCTAACAGCACTACCAGGACTCACAAAGCACCATACTCTACCAATCAAAAGGCAACACTGCAAATATTAAACCAATACATTTCAGAGAACAACAATACATGACCTACTGGGGAAAGAGAACAAGTGGCAATGTCAAATAGGAATTATATAAACAGAACACCTCAGCTCAGTTACACATGCAGAACATAGACCATCACCAAACAAGTAATCACAATTTAGAAATAGGAAGACAATAATTAAACTGGGAATCCCAAAAGCCAAACTTGGAATGTACAACACTGTAGAAATAAAACAATACATTAATTTGCTCTTGTACTAAACAAAGCACAGATGTTAATGATGCACATTTACCAGAGCTGACATATTCCAATTAATAAATTCAAAATAAAGAGATATTTTTCTACCTTTTGTGCATTTTTTTTCAGCTGCAATTGCTCCAGCCACTTTCTTCTTCTGGTTTCTTCTTCGTGTCTTCTGCTAACTCTCCATCGTCTGCTGTCCATTTGTCCTTTCTTCTCTCTTCTAGATTTTTTTCCATTCTCTCTCTACATCTGCTTTAACATACTAATCTTTCTCCTTTTGCTCTTTCCTCATTCCTATTTCATCCACTCAAATATTACCCCTCCATCCTCAATCCCCACTTACTCTCCCAATACCCGGCCAATTGTAGATTTTTTATCCCTCCCACACAAAATATTTTTCCCTTCTCCATTTTACTCTTCCAGCCCCATCCCATTCTAATCCTCCCCCAACATCAGCTCCCTTCTAGTTCCAGCCTCACCCAGCATCCATTCCCTTCTAGTCCCTGCATCAGCCCATTTCCAGTCCTAGCCATCCATCAGCCCATTTCCAGTCCTAGCCCCACATCACCCCACTTACAGTCCTTAACCCCCCATCACCCCATTTTCAGTCCTTAACCCCCCATCACCCCATTTTCAGTTTAAGCCCCCCCTATAACCCATTACCAGTCCTAACCCCCCATCAGCCCACTTCCAGTCCTAACCCCATCAACCCATTTCCAGTCAGCCCCCCATAGCCCATTGCCAGTCCTACCCCCCCCCATCAGCCCACAGCCCATTACCAGTCCTAACCCCATCATCCCACCTCCAGTTTTAACCCCCAGCCCATTTCCAGTCCTAGCCCCCCATAGCCCATTACCAGACAACCCCCATCAGCCCACAGCCCATTACCAGTCTTAACCCCCCCAAAGCCCATTACCAGTTCTAATCCCCCCCCAACCGCCCATTAACAGTCCTAACCCCATCAGCCCTCCTCCTGTCTTAAGCCCCCAGCCCATTTCGAGTCCTAGCCCCCCCCATAGCCCATTACCAGACAGCCCCCATCAGCCCACAGCCCATTACCAGTCTTAACCCCCCCCAAAGCCCATTGCCAGTTCTAAGCCCCCCCCCCAACAGCCCACAGTCCATTACCAGTCCTAACCCCATCAGCCCACCTCTAGCCTTAACCCCCCCCAGCCAATCCCATGCCAGCCCTTTTCCAGACCCTTCCCCCCATTAGCACATTACCAGCCCTACCCACCCCAGTCCATTTCCAGCCCCAGACCCCCCAATAGCCCATTACCAGTCCTACCCCCCCCCATAGCCCATTACCAGTCCTCCCCCCCCCCCCCACATAGCCCATTACCAGTCCTACCCCCCCCCCCCATAGCCCCTTACCAGTCCTACCCCCCCGGCCTAAAGTAAAATTTAATTAAAAAAAAAACCTGGTGGCTGCCGCCGCGGGGCCCCCTCTGCTGCCGCGGGGGCCCCGGCTACAAGCTGGTCGGGTCCGGACCGGGCGGGTCGGGTCTCTCTCCCTCCCTCGCTGCAGGCTGCAGGCGGCGAGAGACGCATCTTCGCGTCTCTCGCAGCCTGCAGCGAGGGAGGGAGGGAGAGAGACCCGACCGGACCCGACCCGACCCGACCGGACCCCGACCCGACCAGCTTGTAGACGGGGCCCCCGCGGCAGCAGAGGGGGCCCCGCGGCGGCAGCCACCTGGTTTATTTTTAAAATTAAATTTTACTTTAGGCCGGGGGGGATAGGGGGCGAGGACGCCTACCCCCCCCCCCCCGGCCTAAAGTAAAATTTAATTTAAAAAAAAAAACCTGGTGGCTGCCGCCGCGGGGCCCCCTCTGCTGCCGCGGGGGCCCCGTCTACAAGCTGGTCGGGTCCGGTCCGGTCGGGTCGGGTCCGGTCGGGTCTCTCTCCTCCCTCGCTGCAGGCTGCGAGAGACGCGAAGGGAGAGCGTCTCCTCGCGTCTGTGTTAAGCCCGCAGGGGCTGATGGGAAATCCCATCAGCCCCTGCGGGCTTAACACAGACGCGAGGAGACGCTCTCTCTTCGCGTCTCTCGCAGCCGGGAGGGAGGGAGGGAGACGAGACCCGACCCGACCCGACCAGACCAGACCAGACCAGACCATCTTGTAGACGGGGCCCCCGCGGCAGCAGAGGGGGCCCCGCGGCGGCAGCCACCAGGTTTTTTTTTTAATCGAGTTGAAAAAAAAACAAACCTGGTTCTATTTTTTGTGGGCCCCTGCCGGTTGTGGGCCCTACGCCATGGCGTACATGGCGTATACGTAAATCCGGCCCTGGTCTGACTAGGCACTGCTTCCGAGAGAGAAACAATTGCCTCCCAAATTACCTCCAGTGTGAAGACTTTGGGTCTAATAAGAGAAACAGGCACAGGAGTGGAGGTCAACATAGTAGAAGACTGATGGCAAAATACCTTCACCATCCAAACAAGGAACCATCAAGGCCTCTGCCTGCTGCAGTGCTCCTGAATCCTCCCCGGCAACCCCGGGGGACAACTGAGCTGAAACCAGAGCACTCTCCCCTCTACTGGCGTCTCCCTTCCCCTCTGCTGAGGGAGGAAACACCAAAACTGCAGGGGTCAGGCTCAGAGCAGCAGGGCACTGCAGCGGCATTCTCTCCACAGGAGACAAAGAGATCTCAGAGTCTGAAGGCAGCGAAAAACTCTCGTCGGCCATCACCACCAAGCCGAAGCGAATCTCCTGTTTCTGCACCTGGGTAAGCATGACAAAACGATCCATCGGAGCGCTGAACGGAGGCCGTGGCTCCGAGGGGAAATCCCTCGGCTTCCCTTTACGCTTAGGCATTCATTAAGGAAACAAACTCAGCGGCTATCTTGAATTCTCCGTCCAAACCTCCTGGTTCCTCGAGGCATTTTTATATAGAACATTTTGTCCATAAAGGTCTTTTTTCAGGCAAAAACTAGCATTTTATATCATCCTGCTAGACTAGTCCAGACAAGTGGGTTGTGTTCACCTACCAGAAGATTGGTGGAGACAAAGAACCAATGAGAAGCCTAGATTTCAATGACACCACTCCAGTGCCTCTATGCAGCTCAGCCATCAGAGGTCCCTTCAGTATTTCTTTGTCTTCAGCAGATGGTGGATAGATTTTCTCCTCTGCGTAGAAAATCTGAAGATTGAAAAGCAAAAAGATTGATTAAAGCTCATGAATGACCACTTACTTGAGCACGACTAGACTCCAGTCTTTTTGATAGCCATAGGAGAAGGGAAAATTGGTTCAGCTCCATGCCCTTATCATGATAAGGTCACCAAGACAAAAACAGCACACTGCCACACAGGCAAACAGCAACAGTACAGAAACATAGGCAGGTATGAAACTCTCACAAATTCTTTATTGATCCATACATAATAAGGGAGGCCAGACCCTACACAGGCCGTGTTTCGAAAGATTTTTCTTCAGGGGTAGGCTCACCTTACACTAGAACATATTATAAATAATAAAAACACAGATATAAAAAAAACATATTACATAAATGAAAAACTGTAAAAACATAAGAATAAATAAGGTGTATGTGTAAAAGAACATGCAAACTCTATTCATAAACCATATGAAAAACCATGTAATTATATATCATACTAAAACATATAAAAGCATAAATATATTAAAAACATAAATATATTAAAACAAAGCTCCCTCTGGAGGAATTAACAAAGTGTATATAAAAATAATGAAAGGAACTAACAACATGCAGATACAACCAAAGGTTAGTGTGTTTGAATAAAAACAATAAATAAATAAACGACATGTCATACCATAACAGAAATAAAAATGAAGAGTGCAAAATAATCAATTATATTAAAAATGGAGAAAAAACAAGAGAGACTGAGGATCAGAATTAAAACAAAGGCTAAGACAAGCCAAAAAAAGAATATCTGGGAGCAGGAGTGAAAGGGAACTGTTACCTTAGGACCGTAAAAGACATTCACCAACGAAATAGATATATCACTGGAAGTCACGTATGCTTCCTTTACTGTAAATTCAATATAAAAAATCAATTAGAGAACTGGATAAAAAGGATAATTGGAAATAAAAAAAAAAGTGTTTAACCTTTTGAAACCAAAGTAATTTACTATCGAAACCCAAACAGGGCTATTATAATATTTAGGAGCCGATGTATTAAAAACTTGTGTCAAAATTAAAAAAATATGCCAAATTTAAGAGAATCCCCCTGAATACCGGAATCTGGGCATGATTGCTCATTAATAACACTTAACAATATGGTAAAGGGTGTGTGACAAATGTTAATATGCAAAAGTAAAGAGCAACCGCTGTGCCCCGAGGTTTTTATATATAAAAAAAAAAGAAGTTGTTGGTTTTTTTGAAACAAAGCCATTAGATCAGCAACCGCTTATTTCTAAACATAAAGAGCCAATTTCATCCATCTGATATGCCTTCCACGGAAAAGAACGTACATTGCACACTGTCCAACCATAATTTATTCAATTGCTCAGAATTCCCAGCAGATAAATGCCAACTCTGGTTATGAATTATGCAAAAAATACTTATATGTGCATATGTAAAAAAATGGAAATACAATAACCTGCTACACAGTAGCGTATGAATGATAGCATGCTGTTTGATCGAGCAATGAAAGAGTGATGAAGAGGATTACAGATTATGTGTATCACTGGTGCAAAAAGTTTGAAAATGATAGACTATGGATAAAAGGAAGGTCGACATTCTTTGACCGCAAAGATAGTCCATCAGAAGACACTTGCATATCTCCAGACAAAGATGATTTTCATGAACATAAGAAAAAGAGGAGCAGGAGTGAATCGGTAGGGAATCAGGATGCCTCGGCATCACTTTTTTCTTCTCATAAAGACAAATTAGACCGTCCTATAGAAAAGGAGAAAAAGAAAAGTTTTTTCAATATGGACCGCCTATGGAAAGGGGGCGGGAGGAGCCATTCTCAGTCCAGGCTTCCATCAGCCAATCACCCGGAACAGGAACAAAAACTAGTTTACAACAAGCCACAATACAACAATTACAATGCTTTTCAGGGACAGGGCCGGGGGAGGGGCCGCGGCCGGGGGAGGGGGAGAGGGAAATGGATGGGAGAACGCTCATACGAGAGGGATTATTAGATCCTAATGATGTTATCAACATTTCTGATTATAATCTCACCTCTGATGAGATTTCCGTTTTGAATAAGGGGTTATCTTTCGTACCTGTTAGGAAATATGACTCGTTTCAAACTCAGATTGATTTGTATAAATTCTTTAGAAAAATACGCATACGTCATTTCTTCAATAATCAGATAGAACCTACTGGCAATATTTCAGTTGTTAGCAGACCATCTACTTGGGTTCCTCCTCCAAAAACAGATCCCCTTATTGAGGCTTTTGAAAAAGTAATGATACAACAAGTGGATTAGATTCATGAGTGTGACCGCCTACCCTTTCAGAATTTAACAGTTCATGAACGACAGGCTCTTAAAGCACTACAGAAGAATAATAAAATCATTATTAAACCTGCTGATAAGGGAGGTGCTGTGGTGATAACGGACAAGCATAAATATTTAGCTGAGATTACCAGACAGCTCAACGACAAAAAGTTTTATTTACGCCTTGATGGTGACCCTACAGAAGCATTGAAACGTACAATAGATAATATAGTTATTAGTGCATTTGAGACAGGCCATATCACTAAGAAGGAGAAGGAATTTTTGATTGTTGAAAAAACGGTTATGCCCACTATTTATGTGATTCCTAAGATCCACAAGTCTTTGAATGATCCTCCAGGACGGCCCATTGTATCCGCAATTGGGTCGCTCCTGGAACCCATTTCTCAGCTAATGGACATCATCTTGAGACCTTATATCACCCGTATGTGGTCTTATGTCTGCGATTCATCACACGTTATCGATATTCTTTCTACATTCAAGGATTTAGGCCCAGAGGTTATATTGGTGACATTAGATGTGGAGGCCTTGTACACCAATGTCCCACAGTCTGATGCCTTATGCATCATTGAAGAGTATATAGTAGGTAGACAAGAGCACACACGCATCTCTACTTCCTTTCTTTTGATATTGGTGGAGATTGCGTTATGTAAGAATTTCTTTTGTTTTAAAGATCTATATTATCAGCAGATCAAGGGTGTAGCGATGGGGTCTGCCATGGCACCAGACATTGCCAACTTATATATGTATAAATTCGAAAACACTTTTCTTAAAGATCACCCTTTTAAATCCAGAGTCAAATTATGGATTAGATACATTGACGACATTTTTATCATATGGGATGGTTCCATGGATGACTTGTCTGCATTTAATGTATGGAACAATGATTTAGATCAAAATTTACGCTTTCAAATCACTTTTGATCCAGTACAAATTCCATATTTAGACTTGGTAATTAAAAAAGAAGGGAAAGGATTCATTACAAAATTATATAGGAAACCGACTGACAGAAACCAGTTGCTGCACTACCACAGTTTCCACAATCCTGCATTAAAAAACAACTTACCTGTTGGACAATTCCTCAGGGTCAGAAGAAACTGTACCACTGATGCTGAATTTGAACTGCAAGCTAAAGATCTAAAGAAAAGATTTGAAGCACGCCAATATCCCCAACAATACATTAATAAAGCTTATTCTAGAGCCCGTGAATATTCACGTAATGCGGTTAATAAACCATTAGATAACAAAAATGAAAAAGAAACTAAAATAGCATGTCCATTGCTGTACTCTTTACAGTCTCAACGGATTGTAGCCATTCTTAAGAAAGAATGGCATTTGATTCAGGCAATTCCGGGTTTTCAAGATGTTTCATTCATGATTGCCCATAAACGTAACATTAATCTCCGTAATTTATTGGTGCCTTCTGCTTTCACCGAGAAGAAAGCATTTTCCATACATAAAGGACAATACCAGTGTGGTCATTGTTCAGTTTGTTTAAATGTTTTACCCATAAGGAAGTTTTTTACACATCCGGTGACACAGCAAATATTTTATATTGACGATTTTTCAAACTGTGACACTACACATGTGATTTATATTATTCAGTGTCCATGTAATCTCTTGTATGTAGGCAAAACAATACGGAGCATTCGTGTGCGCATCATAGAACACAAGAGCTGCATCAAGAGACAATTAACAGACAAACCCTTGGTTCAACATTGGATAGATAAAGCACATAAAATATCAGATTTGAAATTCTGTGTTATTAAAAAAGTGAGATTGCATTGGAGAGGTGGCAATATTGAGAAGACCATCCTCTGGTTAGAACAGAGATACATCTTTGCCCTCAATACACTTACACCATATGGTCTGAATTCTGAACGAGACTTTTCTGTTTTTTTGTAACCCCTTTCCCCGGCGTGGAATTATACACTTATACCATACGTTTTGAATTCCGAACAAGACTTTTCCGTTCTCCTGTACCCCCCTTTCCCTGGTGTGTAATCATTTATTTATGTATTTATTTATTTATTTATATATCTAATTTATTCATTTATTTATTCATTGGTACATAAGGTTTATAGTTTTACAATTTTTAGCGGTTCTTACAACAATTTTCGTTTTATGTTTCCTTTAATCGGTTATTTATTTATTTGATAGGTCAGTTTTAGCCGCTTTAACCCACATCTATTTGATGGTGCCTACTTTGGTTCATTTTTATTCCCCCATGCTGGTCATAGTATAAATAATAGCATTTTCTTTATTTATCATTAAATAGTGTTTTTATCAATTGCTGGTGGATTCTTGAATATTCCAGCTTCTTTTTTGGTTCACGTATACACGCATGCGTCGACGTCTGATCTACAGAATGTACTTATGCCGCTTGTATTGTCCGCTGCCTTCCTAGACAGAGAAGTCTTGGCGGCTTGTAAATATGTAAGTTCATTTTAAAATAAAGTGGGTTTTAGTTTTGTGATCTAGTCCAGTATTGTCTCTCGGTTTTATTATTGAAATTTTAATTCATTATTATTTTTAATCCCCCATGCTGGTCATAGCATAAATAATAACATTGTATTCATTCATCATTTAATAGTTTGTTTTATCATATGAGGCTTGACTTTTTTTTGCGGGTCCTCGATCTTTCCCGCTCCTTTTTTGGATTATTTATATACGCATGCATTGGCGTCTGATCTACAGAATGCGTTTATGCCGCTTGTATTGTCTGCTGCCTTCCCGGACAGAGAGGTTTCGGCAGCTTGTGAATATTGTCACCAGTAACCCCCCTAGAGCCAGGGGCGGGTAGGGTAGGTCAGCCTGGGCTATCCAAAACTTAAGGAGCAGGGTAGTGCAGTTGGCCCTGCACTGCCTTCTGGGTGTTGTAGTCCCTCTTACTCTCTAAGCCAGGAATAATTGTAGTCGAGTGGGTTAGGCAAAAATGACAAGGTTTTATTTCCCCTTCCGGGTGGATTCATTGCAAAGGAAATAAAGGACAAAAATGACCATACTTCTAGTACAAAGAAAACAATGCAGGAACAAAAACAGCTTCTTTGGTTTTCAGCTTTCACATACAGTGTTCAGAACCAACTTAAATGCAGCAGTCCCTTTTCAAACAAAGGCAAACACTCTTGCTTTTCCCACTGCTGTTCCAACAGCCTTGTTAACAGCTAGTTTAGCAAAGAGATATGACGTGATCTGCTAAGGACAGCGTGCAATCCATCTGTTCATCTGATGTCTGTTCATTAACAAACTCTGTCTGCATTTCCTCACAGTCACTTTCAGACAAGTAAGTTTGTGGATAATTATACGATACTTCAAAATGCAGTCTCTCTCTACTTCCCCGAGACTTCTCTTCACCGGGTGCTACAGAGCAGGGTGGATCATTACCGTATATATGGGATTTAGCTAAGGGAGAGTCCAGCAAACCTTGGCAATCACAAGGAAAACTTTCAAACCCAGTTTCCCTTCTACATGGTTTATACAGCCTACCTTTTGGCTTCTTCACAGAGGGATTTCTTAGCACAGCTGGGTCAGCAAGGCTTTCGCACACCGGCTGTGTTTTCCTGCCTTTTAACCTTTCTTTTCTCTCAGTCATACAAATGTCCTCTGGCCAGCACGTCTCTCCCTCTCTGGACCTGAAGCTCTCCGTTTGGAAACTCTCTTCTGGTTTCCTTCTCCAACTGGTTCTCCCTCTGGTTCTCGCTCCGGTTCTCCAGCTCTCTTCTGGTGAGTACTTTTTATATCCCTGTAACCTAGGGCTTAACTGTGCCCCTCCCCCAACCAGGTGCTTCTCCTTAATCCCTGAGCTCGGGGCTACTTTGCAGTTTGGGCGTGTTTTCTCCCCTCGTGACACACTCTGTTTATGTTGTCCCTGGCAACCCTGGGCCATGTGCTTTGCCTGGCTGTCAGTTTCTGACACAATCTCTTCAGCTTTACCCAGTTTCATAGCCTCGGAAGGATCCTCTACATGACAATATGTAAGTTCATTTTAGAATGAAGTGGTTTTCAACTTTGTGATCTAGCCAAGTGTTGTCTCCTGGCTTTATTAATGAAATTTCTCGCTTTTAGTTTTCTTTAATTTATACACATAGACGTTGATTTTTTACCTTACAGCACGATATCATGTTGCCCGCGGTAGTGTCCTTTTTTTTGTTTGTTAAATAAAATTTTAGTGAGTTGCGGGGTCGTCACATTTTTTGTAACTTTCTATTGCCAATTTAATCTGAAAGTAGCACCTTCTTATTTTTTATAATTTTTATGTACCGGCTATAGTGCTGCATGTGCAGCGCACTCTTTCATTGCTCGATCAAACAGCATGCTATCATTCATACGCTACTGTGTAGCAGGTTATTGTATTTCCATTTTTTATATATGCACATATAAGTATTTTTTGCATAATTCATAACCAGAGTTGGCATTTATCTGCTGGGAGCTCTGAGCAATTGAATAAATTATGGTTGGACAGTGTGCAATGTACGTTCTTTTCCGTGGAAGGCATATCAGATGGATGAAATTGGCTCTTTATGTTTAGAAATAAGTGGTTGCTGATCTAATGGCTTTGTTTCAAAAAAAACAACAACTTTTTTTATATATATAAAAACCTCGGGGCACAGCGGTTGCTCTTTACATTTGCATAATAACATTTGTCACATACTCTTTACCATATTATTAAGTGTTATTATTGAGCAATCATGCCCAGATTCCAGTATTCAGGGGGATTCTCTTAAATTTGACACATTTTTTTTATTTTGACACAAGTTTTTAATACATTGGCTCTTAAATATTATAATAGCCCTTTCTCCAGGACCAAGCAGGAAGTCAGTCCTCACTTATGGGTGACGTCGGCGCCGACGGAGCCCTCGCGGAGCAATTTTCCCCAGCTTTCAAAGAAAGCCTTTGGGAATTGCAGCGCGCATGCGCGGTCGTCTTCCCGCCCGAGGGTGCCATCTTAGCCAGTCTTCTTTTTTCCGCGGAGCCCTGCAGACGTCCCCGTCTTGTCCCCGCGAAAAAGTTGATTTTCCTCTTTATTTTATACTTTTTTCTTTCGGTTCGACGCCGATCGTTTTCCCGCCCGGACTCGCGACGCCGGTCTCGAGTCCTCTAGCGTTTTTTTCGGTTTTTCTGACTTAGTCAGCTTTCATTTTCGTTTTCCCTGGCAGCCCGGTCCTTTGACCTCGCAGGGGCCCTTTTTCCCCCGATGGCTGCCAGTGGCTTTAAGCGGTGTGGTCGGTGTGACCGAAATATGTCACTAACCGACACACACGACTTTTGCCTCCGCTGCTTGGGCCCGGATCATGAGGAACTGATCTGTGGGCCCTGCAGCAAACTGTCCTCGAAGGCGTTGAGAAGTCGGCGGCATCAGCGCGAGAGAATCTTCGCTGACCCCAGCCGTACCCGGACCTCGTCGGAGGCCTCCGTGTCAAAGGGCTCCAGCTCGGACCGTCGCCGGAGCTCCTCCGACCGGGGTTCTCCCTCCGGGGACCATCGTCGGAAGGAAAAACCCGCGAGGGCGGCGTCGGTGGACGCTCCTGGCTCCGCGAGGGCCAGGTCGCATAGCCCCGACAGCCGCCCCGGGTCCTTGGAGAAGGAACACATCCCGAAGCGACCTCGCCTGGAGTCGGAGATGCCTGCCTGGGTAAGTCCTGTGGTCCTTCTGGACTCGCCTCCGCGACAGCCGACGTCGGGCCCGACGCCGTCGGGGCCCGAGTCGGGGGCTGCTGGGTCACCTGAGCTCGGACTCAGGTTGACGGCCTTGGAGAGCAGACTGTCTGCCTTCATGGACCAGCAGCGGGCACTGCTCGCTGGCCTCGCTGGCGCCGCTGCCCCGACCGCCGGGACGTCGACGTCCAAGTCGACCCCGGAGACCGAGACGATCCTCGAGTCAATGAGAACTCGAGTCGATCCTCGGTCGAGGTCACCCTCGGCCTCCCGTTCGGGACCGAGGTCGCCGACGCCGACTCCCTCGACGTCGGGACGGCTGGCGCCGCACCCTGCCCGGGCCGACCCCACCGAGTCCTCGTCGGAGTCGGTCTGGGAGTCTGAGGAGGAAGAGTCACCTGATTCTTTCCGGACTCGGTGTGTCCCATCGGACTCACCGGGGTCCGAGCCTCGGAAGCAGTCCCCCCCGGAGGATGCCCGGTTCTCGGACTTCGTTAGGGATATGGCCATGGCCTTGGCCTTCCCTGCGGATCCCGAGGAGGAGCCTCGAGCCGAAGAGCTCGACGCCCTCCAGTATGACTCTCCCGCGAGGGAGCACTTTACTGTGCCGGTTCCTCCTATGCTGGAACGACTACTCTTCCGCATGTGGGAGAGTCCGGCCTCCTCGCCGGTCCTGAGCAAGCGGGTCGATTCTATCTATCGGGTCCGCAAGAGCCCTGGCTTTCAGAAGGCACAGCTGCCACACCATTCCATGGTAGTGGAATCGGCCATGCATCGTCTTAAGAGCCAGAAGATGCACTCCTCGGTGCCTCCTGGAAGGGAGGCCCGTAACCTGGATGGCCTTGGCAAGAAGTGCTTCCAGGGCTCTATGCTCGCATGTCGTGTCCAGACTTACCAGCTCTACATGGGCATGTATCTCCGGGATCTGGCTAAAGAGCTAGCCAGATTCTCCGCTGGTCTCTCCGAGGAGCCCTTGCGGAGGTTCCTAGCCTTGTCCACGGGCATTCGGGAATGCTCAAAGTTCATGTCCCGAGCAGCCTATGATGGCTTTGAGGCCTCGGCTAGAGTGGCCGCAGCCGGCATCGGTGCCTGCCGACAGGCTTGGCTTCAGTCGTCGGACCTTGAGCCCTGGGTACAGGACAAGTTGGTCGATGTCCCCTGCCGAGGCGAAAACCTCTTTGGCAAGCCCATGGCGGAAAAGGCTGCACAAATTGAGACTGAGACTCTCACCAGGACCAGGCTTTCTAGGAAGACCTCCGCCCCTTCCCAGAAAAAGAAGGGCTCGGGAAAAAAGTCCTTTTACCCGAGGAAGGCGGCTGCCTACAAACAGTACCCCCATTATCAGGCCCCTGCAGCTCCCCAACAGGGCCAGCAGGCCAAGGGACGGGGTAACGGGTCCCGTAGGCAGCAAGCCCCCAAGCCTGCACCACCAGCCCCTGCTCAGCAGGGTGGGGGTTTTTGACTCGCTCAGCATAGCCTCTCCCCCCCCGCTGGTTCCTCCCAGCACCGGAGGCCGGCTGGTTCACTTCGGCCACAGGTGGTCCAGCATCACCGCAGATGCCTGGGTACTTCAGGTCGTGCGAGAAGGCTACCTTCTCCACTTCCATCAGGTCCCTCCCTCCTATTTTCCGGGAGAACCTTCGCGCCCCCCTCTGCACAGGGAGTTGCTCCTTCAGGAGTTAGCAGGTCTTCTGCAGGAACAGGCGGTGGAACCGGTGCCCCACCACCTGAGAGGTCAAGGCTTTTATTCAAGGTATTTTCTGATACCAAAGAGAACAGGGGGCCTCAGACCCATCCTGGACTTGCGCAACCTCAACAAGTTCCTTGTGCGGGAGAAGTTCAAAATGCTTACCCTTGGAATCCTTCTGCCCTACCTCCAGCAGGGAGATTGGCTATGCTCCTTGGATCTAAAGGATGCCTACACGCACATCCTCATCCACCCAAGCCACCGCCAATACCTAAGGTTTGTGGTGGCAGGAAATCATTACCAGTACAGAGTACTGCCCTTTGGCCTATCCTCCGCACCGCGAGTCTTCACAAAATGTCTCGCGGTCGTGGCGGCCCGTCTCCGGCTTCACGGCCTCTATGTCTTTCCGTACCTCGACGACTGGCTCATCAGAGCAGCGTCCGCTCAGGAGGTCGCCAACGCCACGCGCCGCACGGTGACTCTGCTGCAGCACTTGGGCTTTGTCATAAACTTCGCAAAGTCCACTTTGCTCCCCTCACAGGATCTCGAGTTCATCGGCGCAAGGCTGCACACTCCTCGGGCACGAGCGTACCTACCGCTCGACAGGGCTCAACGGCTCATGGACCTAGCCGACCGCTTTCGCAGCCAGCCCCTGGTCTCCGCCAGGCGCTTCCTGAGACTGCTCGGCCATATGGCTTCCACCGTCCATGTGACCCCCTATGCCCGCCTGAACATGCGGTCTGCTCAATGGTGTCTCCGCCAGCAGTGGCGACAAGCCACAGGCGGCCTGGCAGACCTAGTGCGCGTCTCCGAGCCGCTGCTCTCGTCTCTCCGGTGGTGGCTCCGGCAGCCGAACCTGATATTCGGAATGCCTTTCCAGTCACCTCAGCCGACCCGGGTGCTGACCACCGATGCATCCCTCCTGGGCTGGGGAGCACATTGCCAAGAGGCACGTACTCAGGGCCTCTGGACCACGTGGGAGTCTGCTCAGCAGATCAACTTCCTGGAGCTCAGGGCGATCCGCCTAGCTCTCAAGGCCTTCTCCCACCTGACTTCCCAACAGTCCGTCCTTGTCCAGACGGACAATCAAGTTGCCATGTTCTACGTGAACAAGCAGGGGGGCACGGGCTCCTTCCTCCTCTGCCGGGAGGCACAGAAGCTCTGCTCTTGGGCCGTCAGTCACGGCATTCTCCTCAAGGCAGTTTATCTCCCGGGCCAAGAAAATTGCCTTGCAGACAAACTCAGCAGGGTCCTCCAGCCGCACGAGTGGCGTCTGGATCCCTTGGTAGTTCAGAAGCTCTTCCTCAAGTGGGGTCTCCCCACGGTGGATCTCTTTGCCAGTCCTCACAACCGGCAGCTTCCTCGCTTCTGCTCTCGTCAGCCACACCCCCTTCGGGTTGCGGCGGACGCCTTTCTGATCTCGTGGTCGGGGAGCCTTCTGTACGCTTTCCCTCCCATCCCGCTGGTCTCTCGGACTCTTTTCAAGGTTCTCCGAGACAAAGCCTTCATGATCCTGGTGGCCCCTCGCTGGCCCAGGCAGCCGTGGTTTCCGCTCCTGCTGCAACTGGCGGTGGAGGATCCAATCCCTCTGGGGGTACAACCGGATCTCCTCACTCAGGATCAGGGGTCCCTTCTGCACCCCAACCTCAGGTCTCTCAACCTCATGGCCTGGCTGCTGAGAGGGTAGTCCTTGCTCCCCTTCTCCTGCCGGCGGAGGTGGAGGAGGTCGTCTTAGCTTCGCGACGGCCTTCTACCCGCAAATGCTACGCCCTTAAATGGCGTCGCTTTGCAGTCTGGTGTACCCAACAGTCTCAGGATCCCTTCTCCTGCCCGGTGTCGGTGATCTTGCAGTACTTGCTGCACCTCTCTAATCTGGGACTTAAGTCCAACTCCGTCAAAGTTCACCTCAGTGCTCTTTCAGCACATCATGTGCCAGTGGACGGCAGACCTCTCTCCAATGACCCTCTCGTAGCGAGGTTTCTCCGAGGTCTCCTTCTACTTAAACCACCTCTGCGCCCGCCAGCGCCTGACTGGGACCTGAATGTGGTTTTGCAGCGGATCACCTGTCCGCCTTTTGAACCTATGGCTACCTGTTCTCTCCGTTTTCTGTCTTGGAAAACACTGTTCTTGATAGCCCTCACTTCCGCTAGGCGCGTAAGTGAATTGCAGGCCCTCGTGTCTGATCCCCCTTACACTAGGTTCTACAAGAATAGGGTAGTCCTACGGACTCACCCAAAACTTCTGCCTAAAGTGGTCTCCCCTTTTCACATCAATCAGGAGGTGGTACTTCCAACCTTCTTTCCCAGACCACACTCCAGCCGAGCTGAAACGGTCCTCCATACCCTGGACTGTAGAAGGGCATTGAACTTCTACCTTGACCGTACGCGGGAGCACCGTAAAGCTGCTCAGCTTTTTGTGTCTTTTGACCCCAATAAATTGGGGCTCCCGGTCTCCAAGCGTACTCTGTCCATCTGGGTTGCGGACTGTATCTCTTGGGCTTATGGGGCAGCCGGACTCTCCTTAGAAAGTCGAGTCACGGCTCATTGCGTTCGGGCAAAGGCCACGTCAGTGGCTTTCCTCCGCTCTGTTCCGCTGGCAGACATCTGCCGGGCCGCTACTTGGTCTTCGAGCCAGACTTTTGCGGTCCATTACTGTCTCGAGAGGGAGTCCCGTAGGGACAGTGCTTTCGGACAGGCAGTCCTCCGTAATCTCTTTGAGGTCTGAGCAACTCCTACCCTCCATCCCGGATGTGGGCTACCGGTGGGTGATAATTCAGCGAAGATTCTATCCTTCTGTGCTGCTGAGCTAGAGGGAGCTCATTTTTGTGCTTAGGGTCTCCGGTAGCCTTGAGCTTGGGAGTCCCATAAGTGAGGACTGACTTCCTGCTTGGTCCTGGAGAAAGCGTAGTTACTCACCTGTAACAGGTGTTCTCCAGGAGCAGCAGGAATCAGTCCTCACTACCCTCCCTCCTCCCCTTGGAGTTGCAATCGTCTGCTTATGTTCTTTTTTTGCAAATTTTTATGCTGTCTTTTTTAGCTATGTCATCTGACTGGCTAAGATGGCACCCTCGGGCGGGAAGACGACCGCGCATGCGCGCTGCAATTCCCAAAGGCTTTCTTTGAAAGCTGGGGAAAATTGCTCCGCGAGGGCTCCGTCGGCGCCGACGTCACCCATAAGTGAGGACTGATTCCTGCTGCTCCTGGAGAACACCTGTTACAGGTGAGTAACTACGCTGTTTGGGTTTCGATAGTAGATTACTTTGGTTTCAAAAGTGAGTGGAGGAGTGGCCTAGTGGTTGGGGCAAGGTACTTCAGGCCAGAAGGTCGGGGGTTCAAATCCCACTAGAGGACAGCAACCTTGGGCCGGAAGGACTGGGGTTTCTAGTCCCACAGGTGCTCCTTGTGGTCTTGGGCAAGCCACTTAACCCTCCATAGCCCATGTTCCCTGTAAATAGTTAATATGGTTATCCAAGTTGAGATCCCTGTTATTTGTAATTACAGTGTAATCCCCCACCGTAAAATACCTTGATGTTCCATGTAAACTGCACTGATATCGAATAGCGTGGTATGTAAGAATAAATAAATAAAAAGGTTAAACACTTTTTTTTTATTTCCAATTATCCTTTATCCAGTTCTCTAATTGATTTTTTATATTGAATTTACAGTAAAGGAAGCATACTTGACTTCCAGTGATATATCTATTTTGTTGGTGAATGTCTTTTACGGTCCTAAGGTAACAGTTCCCTTTCACTCCTGCTCCCAGATATTCTTTTTTTGGCTTGTCTTAGCCTTTGTCTTAATTCTGATCCTCAGTCTCTCTTGTTTTTTCTCCTTTTTTAATATAATTGATTATTTTGCACTCTTCATTTTTATTTCTGTTATGGTATTGCCTTTTATGACATGTCGTTTATTTATTTATTGTTTTTTATTCAAACACACTAACCTTTGGTTGTATCTGCATGTTGTTAGTTCCTTTCATTATTTTTACATACACTTTGTTAATTCCTCCAGAGGGAGCTTTGTTTTAATATATTTATGCTTTTAATATATTTATGCTTTTATATGTTTTAGTATGTGTAATGGGGAAGAGACGTCCTTTGCCATGCAAACAGAAGAATCTGAGAGAAGTAGGTCAGTTGCTGACAGGAAGGCAAAGCACATGACTCCCAGTTGCCAGGAGCAGCATAAACAAACCCAGCCACGAGTGCAGCAGCTCCGCCCAGCTAGCAAACAATCCCCATCTCCTGAGCCTAATAGTTTTCACCTGAGTGGGGTAAGGGCTAAGTTAGCTCCAAACTGGACGTATAAGAAACGCTCCTTAGAGTTTGAAAGAGGTCTGGAAGGTCTTGAAGGTCTTGAGGGTCTTGAAGGTCTTGGAAGTCTGGGAGAGCTTGGAGGATGTGAGCTTGGGCAGACCCAGCTAGGAGAGCTTGGAGAGTTTGGAGAATTTGGAGAGACGCAGAGTGAGAAACAGCGTCAGAATAAGCTGAAGTCTGAGAGGGAGAATCAGACTGAGAGAGAACAGCTGAAGCGTCAGTTTGGGAAGCAGACTGAAATTCAGAAGCAACGTGTGTTTCAGAGTGGAAGGAAGCACGAGAGAAAGCACGTGAGTGACTCAGAGGATTGTGAGTCTGAGAATGAGTCTGATAGAGAACTAAAGAAGTTAACCAGTAGGAGTAACTGGAGAAGCAGAGCCCAAAAGCCCTGTAGACAGAGTCCCAAGCCGGTGTCCTATTGGGAAGGCAGCCAGAGGGAAACGTTACCGGAGAAGCTATCTGAGAAGCACTTGCAAGCCCCAGGGAGTGAAAGGTATTCTGTGGAGGATATCTGCATGTCAGAAGAAGAGGGTGTAAAGCCAAAACCCAGAGGAAAACCTCTAAGGTTTAAACCCCTTGCTGACCAAGCTGCGCACAGACTTTCTCCTGTCTCAAAGCCAGAAGGTAGGCTGTCTAAATACTTTAAGGATAAAGGTACTTATAAGAAGTTCTCTTGTGAAAACCCTGAAGGGTGGGACTCTCCTCTCTGCTATTCTGATATATGTGGTAATACTGAACCCTATCTCACAGGGGGCAGGTTAGAGAAGCCCCGGGAACAGATAGAGGGTGGAAGTTTGAAAACGTTGCATAACAAACAGAAGCTTTACCTACCGGAGAATCAGCATGAGCCCATGCTGATTGACCCTCATGCGGAGGAAGTATCAGATGACCAAATGGACTGTACTTTAATGATTACAGATGATATAACTTCTCTGTGCTGAACCAGGTGATTCATGAAAGCCATTTGAACTGGCAGTTAAAGAGCACAGGATTTTTCCTTTGTTGTGCAAAGTGACTGTATGCTGTGAATACTGTGGAACTTTGGATTTCTGTTGAGAAGCTGTTTTGTTCTTTACTTATTTTGTGCCAGAGTGTATGGCCTTTTTGGCCTCAGTTCTTTTGTGTTTAAATCTGCCCGGGAGGGGAAATAAAAATCCTGTCATTGCCTGTACCACTCGCACCACAACTGATTCTTATTGAAAGGGAAAATACTACAACTCCCAGGAAGCAATGCATGCCTAAAGCATTGCTCAACTCATTCAATAAGGGTCCCCAGGCAGTCCAACCCGTACGCCCAGGCTGCGGGCCGACTACTGGTGACATATGATATATATCCCTGGAGGACATACTTTCCCCCTCTCAGCCGGGGGATACAATTAGTCTGCCCTCAGGGCAGGAGGTGCAGGATGGCGCTAAGGGTAAGGATGCTCCACCTGCCGGGGACTCCGGCAACCATGCTCTTCATCCTCTAGGGGGTCTTTGACGGCTATGCCCCTTGGTCTTTTCCATGAGGGGAGTTTCCAGATTGTCCTCAATGGAATTCCTTTCCTTTTTGTAACAGGAAACCCCGCGGCCCCTTGATATCCCTGGATGCAGTCTTGTACCAGGCAGGCTTGAAGCAGAAGTCTTGCTCAATTGCCTTTGGCTAAGCATCCCTGGCATAGGACACTCCCTGAAGATGAGGACTATTCAGGAACTGTCCGAGATGTTGACTATGCCTTGGACCCAGATGAATCAGTATTGGGCTGTGATGTGAAGGAGGACCTCCTATCATCTTCAGAAGACTATGAAGAGTTCGGTGTGATCCACCCATTCCAGAAGGAGGAACTGGTGGTATTGAGTTTCATCCACCTTGAACTTGGCAGATGCTTCTGGCATGGAACAGGACCCCAAGGGGTATGAAAATCCACTACTGTCTTCCCGTTCTCAGAGGTGATCAGAGTTATAATCCAATCTTAATAGGGCTCACCCGTCTCTGTGCCTAAAGGGTTAAGGGTCTATAAGAAGATCTATGCTCTCTGAGGAGGAGCATGGTAAGTGGTTTGACATTCCCAAGATGCATGCACAGGTCACGGAGGTTACCCGACGGACCACCAATTTATTGGAAGGCAGATCGTCCTTAAAGAATGTTCTGGACCATAAGGTTGATTCTCCGGGAACAAGCAGGAAGTCATTCCTCACATATCGGTGACATCGGTGCCAATGGAGCACTCACAGAAGCATCCGCCCAGCTTTCAAAGAAAGCCTCTAGGAGATGCCACCACGCATGCGTGGTGCCCTTCCCACTCAAGAGTGCCATCTTGCTCAGTCTCCTTTTTTCCATGGAGCTCTTCAACAGACATCTGGTTTCCCCCGGAAAAAGTTAATTTTTTTCTTGACCCGAGTTTCATACTCTCTCCGGTTATACACTGGTACTCTTCCCGCCACCCGAGCTTGCTGTCCTCGGCATCGAGGCTCGGGTTCCTACACTTTTTTCTTTTTGGCGCCTTCACACCCTTTTTTCCAGCTGAAAGCACTGCGGGTCTTCGACCTCGCTGGGGTACATTTTTCCCCCATGGCTACCAGAGGGTTCAAGAAGTGTGATCGGTGTGCCAAAATCATTTCCCTTACTGACACACACAACTGCTGCCTACGCTGCCTAGGGCCAGACCACGACCCCGTGCCATGCAGTCTTTGTAAAAAGATGTCTACCAAGGCCTGTTCTGTGGGACTGAGGTCCTCTCCAGCTAGCACACATAGCACCAACTGCGGGGCTTAGGCCCGGAGTCTGCAGCCACCCTTCGAGTCTTCGACCGATTACTTGGAATGGGAGACCGAGGACACCCGTCGCCACTGCAACATGCCCTCAGACTTCACTTCTTCTGAGCACTGCCTGCCTGAGGATATGGCATTCCTCAATTTTGTGAGGGACATATTGAAGGCTCTAGCGTTCCAGTCAGAGAAGGACCCTCAGACGGAGGAGCTAGAAATCCTCCAATATGAGGTCCCTCCGAGGGAATCGCTCACGGTACCCATTCCACCCATCCTGGAACGGCTAATTCTCCATATGTTGGAGACACCAGTGTCAGTGCCAGTTGTGAGCAAACGGCTTGACTTGATGTATCAGTCCGCTGGAGCCCTGGATTCCAGAGGGTGCATTTGCTGCATAACTCCATGGTGGTGGAGTCGGCCATGCATTGGCTGAAGAGCCAGAAAACGCACTCCTCAGAGCCCCCAGGTAGGGAGACCCACATCTTGGATGCTCTCAGCAGAAAGTGCTGCCAGGGCTCGATTCTCATCGGCCAGATCCAGGCCTGCCAGCTGTACATGGGCATGTACCTGAAAGGCCTGGTGAAGGAGTTCATCTGGTTCTCATCTGGTCTCTCCTAAGAACTCCTGCAGCGGTTCAAGAACCTGACCAAGGCCGTCCATGAGTTCTCCAAATTTACCTCTCATGCAGCCTATGATTGCTTCAAGTCGGCAACTCGAGTAGCAGCAACGGGCATTGGGGCCCGATGCCAGGCTTGGCTACAGTCTTCTGACCTTGAGCAATGGGTTCAGGACAAATTGGTCAATGTCCCATGCCAAGGAGAGAACCTCTTTGGCAAACCCATGACCAAAAAGGCTGCCGAGTTGGAGACCGAGTTCATCACAAGGACCAGACTCTCTAAATGGTCCGCTGCCCCTCCCCGACCAAAGGGCCCGGGTAAAAAGCCCTTTGACCCGAGGAAGGTGGCTGCTTACAAAAACTACCCACATTTTCAGGCTCCCCAGCTCCTCAGCAGGGTCAGGAAGCCAAGGGACATGGGCAAAGCCCTCATAAGCAGAAGGCTACCAAGCCCCAGGCATCGTCTCCAGCCCAGCCGGGGGGGTGGGGGAGCTTTTGACTCCTTGAGCATAGCCTTATTATCCCAAGGAGGTCAGCAGCCCACAGGGAGATGTCTGATCCACTATGCCCAAAGGTGGCCAGCCATCACCACCAACATTTATTTATTTATTTAATTGGATTTCTATACCGCCTTATCATGTAATCAAAGCGGTTTAACATACGAAAAAACACAAAAAGCAAAAGTGAAAACAATCAGTGATAATAGGTACATAGTTTGATAAAAATATGACATAGGCATTCTAAGTGGTCAAGAAAGGCTCCTCCTTCATCTGGCTCAGACACCCCCTCCTTTCTTCCAGGGAGAGTCCCCCAGGTCTTCCTTTCAGCAGGACCTCATATTGAAGGGACTCGCAGGTCTTCTCGGACAGGTCAATAGAACCAGTACCCCAACATCTCAGGGGCAAGAGGTTCTACTCCAGGTATTTCCTCATACTAAAAAGAATAGGAGGCCTAAGGCCCATCCTGGATCTGCACAATCTGAACAGGTTTCTGGTGAGGGAGAAGTTCAAGATACTCTCCCTTGGAACATTGCTGCCTTACCTCCAGCAGGGAGACTAGCTATGCTCCTTGGATTTGAAGGATGCTTATACCCACGTCCTCATTCACCCCAGCCACAGACAATACCTGCATTTCATGGTAAAGGGAGGCCACTACCAGTACAGGGTACTACCCTTCGGCCTAGCCTCTGCCCAAGGATGTTCACCAAATGCCTGGCAGTAGTGGCCACCTTCCTCCGCCTCCAGGGGGTATTTGTCTTCCCCTACCTGGACAACTGGCTCATAAAACGAGGCACTGCCACAGAGGTGCAGCAGACCACCGCATGCACCATCCAGGTTATGCAACATCTGGGATTTGTGATAAACTACCCCAAATGCCACCTCCTCCCGACACAATGTCTGAAGTTCATAGGAGCAAGGCAGGACACTCTTCAGGCAAAGACCTTTCTCCTCTTGTACCGAGCCGACCATCTCAGGGCACTGGCTATAGATGTACAACACTGTCCCTCGGTGTCAGCTTGGCTTCTGCTGCGCTTACTCGGGCACATGGCCTCTATGATTCATATCACCTCAGATGCCTGTCTGCAAAATGAGGGCCACTTAATGGTGCCTTCGAAACCCGTGGACATAAGCCATGGGCCGCCTCCAGGACAGTCTTAGTGATCCACCAGTTGGCAGAATCTCTGACTTGGTGGCAAAACCCCCATCCCCTCTAGGCAGGGATGCCTTTCCAAACCCCAAGCCCTCTAAGGGTCCTCACTGCAGACGCCTTTCTGCTGGGTTGGGGAGCCCACTGCGAAGAACTCCGCACCCAGGGCAGTTGGTCACCGGCTGAGAGCAACCAGCAGATCAATCTCCTAGAGCTTTTGGCAATTTATCTAGCCCTTTGAGCGTTCTGTCACCTCCTGAGGCACCAACCAGTGCTGATCCAAACAGACAATCAAGTGGCAGTGTTCTATGTGAACAAGCAGGGGGCACGGAGTCTCGCACACTCTGCCACGAAGCGATGACATTCTTCTCCCATGCAGTTCAACAAGGAATACTCCTATGGGTGGTATACCTACTAGACCAGGACAATACTCTGGTAGATAAACTGAGCAGGGTTCTCCAACCACACAAGTGGCAGCTGGACCCCAGAGTAGCCAACCAGCTCTTCCTGCTCTGGGGGACCCCATGGGTGGACCTCTTTGCCAGCCCAGACAACTATTCCTGGCAGCCACACCCCTCCTGGGTGGCAGCAGGTGTGTTTCTTATTCTGTGGTCAGAAGATCTAATGTATGCCCTCCCACCCATGCCACTGATTACCAAAACACTTTTCAAGGCTCTTCATGACAAAGCCTCACTGATCTCGGTGGCCCAGGCAGCCATGGTTCCCACTGCTCCTCCGACCGTGAGTGGAGACTCCGATCCTATTGGGGAACTCTCCAGGGCTCTTGTCTCAGGATGAGGGCTCCCTCTTGCACCCCAACCTATCACTGACTGTGTGGCTACTGAAAGAGTGACTCTAGCCCCTTTCAACCTCTCCGGAGAAGTGGAAGAGATTCTACTGGCCTCCCGTAAGGCTTCCACCAGGAGAGCTTATGCCTTCAAATGTGGCAGGTTCTCACTCTGGTGTGAGCAGCAACGGGTGAATCCATTCTCCTGCCTGGTACAGCTGGTGTTGTAGTACCTTCCTCATCTCTCGCAATCCGGGCTCAAATCAAACTCTATCAGAATGCACCTTGGTGCCCTGGTGGCGCATCACCACAATGGAAGGCAAGCCCCTCTCAGTCCAGCTTCTGGTGATCCACTTCTTGAGAGGACTTCTGCTGTCCAAAACTCCCATTCACCCTCCGGCGACCGAATAGGACCTCAGCATAGTATTGGCGCAGCTCATTCACCCACCATTTGAGACTCTGGCTACCTCCTACCTGAGATACCTTTTGTGGAAGATCATGTTCCTGATGGCATTCACCTCCACTCGCAGGGTCAGCGAGCTCCAAGCCCTAGTGGAGGCTCTATAAGAACAGGGTCTACAAGAACAGGGTTGTGCTATGCACACACACTAAATTCCTTCCGAAGGTGGTATCTTCTTTCTACCTCAACCAGGTGGTGGTGCTGCCCACCTTCTTCCCAAGGCCTCACTCCAGCAGGGAAGAGACGGTCCTTCACACCTTGGACTGTAAGAAGGCCCTGTCTTTCTACATTCAGCGTACCCAGGGTCACCGCAAAGCTTCTCAGCTTTTTGTTTCCTATGACCCTAGTCAGCTGGGGGAGGCGGTAACCAAACGGACACTGTCCACCTGGGTGGCAGACTGCATTGCCCTCACCTATGAGCAGGCTGTGCTCATGCTGGATGGCCGGATCACGGCACATTGTGTCAGGGCCATGGCGGCCTCTGTGGCAAACCTGCACTCCGTCCCTACATTGGACATGCTCTCACCCGGTCTTCAGTTTACACTTTTGCAGCTCATCACTGCCTGGAAAGGGAGTCCCAACAGGACAACGCCTTCAGCCAGGCCATGCTCCATAATCTTTTTGGAGTCTAGGCAATTCCTACCCTCCGACCCTTCTGTGTTCAGGCTACCGGAGCGTTGGTTTACATTGGACAAATGGGTCCTATGGCAGTCTGTATCTGAAGACTCAATTGCTGCTCCTTACGGCTCCCCTTGAGGGCAACTGTGTTTTTTTCCCACCATCTTGTGGTAGCCTGTAGTTAGGGAGTCCCATATATGAGGATTGATTTCCTGCTTGTTTCCAGAGAAAGCGTAGTTACTCAACTGTAACAAGTGTTCTCCGGGGACAGCAGGAATCAGTACTCACAACCCCCCCCCCCCCTCCCTTGGAGTTGCTTCTTTAGCATCTTTTATTTTTGCCATCTTTTAGCTATGTCATCTGACTGAGCAAGATGGCACCCTTAGGCGGGAAGGGCACCACGCATGCATTGTGGCATCTCCCAAAGGCTTTCTTTGAAAACTGGGAGGATGCTTCTGCAAGGAATCCATCGGCGCCGACGTCACCCATATGTGAGGACTGATGCCTGCTGTCCCGGAGAACACCTGTTACAGGTGAGTAACTACGCTTTCCTTGCTGAAAAGCAAGTTTGCTGTGGAGTCCGCTATTCTACAGCTGGGAGTATGTACCAGCTTGAGTTCTCGAGTCCTGCTCCAGTGGATTCAGTCTCTTTCGCCTGATGATACTACTTCTTTCTTGGAATCAGCTATGGCCTTCCTTTCTGATGTCATTTATGATCTGGTGTGCCTGACAGCCAGGGATGGTACCCTGACTACTGTGTCATAGTGTTGGATTTGGCTCTATCACTGGGCGGTGGACACATCCTCCAAAGCCCAGTTGGTTCAATTAGCCTTTAAGGGGAAGCTCCTGTCTGGAATAGATTTGGAGAAACTGGTAAAGAACCTAGGCGAGACAAAATCTTACTGCCTCCCAGAAGACAGATCCAGGGGTCCCATGAAACAGATAAGTGCCCCTTTCTTGTCAGCCTCCGCCTGACCAGAAAAGGTGTGCTGGCCAGATTCCCAGTGATCTCAGGACTATCATCATTACCATCCTGGAAAACCTTTCTTCCCCTTTGCTTCAGGGCCTCAATCTTGCTCTCAGTCTTTTCATGAGCACATGGACCCAGGGACACAGCCCCTCTCCAGAGGAGGACCCTCCCCAGCCACACAGTGAAGGTTTGGGGGCCCATTCCCTGGTACCTCCGGTCGATTGCAGACTTCACCTTTTCTTTCAGGAATGGGCCCAGGTCACCAAGGGTCGCTGGGTGCTAGACACTATTCAGTTCGGCTATATCCTGCAATGCAAGAAACCAATTCTCAGTGCCTTCATTATCTCCCTCTGTGGTCTGCGATCAAAGGTGCCATAAAGAAGATCACCTTGGACAAGTTGCTTTGTCTGAAGGCAGTAGTACCCATCCCCCCAGATGAACGAAACAAGGGCAAATACTTCATCTACTTTGTGGTGCCAAAGAAAGATAGTTTCTTCTGGCCCATCCTGAGCCTCAAAGGGGTCAACGAGCATTTGCACGTCCTGTGCTTTAGGATGGAAACCTCCATGATTCAAGCAGTGCACCAAGAAGAATTCTTGGCTTCTCTGAATCTGGCTGAGACAGATTTTTATATCCAGATCCGGGTGGATCAGCAGAGGTATCTGCGTTTTGCCATGCTTGCCTTTTATTATCAGTTCGCTGCACTTCCTTTCGGGCTCTCCACTGCCCCAAGGATGTTCTCCAAGGTCATGGTAGTGGTGGCTGTGGTGCAGTGGTGGCTGTGGCGCAGTGGTGCCAAGGGATCTGTGTCCATCCCTATCTGGTCAACTGGCTCATCTGGGCCCATTCCCTGTCAGAAGTGTCTTGGGTAACATCCCGAGTGGTGTCCTCTTTGGAAAGTCTTAGCTGGGTGATCAGTCAGGAAAAGAGTCAGCTTTTGCCTTCCCAATCCTTGGCGTTTCTGGGAGCACATTTCGACACTTGAGTGGGCAGAGTTTTCCTGCCAGAGGAGAAAGTCAGAAGACTGTTGAATTGCCTGGTGATATTCTGTGCGCAGCAGGCACCCAGAATCTTGGATTATCTTCAGCTCCTCAGATTGATGGCAGTGACCACAGAGATGGTCCCGTGGGCATATGCTTATATGCGGCTGCTCCAGCGGTCCTTGTTGATTTGATGGTCCCCAAGTTCTTAGGAGTTTGAGCGCAGGCTCCCACTCCCATTGATGGTGAAATCCAGCCTGTGATGGTGGCGGCAGCCCTGTCATCTGAGGAAGGGTGTTCCGCTTGACAATTTCTCCTGGATTCTGCTGATGACAGATGCCAGTCTCGGGCTGGAAAGCCCATTGCAGAGATCGTACGGCCCAGGGCCATTGGAACCACAGGGAAGTAGTATGGTCCATCAGCCTCCTCGAGGTGAGGGCCATCAGATTGGTTCTTTTGCATTTCCAGTCCCTGGTCGTGGGCCGGGCGTTCAAGTATTTTCCAGTAATGCCATGGTGATGGCTTACATCAGTCGTCAGGGCAGCACAAAAAGCTCTGGAGTGGCTCTGGAGATGGTTCTCCTATTTGCCTGGGCAGAGAAGAACCTCCTAGTGTTATCTGCTCAGTAATTGCCAGAGTGGACAATATGGAAGCGGACTTCCTCAGCCGCCACCCCCTGAATCCCGACGAGTGGGGGTTGAGTCAAGAAGCATTTCAGTTGATTTTGTGCTACTGGGGTCACCTCAAAATGGATCTGATGGTATCCCTGTCCAGTGCCAAAGTGTACTGCTTCTTAAATTGCCACACAGAGATAGGGTCTGAGGGTCTCGATGCCCTGACCCAGCCTTTGCCCAGTCAATGGCTACTGTACATGATTCTTCCGTGGCCCCTGATGGGTCATGTGATTCAGCGTATAGAACACCACTAACGCAGGATTCATCTGGTGGCACCAGATTGGCCATCGATAGCGTGGTTCAGAGACCTGAGCGTCTCCTTCAAGTGCCTTCTCTTCAGCTGTCTCCATCTCAGAGGCTATTGCGACATGGACCGATTATCCTGGAGGACCCAGCTTCCTTCTCACTTATGGCCTGGTTCTTGAAAGGAGACTGCTAGTTTTATGAGGGCTACTCTTTAGCAGTAATATCTACTATACTTGGTGCCCAGAGGATGTCTACCAAGTTAGCATATGTGTGGATATGGTGCTTCTTCGAGCACTGGTGCAGCACCTGGCACTTGGCTCCGGAGGCGGCCAAGGTGTCTTCCCTGTTGGCCTCTCTGCAGTAGGATAGCCTAGACAAGGGCCTCTCACTTAGTTCCCTGAAGGTTCAGGTGGCAATCTTGGCCTGTTTTCATGGTCCAGTGACAGGGAAGTTCTTGGCCTTGCACCCAGATGTCTCCCATTTTCTTCAAGGGGTTCGACATCTGCATCCCTCCCTTCAGTCTGTGCTCCCTTACTGGGATCTTTATTTGGTGCTCATGGCCCTGATGGCAGCCTCTTTCAAGCCATTAAGGTGCTCTACCTTGAAGGACTTGAAGTTCAAGACTCTTTTCTTGGACACGATTTGTTCCACAAGGTGGATCTCTGAGCTGCAGGCTCTGTCTTGCCAAGATTCTTATCTGTCTTTTTCAACTGAGGCTGTTTCCATTCAGCCTGTGCCTTCTTTCCTGCTTAAAGTGCTGTCTCCCTTTCAAGTAAATCAGGTAGTTTCCCTGCCCTCCTTCTCTAAGGAGCAGTGCCAAGGGAAGGATAAGGATATTAGCCTTGTGGTTGTCCGGAAAGTGCTTCTCTGGTACTTGGAGTTACAAATTCCTTTCGTAAGTCAGACCATCTTTTTGTGCTTCTTGCTGGCCCATGCAAAGGTGAGGCGGAAGCCAAGTCAACCTTGGGGTACTGGATTAAGGAGGCTATTGCCTCAACTTATCTGTTACAGAACTGGAAGATTTGCACGCTCATTCTACCCGAGCACAAGCACCCTCATGGGCAGAATAGAGCTCGCTGACCCCTGCAGCATTTATCAGGCAGCAACATGGGCATCTCTTTCCACTTTTGTCAAGAATTCCCACTTGAATGTCCATGCATGGGAGGACATTGTCTTCAGCTCGAGAATTCTGTGAGCTGATGTGTCTTCTTCCTGCCCGGTGGTGTTGTAGCTTTGGTATATCCCACTTGTCTGGACTGCTCTAACCAGACAATATGGAAGGTGACATTTTACTTACCAGATAATGTCCTTTCCTTGAGTCCTGCTAGACCAGTCTAGGGCTCTGTTCTCCATTGCGGTACCCTTGGGTCTGCCATTATTTTATACTTGGTGCTGCAGACTCATCTTCTACTGACAGCCTTCTGTTTCTGTTTTCCTGCATATAGTTTGATACTCTTGATTACTCATTGTTGTCCACATTGAGGTTGTGAGAGGCTTGCTCTGTATCTCCCATATGCTGTGGGTTGAATACTAAAGGGACCCCTGCTGGCTCAACCGAATACAGACATGGGAGTGATGTCATTGAAATGTGGGCTTTTCATTGGCTCTTTGTCTACACAAATCTGCTGGTAGGGGAAAACAACTCACTTGTCTGAACTGGTCTAGCAGGACTCAAGGAAAGGACATTGATAAACTGAAGAGTAGCAAATCACCTGGACTAGATGGTATACATCCAAGGGTGTTGAAAGAACTGAAATATGAGATTGCAGACCTGCTATTAGTAATCTGAGAACTATCATTAAAATCATCTGTAATACCTGAAGATTGGAGGATCGCAAATGTAGCGCCAATTTTTAAAAAGGGTTCCAGGGGTGATCCGGGAAACTACAGACCAGTGAGCCTGACATCAGTACCAGGAAAAATGGTAGAAACCATTATAAAGAACAAAATTACTCATCATGTAGATAGTCATGGCTTAATGGGAGACAGCCAACATGGCTTTAGACAAGGAAGATCTTGTCTTGCTAATCTGTTATGTTTTTTTGAAGGTGTGAATAAAGAGGTAGACAAAGGTGAGTTGGTTGATATAGTGTATCTGGATTTTCAGAAAGCCTTTGACAAGGTCCCTCATCAGAGACTTTTGGCAAAACTAAAAAGTAACGGGATAGGAGGAGGTGTACTATTGTGGATCAGGAACTGGTTAAAAGAAAGAAAGCAGAGGATGGCAAATTTTCGCAGTGGAAAAGGATGAATAGTGGAGTACCGCAGGGATCTGTGCTGGGTCCACTGCTTTTTGACATATTCATAAATGACCTGGAAAAGGGAATGAGGTTATCAAATTTGCAGATGACACAAAACTATAAAGTTGTTAAAACCCAAGAGGATTGTGGAAAATTGCAAGAGGATCTTGCAAGGTTCCACATTGGGAACCACTATCCAGGAAAAAGATTTAGGGTCATCGTGGACAACATGTTAAAACTGTCCGCCCAGTGTGCAGCGGCGGCAAAGAGGGCAATTAGAATACTAGGTGTCATAAGGAAAAAATGGAAAATAAAACAAAGGATATTATAATGCCTCTGTATCGTTCCATGGTGCGACTGCACCTTGAATATTGTGTGCAATTCTGGTCGCTGTATCTTAAAAAGGATATAGTGTTATTAGAAAGGGTACAGAGAAGAGCAACCAAAATGGTAAAGGGGATGGAAGGATACTCCTATGAAGAGAGGCTGAAAAGGTTAGGGCTCTTCAACCTGGAAAAGAGACGGCTGAGGGGAGATATGATAGAGGTCAATAAATTAATGAATGGAGTGGAACGGGTAAATGTAGATCGATTGTTTACGTCATCAGAATATAAAAAGACTAGGGGACATGCAGTGAAGCTACAGGATAACCTGTTTAAGACTAATAAGAGAAAATATTTATCTCCAGGAACAAGCAGGATTGTAGTCTTCACATATGGGTATCGTCGGCACCGACGGAGCCCATGTGGGAACGCTCCCCAGCATCCTATAGGAAAGGTTTTGGGAGCATCCCACTGCACCTGTGCTGCTGCCTTCCCGCCTTTCAAATTCTCCCTCTTCAGTTTTTCATTTTCCGCGGAGCCGACAGGCAGCAAACCCTGTCACCGCAGAAAATTTTCTTTTTTTGTGGTCACGTCTGCCTTCCCATCGACGCTTACATCGGTACCACCGGTGTCTTCTTTATTTTCTTCTTCTTTCTTTTAAAAAAAAAAGCTTTTTCTTGAGGGTCTGTCCCCTCTTGGTGCTTTGGCATCATTTTGGGCACTAGGCCCTATTTTCTTCCAAAATTGAGAAACCAACTAGTGGTTTCAAAAAATGTTCAAAATGTGGCAGTACTATTTCTGCTACCGACACCCATGACTGGTGTCTTAAATGTTTGGGCCCTGACCATTCACCATCGGAGTATCTGCTTTGCAGAAAGATGACTAAGAGGGGCCTGCAGAATAGAGCTGCTAAACTCGGCACCCTCTTTGCCTCAGATGCAATGTCCGTTTCATCGACGTCGTCCAGGGCTTCATCTTCCTCCCATGGATCTCAGGTAACCAAACCCAGGTCTTCCTCCAAGACCGGCCAGTCCTCAAAGGGTAGATCTCCTAAGCATCGAGATGCTATTAGCGTTGCCCTTGAGGAGAATACACCAGCCAAACAACCTCGGCAGGAGGTCCTTGCCTCCAAAGCATTAACGGGATCCCAAGATGTTCCCGAGGCCTCCACCTCCGGAGAACTCTTGGTGCCATGTTCTGGGGTCGTGGCCTGCTCTGCTGGTACCAACACCCAGACATCGTCAGGCTCCATGGATCAACGTATCCTAGCCATTGAGCGCAGTCTTGCGGCCTTGTTAGTAGCCTCAGTACCGCTAAAGCCACTAGAATCGGTTCCACAGCCATCGGTACCGATACCAGTATCAGATGTATCTGCATTTACCATTGCACCGCTCTCCATGCTTCCACCCTAGAATCGGTGTCCGGCATAGAGGGTCCAGTATCGAGGTATTCCGATGCTGACTTTGATTGGTACCATCAACAGGCAGTGTGAGAGTACCCAGCCCGTAGATACTTTGAGTCTTCCGATTCAGATGATTCCGATGACTCTGTCGATACTGGAGTGGTTCTCCCAGAGGATCCCTCTCCTTTGCCACAATGTCGGATGTCTCTTCCGGAGGACATGTCTTTATACGGGATGTGGCTCGGGGCCTCTTGATCACCGTGACCCCCGAGAAAGAACCGAGAGCTGAAGAACTTGAAATTCTTCAGTATCTGGCAGCCTCTAAGGAGGCTGCAACCCTTCCCATACACCGGATTTTGCATGATCTTATGCTTAGGATGTGTCTCCACATTCTCAAAGGTTCGACACAATGTACCGGGTATCGCAGTGTCCCGGGTTCCAAAAAACACAGTTACCACACCATTCCATGGTGGTGGAATCGGCGATGCGCCGAATCAAAAGTGCCAAGACACATTCCTCTAATCCTCAGGGCCGTGAGGTGAGGACTCTCGATGCCTTTGGTCATCTATCTTTTCAAGCCTCTATGTTATCAGCCAGAATAAGTTCTTACATACTTTACATGGGTAGTTTCTTTGAGAGGTTACTTTGGAACTCATGGCTCCTCTTCTCCCCGATGACAAGAGGGTCAATTTCCTTACTCTTGTTAAGCATGCCCAAAATGTTTCTAAGTTTATGAAAAGAGTAACCTTTGATTGTTTCGAATGCATTAGCAGAACGTCTGCTATTTCTATCGGTGCACGTCGGATTGCTTGGTTACAAGCATCCGATTTAGAGTAGAGCAGTGGGTGCAAGACAAACTGGGAAATATTCCTTGAACTGGAGAAAACCTCTTTGGCAAGGATTGGCAGGTTAAGGCTTCTCAGCTTGAGTCCGAGAACACTACCTTGAATAGACTATCCAGGACCGTTGCCAACCCAGCTAAGAAAATAGCAGTTAAGAAACTCTCTTTCAACAAGAAAAATAAATTCTACCCGTCTTACACCCAAACTGTCCACTGCCCAGTCCATTCTCTCCAGAAGGGACAGCAGCAGCTGAAACAACGAAGAAAGGCTGAAGTCCCCAGAGCTCAACCAGCTCAGAAGACACAGCCTCCACAAGGTCTTTGACTCCTTCCTAGGGAACCTAGTCATCCTACCTCTGAAAGGTCCAGAGCCTCTCAACATTCCAGGCAGTCTGTGTCATTTTGCCAAGAGGTGGCAGCAGATAACATCAGAGCAGTGGACTCTCTCCATAGTGACAGAGGGGTACAAACTCCATTTCCACAGTATGCCCCCTCTCTCTACTCCAAGAGAGTTCAGTTCTCGACCCCCTCCCCCCCATCCACCACCACCACCACCACCACTCTCTTGTGTCAAGAGGTCACCTCTCTATTGCTCAGGGTGCAATAGAGGAGGTACCTTTTTCCCAACAGGGCCTGGGTTTTTACTCCCCCTACTTCCTTATACCAAAGAAAACAGGAGGATACAGGCCCATTTTGGATCTCAGGGAGTTAAACAAGTATCTGTTCTGAGAAAAATTCAAAATGATCTCTCTCGGAACACTTCTCCCTTACATTCAGAGTCAGAATTGGCTATGTTCTCTAGACTTAAAAGACACTTATAAACATATCCTTATTCATGCAGAGCACAGAAGGTTTCTTCAATTCCTTTTTCAGGGAAGACATTACCAGTACAGAGTTCTACCCTTTGGCCTGGCTTCCTCCCCAAGAGTCTTCACAAAATGCATGGCAGTAGTAGCAGCATTTAAGAACATAAGAAATGCCATACTGGGTCAGACCGAGGTCCATCAAGCCCAGTATCCTGTTTCCAACAGTGGCCAATCTAGGTCATACGTACCTAGCAGTTTCCCCAAAAGACACAGGTTCTGCAGTGCTTGTACTAGGCCAAGCATTGATATCCTGGGTCCCTTTTTAATAGTGGTTTATGGACCTTTCCTCCAGGAACTTGTCCAAACCTTTTTTAAACCCAGCTATACTAACAGCCCTTACTACATCCTCCGGTAACAGATTCCAGAGTTTGATTACTCGTTGAGAGAAGAAATATTTTCTCCTATTTGTCTTAAATAGTTTACCCTGTAGCTTCATTACATGCCCCCTAGTCCTTCTATATTCTGATAGCGTAAACAATTTATCCACGTTTATCCGTTCCACTCCATTCATTAATTTATACACCTCTATCATATCTCCCCTCAGCCGCCTCTTTTCTAGGTTAAAGAGCCCTAACCTTTTTAGCCTCTCTTCATAGGAGTAGCCTTCCATCCCCTTCACCAATTTGGTGGCTCTTCTCTGTACTTTTTCTAATAACTCTATGTCCTTTTTAAGATACGGTGACCAGAATTGCACACAATATTCAAGGTGCGGTCGTACCATGGAGCGATACAGAGGCATTATAATATCCTTTGTTTTATTCTCCATCCCTTTCCTTATGATACCTAGCATTCTATTTGCTTTCTTGGCCGCCGCTGCACACTGGGCGGAGGGTTTTAACATGTTATCCACGATGACTCCTAAATCTTTTTCCTGGGTGGTGGTTTCTAATGTGGAGCCTTGCATCTTGTAACTATAGTGTGGGTTGTTCTTTCCTAGGTGCATAACTTTGCACTTGTCCACATTAAATTTCATCTGCCATTTGGATGCCCAGTCTTCCAATTTATCCAGATCCTCCTGCAGTTTTCCACAATCCTCTTGGGTTTTAACAACTTTAAACAGTTTTGTGTCATCTGCAAATTTGATTACCTCACTAGTTATTCCCTTTTCCAGGTCATTTATGAATATGTCAAAAAGCAGCGGGCCCAGTACAGATCCCTGGGGTACTCCACTATTCACCTTTTTCCATTGGGAATATTGGCCATTTAGCCCTACCCTCTGCTTTCTATCTTTTAACCAGTTCCCGATCCACAATAGTACACTGCCTCCTATCCCATGACTTTTTAGCTTCGCCAAAAGTCTCTGATGGGGGACCTTGTCAAAAGCTTTCTGAAAGTCCAGATACACTATATCAACCGACTCACCTTTGTCTACCTGTTTATGCACACCTTCAAAAAACAGATCAGATTAGTAAGACAAGATCTTCCTTGTCTAAAGCCATGTTGGCTGTCTCCCATTAGGCCATGACTATCTACATGCTGTGTAATTTTGTTCTTTATGATGGTTTCTACCATTTTCCCTGGTACTGACGTCAGGCTCACCGGTCTGTAATTTCCCGGGTCACCCCTGGAACCCTTTTTAAAAATTGGTGTTATGTTGGCGACCCTCCAATCTTCAGGTATTACAGATGATTTTAATGAAAGTTCACAGATTACCAATAACAGGTCTGCAATCTCATATTTCAGTTCTTTCAACACTCTGGGATGTATACCATCCGGTCCAGGTGATTTGCTACTATTCAGTTTATCAAATAGTTGTAATATATCTTCCCGGTGTAGCGATATTTCTCTCAATTCCTCTGCAGTATCACCTTTAAATACCACTTCAGTCTTGGGTAACACCCCTACATCTTCCTCAGTAAAGACCGAAGCAAAGAATTCATTCAGTCTCTCTGCTATAGCCTTGTCTCCTCTTACTGCCCCTTTTACCCCTCTATCATCTAATGGTCCAATTGACTCTCTCACAGGCCTTTTGCTACGAATGTACTTGAAAAAGTCTTTATTTCGTGTTTTTGCTTCCGTAGCAAGTTTCTTCTTCTCAAATTCCCGCTTTGCCTGCCTTATCAATGCTTTGCATTTAACTTGCCAGTGCTTGTGCTGTTTCCAGTTTTCATCATTTGGCTCTTTTTTCCATTTTCTGAAGGTTGCTCTTTTGGCAGCAACAGCCTCTCTGACCTCACCTTTAAACCATGCTGGCAGCTTTTTGGACTTTCTTCCACTTTTCTTAATGCGTGGAATACAGCTGGTCTGGGCTTCGAGGATAGTATTTTTAAATAACACCCAAGCTTGCTGTAAGTCTTTAACCTTTGGAACTGCTCCTTTTAGTTTTTTCCGAACTATATTCCTCATTCTATCATAGTCACCCTTTTGAAAGTTAAAAGGTAGTACTGTGGATTCCTTTACTATCTGTCCTCCACTGATTAAATCAAACATGATCATACTATGATCACTATTGCCAAGTGGTCCCAACACCCTTATTTCTTGCACCAGATCTGGCGTTCCACTAAGGACTAGGTCCAGTATGGCTTCCCCTCTGGTCGGTTCATGAACCAGCTGCTCCAAGAAGCAGTCATTTATTTCATCTAGAAACTTTATCTCTTTAGCTTGTCCTGCTGTGACACTGTCCCAGTCGATACCGGGGTAATTGAAATCACCCATTATTACTACTCTGTTGTGGCTTTTGTTAGCTTCCTTGATTTCTTTGAGCATTTCATCATCCATTTGTTCATTCTGGCCAGGTGGTCGATAGTATACTCCCACTGCCATCACCTTCCCCTTCATAAATGGAATTTCAATCCATAGAGATTCTACAGCATATTTTGTTCCCTGCAAAACTTTAATCCTTTCTGACTCAATGCCCTCTCTAACATAGAGCGCAACCCCTCCACCAATTTGTTCAGCTCTATCATTACGATATAGTTTGTATCCAGGTATCACAGTGTCCCACTGGTTATCCTCCTTCCACCATGTCTCTGAGAGTGCAATCATATCTAACCTCTCATTTAATGCTATATATTCTAATTCTCCCATCTTATTGTTTAGACTCCTAGCATTGGCATACAAGCATCTTAGAGACTGTATTTTATTAATATTAATCTGGCTATTGGTAGGCATGGGTAATTGGGAATCTTTATGCTCTGTCTGCTCCTTACTCAAGGGCATTTGGGCTACTATACTCCCTTTTGGAACCTCACTGCTTTTGGTAGTATCCTTCAAGGATACCTTTGTCCGAACCGTGCGCTCCTGGGTGACTGTCGGCTTTCCCCTATTTTCTAGTTTAAAAGCTTCTCTATCTCTTTTTTAAAGGTTAATGCCAGCAGTCTGGTCCCATCCTGATTAAGGTGAAGCCCATCCCTTCGGAAGAGCCCCCCCTTTCCCCAGAATGTTCCCCAGTTCCTAACAAATCCAAAACCCTCATCCTTGCACCATTGTCTCATCCACGCATTGAGACTCCGGAGCTCTGCCTGTCTTTTGGGTCCTGCACGTGGAACAGGAAGCATTTCGGAGAACGCTATCCTGGAAGTTCTGGATTTCAACTTCCTACCTAAAAGCTTAAATTTAGCCTCCAGAACTTCCCTACCACATTTTCCTATGTCATTGGTACCAACATGTACCAAGACAGCAGACTCCCCCCCAGCACTATCTATGATCCTATCTAGGCGGTGCGTGAGATCTGCTACCTTCGCACCAGGCAGGCATGTTACCAGGCGATCCTCACGTCCACCAGCCACCCAGCTATCTACATTCCTAATGATTGAATCACCAACTATAACAGCTGTCCTGACCCTCCCCTCATGGGGACATGGCCCTGGAGAAACGTCCTCGGTGCGAGAGGGTTTTACATCACCTGGAGGACAGGTCCTAGTTACAGGATCACTTCCTGCCACACCAGGGTGATGCTCTCCTGTCACGTGACCTCTCTCCTTCATGGCAACAGGGATGCTGCCAGACTGGAGGTGGGACTGCAGGACTATATCCCTGTAGGTCTCGTCCATATACTTCTCTGTCTTTCTTATGTCTTCCAGGTCTGCTACTCTAGCCTCTAGAGAACGGACTCGTTCCCTGAGAGCAAAGAGCTCCCTGCACTTAGTGCATATGTAGGACCTCTCACCAACTGGGAGATAATCATACATGTGACACTCGATGCAAAAGACTGGAGAACCCCCATCTCGTTGCTGGACCTCTGACTGCATCTTAGTTTAAAGCTTGTGTTTAGGTCTTTTAAATCGGTATATAATAAGGATTGGTGTAGATGCTTATACTAATAAAAGTGTATCTAATACCCCTAATACACCCTGTGTACCTGAAGCTAATTAATCACAGGTCCTCTGTGTATGACTGATTTGGATTAAGAGCTGCACCTGAGAGCAGCCCCTTTCCTCTAAGATGTCCAAGTACCTATAAAACTACAATTTCCCCAGGGGTGGGTGGGTGCTGGGGAGGGAGGGGGGGAGATAAGTCCTATTAAAGAGGGCAGTTACAAGGTACCCTGTCCTGAACCCTCAGCAGGGGGATGGGGGTACCACACAAAGCCCAGTTGAGAGAGGCAAGGTAAGTACAGCTGAGAAGGCTGAAACTTGCACACCACTAAGACAAACACTAAATAATTAAAACAAACAACAGTTAGACAAACAGTAAATAATTAAATAAACAGCTAGAACTCACAGTAAGATGTCCCAGGAGGCAAAAATCCACTCACTAGCAGAGCTCTGTAAAAGTTCAGCCTTTCTCTGATCAGAGAAAAGCAAACTAAAACAGCCTATGCACACGTGGAGAAAACAGGAACAAGGTTACAGGATACCTCAGGGGGAGGGGGTCAGGGGGAGGAGTCACTCAGGCAGGCAAGGACAGGAAAAAGCTTAAACAAACAGCAGGCTCTGGGGAGAGAGATTAATTCAAAATGGCTACCACACACACAGGGGGAGGAGTCACTCAGGCAGGCAAGGACAGGAAAAGCTGAACAAACAGCAGGCTCTGGGGAGAGAGATTAATTCAAAATGGCTACCACACAAGGCCCAGTTAATTGAGAGAGGCAAGGTAAGTACAGCTGAGAAGGCTAAGGGATATTTGTCATCCCCTACTTAGACGACTGGCTAATCCAAGCATCAGCAGCTCCAGAAGCCAGCTCCACTCTTTCCTGCACAATGCAAATCCTGCAATATTTGGGACTGGTCATAAACCTCCCAAAATCCCATCTCGCCCCTTCTCAATCACTAGAGTTCATAGGGGCTCTTCTAGACACATGGCAGTCAAAGGCTTTTCTGCCTCAACTCCGCTGTGCTCGAATACTTCAACTGGCTTCTCAAGCAGCTATGAAAACTTCTCTGACTGCTCGAGAAATGCTTCACTTACTGGAGCATATGGCGTCCACTGTTCATGCGGTCCCCTATGCTCACCTATACATGCGAGCACCCCAGTGGACCCTAGCCTCTCAGTGGACACAGGCGTCGGGTCATCTGGGGGACAAAATCAGAAACTCTGCATGCCTCATTTCGTCCCTACAGTGGTGGCAATCACTAGAAAACCTTCTCATAGGGTCACCTTTTCAGCAGCCACTGCCCCTAGCTACCTTGATGACGGATGCGTCCAAGTTGGGTTGGGGAGCTCATATGAACAGTCTCTCCACTCAAGATCTCTGGACCCAACAGGAGGTTTGTCTTCACATAAATCTACTGGAATCCAGAGCCATTTTCTATGTTCTCTGAGTATTTCAGGACCACCTGAGCTACAAGCCAGTTCTTGTCCAGACGGACAATCAGGTAGCCATGTTCTGTGTAAACAAGCAGGGTGGAACAGGCTCTCAAGTGTTGTGCAATGAAGCTCTACGCTTCTGGTCCTTCACAAGAGGCCTTCAGATTCACCTACTAGCGGTGTATCTTCCAGGCACACAGAATCTTCTGGCCGACAAACTCAGTCGAGTACTGCTGCCACACGAGTGGTCTCTTCATCCAGAGCAAATTGCTCAAATCTTTCAGATCTGGGGAACTCCAGATATAGACCTATTTGCAAGTCCAAAGAATGCCAAACTTCCCCGATTCTGTTCCAGAATTCCGGCTCAGAACAGTCAAGCAATGGATGTTTTCCACCTCCACTGGGGTCAGGACTTCCTATATGCCTATCCACCCATTCCCCTCATTCCCAAGACTCTCTTCAAGCTTCAGAGAGACAGGGGCCATATGATCCTCATAGCCCCATGCTGGCCACGACAAACGTGGTATCCACTGCTTCTACGTCTCTCTCAAGCCAGACCTCTGGAGTTGGGATGTGCTCCAGATCTTCTATCCCAGGAGGACGGGAAGCTTTTGCACCCAAATACTCAGTCTTTACACCTGATGGCGTGGCTGCTCAGAGCTTAGAGTTCCAGGATATCAGCCTCTCTCAACAGGTTAAGGATATCCTTTTGGCCTCTAGGAAACCTTCCATAAGGTGTGCCTATGCCTTTAAGTGGAGAAGGTTCTCTATCTGGTGTTCAAAAAAGGAACTTAATCACTTTTCAGTTCCAGTAGAGGTGTTACTAGAGTATCTCCTCCACCTTTCATCCTCTGGACTTAAGACTAATTCAGTAAGGGTCCACCTTAGTGCCATTGTGGCTTTCCACAAGCCCTTTGATGGACAACCTGTCTCCTCTCAACCGCTTGTAGCACAGTTAATGAGAGGCCTACTCTTGACTAAGCCTCCCATTAGCTTATGAAACCTCCCTTCGAGCCCTTAGCCACTACATCATTAAAGTTTCTTTCTTGGAAGGTAATCTTCCTAATTGCCCTCACTTCTGTAAGACACATCAGTGAGCTCCAAGCTTTAGTGGCTGAGCCTTCTTATACAAGGTTCCACCATGATAAAGTAGTCCTTAGGACTCATCCTCACTTTATGCCAAAGGTGGTTTCGCCTTTTCATTTGAACCAGTCGGTTTACCTTCCTGTCTTCTTCCCTAGGCCTCACACCTCTAGTGCAGAATGGAATCTTCACACTCTAGATTGTAAAAGAGCTTTAGCTTTTTACCTTCAGAGGACTAGGCAACATAGAAAGGCTTTATGTTGCCTTTGATTCCAGTCACCTGGGTTTACCAGTTTCCAAGAGAACTCTCTCTAAGTGGATTGCAGACTGCATATCCTTTACCTGTGAGAGTAAGGGACTTTCTCTCGAAGGTCATGTCAGCTTACAATGTGAGAGCAATGGCTGCCTCTATGGTCAACCTTCATTCGCTGTCTATTGATGACATCTGCAAAGCAGCCACTTGGTCTTCGGTCCACACCTTTGCAGTCCATTCCTGCTTGGACAAGGACTCTCGTCGGGTTGCCTCATTTGGCCAGGCTGTTCTGCAGCATTTCTTTCAGAACAACCCCTACCCCCTCGTCCTGGGTTTTGATGCCAGAGATCCTTGGGAGGAAGCATGACCCACTTCAACCTGGGTTCCGCAACTTTTGGGGTCATCTCCCTGGCATCTCTAAGCTTGGGAGTCCCCATATGTGACGACTACATTCCTGATTGTTCCTGGAGATAGCATAGTTACTCACCTGTAACAAGTGATTTCCGGGAACAGCAGGAATTGAATCTTCACAACCTACCCTAGGAGTTGTCTCTCTATATATCTCTCCTTCTCTCCATTGTCTCTCCCAACTGAAGAGGGAGAGTTGGGAAGGCAGCAACGCAGGTGCAGTGGGATGCTCTGGGGAGCGTTCCCGCACGGGCTCTGTCGGTACCGATAGAGTAGTTACTCACCTGTAACAGGTGTTCTCCAGGAGCAGCAGGAATCAGTCCTCACATATGGGTGGCATTGGCGACGACGGAGCCCTCGTGCGGAGCATTTCCCCAGCTTTCAAAGAAAGCCTTTGGGAATTGCAGCGCGCATGCACGGTCCTCTTCCCGCCCAAGGGTGCCATCTTGCTCAGTCTGATGACATAACTAAAAGACAGCAAAAAAATTAGCAAAAATAAGTCATATGACTGCAACTCCAAGGGGAGGAGGGAGGGTTGTGAGGACTGATTCCTGGTGCTCCTGGAGAACACCTGTTACAGGTGAGTAACTACTCTTTCTCCAGGACCAAGCAGGAAGTCAGTCCTCACATATGGGACTCCCCAGCTTAAGGCTACCGGAGACCCCAAGCGGAAAAAAGAGCTCCCTCGAGCTCGACAGCACAGAAGGAAGGAATCTTCTCTGAGAACGCCCCTGACCAGTAGCCCAACATCAGGGCCGGAGGGTAGGAGTTGCCTAAACCCCAAAGAGATTATGGAGTACTGCCTGTCCGAAAGCACTGTCCCTGCGGGACTCCCTCTCAAAGCAGTAATGGGCCGCAAAAGTCTGGCTTGAAGACCAAGTAGCGGCCCGGCAGATGTCTGCCAACGGAACAGAGTGGAGATGAGCCACTGACGCAGCCTTCACCCTGACACGATGAGCCGTGACTCGACCCTCCAACGAGAGGCCGGCTGCCCCATAAATCCAGGCGATACAGTCAGCGACCCATGTAGACAGTGTACGCTTGGAGACAGGGAGCCCCAACTTATTGGGGTCAAAAGAAACGAAAAGCTGAACAGCCTTCCGATGCTCCCGCGTACGGTCAAGGTAGAAGGATAACGCCTCCTACAGTCCAGGGTATGCAAGACCATCTCAGCCTGGTTGGCATGCGGCCTGGGAAAGAAGGTCGGAAGAACCACCTCCTGATTGAGGTGAAAAGGTGAAACAACTTTAGGAAGAAACTTAGGGTGAGTCCGTAAGACTACCCTATTCCTGTAGAACCTAGTGTAAGGAGGATCAGACACTAGTGCCTGCAGTTCACTCACACGCCTAGCAGAGGTGAGCGCTACCAGAAATAAAGTTTTCCAGGAGAGAAAACGGAGAGGGCAGGTAGCCATAGGTTCAAAAGGCAGACAAGTAAGCCGCTGTAAGACCACATTCAGATCCCACTCAGAGGCCGGTGGACGCAAAGGAGGCTTAAGCAGAAGGAGGCCTCTGAGAAAACGAGCCACCAAAGGGTGGTTGGAAAGAGGCCTCCCGTCCACCGGCGAGTGGTGCGCTGAGAGAGCACTGAGGTGAACCCTGACAGAGTTGGATTTAAGGCCTAGATTGGAGAGGTAAAGCAAATATTGCAATACTACCGCTACCAAGCACGAGAAGGGATTCTCGCTGTGCTGAGCACACCATGTGGAGAATCTACGCCACTTAAGAGCGTAGGAGTTCCTGGTGGATTGCCGCCTAGAGGCTAAGACGACGTTTTCCACCTCTCTAGGCAGGAGTAGGGGAGCCAGGACTACCCTTTCAGCAACCAGGCCATCAGATGAAGGGACTGGAGGTTGGGGTGCAAGAGAGTCCCCTGATCCTGAGACAGGAGATCGTGCTGAAACCCCAGAGGAAGAGGGGTGTCCACCGCTAGCTGCAGCAGAAGCGGGAACCACGGTTGCCTCGGCCACCTGGGGGCTATCAGGATCAATGAAGCCCCGTCCTTGAGGACTTTGAACAGCGTTCTGGACACTAGTGGTGTGGGAGGAAACGCATACAGTAGGCCTGTGGACCACGAGATCAGCAACGCATCCGCTGCTACTCTGAGAGGATGCGGTTGTCTGGAGCAAAATCTCGGGAGTTGCCGGTTCAGAGGACTGGCAAAAAGATCCATGGTGGGGAGCCCCCACTTGAGAAAGACCTGCTGAACCACCAATGGGTTCAATCTCCATTTGTGTGGTTGCAGGATCCGGCTCAGTCAGTCTGCCAGGCAATTTTCCTGACCTGGGAGGTAGACAGCCTTGAGAAGGATGCCATGATTGACAGTCCAAGAGCACAGCCGTTGTGCCTCCTGACAAAGAAGGAAGGAGCCTGTGCCTCCTTGTTTGTTCACATAGAACATGGCAACCTGATTGTCCGTCTGGACCAGTACAGACCGGTGAGAGGCGAGGTGGGAGAAGGCTCTCAGAGCTAGGCGTATTGCCCGGAGATCCAGGAAGTTTATCTGCTGAGTAGCCTCCCAAGGGGTCCAGAGACCCTGAGTACATGTCCCTTGGCAATGTGCTCCCCAACCGAGAAGAGAGGCATCTGTTGTCAGCACCTGAGTATGCGGAGGGGATTGAAAAACCACTCCGAGCACCAGATTCGGAAGATGAAGCCACCATTGCAGAGAGGAGACCAGGAGGTCGGAGATCTTTACTGAGTCTGCTAGGCCCCCTGTGGCTTGATGCCACTGAGTGCGAAGGCTCCACTGAGCAGGTCGCATGTGCAGGCGGGCATTGGGGGTGACATGAACCGTGGAAGCCATATGGCCGAGTAGTCTCAGGAATTGCCTGGCAGAGACCAGGGAATTGCTGCGAAACTGGCTGGCCAGAGCCATTAGCCTGTGGGCCCTGTCCAGAGGCAGAAAAGCCTTTGCATGAAGAGTGTCTAGTCTGGCCCCTATGAACTCTAAGTTCTGGGATGGGAGCAAAGTGGACTTTGCGAAGTTTATGACAAACCCCAAGTGCTGAAGCAGAGCCACAGTGCGAAGGGTGGCCTGGTTGGCCTCTTGGGAAGATTGGCCCCTTATGAGCCAGTCGTCCAGGTACAGAAACACAAAGAGACCCTGAAGTCTCAGGTAGGCCGCCACCACTGCCAGGCACTTGGTGAACACCCTGGGAGCGAAGGACAGGCCAAAGGGTAGTACTCTGTACTGATAGTGGTTTCCTCCCACAACAAACCTGAGATATTGTCTGTGGTCTGGATGGATAAATCCTTTAGATCTAAGGAGCATAGCCAGTCTCCCTGCTGGAGGTAGGGCAGCAGGATTCCAAGGGTAAGCATCTTGAACTTTTCCCTCTCCAGGAACTTGTTGAGGTTTCGCAAGTCTAGGATGGGTCTGAGGCCTCCTGTTCTTTTTGGTACCAGAAAGTACCTGGAATAAAAGCCTTGACCTCTCAGGTGGTGGGGCATCGGTTCCACAGCCTGATCCTTTAGCAGACTTGCTAACTCCTGAAGGAGTAGGTCCCTGTGCAGAGGGGGTCTTGGAGGCTCCCCTGGAAAATAGGAGGGAGGCACCTGGTGAAAATGGAGAAGATAGCCCTTTTGGACTATATGAAGAACCCAGGCATCTGATGTGACGGCGGACCACCTGTGGGCAAAGTGGGCCAGCCAGCCTCCTGTGCTGAGAGAAGCCAGCTGAGGAGAAGAGGCTATGCTGTGTGAGTCAAAAACCCCCACCCTGCTGAGCAGGGGCCGGTGTAGGTGGCTTGGGGGCCTTCTGCCTACGGGGCCCTTGACCCTGACCCTTGGCCTGCTGACCCTGTTGGGGAGCTGCAGAGGCCTGATAATGAGGATATTGTTTATAGGCAGACGACTTCCTTGGGTAAAAGGACTTCTTTCCCGAGCCCTTCTTTTTCTGAGAAGGGGCAGAGGTTTTCCTGGAAAGCCTAGTCCTGGTCAGAGTCTCGGTCTCAAGTTCGGCAGCCTCCTCAGCCATGGGCTTGCCAAAGAGGTTTTCACCTCGGCAGGGGACATCGACCATCTTGTCCTGGACCCATGGCTCGAGGTCGGATGACTAGCCAAGCCTGTCGGCGGGCACCAATGCTGGCCCCGGCTACTCGGGCCGAAGCCTCGAAGCCATCGTAGGCTGCTCGAGAGATAAACTTCGAGCACTCTCGAATACCGGTGGACAAGGCTTGGAACCTCTGCAAAGCTTCCTCGGAGAGACCAGCAGAGAACCCGGCAATCTCCTTTGCCAGGTCTCAGAGGTACATGCCCATGTAGAGCTGGTAAGTCTGGACACGGAAAGCAAGCATAGAGCCCTGGAAGCACTTCTTACCGAGGGCATCCAGGTTCTGGGCCTCCCGGCCGGGAGGCACCGAGGAGTGCATCCTGTGACTTTTCAGTCGATGCATGGCCGATTCCACAACCATGGAGTGGTGCGGTAATTGTGCCTTTTGGAACCCGGGGCTCTTGCGGACTTGATAAATGGAATCGACCTGCTTGCTTAACACCGGCGTCAAGGCCGGGGTCTCCCACATGCGGAAGAGCAGCCGCTCCAGCATCGGAGGAATCGGAACAGTAAAGGTCTCCTTCGGAGGAGAGTCATACTGGAGGGCTTCGAGCTCCTTGGCTCAAGGCTCCTCCTCGGGATCCGCGGGGAAGGCCAAAGCCTTGGCCATATCCCGCACGAAGTCCGAGAACCAGGTATCCTCCGGTGGGGATCGTCTCCGAGGTTCGGACTCGGGTGAGTCCGATGGGACACACCGAGTCCGATGGGTGTCGGGTGACTCTTCGTCCTCCGTCTCCCAGCCCGACTCCTCGGAGGAGGAATCGAGCGGCTCCGGCCGGGCGGGCACCGATGCCCTCCGCCCCGACGCCAAGGGAATCGGCGACGACGACCTCGGCCCCGAACGGGAGGTCGAGGGAGACCGTGGCCGAGGATCGACTCGAGCCCGGATGGACTCAAGGATCGGCTCGGCCTCCGGGGTCGACTTAGACGTCGAGGTCCCGGTGGTCGGGGCAGATGCACCGTTGAGACCGGCGATCAATGCCCGCTGCTGTTCCATGAAGGCAGCGAAGCTGCTCTCCAAGGCCGTCAACCTGAGTCCGAGCTCAGGAGACCCAGCAGCCCCCGACTCGGGGCCCGACGTCGGCTCCCTCGGAGGAGAGTCCACGAGGAGAACAGCACTTACGTGTCCAGGAGACTCCATCTCGACACGAGGATGTTTGGCAGGCCTCTCCGACTCCGAAGACCTGGGGCGGCTATCTGGGCTATGCAACCTGGCCCTCGAGGGACCAGGAGCATCCACCAACACCGCCCTCGTGGGTTTCTTCTTCGTGCGATGTTCCCGCGAAGGAGACCCCCGCTCAGAGGAACCCCGACGCTGCTCGGGGCCGGAGTTCCGAGACATTGAGGCCTCTGACGAGGTCCGGGCCCGGTCGGACGCGGAGTCAGAAAAAATACGATCCTTCTGATGCTTCCGACTCCTCAACGCCTTTGAAGACATTTTGCCACACGGACCACAGATCATCGCGTCATGATCGGGTCCGAGGCAACGGAGGCAGCAATCGTGTGTGTCGGTAAGAGACATAAGTTTCTTACACCGATCACACTTCTTAAACCCGCTGGTAGCCATCCGGGGAAAAAGGGCCCCTGCTAGGTCAAAAGACCTGGCTGCCAGGGAAAAAGAAAAAGGCGCGAACGCCAGTCACAAAGGACAAAAACCGAAAAAAGAGAGAAGGACGCGATACCGGCGTATCGGTCCGAGCGGGAAAAGGATCCGGCGTCGAACCGGAGAAAAAAGGAGAAAAATAGGGAAAATCAACTTTTTCCTCGGGGAAAAACGAACTACGTCCGTCAGGCTCCGCGGAAAAAAGAAGACTGAGCAAGAGGGCACCCTTGGGCGGGAAGAGGACCACGCATGCGTGCTGCAATTCCCAAAGGCTTTCTTTGAAAGCTGGGGAAATGCTCCGCACGAGCGCTCCGTCGGCGCCGACGTCACCCATATGTGAAGACTGACTTCCTGCTTGGTCCTGGAGAATATACCCATATGTGAAGACTCAATTCCTGCTGTTCCCGGAGATCACCTGTTACAGGTGAGTAACTACGCTTTTCACTCAACGTGTAATCAAACTCTGGAATTTGTTACTGGGGGATGTAGTAAAAGCTGTTAGTGTAACTGGGTTTAAAAAAGGTTTGGACAAGTTCCTGGAGGAAACGTCCATAAACCATTATTAAAAGGGACCCAGGATATCACTGCTTGAGTCACTGCAAGCATTGAGGAACCTGTGTCTTTTGGGGGAGACTGCTAGGTACTTATGACCTAGATTGGCCACTGTTGGAAACAGGATACTGGGCTTGATGGACCTTGGTCTGACCCAGTATGGCATATCTTATGTTCTTATGACATTATCTGGTGAGTAAATGTCACCTTAGGTAAGGCACATACTGTAAGTGGGTAACATCATTCAGTGATGCCAGAATGAAATGCTCCCCCATAGCTCAAACCCCCACAAAAGGTTCTGAGCATGAGTGTCCCCTCCTATTTACTGCAGTCTGCTCAGCTCTTCGGTTTTCATTCTTCCATTGGCCAGCCAGACATGTGACCTAGCTGTTCCTCAAACACTTATTATTTTCAGTTATTCTGTAAAAATGTTCTCATCGCTGTTGAGTTTTGTATTTTTTTCCTTCTGAAACTTTCTTTGAGAACTTTCAAATTCATAATGTCACAGGTATCATCCTTGTCCATGATGTTCCAGAACATCCTTCAGAAAAGATCATCACCCAGTTTGCACCAGTTGTTTAGCACAAAACCATGATACCAGCTCCTGTGTTTCCTGCATGACATAATACATCGTTACTCGGTGATAGGAAGTCAATGAACTTTGTTGTAAATGGGACAGAATAAAAGAAATTCTAGATACTACGGTAGTTTATCTGACTAATGAATTAGTCTTGAGACCATTACAACAGTCTTGCGCTGTGCCTGCACAGTGTTGCATTTCTACAATGTGCACATAACCTGAGAGGTCCAGACACCATTGAGCAGGATATCGATATAGCGCAGCCCCTTTTGCTTTTTGGAGGTTTCCAGCTATCATATATATCATCTTAACTGGAGCTGCATGAGAACGCAGCATCAATGATTCTGTGCAAGTGATTCCTTCAGTGCAATCAATGCAAACACTAATGGATCATACACCAACCAAATGCATATCCTCAACTTCTTGTGCTTTTTCTCCACAACGTCTTTGCAGACGCAGCACTGAGTCCATCTCCTGTGTATATTGCACACTGCCAGAAGATTTGGAATCTGCCTGTGCTCACCAACTTCACTGTACCCAAGCCATCCGCTGTCTTCATGGAGCATCGCTTAGTCCCATCTATGAATAACAATACTCTATCACACTTTCCCTGTCTCCATATTATCTCCATGAACTGTTTCCAAGTTTTAAATGACTTGAGTGCTCATTTTTTTAAAGGAACATGAGTAACTCATGTCCCTTTTTCCAATATAGTATAATAATTCTTATGGTTAATTCAGTCTCCAGGAAAAAGCAGGAATATAGTCTTCACATATGGGTGATGTTGGTCTCATGGAGCCCGCGCAGAAACACTCCCCAGTGTCCAGTAGGAAAGCTTTTGGGAGCATCCCACCGTGCCTGCGTAGCTGCCTTCCTACCTTTGCCACTCTCCCTCCTCAGTTCTTCATTTTCCACGGAGCCAGCAGGAAGAAAATCCTGTCACCGCAGAAAATTCCTGTTTCTCATATTTTGTGGATCGCATCTGACTTCCCGTCAATGCTGGTACCGAATCCCTGTCGGTTCTTTCTTTCTTTCTTCAAAATAAAAAGAACGGGAAATTCTCTTTCTTCAGGTGCATTGATGCCATATTAAGCCCAGGCCTTCCATTCTGACTCTGACAGAATGGAAAAACCAACCAGTGGGTTTAAAAAAATGTTCTAAGTGTGGCAGTACCATCTCAGCCACTGATACTCAAGACTGGTGTCCAAAATGCCTAGGTCCTGACCATTAACCCTCAAAATGTCCCCTCTGCAGGAAGAAGATGAAGAGAAGCCTACAGAATCGGGCTGCAAAGTTAGGCATCCTCTTTGCCTCTGATGCCGTCTCTTTAGCATCGACGTCATTGAGGGCATCATCTTCCTCCCATGGGTCTCAGGTATTAAAACATAAGTCTTCATCGAAGACTGGCCACTCCCCCCCCCCAAGGGTAGATCTCCTCCTAAGCATCGAGATGCTTTGAGCAGTGCTCTGAAAGAGGATGCACCAGCCAAACAGTCCCGGCAGGAGGACTCTTCCTCCAAAGCCATTGTGGGGTCCCAGGATGCTCCCGAGGCCTCTGCCTCTGGAGAGATCCTGGTGCCATGTTCAGGGATCGTGGCCTGCAACTCCAGTACTGATACCCAAGCATAGGCAAGCTCCATAGATCAGCACATACTGGCCATCGAGCGGAGCTTAGCAGCCTTTCTAGCTGCCTCTGTTCTGTTCAAGACTTTACTGTTCTACAAGCGCTGACGCCAACTTTGGTACTGGTCCAAACCGCACCAAGTTGCATGCAGCTCGATACGCTGCCACCCATGTCTGCCCTTGAATCCATTTCTGGTACCGAGGTTCTAGCTAAGCAGATTCCTCGTACCAACTTCGATCGGTACCGTGCAAACACCCCACCTGTCGAATCAGATTCATTGACGAATCCACCAATACTTGAGGCCTACAAAGGCTACCGGAGGATCTGTCCCCATCTCCGTAATGTCGCCAGAGGACATCTCTTTTCAAGAATTTATACACGATGTTGCCAGAGGCCTTTCCATAACAGTGACATCAGAGAGAGAGCCTAGAAGTGAAGAATTGGAAATTCTCCAATACGCAACAGCTCCTAAATAAGCTGCCACACCTCTTATTCACCGCATTCTCCATGATCTTATGTTCCGTATGTGGGAGACACCCCTTACCATTTCTCCACATACTCGACGGTTCGATACCATGTACTAGGTACCGGAATGTCCCGGTTTCCAAAAGACAATTGCTGCACCACTCAATGCTAGTGGAATTGGCAATGCGTCTAATCAAGAGTGCAAAGACACATTCCTCTAACCCTCTGGGTAGGGAATCAAGAACCCTCAATGCTTTTGGTCGACATTGTTTTCAGGCCTCCATGCTATCAGCCAGAATCATTTCCTACATACTCTACATGAATATGTTCCTTAAGGAGGTAACTAGGGATTTAGAATCTATGGCTCCTATTCTCCCTGATGACAAGAGAGCAGACTACCTCTCTCTAGCCAAACATGCTCAAAACGTCTCAAAGTTTGTCAATAGAGCAACCTTTGATTGTTTTGAGTGCACCAATAGAGTTACATCAATTTGCATCGGTGCACGCAGAATTGCATGGCTACAAGCATCGGATCTTGAGCAATGGGTTCAAGATAAGCTGGGTAATATTCCTTGCACCTGTGAAAACCTTTTTGGCATCACAGTTAGAATCTGAAAACACTACCCTGAATAGACTTTTAAGATCTACTGCCAACCCAGCTAAAAAGAAGGCAGCAAAGAAAGCCTTCTTTACAAAGGAATACTATTCTTCTTACACCCCTGCTTCTCAATGCCAGCATCATGCTCCACCAAATGGACAGCAACCTGCAAAACAGCAGAGGAAGTCACAGGATTTTAAGGCACAGCCAGCTCAGCAGACTCAGCCTGCTCCTGGTTTTTTACTTCTTTCTAGAGAACATAGCTGCTCTACCTCTGGAGAACCCCCATCCCCTCCACATTGCTGGCAGACTGTGCCATTCTGCCCACAGATGGTATCTGATCACCTCAGAGCAGTGGACTTTAAAGGTAGTCAAGGAGGGGTACAGGCTTTGTCTTCAAAGCCTGCCTCCCTCTACCTCAGTAAGAGAGTATCATTCTCACCCCCCTCCACTCACTGCTCTGTTACGAGAGAAGATCACCTCCCTTCTATTGCAGGGCGCAAAAGAGGATGTTCCAACATCCCTGCAGGGAATGGGCTTTTATTCTCTGTACTTTCTCATCTCAAAGAAAATAGGAGAATACAGGCCCATCCTGGACCTCAGAAACCTAAACAAGTTTCTCGCATGCGAGAAGTTCAAAATAGTCTCTCTGGGGACCCTTCTCCCCTATCTCCAGAGTCAGGACTGGCTCTGTTCTCAAGACTTAAAAGAAGCGTACACTCATATCTTGATTCATCCTGAACACAGAAAGTTCCTATGTTTCATGTTCCAAGGAAGGCACTATCAATACAAGGTCCTATCATTCGGACTGGCCTCTGTCCCAAGAGTCTTCACAAAACACATGGTGGTCATAGCTGCATTCCTAAGAACTCTGGGGATATTTGTCTTTCCTTACTTAAGACGACTGGCTCATAAGAGCAAGCACCTCTCAGGAACCCATCCTATCTCTCTCATGCACCATGCAGGTGCTACAGTACTTGGGATTCGTCGTAAATCTTCCAAAGTCCCACAACAAGTTCCCTCTCAGACTCTAGAGTTCATAGGGGCTCTCTTAGACACTCAGCAGTCGAAAGCATTTCTGTCCCAACCACCCTGCTCTTGGCTGAATCAGCTGGCATCTCAGGCACGTCTCAAAGCCTACCTCACTGCCCGGGAAACGCTGCAACTTCTGGGTCACATGGCATCAACGGTACATGTAGTCCCATATGCCCATCTACACATGTGTACAGCCCAATGGACTCTGGCTTCTCAGTGGACTCAAGCCTTCAGGCCGTCTTAGGGACAAGATCCTTGTATCTCTCCCTCTGACAGCATCTCTGCAGTGTGGTGTTCCCCAGAAAATCTTCTCATAAGGTCACCTTTTCAGATGCCTCCACTTCAATGTAAATCAAAAAAGAAATTACTCTATTCTTAACCTTAAAGCCTATATGATTTGAGGGTAAATGTAATCTACTAATTTGCACGGAAGTGGTCTCAGTATTCCTCGGCTGCCTTAAGGACAATGAGCTGTCTCTTATGGTGCGTGTTCACATCAACGACTCACTCTCCGGCTTTTTTGTTAATTTTCTTCTGATATAGTACCCCTCTTCCTTTGTGCTTCACACTTCACAATCCACACTAAACTTATGCTCTTAGCTTCTGGTGAATGCTTTATAAAAATATTTAAAAATGTAACATATCTGTGGTTAGATTCTTTCCCAACGCCTCACATGCAACGTTGTATTCGCGTTTCTCTCGCCTTCTTGAGGTTCTTCAGGGGAGCATATTTTAATCAACCAATTCGTTTAAATATTTGCTGAATATTCTTAAATCAAACCCAGCTTTCCAATGTTGCTAGGCTGGTACTCGCTGAAAAATGCCATGACGTCTCGCTAAATCTTATTTCCTTTTTCTTCTTTCTTTTTCACCTCCTCTCATTGCGTATTTCATTCCAGTTCTCAAAAAACTGGAATGAAATACGCGATGAGAGGAGGTGAAAAAGAAGAAAAAGGAAATAAGATTTAGCGAGACGTCATGGCATTTTTCAGCGAGTACCAGCCTAGCAACATTGGAAAGCTGGGTTTGATTTAAGAACATTCAGCAAATATTTAAACGAATTGGTTGATTAAAATATGCTCCCCTGAAGAACCTCAAGAAGGCGAGAGAAACGCGAATACAACGTTGCATGTGAGGCGTTGGGAAAGAATCTAACCACAGATATGTTACATTTTTAAATATTTTTATAAAGCATTCACCAGAAGCTAAGAGCATAAGTTTAGTGTGGATTGTGAAGTGTGAAGCACAAAGGAAGAGGGGTACTATATCAGAAGAAAATTAACAAAAAAGCCGGAGAGTGAGTCGTTGATGTGAACACGCGCCATAAGAGACAGCTCATTGTCCTTAAGGCAGCCGAGGAATACTGAGACCACTTCCGTGCAAATTAGTAGATTACATTTACCCTCAAATCATATAGGCTTTAAGGTTAAGAATAGAGTAATTTCTTTTTTGATTTTCAGTATAATATTACTCTTAAAAATTGGACCTAAAAATTTTTTGTATGATCCACTTCAATGTAGCCAAACTGGGGTGGGGCATCTTTCCATGCAATGCCTCTCGTCACCACAGAAGTCACTAATCCACATAAATCTCCTGGAACTTTGAACAGTCTTCAGTGTTCTCAAAGTATTTCAGGAACACCTTTCTTACCACAGAGTCCTGATCCAAACTGACAATCAAGTTGCCATGTTCTATGTGAACAGGCTCTTGGTCCCTCTGCAAGGAAGTGCTACATCTCTGGTTCTTTACCATTGCTCACCACATCCACCTACAAGCGATGTATCTTCCAGGCAAACAAAATGTCTTAGCAGACAAATTGAGTCGGATCCTTCTTCCCCACAAATGGTCTCTCCATGTCGACACAGTATCCTACATTTTCCAGGCCTGGGGGACTCCAGAGATAGACCTCTTTGCCACCCTGCAGAATGCCGAGCTTCCACGCTTCTGCACCAGGACTCTCACATCGGACAGTCAGCAGGTGGATGCTTTTCACCTTCATTGGGGGCAAAGCCTACTTTACACCTTTCCCCCATTCTCCTGATTCCCAAAACACTGTTCAAACTCCAGGCAGACAAGGGCTCCATGATACTCATAGCCCCACACTGGCCACGTCAACCATGGTTTCCTCTGCTGCTATGTCTCTCTCAGACTCAACCGATAGATCTTGGGGCTGCACCAAACTAAACTGTGTTTGCTGTTCAGTCATGGGGCTCATTGTTCATAGAGTAACATCCATAGCTGCTGTTATTATATCGATCCATCTCATTGTTGATCTTCCTCCTTGAACAAAAAAGGGGATAATGAAGAGCCCAACAGGGGCAATAGCAAAAATGTTCTTGGTGGCAGCAGTCCTTTTTCATTTCTATTTATTTATTTTTGTATATTTTTATATCACCCCTTCCAGAGATCAGGGGCGGTTTGCATCATAACAATAAACTAGAACAATTATTTGGAACAATATTTAAGAACTTTATACATAGAACAAGGTAATAGAGGTGTCGCCTCAAACTATTTACATAAAGCGGTACTGGGATGGACCACCTTTAACTATTTACAGAGAAAATTTACAGGAGAGTGGGATTGGTGTACTTCTTACTGGTAACAGATAATGAATTACATCAATTCAATATAAGATTAGTTTCTGTGAGGAGCATTGGGAGGGAGAAGAGGAGGGGGAGGTGGTATAACGAGATATAATGCTCTAGGGGTTGGTGTAATGTTCTCTAAATAGGTGCATTTTTAGCTCTTTGTGAAATGATTGAAGGTCCTTGTTTCCTCTTAATGTGTCTGGTAGGTTATTCCATTGTAGGGGTGCTATGTATGTAAATGCCCTGTTGCTCGTAGATTGTTTGGTAATGCATATAGTGTGTGGTACTTTTAGTATGTTTTGGTTGGAAGTTCTTCTGCTTCTATTTGTGGGTTGTACTTTGATGAGAGTGGAAAGGTGAGAGGGGGCTATGTTGTGTATTAGTTTGAATGTCGTCATTATTATCTTGTATCGAACTCTAGCTGAAATTGGGAGCCAATGGAGCCCGATTAGGATGGGTGTAATATGGTCGGAGAGCCGTGCTTTCATTATGATTCTTGCAGTGACATTTTGAGCCAATTGAAGTATGTTTAGTGTTTTTTCAGAATTCCTTGTCCAAGTGTGGAGTTATCAGCGCTTACACTACAGTTCTGAAATCAGACAGTTCAATGAGGTTTTGTAGCGGTTGTAAAATTCTTAGCTTATAGAATATGGTTCTGTTTAATATCCTTAGGTGGGGCTCCATGCTAAGTGTTTTATTGAGAGTGACTCCTAGATATTTTATTTCCTGTTTGACTTTGAGTTGATTGTTATTCAGGTGGATTGTTGGAGGGGGGTTGAATTCAGGGTTTTTTGAAATGAACGTTTATCTTTTTTTTTAAGGTAGCCTGGACTGAAAGAAATGGTCCTAGGGAGGATTAAGTTGGATTCTACTCCCTAAACAGATTTCTAAGTACTAATTGGCCAAAGTTGCTGTCTCATTGGGAATCCCCCTCCAGCCAGTAGTGAGATGTAAATGTGTGGACTGATGTCTACATTGCAGCTTTGCAAATCTCTTCCATGGAGGCCAAGCACAAGTGGGCCACTGATGCAGCCATGGCTCTGACATTATGAGCTGTGACATGACCCTCGAGGCTTTGGCTTGCCTGAGCATACGTGAAAGAGATGCAATCTGCCAGCCAAATTGGTAATGTGCATTTAGAGATGGCAACCCCTAGCTTGTTGGGGTCTAAAGAAAAAAAAAGCTGGATGGACTTTCTATGGGCTTTTGTCTGCTCCACGTAGAAAGCTAAAGCTCGTTTATAGTCCAACATGTTCAATGCAGTTTCTCTTCTGTGAGAATGACTTTTTGGGAAAACTGTTAAAAGGAGAATTGACTGATTAAGATGTAAATCTGTTACCACTTTTGGACTAAATTTGGGATGAGTACAAAAGATTACTCTATTATGATGAAATTTTATATAAGGTGGATGAACTACTAAGGCCTGAAGATCACTCACCCTCCATGCTGAAGTGACCACCACCAGAATTAGTATCTTCCAGGTCAAAAACCTCAGAGGACAAGTATTGAGCGGCTCAAAAGGAACTCTCCATAGCTGCACAAGAACTACGTTGAGATCCCAAGAAAATACAGGTGGTTTATAGGAAAGTTTTAGCGGCAGTAAATCCCGCATGAAGCAAACAACTAAAGGCCACACAGAGTTGGATTTACCCTCTACACCTTGGTGATAAGCTCCATTTGTGCTGAGGTGAACCCTTACAGAATTGGATTTGAGTCCAGACTCAGAGAGGTGCAGAAGATACTCAAGCAGTGTTTGTGTGGGGCAAGCAAACAAATCTAATGAGCGTCTTTCACACCAGACTGCAAACCTCTTCCGTTTGCATGAATAGGACTTTTTCATTGAGGCCCTCTTGGGAGCCAAAAGGACATTGATAACACCAGCCAGCAGATTAAGTGTGGACAATGTCAGCCTCTCAAAATCCAAACTGTGAGAGCTAGGGGCTTGATGTTGGGGTGCAACACTGTTCCTTTCTCCTGTGATATCGGATCCGGTGAGTGGCCCAGTTGAATTGGTTCCTGACTGGAGAGTTCCAAAAGAAGAGGGAACCATGGTTGTCTAGGCCAATAAGGGACAATGAAAATCATCCTGCCTCTGTGTGTTGTGAGCTTCAGGAGGATCTTTGCATTGAGAGGTATTGGAGGATACATGTACAAGAGACTCTCTCCCCAATCGAGGAGGAAAGTATCCAAAGCTATTTTGCTATGTGACCCCACTCTAGAGCAAAACTAATCTACTGGGGCATTCTGTGGATTCACAAAAAGATCTATAGAGAGGGTGCCCCACTCCCGAAAGATGCAACTTGCAACCTCTCTGTCCAGAGCCCATTTGTTTGGTTGAAAGTGGCCCTTAAGTCTATCCCATGGAAGATGGAAAATTTCCATAATCTGACCATTTCCCAGCACAGGAGGTATAACCCTGTTCCTCCCTGCTTGTTGATGTAGAACATGGCTGCTTGGTTGTCTGTTTCAATGAGGATAATTTGGCTGGACAACTGATCTTTGAAAGCCATTAGAGCATTTGCTATGGCTCTTAGTTCTAAGAAGTTGATAATACTACTATTTATTTATTTATTTATTTAACAACTTTTATATACCCCGCTATTTGTTATCAGTGCGGTTCACATATAACAAGGGTGCACAGTTAGAAGACTGTTCTGTGCTTACATTGTAACAGGAGTTTAAACTTGGAGCTTACATTGTAACAGGAGTTTAAACTTGGAGCAACAGGGTAACTATAAACATATGTACAAAATACAATTAGATTAGGTTTGTATATACAAGGAGGGCTAAGGCAAGCTCAAAATACTTGTGACAGGGTAAGGTTTGTGGACATTGGTGAGTGGGTGAGCAGAGGTGGGATGGATGCTTGAGCAAAGTGAAGTAGGAAAATGTGGTGTTTGATTGCCTTACGGAACTGAATAAGGTTTTTGATGGATCTAATTTCTGGTGGAAGTTCGTTCCAGCATTTTGGTGCGTAGAAGGCGAAGGTTCTTTTCTTGGTCGTCTGGGTGCACTTGATGGACTCTTTGGGGATGATCAAGGTGTTGTCGGTTACTGACCTTCTGATTCTGTTTTTCGGGGTGAGGGTGATAAGGTCACTGAGTGTCGTGGGGGCTAGGTTATTGATGATCTTGAAGATGATGAGAAGGATTTTGTATGTTAACCTGCAATGAATTGGTAGCCAGTGGAGTTCCTTAAGTATCGGGGTGATATGGTCTGATCTTGCTAAACCACAGAGAACACGTGCAGCCACATTCATGGCGAGTTGCAGCGGATTAAGGGTGTTCTTGGGGAGTCCATACAGGGCAACATTTGCGTAATCAAAGTGTGGTAGAATGAGGGCCTGGAAAATGGTCCTGAAGTCATTATGAGGTAACATGGGCCTGAGGTGCCTTAGCGTTCTAATTTTATTGTAGACAGATCTGGTGGTGTTTCGTATGTGCTCCTTAAAGTCGAAATGCTGGTCCAGAGTAATCCCTAGGTAGCGAATGGAAGGTTTACTAGGGAGTTCCGCATCTCTTACTCTTAGGGAGGATGGAGGGGAGAAATCTTTGTTCCTTGATATGAACAGAACTAATCATTTGTATGGCATTACAAGGCATATGGAGCACTATAAAGAGACATGTAAGAGAAAGTCTGTGCTCATCAGAGCTTGCAGTCTAGTAAAGACAGACAGCACAACAACTAGGGACTAGGATATGTCATGGGGAATGGTAAGGAAACACACAGTTTGAGAGCAGGAGACTAACTTGATCTGATGAAGAATTTCCTGGAGGGACCAGGTACCTTGGGTGTTGAACTCATAGAAACATTGAAACATGTCAGCAGAAAAAGAGAAACATGTTAGTACATGAGCTACCCAATCCAGCTTGGATGTATCTGTCATCAACAATTTTTAAGGTAGAGCAGTGTGGAAGGGAAGTTTTTTGATCAGATTGAATAGAACATTCCACAAGTTGAGAGACTGAATAAGAGGACTGGTGATGAACAGGTGCTCTCTGAGATGCCCTGAAGCCTGTGACCACTGAGTTCTCAGCATCCACTGAGCCTGTCTTATATGGAGATGTGCCAACGATATTATATGTACTGTTAAGGTCATGTGGCCGAGTAATGTCAACATCTTGCGAGCAGTCACCTGCTGACTCAATTGAATCTCCTGAACTATCGCTGTCAGTCTGGAGAGTTGTCGGGCTGAAGGAAGGTTCTCGCTTGAGTCGCGTCGAGTAGGTCTCCTATGAATTTCAATCATTGGATAAGCTGAAGGTGGCACTTTGGGCAATTTATTACAAATTCTAGTAGTTCCAACACCTGAATTGCCAGCTGTGTTGATTTGTGTGCTCCCTCCTGAGTGGCACTCTTAACCAACCAATCATCCAGGTAGGGGAAGACATACACTCCCAGTCTGTATAGGAGCACTGCCTCCACGGCAAGGCTTTTGATAAATACCCAAGGCACAGATGTGAAACCAAAAGGTAGAACATGATACTGGACGTGCTGAAGCTCTACTATGAATCTGAGATACTTTCTGTGAGCGAGATGTATCTGTATGTGGGTATATGCATTCTTGAGATCCAGAGAGCATAGACAATTTCATTTATGAAGATAAGAGAGGAAGGTACCCAGAGAAATCATTCTAAACTTTTCTCTGACCAGATATGTGTTCAGATCTCTTAGGTCTAGGATGGGATAGAATCTCTTTTTGGTGATCAGGAAATACCTGGAATAAAATCTTTGCCGCCTTTACTCTGGTAACACAAGCTCGGTCACTAGTTCTTTTAGAAGGATGGTCACTTCTCACTGAAGTAGTTCCTGATGGTGAGAGTCTAAGGAGCGAACCCTCAGTGGGCAATTTGGAGGCAGATTGAATAGATGCAGTTTGAACCGTTTTGGACAATTTGTAAAACCCAAGAGTCTGAGATTATAAGGGGGGAGGCACCTTTGGGCAAAAAGAGTGAGCCTCCCTCCAACAGGGAGTTACAGGTAGCGTGGCTACTCTTTTCAGCAACCAGTCAAAATTCCGCCCCTAGTTCTGGCTGAGGAGTAGGCTGGGCCTTCTGAGGCATCTCTTACTTTACTTGTGCTCGAGGAGCCTGTTTTGATTGTGAATGGTGAGAACCAGGAAAATACCTACACTTATGAAAGTAATACATCTTTTTCTGGTTGCCACTTTGAAACCTCCTGTAGTAGGAAACCAGCTCAGACATTCACCATAAGAGATTGTAAAGCCAGCCTCTCTTCAGCCATTAATGAAGCCAGCCTCTCTTCAACCATTTCCCCAAAGAGATTCCCTTCATGGCATGATACATCAGCAAGCTTGTCCTGCACAGATTGTTGAGGGTCTGAAACTCGGAGCCAGGCAAGTCTCCAGGCACCAATATCAATTGCAGAAGCTCTCAGTACTGTTTTTAAAGATGTCATATGTTGCTCAGACCATGAACTTTGAGCAGTCCTTGCCGTGTCTCACTAAGGAATGATACTGTTCCAATCTCTCTGGAGGGAGATATTGGGACAGATCATCTAGGCCGCTCATGATGTCCTTCAAAAACATGCCCATCTATTTATTTAACAGGTTTTATATACCGCTTTATCATTTCAATCAAAGCGGTTTACATTGAAACTTAAACTTGATAATATACATTAAACATTGACATTGATAACTTGGATTTTTCTGAGGCAATGGAGGATTAAGTGACTTGCCCAAGGCTACAAGGAGTGCTAGTGAGAATTGAACCCCTTTCTCTGGGATCCCAAGCCAGGGTTCTTAGCCATTAGGCTTCTCCTCCACTTCTAGAGCTGGTAAGAGATCATCAGGGCCACAAGCATGGTACTCTGGAAAACCTTTCTCCCAAAAGAGTTTAATGTGTGAGCCTCCCTCCCTGTGGATGCCAAGGAGTGTGTCTTCTAACTTTTAGATCGTTTAAGGGCAGATTCGACCACTGGAGAATGGTGAGGAAGCTAGGACTTCTCAAATGCTGGAGTCTTCTGAACTTTGTATATAAAGTGAATCTTTCTACTGACTGGCGGTACAGTGAGGGGGTTCTCCCACATTCTCATTTGTACTCTCTGAAGAATGCAGTGCACTGGCACTGTCACCACTTCCTTAGGATCAGAGGAATATTGAAGGATCTGCAGTTCTTCTGCCATGAGCTCATCCTCACTTTCCAAAGAAAATGCAATAGCCTTATCCATATCTCATACAAAATCCAGGAAAGTCATATCCTCTGGAGGGTCAGATGGAAGTTCTATGGGCTTGTCCTCCAATATGCCCTCAAATTTGTCATCAGTGACCTAGCCTTCTGAGTCTGAGTCAGGAAGGAAATCAAAATATCTCTGAGTCCCGGCCTGGATGACTCTCCTGCCCATTGGGAATCAGGAGTTCCTTCAGGAGCATCAATGCACCAATGACTTTCTAGGCTTTGGGAGAACATCGAACCTTAATGAAATAAATAGCATTATCAGCTGGGCAGGCTCTGATGTTGGGGACCTTTAATTCCCCGATATTGATGCCCCTCCCACAGGCACTCAATGCTTCTAGAGAATTGGCTGGACAGCTGTCGATGTTGATGAAGCAGACATTGAGGCACTGACATGCTGCACGATGAGCAGCATCGTGATGTGTTCCTCGATAGCTTTCAGAAGGCATCTCTCCAGGGTAGCTGTCTCCAAAGGCAGCGAGACCACAGCAATATTAGCTGATGTTCCTGGAACCTGAGAAGGTGTATCGTCTGCTTGGCCTTGGCTCTCAGTAGGCTGTCACTGCCCCTCCAATGTCCCGGAGGATGGGCTCTCCTCTCTTCGGGACTGATTAGAGAGGTGAATCCTCTTTGCTCCTGACACCATGCCTTAGAGGACTTCAACATCGATGCACCAAAGCCTCCTCTCAATGCTCGATGTGTTCACCCTTCTCATCAATGAAGATGAACATTAATCCCTCTTCACCTTTGGGCAAACATCAATTGATGGCTGATGTTCTGGCATACCAATATATATAACTGCCTAAGGGAAAGCTATTACAAACAATCAATATATACCCTTAGTAACCACTAAATACCCACCACTAACTTCAAAATTACTACTATTACTATTATATACTTAGAATATCCTAAGATCAATTCAATATGGCAATAGTGACCTCAGGATGGCCTTACCCCTACATTTGGCAAATCTAGTCACCATAGGGAGATGGCAGACGCTCACATCATAGGTCTAAAGCCTTATTCTTTATACCAATTATATATATATCCTTTATTTAATTCAATTCAAATTCACCTCAATTAAACTATTATACATCCAGAAAAGTACTTTTTAGGATCCTTCAAAACTAAACAACACACAAACAAAATTAAAAGAAAGCGTCTGTACGTCTACGTGGTATGTGAAATGTATACCCAATACCGGAACTCACGAGATGCAATCCACTTTACCTATAACAAGATAAAGGAATATTCTCAAGAATTAGCATATCAATACATTCAGTGATGATATATATTCACTTATCTGAGCATCTTCCGAGTCCCGCACATATCGATGGTTGAGCACCACTTATTCTCAATAATAACCACAACCCAGATAGACAGACAGCCTAAGCCCAAGCCGCTGGTCTCCATGGCAAGCTATCCAACAAAAGCTTTTGTTTCGCCAAATAGGCTTCTTCGGGGATTAGAGCTACAAGCCTCACCAAACACAAGGATATCTTCGAGCATACAACATGCTTCTCATTACCATGGTATGATAAGTGAATTGAATAAAGGATATATATATAATTGGTATAAAGAATAAGGCTTTAGACCTATGATGTGAGCGTCTGCCATCTCCCTATGGTGATTAGTTTCGCCAAATGTAGGGGTAAGGCCATCCTGAGGTCGCTTTTGCCATATTGAATTGATCTTAGGATATTCTAAGTATATAATAGTAATAGTAGTAATTTTGAAGTTAGTGGTGGGTATTTAGTGGTTACTAAGGGTATATATCGATTGTTTGTGATGTTCTGGCATACCATGGGTATTCAGCTCCAAGAAGGCTCGAAGACTCATTGATGTCGATGCACCACCAGTGTCTGATGCAGCCTTTGATGCTATAGAAACCAGTGCCGCCAATGCCAATGGATCGGACTTCGTACCACCAAAATAGATTCACCCTCTTTTTCACGATCCTTGAGCCCTCTTTTTGTCATCTGCATAAAACTACAATGTAGCCCATTTAATAGGAGAAAATATTTTTTCATTCAATATGTATTCAAACTCTGGAATTCATTACCAGAGGATTTAGTAAAAGCTGTTAGTGTAGCTGGGTTGTAAAGGTTTGGACAAGTTCCTGGGGGAGAATCCATAAACCATTATTAAAGAGGACTACGGAAATCTACTACTATTACTATTTATCATTTATATAGAGCTACAAGGCATGTGTAGCATTGTACAGAGACTTCTAAGAGACAGTCTTTGCTTCTAAGAGCTGATAGTCTAGTCAAAATAGACAACACAATTGGGAATTATGATATATCTAGGGGAATGGTAAGGAAACAAATAGGAGGTGAATAGGAGATGAGGGAGATCAGGATCCCTCAAAGAAGTCAGATTTTATCCTGATTTGAACAGGGCCACATATGGAGCCTCACACACTGACTCAGGTGGTTTGTTCCAGGCATAAGGAGCGGTAAGGTAGAAACATTGAAATCTGGAGTTGGCAGTGGAAGAGAAGGGCACAGATAGAAGGGATCTTCCAGAAGAGCAGAGTTCCCAAGGATGGGTATAGGGAGAGATAAGAGAGGAAAGGTAATGAAGAGCAGCCAAATGAAGGCACTTGTAGGTCAATAGTAGAAGTTTGAACTGGAGGCAGAAATGGATAGGAAGCCAGTGAAGTGACTTTAGAAGAGAGGTGACATGAACATAGCAACACTGGCAGAAGATTAGCTGTGCAGCTGAGTTTTGAACAGAATGAAGTGGGAAGAGATGATTTGAGGAATACCAGTGAAGAGGATGTTGCAGTAGTCTAGATAGGATATGACTAGAGAATGGATCAGGGTCTTAGTAGAGTATTCAGAAAGGAAGGGACAAATTTTACCAATATTATAGAGCAAGAAATGACAGGTTTTAGCTATCTCTTGGATGTGTTTTGAGAAGGAGAGAGAGGAGTCAAAGATGACCCCAAGGTTGAGAGCTGAGGAAACGGGGAGAAATAGAGTCTTATCCATAAAAACAGGAAAAGGATGAAGGGGAGGTGGGCTTAGGGAGAAAGATAAGGGGCTCAGTTTTGGTTATGCTCAATTTCAGATGGCAGTGAGACATCCAGACACAAATGTCAAATAAGCAGACAGAGATCCAGGTCTGGATTCCAGGAGAAATTTCAGGTGCAGAGAGATAGATCTGAGCATAGAGATGGTACTGAAAACTATGGGAGATGAGTACACCAAGAGACTGAGTGTAGACAGAAAAAAGGAGAGGTCCTAATACAAAGCCCTGGGGTACATCAACTGAAAGCAGGATAGCAGTAGTGGAGGATCCACCAGAACATACACTAAAAGTGCAGTGGGAGAGATAGGAAGAAAACCAGGACAGGACAGAACCCCTAAATCCAAGAAAGGGTATCGAGGAGAAGGTGGTGATCAACAGTGTCAAAATAGCAGAAAGTCAAGAAGGATGATAATCATGTAAAGACTCTTAGATTTGGCAAGGAACAAGTCATTGGAGACTTCGGCAAGAGCCGTCTCAGTAGAATGCAGAGGGCGAAAGCCAAATTGAAGTAGATCCAGAAGGGACTGAGAGGAGAGAAAGTTAAGGCAGCAGCAGTGAACTGCAAGTTCAATTAGTTTAGAAATAAAGGGGAGGAGAGAGATGATCAATAATTAGGCTATATAGGTAGGATCAAGGGATGGTTTCTTGAGGAGAGGTATAACTACCGCATGCTTGAAAGCTGCAGGAACAGTTGCAGTAGAAGCGATAGGTTGAGGATATGACAGATGGAAGGGACAACAGTAGAGGAAATGGAGTTTAGTAGATGGGTGGGAATGGAATCAGAGGGGCAGGTTGTAAGTTTAGAGGATGAGAGAAGATGAGTGTTTTTTCCTCAGTGATGTTAGAAAAGGAGCAAATGACAACAGAGGGAAGAATTAGGGAATGAAGAGGGGGAAGGGGGGTTGGAGATGACCCTGAGAGGAACTCGAGAGTAATCTTATGGGCTTTGTCATGAAAGTAGTCAGCCAAAATCTGAGCACTACTTACACAGGAATAAGCAACCTGGAATCAGTGTGCCATTTTGGGAACCTAGCAGGTACTTGTGACCTGGATAGGCTACTATTGGAAACAGGATACTGAGAATCACTAACCTGCAGTAATTCTGAACTGCAGGTTAGTGACTCCGATAGTAAAGGAATAATGCAGCTTGTGATAGAAAGATTAAAAAGATAGAAAGCAGAGAGTAGGGCTAAATGGGCAATTTTTTCAGTGGAGAAAGGTGAACAGTGGAGTACCCCAGGGATCTATGCTGGGCCCGCTGCTTTTTAACATCTTCATAAATGACTTGGAAATGGGAAAAATGAGTGAGGTGATCAAATTTGCAGATGACACAAAATTGTTAAAAGTTGATAAAACACAAGAGGATTGTAAAAAATTGCTAGAGGTCCTTGATAAATTGGATGACCGGACGTTCAAATGGCAGATGAAATTTAATGTGGATAAATGCAAAGTTATGCACCTAGGAAAGAACAACCCAAACTATGGTTACACGATGCAAGGTTCCACATTAGGAATAACTATCCGGGAAAAAGATTTAGGTATCATCGTGGATAATATGTTGAAACCCGAGGTCACGTCGTGTGGTGAGGGTGAGCGGACATGACTCGCTCGCGATCCGGTTGCCCCCCCCCCCCCCCGAACCGGGAAAATAAGAGCATATAGAGGAGCTAAAACGCTGGAAAAATTAAACAGCATTAAACCGGAGGAGATACCGGACGTGCCGATACCCGGGGTGAGCAACCTGGCTGATGGCGGCTGCCACAAAAACAGGACAGAGAGAGAGAGAGAACGCCTGGGAGGCTCAAGCAAGATGGTGGAGGGAATAACGGCGCCAAACTCACCACCGTCACCTGCCTTCTTGGAGGAGATATCGGCGGCAGTGGCCGGGGCATTATCGGCACAATTTGAAGCTTTACAAGCAAAAATGAATACCTTGCACAACTCCATGGGAGCCTTGGGAACGCGACTGCAAGAAGCGTAAAACCGGATTGGGCACACCGAAGATGGGCTTGAGGCCCTGACACAGGAAGTGGAAGGCTTGAGATTGCAGTTACAAACCCATGAAGATGACATGGAAAACCGGTCTCGACGTAATAATCTGAGATTTATGGGTATCCCAGACACTGTCTCTGAAAGAGACTTGAAACAATACTTGGAAATGCTGCTCCCACAGCTGTTTGAAGGCCTGGAGGAAGGCGGCAAGCTGATGATTGAGCGGGCACACCGAGTGGGGAAAAAACAGGCCCGAGATCAGAGGCCACGAGTGGTGCTAGCTAAATTTCTGCAGTTTCCACAAAAAGAGGCTTATTGAGAGAAGCGCGGAGGAAAGGTGTTATTTTGCGGGACAATTTAAAACTGCGCATTGCGCAGGATTACTCAGTGGCGCTCAGCCAACGAAAGAGAGCATATTCCCCCCTCTGCCAGAAACCTATAGAGGCAAAGATAAAATTCTCCATGCAATATCCGGCTAGATTGCACGTGCTTCATGATGGGACACACCAGTCATTTGAATCAGCTGAGGAGGCTAGCAGTTACATCGAGAAAATTGTGCGGGGAGACCTTGGCTCTACAGGAACACAAAAATGAGAGCCATCATTGTTTGGCTGTGAGGCTGAGATCAATTTTATGCGGCAGAGCCTTCAGCGGCGAGCCAAGAGCAACAGAGGGTCCTGGACAGCTGTCGAGGGAACAGTGGACTTGGAGCAGAAGGACTGATTCCCTAGAGGCCTGGGTTTGTAATGCCTGGAAGTGTGCATAAAATAGAGAATACAGTATGTACAATGTTTAAGTTAACTTGTTGAGATCATGCTAATTTGTTTGATTATCTTGTGCTATTGGCTCCCTACAGTCCCTCACTGTATGCTGTTGACGGGCAGGCGGATGTGGGGGGGGGGGGGGGGATGAAGAGGGGACTTTGGGTATAGTTTATTTATTTATTTCAACTTCTTATATACCGCACTCTTTGACATCAGCGCGGTTTACAGATAACATGAAGAAACCATAACAACAGGCTGTTTGGTATTACATATAACAGGAGTATCAACTTGGATAACATGGGAGAACTATTTACATGGAGTATATAATCTATTAACTAGATAACATGCTCGAACTATTTACATAAAATTAGCAGGAATGCTTGGAAAAAGGAGAGACTGTGGATTTGTGGGTTGTATTAGGGTGGGGCTATTATGTTAAGCTTCATGTGGGGTAGTATTTGATGAAAAGGTGCAGTTTAAGGGCCTTTCTGAACTGGGTTAGGTTGGTTATGGCGCGGAGATCAGGTGGGAGAGAATTCCAGCATTTTGGTGCGCTAAACATGAAAGCTCTGTTTGACGTTGATAGGCTGCACGTTGTTATAGCCTTTGGGGTTGTTAGTGAGTTTAATGCTGCCTGTCTCCTATTTCTGTTTGATGGGACGGTTTGGATGAGTTTAGAAAGTGATGTGGACGATAAACCATTTATGGCCTTAAAAGTGAGAGTGAGGGTTTTGAATGTAAGTCTTCCGTGTATAGGGAGCCAGTGGAGCTGTTTGAGAATAGGTGTGATGTGTTCATTTTTGGGTGCTCCTAGGAGAACCCTGGCAGCGGTGTTCATGGCAAGCTGTAAGGAGCTTACGGTGGATTGTGGGAGTCCTTGTAGAATGGAGTTGGCGAAGTCGAAATGCGGTAGTATCAGAGCTTGGTAGATGGTTCTGAAGTCTTCGTGGTCTAGTAGGGGACGTAGGTGTCTAAGCGTGCGTATTTTGAAGTACACAGATTTTACGATATTGTTTATGTGTGATTTCATATCGAGCCTATGGTCTAGTGTGACTCCGAGGTATTTTATTGTTTCCTTGGTGCCTAGGTCAGCTCCCTTGACACTTATGTGTGGTGGTGGAGTGAAGTTGGGGTCTCTTGTGATAAAGAGAACCTCAGTTTTCTTATGCTGAATGCGGAGGTTTTGTGACAGGAGCCATTGTGAGACTGCGTCGAAGCAGTTTGTTATAGGCAATAAATCCATTTGCATTGTGGAAAATGGCATGTAGAGTAGGATATCGTCAGCGTATATCATACATTTCACATTGAAAGACCTGATGATATCGCAGATAAGCTGCATATAGATGTTGAACATGAGGGATGAAAGTGAGGACCCTTGCGGAACGCCTTGTCTTTGATGGAAGAGTTTTGATTCTCCTGTTGCAGATTTAACGTATTGCATTCTGGTATCGAGGTATGATTTACACCATTCAAGTGCTGAGTTGCATATGCCTTTTTCTTTCAGTCGACTGAGGAGGATCTCGTGATTTACCAAGTCAAACGCTGCTGCTATATCCAAGAAGATTAGCACAACGCCTTGTCGGATGTTGTCAATGGTATTGAGAACATCATTGAAGAGAGTGGTAAGCAGTGTCTCAACGCCATGGAATTCTCTGAAGCCGTGTTGAGAATGGTCTAGAGGGGCTGCGGAGTCAATGTGGTCTTGGATTTGGCGCTGTGCCTCTTTCTCAAAGATCTTTGCTAAGAGGGGGATACTGGCTATAGGCCTGTAGGAGTCTGGCCGTTTTGGGTCTAGTTTAGCGTTTTTTAGAAGTGGCCTGATGGATGTGAGCTTTAATGCAGATGGGAAGGAGCCAGTGGTGAAGGAGAGGTTTATGATTCTTGCAATGAAAGGGCTAAATGCACACCGAAGATCCTTTATCCAAAAGGCTGGGCAGGGATCGGTCTGCGTGGTGGTCGTGTTGAGTGAGGTGATTGTGTCTTCAATGTGTTTAGAAGAAGGCGTGGTAAGTGCGGATAGGGATGTTGGGCAAGTTGTTTCTTGTATATTGTTTTATGAGAGTTCATCTGTCTGTAGGAGTTTTGATTGCAAGTAATCAGCGAATTCTTGCGGGTGGATATCATTATTTTGTTCAGAGGATGGTTCCTTTGATAGTGACTTAACCAGGTTGAAAAGGTCACGAGGTTTGTTCAATGATCTCTTGAGCATATCTGAGTGGTATTGCTTCTTTCTGGTTGTGATTGCCTCGCGGTGAGTTGAGAGGTGGAGAATGTAGGCTTCGTGGTCATCGATAGCTAGTGAGCGGTGCCAGCGTTTTTCGAGCCTTCGTAGGTGCGTAAGAGAGGACCGTAGCTCGGAGGAAAACCATGGAGCAGGGGTTCTTTTCCCTGATATGGACTTTTTGTGTGGTAGTTGAGCAATAGCGTTGAGGCTGTTGTTCCAGGCAGCGATTGACTCGTCAAGGTTGAGAGTTGTGTTGTTGAGGACTGGTTGGGTACTTGACAGAATAAGTTCTCTGTTGAAAGGTCGAAAGCCCCGTGTTACTCTAGATGGATTGGCGAGTTTACTGGTGTTCAGACTATGTTTGTTGTTCAGGGGAATTTGTAGGTTTATAAGTTTATGGTCAGACCATGGGACCTCGGTGATTGATTTTACAATGTTGTTGTTTTGCTCAGAGACATGGTGGGGGGCGAATACCATGTCAAGAATGTTTCCTTTGGTATGAGTAGGCTCAGTGATTATTTGTTTGTAACCAAGATTTTCAATGGCGTTGAGGAGTGAAAAGGAGTGGTTTTGTTGTAGTGATGGGAGGTTCAGGTCTCCCATTATCCAGTTGGGAGTGTTGGGGTTGCAGGTATTGGCGGCCAGATCCAATATGGAGGGCAGGTCGTCTGGGGAGCTCGAGGGGGCTCTGTAGACCAGGTTCATGGAGCATTGTTTATTGGCTATGGTGATTATGTCCAGGTTGTTTGTGCTATAGGAGTTAGTCATGTTGAAGAGGAGTTCAGACTTGGTGAGAATGAGTGCTCCTCCTCCCTTCTTGTTTTCTCTGTGGGTTGTGTGTATAGTGAAGTTTGGTGGAATGAGTTGGTTAATAAGGACATTGTCCTCTTTAGATAACCAAGTTTCGGTGATCATGAGAGCATCAAGATCGTGAAGGGTAACTATATCTAAGATTACAGGCCATTTTTTTTCAAATTGATCGAGCGTTTATAAGGGCACATTTTAAGTTTTGTGAGGGCGAGGGTTTGTGTTGCTTCAAATTACTGGATTGCTGTATTGCAATGTGGATCAAGTGGGAGTGTCGGATACGAGCTTCCCTAGTCGGATAAAGATAAGGGTTGCCTGCCCAATGTTTTCCGTGGTTTTTGAGTTATATTTATGGGGCGCTGATTCAGAAGGGGGGGGACCGTACGCATTAAGCGGGACCTTGCTAGATTAGGTAGCTAGGCGTCAGAGTCATAATGAGGGATGAGGAAGAGAAGCAGATGGAAGCGGGAGGGGAAGGGAGGGAAAGGGGGATCTAAGGGGGGGGTCGATAGCAAACCAGGAATTCAAGGGGGGCACCCAGATAGATACTGTGGAAAGTTAGGAGGGAGCTCCAGGCTGGGAGAGCTTCTTCCAGGAGATTAATAATGACCATGTGGATGGGGCCTGACACTACCCCGCTGCTCTGAAGATAGTTTCGTGGAATGTTTGTGGATTGGGAAATCCGATAAAGAGATATAAAATTTTGAAAGCACTAGCCAGACAGCAATGCGATATAGCGCTGTTGCAAGAAACCCACCAGACTGCTGAAGAACACCTCAAACTTCATAGGGATTGGGTGGGACAGGTATGGGGGACCTCCACGATCGGGAAAAAGGGGGGAGTGGCCATCTTGCTCCATAAGCGAGTGTGATTTGTGGTGGAAAGAGAAGTTACTGATCCAACGGGGAGGTATGTGTTGTTGCAAGATGTCCTAGAGGGCAGATCGGTGATACTGGGGGATTTGTATAGCCCCAATTTGGTAGATCAGGACCTATACAACCACCTCGCTTCCAAAGTGGAACAAATGCCAGAGCTTCCTTTGATCCTGGGTGGAGATTTCAATGGGGTCTTTGATGTGGACATTGATACGTCAAGAGGGGATGGCACCCGGGAGCGAAGTCAGATGGCCTGTGTGTGGAAATGAGCTGTTGCACCGGCATGCCAAGAAGTCGATATTATACTACCGGTATCAGTTATATTGTCATGGGGACAAGCCTGGTAAATTATTGGCGCGCTGCTTGAAGGGGCATAGGGGTACGAAAACAGTGGCAGCGATACGCGATGACCAGGGAGTACTACAGAAAGATAATACGGCTATAACCCGAGTGTTCAGGCTTCTTTTCCAAAAGCTATATACAGCAGAAGGGGGCTCTCCCACAAGGATGAAGGACTATCTGAGAGAGCTGGACTTGCCTAGACTAAGTACGGAACAAAGTGCCTAATTGGGCCAGCCTATCACATTGCAAGAAGTGCAACAGGTCATTTTGAAGGCAAATTGCTATAAGGCACCTGGTCCCGACGGATTTGGAGCCGAATTCTACAAATTACTGCAGGATCATCTAGCTCCAACATTAGTGGCAGTTTATAGCCAGAGAGCAGAGCACGGTACCTTTCAATGGGGGAGAAACCACGCACATATTATATTAATACCCAAACCGGGTAAGGACCCGGTTCAGGCGGCCTCCTATAGGCCCATATCCTTATTAAATTTTGATTTGAAAGTGTTGGCAAAAATTCTGGCAGAGGTTCTGGGAAATTTGGTACATGAATCACAAGTAGGTTTTGTGAGGGGATGGTATGCAGTGCGCAACTTGCGTAAAATACTGGCTTCACTAGAATGGGTACAGGATTGACAATTGCAGTCACTATTGGTTAGTTTTGATGCGGAAAAGGCATTTAATTGGGTCAACTAGCAGTACTTGAGATACTTGTTGCCCCTCTATGGGCTCAGGTCCTCCTTTTGTAACATGGTTGAGAGTCTATATGCTGACCCGACAGCGGGAGTGCTTTGTAATGGGGTGTTGTCAGATGCATTTTTTCTGGGCAGATGTACAAGACAGGGGTATCCCCTTTCCCCCCTCCTGTTTGTCTTGTCCTTGGATCGTTTGATTAGGAGAGTGGAGGACTCCCAGACTATACAAGGAGTGCGAATTGGTTCGCAAGGCTTTAAGCTATCGGCTTTTGCGGACGATATATTAGTGCATCTGCTATCCCCGAGGGATTCACTACTTCGCTTGATGGAAGAATTCTCGTACTTTGGCAGGTTTGCGGGACTGTGTATCAATACAGACAAGTCAGAAGCGTTAGATGTGTCGGGACAGCTTCAAGGGCACTGGGGAGATGCCTTCCCGCTTAAATGGGCAGATAATAGCTTCATTTATTTGGGTATCATATTGACTAGAAAGCCTCAGAAGTTATGTTTGCAATTTGGACAGAATTATGTCCCGTGTGCGAACTCAGCTAAAATCATGGAATCCCCTTTCACTGTCCTTATTGGGGAGAGTGGCAGCGGTGAAGATGGTGGTTTTACCGCGCATACTATATTGGATGCAGACTCTACCTGTGTGGCTGTTAGGGCGAGACTTGTACCATCTCAAAAAGGAAATACGTAGGTTTTTATGGAAGGGGGCTAGAGCACGGATCCCGTTGAACCATTTGCTAGGGAAATGGAGTGCAGGAGGAGTGGGGCTCCCTGATTTATGGTTATATGCGTTGGCCTGTCAGGCACGACATATCGGGGATTGGCTGGGTGGAACAGAGGTTTACACGCCTAGGGCCTTGGAAGAAGCCTTTGTAGCCCCTCAGACAATATTGGCAGTGTTGCATTCAGACAACCGGCTGTTACCGAGTAGAATACGAGGGAGTGTGATGTTGAGTTCCGCAAGGCGTACCTGGACGCATCTAAATAGGTATAGTAATAGCTCCTGGAAGGTGTTGAGCTGGTTGCCATTAACAGGGTATATGAACTTCACCCCTGGCTCGGAATCAGCCATTTTTCTGGAGTGGAGAGAACGAGGCATTCGAAATATGGGACATATAGTTGGATCCCTGGGGTAAATGTAAATCTTTTGTGTCCCTATGTGGGGAATATGAGCTGCCTCCTCACCACTACTTTGCGTACATCCAGCTCTCTCACTATGTGGCATTGTTGCCGGAATCTGAGCTTAGTGTTGAAAGGTCGGTGCAGATCTTAGAATTTTTTGATCTGGGGGAAGACGGCCCTCTATCGATAGTGATGCTGAAAGCGTGACTGGATCGGTACGGGGTTGCATCAGATTACAGGGGAGTCGAGGCCGCCTGGGCACTAGAGATGGGTCAAGAGTTGCCCCCTGGTTCCATCAGGAAAGCTTTGTGTCAGATTGTAGATCTGGTGGAGGGAGTGCGATGGAGGGAAATACAATTTAAGTGTATAACCCGGGTGCATTTTTCACCTAGAAGAGCATTACATAGTCACATAACCCTGGATGGTAGTTGCCCCAGGTGCTCTGAGCCATTGGCTAGTTTGATGCACATGTGGTGGGATTGTAAACACATTCGCCCGTACTGGGCGCGGTTCAGTACCTTCTTGGGTGGGCTGTATCATCAGTGGGTCTAATGGACGGGGTCTTTGGTGGTTTTGGATCAACTGGGCCCAACACACCCCAAGGGGAAGTGGGAGCATTTGCTGACGTGAAAGGCATATCTGGTGAGTAAAGGCCCAATACTGTGTAGTTGGAGAGAACAGGCCCCTCCTACCTTTTGGGAATGGCGCAATAGCTTTCATCAATTGATGCTCACTGAAAGATGGAGAGCGCGGGGTAGTGTCCGTCACTGGTCCTCTTTTTTTTGTTGATTTGGGAACCCTACATTCAAAACTTGGGACCTCATAGTCGGAATGAAATATTGCATGTGGGTTATTGATGGGTAAAAAGGTGGGGGATAGGACAAGGATTAAGAAGACTAAGGTTAGGGGAATAGCTGATGGGTTGGTAGTGAGGTTAGAGATGGTTGCGATCGAGAGGGGAGGGAGAGGGGTGGGGAAGGGGGAGGAGGGTTTGTTTTTTTTCTCTGTTATAACTCACCTGTAAAGGCTGTTGTGTTTCATGGACGGGGATAAGAGTCAACCCCGTTCGGAGGCTTGCTGTAATGGCATTTTTGATATTTGTTGGTGGTGAATAAATAAAGTTTCAAAAAAAATATGTTGAAACCCTTCGCCCAATGTGCATTGGCGGCCAAGAAAGGAAATAGAATGCTAGGAATCATAAGGAAAGGAATAGAGAATAAAACCAAGGATATTATAATGCCTCTCTATCGTTCCATGCCCCTGTATCATTCCAGCTTGAATATTGTGTGCAGTTCTGGTCGCCGTATCTTAAAAAGGATATAATGAAACTAGAAAAGATACAGAGAAGAGCCACCAAAATGGTAAAGAGGATGGAAGGATCCCCTATGAGGAAAGGCTTAAAAGGCTAGGGCTTTTCAGCTTGGAAAAGAGACGGCTGAGTGGAGATGTGCTAGAGGTCTATAAATTAATGAATGGAATGGAACGGGTAAACGTAGATCGTTTGTTTACACCATCAAAAAGTAGAAAGACTAGAGGACATGCAATGAAGCTACACCATAACCCATTTAAGACTAATAAGAGAAAATATTGTTCCACTCAACACGTAATCAAACTCTGGAATTTGTTACCGGAGGATGTAGTAAAAGCTGTTAGTTTAGCTGGGTTTAAAAAAGATTTGGAAAGGTTCCCGGAGGAAAGGCCCATAAAACATTAAAGAGGACCCAGGAAATCCACTGCTTGCCCAGAACAAGCACTGTGGAATCTGTGTGTTTTTTGGGAACCTGCCAGGTACTTGTGACCTCGATTAGCCATTGTTGGAAACAGGCCTGATACTGAGCTTGATGGACCTTGATCTGACCCAGTTTAGCATTTGCTATGTTCTTATGTAGTCCCATCGAGTAGTTATTTTTCCCAACAGGGAACATTGGGCCACTATCACGCAACCCAATAGAAACATAGAAATATGATGACAGAAAAAGACCACAAGGCCTATCTAGTCAGTCCTTCCATATCATTAACTACAACATTCCCCTTTTTTTCCTTTAGAGATCCTCTGTGTTTGTCCCATGCTTTTTTGAATTCAGATACTGTCCTCATCTCTACCACCTCCACTGGGATCCACCACTCCACCGGATCCACCACTCTTTCCGTAAAGAAATATTTCCGCATATCACTCCTGAATCTATCCCCTTTCACCCTCATCCCATGTCCCCTCGTAGCAGAACTGCCTTTCAATTGAAAGAGGCTCTCCCCCTGTACTTTTATGCCATGGAGGTATTTAAACATCTCAATTATATCACCTCTATCCCGCCTTTCCTCTAAGGTGTATATATTAAGATCCTTAAGTCTGTCCTCATATGCTTTATAATGAAGACCACTAACCATTTTAGTAGCAAACCTCTCTACCGACTCCATCCTGTTCATATCCTTTTGAAGGTGCAGTCACCAGAATTGCACACAATACTCCAAATGAGGTCGCACCAAAGACTTATACAGAGGCACTATCACCTCCTTTTGTCTGCTAGCCATTCCTCTCCGTATGCACCCAAGCATCCTTCTAGCTTTTGCCGTCGCCTTTTCTACCTGTTTAGCTACTTTAAGATCATCAGACACAACCACGCCTAGGTCCCGCTCTTCTTTAGTGGACAAAAGTACTTCACCCCTTATACTATATTGCTCCCTTGGATTGCTGTAGCCCAAATGCATGATCTTACTTTTTTAACATTAAATCCCAGCTGCCAAATTCTAGACCATTCTTCAAGCTTAGCTAGATCCCTCCTCATGTTATCTACACCTTCCTGGGTGTCTACTCTATTGCATATTTTGGTATCATCCGCAAAGAGGCAAACCTTACCCGACAGCCCTTCCGCTATATCACTAACAAAGATGTTAAAAAGAATCAGACCAAGGACAGATCCCTGGGGCACACCACTGGTAACATCCTTCTCCTCAGAGTGAGCTCCATTTACCTGTACTCTTTGTCGCCTCCCACCCAACCAATTTCTAATCCAAGCAGTAACTTTAGGGTCCATCCCTAGGTTGCTCAGTTTGTTTATAAGTCACCTGTGAGGAACAGTGTCAAAGGCTTTACTGAAATCTAAATACACCGAAGTTAAACTAACCGGCCCGTAGTTTTCAACCACGTCCTTACTTCCACTTTTGTGTAAAGGCATCACATGAGCCTCTCTCCAGTCCTTTGGCACTACTCCCGACTCCGAGGCATTCAAAAGGTCAGTCAGTGGAGCTGCTAGAACGTCCCCAATTTCTCTCAGTATTCTATGGTGTATCCCATCCGGTCCGATCGCTTTGTCTGCTTTAAGTTGAGCTCGTTTCTTACAAACACAGTCTTCTGAAAATTGTTCAAGATGTCCCTTGCTTCTGTTCCTGTTTGTGGGTGTTTTCTGAGATCTTGCTCCTGGTTCTTCATCTGTGAACACAGAACAGAAATATTTGTTAAGCAATTCCGCTTTATCTTCATCAGCTTCTACATATTCCTCCCCTTCACCCTTGAGTCTGACAATACCACTTTTGCCCTTCCTCTTCTCACTAACATATCTGAAAAATGTCTTATCCCCCCATTTTATTGCATTGGCTATTTCCTCCTCTTTTTGAATCTTTGCTTTCCTGACTACTTTGCTAGCTTCTTTAAGTTTTTCCAAATATAGATGTCTGTTTTCACCAGGACCAAGCAGGAAGTCAGTCTTCACATATGGGTGAAGTCGGCACCGACGGAGCCCCCGTGCGGAGCATTTCCCCAGCTTTCAAGGAAAGCCTTTGGGAATGCAGCGCGCATGCGCGGTCCCCTTCCCGCCCAAGGGTGCCATCTTGCGCAGTCTTTCTTTTTCTGCAGAGCCCGACAGACGTGAGTTTGTGTCACCCGGGAAAAGTTGATTTTTTTTCTGCGATTTACTCATTGTCTTATCCGGTTTGACGCCGGTTCCCCTTCCCGTCTGCGCTCAGTACACCGGTATCGAGTCCAGAGTTTTCATTTTTGTTTTTTGTCCTTTGTGACTAGCGTTCGCGCTCTTTTTGTGTTTTCACTGGCAGCCCGGTCTTTTTTCCTTGCAGGGGCCCTTTTTCCCCCGATGAGTGCTAGCGGGTTCAAAAAGTGTGATCAGTACAAAAACTTATGTCTCTCACAGACACACTTGACTGCTGCCTCCGATGCCTCGGGTCCGACCATGACCCACTGGCCTGTGGCCCGTGCGGCAAAATGTCGTCGAAGGTGCTTCGGAGCCTTCAGCATCAACGTGAGAGAATTTTCTCTGACTCCGCGTCTGGACGAGCCCGGACTTCGTCAGAGGCCTCGACCTCTCGGGAGTCCGACCCCGAGCGCCGTCGGGGTTCCTCTGAAAGGGAGTCTCCCACCCGGAAGCACAGAAGGAAGAAAAAGCTTGCGAGGGCGGCATCGGTGGAGGCTCCTGGTTCCTCGAGGGCCAGGTTGCGTGGCCATGACCACCGCCCCAGGCCCAGACTTCGTCAGAGGCCTTGACATCTCGGGAGTCCAACCCCGAGCGCTGTGGGGGATCCTCTGAAAGGGAGTCTCCATCACTGGAGCACCGAAGGAAGAAAACGTTTGTGAGGGCAGCGTCGGTGGAGGCGCCTGGTTCCTCGAGGGCCAGGTCGCGTAGCCCTGACTGCCGCCCCTGGCTCTCGGAGTCAGAAGAAGCCTTCCAAGCTACCTCGTATGGAGCCGGAGTCCCCGAGTCACGTAAGTGCAGTTGTCTTCGTGGACTCTCCTCTGGGGGAGCCGATGTCGGGCCCGACACCGTCGGGGCCCGAGTCGGGGGCTGCTGAGTTTCCTGAGCTTGGACTCAGGTTGACGGCCTTGGAGAGCAGCTTGGCTGCCTTCATGGAACAGCAGCGGGCGCTGATCGCCGGTCTGACCGGTGCATCTGCCCCAACTACTGGGACCTCGACGTCTAAGTCGACCCCAGAGACCGAGCCGATCCTCGAGTCGATGAAGTCTTGAGTCGATCCTCGGTCAAGGTCCCCCTCGACCTCCCATGCCGTGCCGAGGTCATCGACGCCGATAGCCTCGGCATCGGGGCAGGTGGCACCGAGGCCCACACGGCCGGAGCTGCTCGATTCCTTCTCAGAGGAGTCGGAGTGGGAGACAGAGGACGAGGAGTCCCCGGACATCTTCCGGACCTGGTGCGTCACTTCGGACTCACCAGAGTCTGAGTCTCGGAAACGGTCCCCCCCCCAGAGGATACCCAGTTCTCGGACTTCGTGAGAGACATGACCAAAGCCTTGGCCTTCCCTGCGGATGCCGAGGAGGAGCCTCAAGCCGAGGAGCTTGATGCCCTCCAGTATGATTTTCCTCCGAAGGAAGCCTTTACTGTACCAGTTCCTCCAATGCTGGAATGGATGCTCTTCCGTATGTGGGAGGCACCGGCCTCGACGCCGGTTCTTAGCAAACGTGTCGATTCCATTTATCGAGTCTATAAGAGCCCTGGGTTCCATGGTTGTGGAATCGGCCATGTACCATCTGAAGAGTCAGAAGATGCACTCCTTGGTGCCCCCCGGCCAGGAGGCCCGGAACCTGGATGCCCTCGGTAGAAAGTGCTTCCAGGACTCTATGCTATCTTGCCGTGTCCAGACCTAACAGCTGTACATGGGCATGTACCTACAAGACCTGGCAAAGGAGTTTGCCGGGTTCTCAGCTGGCCTCTCCGAGGAACCTTTGCAGAGGTTCAAGGCTTTGTCAACAGGGATTCGAGAGTGCTCAAAGTTTCTCTCTCGAGCATCCTATGATGGCTTCGAAAGCTTTGGCCCAGGTAGTTTCGGCTGGCATCGGTGCACGCCATCAGGCCTGGCTACAGTCATCAGACCTGGAGCCATGGGTGCAGGACAAGTTGGTCGATGTCCCCTGCCGAGGTGAAAACCTTTTCGGTAAGCCCATGACTGAAAAGGCTGCGGAAATCAATGTAACAGTTGTACTGTACATAGTTGTTAAGCACTGTGCAAAGGTTGTTATGCACATAGCTGCTAGATCATTGGTAACAAGTTCTAGTTCTTTGTATTAAAGCTTATGTTCTTTGTATAATTTTCACAGATGTTATATGTAAGATGAACAGGCACTTATTACTGTTTCGCCGGTTCATTCCATTGTTCTTTGTAAACCGCACCTGATCCATGGGAAAGTGCGGTATATAAGTGTCTGTTAAATAAAATAAATAAATAAATCGAGACTGAGACTGTCACCAGGACAAGGCTGTCCAGGAAGACTTCTGCTCCTTCTCAGAAAAAGAAGGGCTCGGGAAAGAAGCCCTTTTTCCCAAGGAAGGGTGCTGCCTACAAATCCTTCCCTCAGTACCAGGCCTCTCCAGCTCCCCAACAGGGCCAGCAGGCCAAGGGGCAGGGGCATGGACCCTGTAGGCAGAAGACCCCCCCAAGCCGCCAGCTCTGGCTCCTGCACAGCAGGGAGCGGGGTTTTGACTCCCCCAGCATAGCCTCTTCTCCACAGCTGGCTCCACTCAGCACAGGAGGTCGACTGACCCTGTAAGCCTACAGGTGGCCAGCCATCACAGGGGATACCTGGGTTCTCAGCATAGTCCAGAAGGGCTACTTGCTCCATTTTCACTAGATACTCCCCTCCTATTTTCCAGGGGAGCCTCCAAGACTCCCTCTGCACAGAAATCTCCTCCTTCAGGAGTTGGCAAGTTTTCTAAAGGAACAGGCGGTGGAACCTTTGCCCCACCACCTGGAAGGGCAAGGTTTCTACTCCAGGTACTTCTTGGTACCATAAAGGACAGGAGGCCGGCCTATCCTAGACGTGCGAAACTTAAACAAGTTTCTGGAGAGGGAAAAGTTCAAGATGCTTACCCTTGGGATACTGCTGCCCTACCTCCAGCAGAGAGATTGGCTATGCTCCTTGGATCTAAAGGATGCTTATACTCGCATCCTCATCCATCCATACCACAGACAATATCTCAGATTTGTGGTGGGAGGAAACCATTTCCAGTACAGAGTACTTCCCTTTAGCCTAACTTCCGCCCCCAGGGTTTTCACCAAATGCCTGACGGTGGTGGCGGCCTATCTCAGGAATCAGGGAATCTTCGTCTTCCCATATCTGGATGACTGGCTCATCAGGGGCCAGTCTCTCCAGGAGGCCAGACAAGCCACCCTTCACACTGTCTCTATTCTTCATCATCTGGGCTTTGTCATAAACTACGCAGAGTCCACTTTGCTCCCCTCACAAAACCTAGAGTTTATAGATGCAAGATTAGACACCCTGCAAGCAAGGGCTTACTTGCCCGAGGACAGGGCCCACAGACTGATGGACTGGCCAACCAGTTCCAAAGCAATTTTCAGGTCTCCCCCAGGCACTTCCTGCGGCTCCTGGGCCACATGGCATCCACGGTACATGTGACTCCGAATGCCCATCTGCACATGCGGGCTGCTCAGTGGTGCCTCAGAGCTCAGTGGGCACAGGCCACATGCGACCTCTGAGACAGAGTAAAGGTGCCCAAACCACTTTTGGACTCCTTGCAGTGGTGGCTACATCTCCCAAACCTTCTCAGGGGGTACTTTTCAGGCCCCAGCACACACAAGGGTGCTGACAACCGATGCTTCCTTAAAGGGCTGGGGTGCGCATTGCCAGGGCACGTGCACTCAAGGCCTCTGGTCTCCTCGGGAAGCCACACTGTTGGAACTGCGAGCAATCCACTTGGCTCTCCAGACTTTTTCTCATGCCCTCTCTCACCAGTCTGTCTTAGTTCAGACAGACAATCAGGTAGCAATGTTCTATGTGAACAAGCAAGGGGGCACAGGGTCCAGACTCCTATGTCAGGAGGCGCAGGCCCTTTGCTCCTTTGCAGTCAGACAAGGCATGTTTCTCAAAGCAGTTTATCTACCTGGTCAGGAGAACCTCTTGGCAGACAAACTAAGCAGGATTCTCCAGCCTCACAAATGGCAGTTGAATCCACTGGTGGTCCAACCAACTTTTCTACGATGGGGACTTCCATCAATCGATCTCTTTGCAAGTCCACTAAACCGGCATCTGCCCAGGTTTTGCTCCAGACAGCCGCATCCCCTAAGAATGGCAGCAGATGCGTTTCCGATTTGGTCTACGGGCCTCCTGTATGCATTTCTTCCCATGCCCCCAGTGGCCCGAACTCTGTTCAAGATTCTACGGGACAAGGCCTCGGTGATTCTGGTAGCCCCCAGATGGCCGAGGCAACCGTGGTTTCCACTTCTTCTGCATTTGGCGGTGGAAACTCCATTCCCTCTGGGCTTGCAACTCGATCTCCTGTCTCGGGATCAGGGTTCCCTTCTGCACCCCCAATCTCAGATCCCTCCATCTGATGGCCTGGCTGCTGAAAAGATAGTGCCAGCTCCCTTACTTCTACCTAGGGAAGTTGAAGAGGTGGTGTTGGCCTCTAGGAGGCAGTCCACCAGAAAGTCCTATGCCCTCAAGTGGCGTAGGTTCTCAATATGGTGTGCTCAGCGCAATGAAGACACTTTCTCCTGCCTTGTGCCAGTAGTACTACAATACCTACTTCACCTGTCAGACCTAGGCCTTAAGTCCAACTCTGTTCGGGTCCACCTGAGTGCTCTATCAGCACACCACTCACCGGTGAGGGGGGTCAGTCTCTTTCGGTTCACTCCTTGGTGTCCTGCTTCCTCAGAGGCCTGCTTCTGCTCAATCCTCCGATTCGTCCACCAACCACTGAGTGGGATTTGAACGTGGTCTTGCAGCAACTTACTTGCCCACCGTTTGAGCCGATGGCTACTTGCCATTTACGCTTCCTTTCTTGGAAGGCGCTCTTCCTGGTAGCTCTCACCTCGGCCAGACGTGTGAGTGAGCTACAATTTCTGGTTTCTGATAGACTGTACACACGGTTCTATAGGAACAGGGTGGTCCTACGGACCCATCTGAAATTCCTTCCAAAAGTTGTCTCCTCCTTCCACCTCAACCAGGAGGTGGTTCTTCCGACATTCTTTCCCAGGCCGCATACCAGCTGGGCTGAAACAGTCTTGCATACCCTGGACTGTAAGAGGGTGTTTTCCTTTTTCATAGAACGTACGCGGGGGCCCCGAAGGGCTACTCAGCTCTTCATCTCCTTTGACCCTAATAAACTGGGTTTGCCTGTCTTCAAGCGTACGTTGTCCACTTGGGTAGCAGATTGTATCGCCTGGGCGTACAAGGCAGCCGGCTTCTCCTTGCAGGGTCGAGTCACGGCCCACCGTGTCAGGGCGAAAGCCGCATCAGTAGCTCATCTCCGCTCTGTTCCGTTGGCAGACATCGGCCGGGCCGCTACTTGGTCTTCAAGCCAGACTTTTGCAGCCCACTACTGCCTTGAGAGAGAGTCCTGAAGGGACAGTGCTTTCGGACAGGCGGTCCTCCGTAATCTCTTTGAGGTTTAGGCAACTCCTACCCTCCGACCCTTGTGTTGGGCTACCGTATGGGGGCATTCTCAGAGGATATTCTTATCACAGATGCTGAGGCTCTTAAGAGGGAGCCATTTCTCCAGCTTTGGGTTCCCGGTAGCCTAGAGTTGAGGAGTCCCATATGTGAGGACTGACTTCCTGCTTGGTCCTGGAGAAAGAGTAGCTACTCACCTGTAACAGATGTTCTCCAGGAGCAGCAGGAATCAGTCCTCACGACCCTCTCTCCTCCCCTGGAGTTGTAGTCATATACTTTATTTTGTTTTTTGATGTCTTTTAGCTATGTCATCAGACTGAGCAAGATGGCACCCTTGGGCGGGAAGGGGACTGTGCATGTGCACTGCATTCCCAAAGGCTTTCCTTGAAAGCTGGGGAAATGCTCCGCACGGGGCCTCCGTCGGCGCAACGTCACCCATATGTGAGGACTGATTCCTGCTGCTCCTGGAGAACACCTGTTACAGGTGAGTAACTACTCTTCCCTCTCTCTGTGATCTCTTGTATTTCATGAAGGCCTCCCTCTTTTTCTTCACCTTTTCAGCTACTTCTTTCGAAAGCCATAGCAGTCTCCTTTTCCTTTTACCTTTATTTACCATTTTAACAAAAAGGTTGGTTGCCCTTAAAATATCCCCTTTCAGTTTTGCCCACTGTTTTTCTACATCCCCCAGCTGTTCCCATCCTGCTAACGACTCCCTGAGGTATTGGCCCATCTTGGCAAAGTTAGACTTCCTAAAGTCTAAGACCCTCACCTTTGAATGGATTCTAACAGCCCTAATCCTAATACTGTACCACACCATCTGGTGATCACTGGATGCAAAATGATCTCCCACTATAACATTAGAAACACTTTCAATATTGGTAAGCACCAAGTCCAGTATGGCCCCTTCACGTGTGGGGTCTGTTACCAATTGCCTGAATAGTTCTCCCTGTAGAGAATCCAGGATCTCCTTACTTCTTTATGATACTGCAGCAGGAATGTGCCAATCAACATCTGGCATATTGAAATCCCCTATCAGTAGCACTTCCCCTTTCCTAGCAATGCTGCGTATGTCTTCAATTAACTCTCTGTAAACCTCTTCCTCTTGTGAAGGAGGTCTGTATATCACGCCATGCAAATAGATTTCTCTTTCCCTCTTTCTAGTTTAAACCACAACGCCTCCTCTCTCCCTTTTAAGCTCTGTAATTCCAAAGATTTAATAGTATTTTTTACATATAGTGCCACTCCTCCTCCCCTTCTTCCTACCCTGTCCTTTCTGAATAAAGTATAGCCAGGTATAGTTACATCCCAGTCATGGTTTTCTGTGAACCATGTTTCTTTAACTGCCACTCAATCCAAGTCAGCCACTCCCACCAAAGCTTCCACATCAGGGTTCTTATTTCCCATGCTACAGGCATTTATACACACTGCTTTCCATATGTTATCCCTGTTGCCCATTTCCATAAAGATAATTAATGTATCACCTGGTGGCTTTCACTTACCTGGGGGTTTTCTTCACCCATCCCCAACGAATCTAGTTTAAAGCCCTCTTCAGTAGATTAGCCAGTCTACTACTGAAGATGCCTCAACCTTTCTTGGACAGATAGATGCCATCTCTGCTCTGCAACCCAATGCTCCAAGCAGTGAAATTAAAGGGGCTGCATCTTGTATTTCAGTATGTGGTCTGGAGGTCCCCCTCTCCCAGAACCAGCAATAACTCACCTCCCTGAAACTACCCCATCCTCTGACACCACCCCAAGCCCCAGCACAGTCTCCCCTCAAGGACCTCCGCCCCACATCTCAAAACACAACCTCCCCTTCCAACGCCCCTCCTCAACTTCTAAAGCCCACTGGGGCCTACCTTTGATATTCTTGGTGGTCTAATGGGGTAGGCTGGCAGAAATGATCCCTCCTTGATTCTACTGGCCCTGGCTCCAGGTTCAAAATAGTGCTGGGGATCCCAGGAGATATTTTGCACCTGGAGCTAGCACCGGCTGGAGCAAGTGGGAATTGCTCCTGCAGTCTACCCCTCTAGACTTCCAGTGACTAAAAAGGTAGATCTCTTCAGGGATTTGGGAGGACCCTTTGGAGAGGGAGGATGTCTTTTGAGATCAGGGATGGGGTTGTTGTGGTCTGTACTGGGGCTTAGGGTGCACTGAGGAGAGGGTAGTTTCAGGGGGGTAGTCGTAGGTGGTGCCAGAGAAAGAGGACCCCAGACCACCTGTTTTATTGTTAGGTTCGTCTGCAAGCTGTGTTATTCATTTGAATACTAATGAGGTGTTTTTCATGCATTTGCAGCTTTGTATCTGATTAGTATTCAATATACATTGCAGGGGCAATTTGTGTTTTACAATAAAATGCAAGTTTTTGCTCTTTAACATGGTTAAGGGTAAAATACATGCACTATTCCCATAAAGCACTGTCGTAACTACCCCCATAATCTTCCATTCATACTTATGCTGCCCATTATGGTCTGAATAAGAAAGAAAGAGTGAGAGTGTTTTCAGCTGCGCTGCACTCAACACTGACCTCTTTTTCAAGCAACTCTTGAATCTCACCATATCACCTACTCTAAAAAATACAGTAAATATATAAAATATTTGCCTTTCCCAGACGCGTGCTCTCCCAGGAGGGATTGAGACAGTCTCGACCGGGCGCCTCTATCTACATCGTCGGCCCAATTGGGGCTGTTCAACTGGACGCCTCCAGCCGCTCGCCTGCCCAATCGGGGCTCTCCACCAAATTTAAAAGCAGGGCGCCAGCAGAGATCAGCCCTTTCCCAGATGCGAGCTCTCCCAGGAGGGATTGAGCCAGTCTCGACCGGACGCCTCTAACTACATCGTCGGCCCAATCGGGGCTCTTCAACCGGATGCCTCCAGCTGCTCTCCTGCCCAATCGGGGCTCTCCACCAAATTTAAAAGCAGGGCGCCAGCAGAGATCAGCCCTTTCCCAGATGCGTGCTCTCCCAGGAGGGATTGAGCCAGTCTCGACCGGACGCCTCTAACTACATCATCGGCCCAATCGGGGCTCTTCAACCATACGCCTCCAGCCGCTCGCCTGCCCAATCGGGGCTCTCCACCAAATTTAAAAGCAGGGCGCTAGCAAGCGCGCCCGCGCCTTGCAGGCCCGCGTCTTGTGGGCCCGCGCCTGAGGGGCTCGCCTGAGGGCCCTTTGGCGTGGCCCTTAGGTGGAGGCCACGCACGCTCCGAGAGCCATCTAACGGCCTGAGAGCAAGCCGCAAGCCAGGACGCAAACCAGGACGTAAATGCAGGTACCATAGTGCTCCGCATATCTAGATGCCCAGTCGTTGATAGGTAGTTGCACATTACCCTCATACACACGCATCAAACATTATACGTCGTGGTATTTATTTATTTATTTAATTTATTTATTTAAAGTCTCTTTTATACCGCGCTATTCAGCATCAGCGCGGTTTACAATAAACAGTGAACATACACATTTCCAATAGTACTTTGTGTTTACATATGAACAGGATAATCAACTTGGCTAACAGGGTAACTATGTACAACCATAAAATATACAATATATACAATTTGTAGGCTGATCATGTGTTTGTGTGGTTTTAGACAGTAGTGATTTGGGTGGATTCGGCAAATGGTGCTGAGTTTCTATTAGGTTCAGGGTAATGTATGAGGAAGAGGTAGTGTTTTCACGGCCTTCCTGAATTGGAATATGTCTGGGATTGATCTGATGTTGTGAGGAAGGTTATTCCAGATCACCGGTGCATAAAGATTGAAAGTCCTGCTAGATGTTGACTTGGAGCATTTAGTTATAGATCTTGGGACTATCAAGGTGTTTTGAGCTACTGACCTTCTGTCTCTGTTGTGGGGTGTCATCTGGATTAGCTCAGTTAGTGAGGTTGACGAGAGACCTTTGGTGGCTTTAAAGGTGAGCAGCAAGGTCTTGAATGTAATTCTACCTTGAATCGGGAGCCAGTGGAGTTGTTTCATTATAGGTGTGACATGGTCTTTTCTGGATGCTCCGTGCAGTACTCTTGCTGCGGTGTTCATTGCCATTTGCAGTGGGTTTAGGGTGTTTTGGGGGAGACCTTGAAGTATTGCATTTGCATAATCGAAATGCGGGATAATTAGTGCTTGATAGATAGTCCTGAAATCATCAGGCTCCAGCAGAGATCTTAGGTATCTAAGGGATCTAATTTTATGATATACTGCCCTTACAGTATTACTTATATGAGCTTGCATATTTAGGTTCTGGTCTAGTGTGATGCCGAGGTATCTGATCGCGGATTTGGTCTGGAGGTCTGCTTCCTTCACTTTCAGTACTGTTGGGGCATTGAAGTTACGGTTTCTTGTAATGAACATCACCTCCGTCTTCTTGTGTTGAATCCGGAGGTTTTGGGATTGTAGCCAATTGGATATTTCGTTTATGCAGCATGTTATTGGTTCGAGGTCTGGGTTATCTGTTGTAAAAGGCGTGTATAATAGCACATCATCTGCGTATATCATGCAGTTAATGTTGAAAGACCGGATCAGGTTGCAGAGAGGTTGCATGTATATATTGAATAGTAAGGCGGAGAGGGAGGATCCTTGTGGGACACCTTGGCTTTGGTGGAATGGTTCTGATGATGTGTTTCTGGATCTCACCTGCTGCCATCTGTCCGAGAGGTAGGACCTGCACCACTCGAGTGCTTTACCGGAGATTCCTTTTTCTTTGAGGCGTTCTAGGAGGCACTCATGGCTAACGGAATCAAATGCTGCCGCGATGTCAAGGAAGACAAGGACAAAGCCTTGGCGGGTATTGTCGATGCCTGATATTATGTGGCTGAAGAGTGTGGTGAGAAGGGTCTCGACCCCGTGAGATTCTCTAAATCCATGCTGGCATGGATCCAGTGGTGCATTGGAATCAATGTGATCTTGTATTTGTCTCTGAACTATCTTTTCCATTATTTTTGCAAGCAATGGTATGCTTGCTATGGGTCTGTAGGATTCTGGTTTCTGTTGGTCGAGTTTGTTGTTTTTTAGTAGAGGTCTTATTGAAGTTTGTTTGAGGGTGCGTGGGAAATCACCTGTTGTGAACGATTGTTGAATAAGTCTGGATATGATTGGACTGAGGTCAGTCCGGAGTTCCTTGACCCAGAAAGCTGGGCATGGATCAGATTGCGCTGTGGACGTATTGATGGCTGCTATGGTGTCTTCGATGCATCGTTTGGATGGAGTTGAGAAGGTAGTGAGTGGTGTTTGATTGTAGGGCTGAAGGATGATGCTGGACGTTGGGTTGTTGTTTATCTGACAAAGTTTAGTTTGTAGATAATCCGCATATGTTTGAGGATGGATTCCATTTGTTTGTTCTGATGCAGGTTCTGTTGTAAGTTGCTTAACGAGGGCAAACAGGTCACGAGGTTTGTTGAGGGATCTTTTTAAAGTGTCGGCGTGGTAACGTCTCATGGTTTCAGTCACTGCGGTACGGTGCGCTGTGAGTTGTAAATTGTATGCCTTTTGGTCTGCTTCTGAGCGTGAGCGGCGCCAGCGTCTCTCAAGTTTTCTTAGTGTCGCAAGTGAGGCTTTCAACTCAGTAGAGTACCATGCTGCTGTGTGTCGTTTCGCTTGAGGTTTGTTTTTTGCTGGGCGAACAGCTAATGAACTGAATATTTCGTTCCAATTGGAGACTAGTTCATCAGGGTTGTGCGCTGGTGAGTTCATTAGTGGGAATGCTGATTTCAGGATTAGGTCTTTGTTGAATGGTTGGAATCTTCTCGGCGGATTGTTGGACTGACCGATTGCTGTGCTTTCATCTTTTTGGACATGGCTTGGCTGGGGAATTTGGAATAGGATTAATGAGTGATCTGACCATGGGACAGCGGTGATTGATATATCAGGGATGGTTGTTTCTCTGGAGGTTGGGTCTGTTGTGAATATTAGATCTAGCATGCCTCCTTTTATATGGGTAGGTTCCTTGATTAATTGGCTATATCCTAGATCTTTCATGGCTTCGAGGAACGCCTTTGAGTGAGAGTCTTGCAGGGAGGGGAGGTTGAAGTCTCCTAGTACCCAGCTTGTTGTATGTGGGCTCTGGGAGTTTGCGGCTGCATCTATTATTGTTGTTAGTGCATCTGCATCAGATGATGGTGCTCTGTAGAGTAGATAGATGGAGGAACACTTGTTCTCTATCGAGATTGTGTCTAGGAGTGGTGAGCTGGTTGCATCTTTTATGTTGAATTGAAGATCAGATCTGGTGATGGCGAGGACGCCGCCTCCTCTTTTGGCTGCTCTATGACATGTATGGATAGAGAAGTTAGCAGGCAGGAGCTGATTGAGTATCACGTTGTCATCACAGGAAAGCCATGTCTCGGTGATCAGTAGTAGGTCAAGGTTATGTAGTGATATCATATCTGAAATTACCGGCCATTTTTTACGTACAGATCTTGCATTTACAAGGGCACATTTCATGTTTCGAGGGAGGGGGTTCTCTTTTTGTTTCTTCTTCTTGTTGTGCTGTAATGATACCTGCAGGAGGTGGTGGTGGTGAATTTGGGAGGTTTCCTGTGATTGATAGAATGGGGTATCTGGCCATCTCTTTCTATAACTGTGGATAGTTGGTATGTGGTTGTTGTTAGTGTATAGGCAAGTGACATTGCTTAAGCCTGTAGCAAGGAGGTAGAGGGCAATCGAGATGATGCAGGGTAGGGCCATTTTGTGTGCTTTGTTGCGGTGTAGATCTGGGCTGGGAGGTTGGTTGGTGGTGGTGGGTAGGTATGTTGTCTGGTTGTGATAGATTGCTCTATCTTTGGTTCAGTCGTAGGAGGGCTGCAGTTTGTGGTGGGCTCTCGATCTATCGGGAAATACTGGAGCTTATATATTACATTTTAAATCATAGGATAAAAATACGTCCGGATTTTAAGTTGCTTGTACACAGTCTGTTAGTGATGGTTACCGTGGTTGCTGATGGCAGATAAAGGCTGGTAAACTTAGATAACTGCAAATTACACAGGTATATTGAGCCAAAGTTAACTGGGACTGGCTGGTTACATAGATTAAACAACCTACTTTAGAGGTAATTGTAAATAGGAGGTTAAACTGGTAAAATCTGTAAGAATAAGACTAGTAGCAGGTTACACAAGTATCAATTATCTGAGCTAACTAGGTCTAGTAGGTTATATAGATATGCTACATACATCATAGGACAAGTATAGATGATATGTTAATCTGGCAGTATCAGGATATATGTATGAGCAATATATATTCTTGGGGTTTACAGTAAATGGTACCTCTGTTTGGGTTGTCCAGTCCGCTGTTTCTAAGACAGCTACAGTGTAGGGTAGGTAGTTTGCTTAGAGTGCATTGATTTTACTTGCGTTTTCGCTGTCTGGTGTTCTGGGTTCGTTCCTTGCTGGTCTTCGGGTCTGGTGGTTGGAGGATGGCCTCCGTCACTGGCCTCCGCCTAAGGGCCACGCCAAAGGGCCCTCAGGCGCGGGCCCGCCAGGCGCGGGCGCGCCCGATGGCGCGAAGATTTAAATGAGTTGCACAGCCCCGACTGGGCTGTGTGCAGCGGATGGCCCCTCCTGCCGCTGGTGACTCGATCCCCGGGAAGGGGAGAGTTGCTGGTGGTGGTGGGGGCCGAAGAGGAGCAGCGCCCGATGGCGCGAAGATTTAAATGAGTTGCACAGCCCCGACTGGGCTGTGTGCAGCGGATGGCCCCTCCTGCCGCTGGTGACTCGATCCCCGGGAAGGGGAGAGTTGCTGGTGGTGGTGGGGGCCGAAGAGGAGCAGCGCCCGATGGCGCGAAGATTTAAATGAGTTGCACAGCCCCGACTGGGCTGTGTGCAGCGGATGGCCCCTCCTGCCGCTGGTGACTCGATCCCCGGGAAGGGGAGAGTTGCTGGTGGTGGTGGGGGCCGAAGAGGAGCAGCGCCCGATGGCGCGAAGATTTAAATGAGTTGCACAGCCCCGGCTGTGTGCAGCGGATGGCCCCTCCTGCCGCTGGTGGTACCTGCGCAGATAACAGCTGAGCTTAACCTGCTGTCATAATCCTACCAGTTCCATGACCCACTGAGAAGAGTATTCGTGAAGGTCCTCCTGCCACAGGCGCACCTACGATTGTACCACCTAGACTACTACACTGCCTATCCTGCTATACTGTATCCTTGGTACTGCCTGTATCCTTTGTTACTGCTTTGATTCCATACATTGCTGAATCGTTGTAGCATTGTACTATTGTATTGTCCATCCCCATAGCACTGCTTTTACCCACGCATGATTGTGCTGCATTAGATTGCTATACTCCTTTGCCCATGATTGTGCCATACGGCTTCGCCCAAGATTCCACTATAACGTGCCCATGACTGGGCTATACTACTTTGCACATGATTGTACTGCTTAGACTGCTACACTGCTTTGCCCATGATTGTGCTGCTCAGATTGCTACACAGCTTTGCCCACCCATCACTGTACGGTTGCCCATGATTGTACTTTGCCCATGATTGTACTGCTTAGACTGCTATACTGCTTTGCCCATGATTGTGCTGCTTGAGACCGCTATACTGCTCGCCCATGACTGTGCTGCTTAGATTGCTACACAGCTTTGCCCATCCATCACTGTACTGTTGAGACTACTATACCACTTACTCAGAGATACTGCTTTGCCCATGATTGTTCTGCTTAGATTGCTATACTGCTATACCACTATACCACTTACTCAGATATACTGCTTTGCCCATGATTGTACTGCTTAGCTTGCTATACTGCTTTGCCCATGATTGCTTTGCCCATCCATCACTGTACTGTTGAGACCACTATACCACTTACTCAGAGATACTGCTTTGCCCATGATTGTGCTGCTTAGATTGCTATACAGCTTTACCCATCCATCACTGTACTGTTGAGCCTACTATACCTCTTACTCTGATATACTGCTAGCAATCCCTGTATTTCTTCCTCTACCCACACTGTGATATCACCTTGCACTTAATGTGATACTACTGCTACACCCATATCACAAGTAAGCAACACACCAAGATTTTTGAATCTCCTCCGCCGGAGTTGAGACACAATATGGCACCCGCAAGCATTTACATAGCTGCTGTATATCTCCTAACATGTTGGCTAGGTAATGCTGTGGCATTTGCCCCACACCATAATCAAATTCCCATCCTTCAAAGCCACAGGAGGAGGTGGACAAGCACTTCCTACCACCCATTCAGTGTGGATGCGCACCCTCGCCAACCCCACTTACTACATATAGCAACACAACATAATCCAAAAGTGCAGAAAGAAATACCCTCCTACCAGCGAAATATTCAATGTGCTCTCATTAACGCACGATCAATACGTAAGAAATGGCCAGTCATATCAGACATAATCTCCCTCCATTGCCTAGACATACTCTTTATAACTGAGACATGGTTATCGAGTGACGATAATGTACTCATCAACCAGCTCCTACCTAATGGCTTCTCAATACACACATGTCACAGAGACGATAAACGAGGAGGAGGTGTTCTCGCTATCACCAAAACCGACCTCTATTTCCACCTGAGCAATACAGCCAACGCAACACACATAGACACAATCACCATTACCAATAAACATTGCTCCTTCAACCTGATATACAGGGCCCCATCCACAGACTCCGATTCCCTCACAACATTAATCGAGCTCGCATCCAACTCACATTCCCCAAGCACACCAAGCTGGGTTGTGGGTGATTTCAATTTACCATCTTTGCAAGACAACAGGCCTCATCATTCCTGGATGCTTTAGAAGAATTAGGATACATACAACTTGTCGATGAGCCCACCCATACGAAAGGCAGAACATTGGACCTTGTTTTTGCCCCTCTAAATACCTTTAACACAATAAACACCACAATACTGTCCACTACTGCAGTCCCCTGGTCTGACCACATGTTAATTATCTTCCAAATATCTCTACCCAAAAAACTCCAGAAGAGTGTTGATAAGTCCAGCAGCTCCAAAAGAGCACCACGCAGGTTCCAAGCCTTTGACAAGGACCTAATTTTAGATCAAACCCGTGCACTCTTCGACCTGACATTCCATGACCCCGAAAAATGGGTTTCCACATGGAATGAAAACTTCAGTTCCATTACATTACGACCACCACCAGACAATCCTACCAAGAAAAGAACTTCTGCAGTTTGGTACTCCAAAGAGCTTAGATCATCACTCTCCTGCCTGAGAAAACTGGAAAGACGCTGGCGCCATACTCACGCCACTGAGGACCTAAGGACATACAACATTCAACTAGAAAGACACCGCCAAGCAATATCTGACAGCATGAAAAGATTCCACACTGACACACTAAAGCAGTCCCTAAACAAACCACACGACCTGTTCACCATGATAAAGAACCTAGCAAAAGAGCCAGGACCAGAGCAACCTAGTCAGATCCACCCCCAAGCCTTTGCCGACTACTTAAAAGCAAAACTGTGCCAGACTGATAAGTCCCCTACACCTACCATGGCACCCGAGCAGAGATCCTCAGCCCTACTGCCCACCTTCTCTAAGCCATCTGCAAAACACATCGAGGACATAATTGCTGGAATCAACACAACAACCGCACAAACCGACCCCTGCCCAGTGTCCTGGATAAAAGAGTTACGATCTACTGTCAGCCCTTTTATAGAAAAGCTTATAGATTGCTCATACATGACAGGCACCTTTCCCCAATCCCTCAAATGTACCTCAATCAGGCCGCTCCTCAAAAACAACAAACTTGACCCTAAGAAGTCTGACTCGTATAGACCGATATCAAGCATACCACTCTTGGCAAAAATAGTCGAAAATGATGTCCAAAGACAAATTCAAGATCATATTGATGCCTCTGCCCCACTTGATCCATGTCAGCATGGCTTCAGAGCCAAACATGGGGTTGAAACTCTCCTCACCACTCTCTTTAGTACCATAATAGCAGGAATCGACAACATATGCCAAGGATACGTGCTCATATTCTTGGATATAGCTGCGGCCTTCGATTCTGTCTCCCACGACCTCCTCTTACACCGCCTTGAAGAGAAGGGAATTTGTGACCTAGCACTTGAATGGTGCAAGTCATATCTCTCAGATAGATGGCAACACGTAAGATCAGATGAAGCAACATCAGAACCTTTCCACCAGAGTCAAGGAGTCCCACAAGGATCCTCTCTCTCTGCTCTGATGTTTAATATATATATGTAACCTATCTGCGAGATCATCTGGTCTTTCAAGGTGAAGTGCCTGTTATACGCCGATGATGTTCTCCTATATATGCCTTTCGTGACGGATAACCCCGACCTTTCACCACTGACGGACTGTTTCAACACAGTATCCAGATGGCTCCAATCGCAAAACCTCTGAATTCAATATAAGAAAACAGAAGTCCTTTTCATCACAAGGAATCCAAAATTCATCACCCCACCTTGCTTGAAGGTCCTGGATGCAGAACTTCTCACCAAACCCTCCATTAGATATCTGGGAGTCACACTACACCAGCGACTAGACATGAAGATCCATACAGGCAATGTAGCAAGAGCTGTATACCATAAAATCCGATCACTTAGACACCTACGCACCTTACTGGAACCGGATGACTTCTGGACAGTGTACCAAGCCTTGGTTATACCGCATCTTGACTATGCAAATGCCATACTCCAGGGTCTCCCGCAATCAACGTTGCACCCTTTACAGCTTGCAATGAACGCAGCCGCAAGAGTGCTCCAGACTGCGTCCAAGTGGAAACACATGACACCCATCCTTAAACAGCTCCACTGGCTTCCCATAAAAGGTAGAATCACGTTCAAAACCGTAATTCTTACCTTCAAGATCATAAATAGGCTCACCCCATCAGCCCTGACGGACCTCATACAGATAACCCCCTGAACAGATCGAGAAGATCCTCAGTGGCCAATAAACTAATAGTCCCAAGACAAAACGACCAAGTGCCGCCAGACAACCATGAACAGGGCATTCAAATTCTCTGCACCAAAATGCTAGAACACCCTCCCACCCAGAATAAGGGCAATCACTAATTTAACTCAGTTTAGGAAAGTTCTGAAATATTATCTTTTCCTCGTGCAAATGCCTCATCAGCAAACTAGCCAAATCAAGCAAATGTTCAGCCAGTTCGCTGAGTACAGTTGTAAATAGTGTCATCAACCCCCCCCCCCCCTGGTGGCCAGTGGCTGCAAGGGCAGGTTGAGCATATTTATTATTTGTGGAGGAAAAATACTTTTGGATGCCAGGTGCACCCTGGTCTTGGCAGTCCTCCTCCTTATAGGAATAAGTTGTGTAGACCAGAATGGAGGGTAAATAAGGCTTTTATTTCCCCTTTCAAGCACTGAGGTTCACTAGGTAACAGAAAATAAGGTGTTCTCCTTCTTTGTCAGGGTTTTTACCAAAGCATAGTTAAACAAGTGAACTGTTACATACTTCACAGCTTCTTGCAAAAACACAACACTGGATTTTTCAAACTTCGGAGCAAAGTAAAATTAGTGAGCTTTTTCCCTTTCGCTCAACATGAACAAAAACAATATCAGAGCTTGTCTAAATAAGTTACAGCTCGGGGAGTGACTCAAAACTCGCTACGACACAAACCGAGCAGTCCATTACTTCTTCCTGGGACAATGTAACTGAGTCCACAGACTCTACCTGCATGGGCTCTGGTTCATTTGTGCCTCCCTCTGTACTTGACCTTTCCCTGGCTGCTGTGGTTTGAAAGTCAGTACTTCTTCTCCCTAGCTTCCAGCTAGGCTGTTCTAGGGCTTTCAGGTAAATAGCAGGGTTTGTCCCTATGCCCCTACATGATGGCTTAAAGAACTCCTGCCGGCTTCCTTTTCTCTCAGACCAGTTATCTGGCTTTAAAGACGTTCTAGGAGCTGGGCCATTCTTTGGGAAAAAATAGTCACCGTACCTTGGCTTCGTGAAGTCAGGGCGTCTCTTACTTGCCCACTCAGGCACCGCTCTCGGGCCACGGTCTCCTTTGCAGACTCCCTCTGGAAGCCTCCTGGATACTGTCTGTCCTCTCTGCAGCTTGGGAAGACCCTGTAAAGAATCCAATCTTCTTGGCTTCTTAGTATAAGTCAATCTCCTGTCAGAACCTTTTCTCCCAGTACCTTTTAATCCTGTTTCAGACCCTCCTGGTGAGCAGAGGCCTCTCTCCCGGCTGGGCTCTCTGCCTTTGGGATTTCTTCCAAGCGGCTCTCTTTTCGGTCTGTCTCTCCCAGGTCTCTCTCTCACTCCGGCTCTTTTGGGTCTGCTCCTTTCACTCTCTCTTTCTGAGCTCTCCTCTGAGCTCCCTTCTGAGCTCCCTTCCGAGGTTCCTTCCTCTCTCCTCCCTTCTGAGTTGGCCCTCTGCTTATAAAGGCCTTTTATTTTTGAGTTTCCTGGGCTACCCCTCAGGTGGAGCTGATTAGCTCCTGCGCAATCAGTACCCGGGTGTGTTAGCTCAGCCTCTGTAAGTTCATGCCTGCTCCCTCTAGCTGCTCTGCAAGGGAACTGCATCTTCTGCACGTTAGCTGCTTTGTAAGGAACAATGTTTTTTTCTAAGCTTTTGCTTTCAGTGGCTTCAGCCCTATCACAATAGTTACCCACGTTTCTACCCAAGTTCTGTTTCCTGTTAATTGTAAACACAAATCGACGGTTTTGAAATGTGTAATTAAATGGTTCTATGTAAACCGCACTGATGGAAAATAGCACGGTATATAAGCGAATGGAAATAAATAAATAAATAAAATAAAATAACAGCAGGGTGAACCTTGGTATTCACCTAATTATGTACCTGACTTAATCCTGCTTGTTCACGGAAAGGGCAATGTGGTTCACCTCTAAAAGGTGTTTTTTCCATGGACAACAAGATTGATCAAGCACACAATTCCTCCCACCTCTCTTTCCTTTTATATTATTTATTTCATTGCATAATAGTTCTTCACAAACTTATTTCTTCTTCTAATAGGTGTCACAGTCTTCTCTTTGATAAAAAAGGGAACTTTTTGTTCAAATCATGAAGAAGCAGCAGAAATACTGAAGTCACAGTCAACCAGGAAAATGCTAAACATATACTAAATCAAATATCTTCCCTTTCTAGCCCCTTCAAAAGTGTGTGAACTGAAACAGTCAATCTTGAAAAAAAACAAGGAGGCTGCGTTTATTTTACCATTCTATTCTTTGTGTCAGATAACTATGTGGGACTGATATATTTCATTCACTCTTTCAAGTGCTATCTCTTTCTGTAAAAGAAAAAGGTTTATGAAACATAAACCTTTTAGTGTACTGTTTAATATTAATCTAATCTGAATAATTAGGTCTCTCATTTGAACTCAAATCAATAAAATATATTGCTCATTTCATAAAATCAAAGATAAACCCTACACTTTCTTCTGTAAGTGCAGACTGTATGATTTCATACTACACCAAAAATGTCCTATCCACTATTTCTCCAACTTCTCATGAAGTTATCTTATTAGTTAAACCTGATGATAGAACTCTTCCTCTCTAATCCATTCTGTATATTGCCTCTTCTCTTCTTCTTTTTCTTAATTGTCTTTAGCAACTCCCAATCACTCTTTTTGATTCTGTTCCTGTACCATTAAGGAGATCAGCAGCCCTAATCTAGGGACTCGCCGAGTTGTGTGCCTTATCCAGTCTTGCATGTGATGGAAAAAATGAATGTTCTTTACATGTAACAGGTGTTTTCTATAGACAGTCAATAAGACACAATCATACCCACCTCCCCAGACGTTGCTTGTCTTGAGCTTTGGAACGAACTAAAGAAAGAGAAAACTACAGTGCGTGGAAGGGAATGTGCATACTCAGAAGTATGAGCTGTGCCAATAAGGCATGTAGTTTTACATGATCCATTTGTAGGCATTTTCAGGGATGGAGCATGGGTATAATTTATAAAATACATGTGAACAAGCAGGCGTAAATGTTTGTGGCTTTAATCTAGTTGCAATTTCTGTCACTTTTGCTCTAGGATTTTATAAAAACATCACTACTTATAGAAACATAGAAACATAGAAATATGACGACAGAAAAAGACCAAATGGCCTATCTAGTCTGTCCTTCCATATCAACAACTACAACAGTCCCCTTTTTACCTTTAGAGATCCTCTGTTTGTCCCATGCTTTTTTGAATTCAGTTACTGTCCTCATCTCTACCACCTCCACTGGGAGACTATTCCACGGATCCACTACTCTTTCTGTAAAGAAATATTTCTGCATATCACTCCTGAATCTATCTCCCTTCACCCTCATCCCATGTCCCCTTGTAGCAGAAATTGCTTTCAATTGAAAGAGGCTCTCTCCCTGAACATTTATGCCACGGAGGTATTTAAACATCTCAGTCATATCACCTCTATCCCGCCTTTCCTCTAAGGTGTACATATTAAGATCCTTAAGTCTGAACATAACAACATAAGAACATAAGATATGCCATACTGGGTCAGACCGAGGTCCATCAAGCCCAATATCCTGTTTCCAACAGTGGCCAATCTAGGTCATACGTACCTAGCAGTATCCCCAAAAGACACAGGTTCCACAATGCTTGTACTCCATCAAGCATTGATTATCCTGGGTCCCTTTTTAATAATGGTTTATGGACCTTTCCTCCAGGAACTTGTCCAAACCTTTTTTAAACCAAGCTACACTAACAGCTCTTACTACATCCTCCGGTAACAAATTCCAGAATTTGATTACACGTTGAGTGAAAAAATATTTTCTCTTATTTGTCTTAAATAGTTTTTTTTAAAGAGTCATTTACGATGTTCAAGTGGGAATTACTTTATGAAATTACCTACTCTATGAGGTGCGATCAAAAAGTATTGAGACTTGTACAAGAAGTATAACACTGACAGTTATTGCACTCAGTCTCAAAGTAGTCCCCTTTCAATAAAACACACTTCCTTTAGCGTTTCTGCCATTGCTGGAAACAATTATGAAATGCCTCTTTCGTTGTGCTGTTTAGCTGCTGTGTCAAATTTTGCTTAATGGTCTCCAAGTAGTTGAATCTCCTTCCTTTAGTGGTAATTTCAGTTTTGGAAACAAGAAAAAGTAACAGGATGCAAGGTCAGATGAGTACTGAGGCTGACGGACTCGCTTAATCACCTGGACCGGATGGTATACATCCCAGAGTGTTGAAAGAACTGAAATATGAGATTGCAGACCTGCTATTGGTAATCTGTGAACTTTCATTAAAATCATCTGTAATACCTGAAGATTGGAGGGTCGCCAACGTAACACCAATTTTTAAAAAAGGTTCCAGGGGTGACCCGGGAAATTACAGACCGGTGAGCCTGACGTCAGTACCAGGGAAAATGGTAGAAACCATCATAAAGAACAAAATTACACAACATGTAGATAGTCATGGCCTAATGGGAGACAGCCAACATGGCTTTAGACAAGGAAGATCTTGTCTTACTAATCTGATATGTTAATTTGAAGGTGTGCATAAACAGGTAGACAAAGGTGAGTCGGTTGATATAGTGTATCTGGACTTCCAGAAAGCTTTTGACAAGGTCCCCCATCAGAGACTTTTGGCAAAGCTAAAAAGTCATGGGATAGGAGGCAGTGTACTATTGTGGATCGGGAACTGGTTAAAAGATAGAAAGCAGAGGGTAGGGCTAAATGGCCAATATTCCCAATGGAAAAAAGTGAATAGTGGAGTACCCCAGGGATCTGTACTGGGTCTGCTACTTTTTGACATATTCATAAATGACCTGGAAAAGGGAATAACTAGTCAGGTTATCAAATTTGCAGATGACACAAAACTGTTTAAAGTTGTTAAAACCCAAGAGGATTGTGGAAAACTGCAGGAGGATCTGGATAAATTGGAAGACTGGGCATCCAAATGGCAGATGAAATTTAATGTGGACAAATGCAAAGTTATGCACCTAGGAAAGAACAACCCACACTATAGTTACACGATGCAAGGCTCCACATTAGAAACCACCACCCAGGAAAAGGACTTAGGAGTCATCGTGGATAACATGTTAAAACCCTCCGCCCAGTGTGCAGCGGCGGCCAAGAAAGCAAATAGAATGCTAGGTATCATAAAGAAAGGGATGGAGAATAAAACAAAGGATATTATAATGCCTCTGTATCGCTCCATGGTACGACCGCACCTTGAATATTGTGTGCAATTCTGGTCGCCGTATCTTAAAAAGGACATAGCGTTATTAGAAAAAGTACAGAGAAGAGCCACCAAATTGGTGAAGGGGATGGAAGGCTACTCCTATGAAGAGAGGCTAAAAAGGTTAGGGCTCTTTAACCTGGAAAAGAGACGGCTGAGGGGAGATATGATAGAGGTCTATAAATTAATGAATGGAGTGGAACGGATAAACGTGGATCAATTGTTTACGCTATCAGAATATAGAAAGACTAGGGGACATGTAATGAAGCTACAGGGTAAACTATTTAAGACAAATAAGAGAAAATATTTTTTCACTCAACGTGTAATCAAACTCTGGAATCTGTTACCGGAGGATGTAGTAAGAGCTGTTAGTATAGCTGGGTTTAAGAAAGGTTTGGACAAGTTCCTGGAGGAAAGGTCCATAAACCACTATTAAAAAGGGACCCAGGATATCAATGCTTGACCCAGTACAAGCATTGTGGAACCTGTGTCTTTTGGGGATATTGCTAGGTACGTAGGACCTAGATTGGCCATTGTTGGAAACAGGATACTGGGCTTGATGGACCTCGGTCTGACCCAGTATGGCATGTCTTATGTTCTTATGTTCTTATGTGTTTGCCCAAGAACTGCTGGACAAGATGTGATGCATGAGCTGGGGCATTATTGTGATGAAGCAACCATTCACCATTCCTATGCAACTCTGGCATCTTACGACAAACTGCATTTTTCAAATGAGTCAGAACTTGGATGTAGTACTCCTAATTGATGGTTTGGCCTTTTGGAGCATACTCATGATGAATAATACCCTGGCCAAAGAAAACTGTGAACATGACCTTGACATTGCTCCTCACCTGATGGGCTTTCTTGAGTCTGGAGGAGTTTGAAGTCTTCATTGTGAGGATTGAGCCTTAGGTTTTGGGTCATAACCATAAACCCATGATTCAATACCAGTAATAATCTTTCTGATGAAATCTGAGTCATTTTCAACACATTTCAACAACTCCCTGGCTGCAGACAGTCCATCTTCTTTTTGGTCCGGGGACAGGAGTTTCAACATGAATTTTGCAAACACATCTCTCATCCCCAAATCGACAGTAAGAATTGACTGTACTGACCCAAAATGGATGTTCATGCCCTCAGCAAGCTCCCTGAAAGTCATTCGAAGATTGGAGCGTATTGCAGCACGCACCGCTTCAACTTTGTCTTCGTTCCTGTTCGTGGATGGCCTTCCAGAACATTCGTTACTGTCAACACTTTGGCAGCCCTCTTGGAAACGTTTTTACCAGCCATAAACTCGAGCATGACTCAGGCATTCATTGCCATACACTTACTGTAACTTGTCATTAAGTCTCTTTGCACAAATATCCAAGTTTCTGGCAGAATTTAATGCAGATCCGCTGTTCAATTTTTTCACTCATCGTAAATCTGACAAACTGCTTTTATATGATATCAAACATCACGTAATTTAAAAAAGTACATGTGTGCTGCAGCCATACTACACTCTATACATGCAGAGCACATAACTACTGTACAGTAGGTCATTGCATGCTTAATAGCATCATGATGCAATGTATTGTTAATAGCTACACAACAAGTCTCGAAACTTTAGATCACACCTCGTATGTCCACAATTATCCATCTGTAATGGGAGTGTGATTTGAGGTGTTCCAGGGACAAACTGATACATCTAAATTATGGTATTTAGCTAATAAATATATAAAATAGATGCCAAGTGGCTGTACCAGTAGCAGGTAGAACATGAAATGTTAATTTAGACAATTCAACATATTCATGGATATTCAGCAGTATTACCTGAATAAACAGTGCTGCTGAATACACATATGGGGATGATTTTATAAGGGCACCACTTAAACGCTCAAGTGCCTATTGTGCAGGACTTGCATGAGTGAGCACTTCCTCATCCATTTTGGCTGGTTGCTATTTAGTAAGGGCGCACGGAAGTGCCAATCCGTGTACTTTCCCTTGGGCTATGCATGGGACAGGGTATGGGTGGAATGTAGGCACATCCCTGAAGGATACACATATATTATAAAATACTATGATGCAGGCATGTCTTTACACCAGTTTAAGCATGGCCAGTTACACCTGCTATAGGATAGGTATAACTGCTACACCTAGGATACAATTCATTGGCATGCTGCTATTTTATAAAATGAGGCATTTTATAAAATAGGCCTGCAACATCCATACAGTGACACATGTTGCTTGTGTAGCGGTTTGTTTGTTTGTTTTTTTATTTAACTAAATTTTATATATCTCCATTCGGTTTGAAACAATGGTTACAGCGGTTTACAAAAAATCCAAAATCGGTACGAATAACATGAATCAACATAAATCCTGAACAAGATAAACTAAGTTGAGGGATGAATAGCACAACACTAAAATTCCTAAAGATATAAGATACATTTATAATAAACCTCTGATATATATATATATATATATGTGAAGGAAAAACAGAGGCAGTGGAGGAATACCATTCACTGCATCACGATAACCTAAATCCTAAACTTCTCCAAATGCTTTACCATAAAACTATGGTTACATGATGCAAGGTTCCACTTTAGGAACCACTACCCAGGAAAAAGATTTAAGTGTCATTGTGCATAACATGTTAAAACCCTCTGTCCAGTGTGCAGCGGCAGCCAAGAGAGCAAATAGAAAGCTAGGTATCATAAGGGAAGGAATGGAAAATAAACAAAGGGTATTATAATGCCTCTGTATCGTTCCATGGTATGACCGCACCTTGAATATTGTGTGCAATCTGGTCACCATATCTTAAAAAGGATATAGCATTATTAGAAAAGGTACAAAGAAGAGCTACCAAAATGGTAAACGGGATGGAAGGATACCTCTGTGAAGAGAGGCTAAAAAAGATTGGGGCTCTTCAACCTGGAAAAGAGATGGCTGAGGTGAGATATGATAGAGGTCTATAAATTAATGAATGGAGTGAAACGGGTAAACGTAGATCGATTATTTACATCATCATAATATATAAAGACTAGGGGGCATGCAATGAAGCTACAGGGTAACCTATTTTAAGACTAATGAGAAAATATTTTTTTCACTCAACGTGTAATCAAACTCTGGAATTTGTTACATGAAGATCTAGTAAAAGCCGTTAGTGTAGCTGGGTTTAAAAAAGGTTTGGACAAGTTCCTGGAGGAAAGATTCATAAACCATTATTAAAAGGGACCCAGGATATCACTGCTTGACCCAATAAAAGCATTGTGGAACCTGTGTCTTTTGGGGAAACTGCTAGGTACTTATGACCTAGATTGGCCACTGTTGGAAACAGGATACTGGGCTTGATGGACCTTGGTCTGACCCAGTATGGCATATCTTATGTTCTTATATGTTCTTATGTTCTTAAAACCAGTGCTTTAAGCATATTTTACATTTTTTCAAGGATTCCTCCTGGTGCAAATCAAAAGGTACAAATTCCATAGTGTAGGTACTATGAAACTGAAGGCCAAAATACAAGTTAATTCAAGTTTAAAATGGGAAGGTGATGGAATGGTTAATAAATTGGAATAAGAGTATCTTAGTAATGAAAATAAGGGATGATGAGAGAGGATAGATAGGATGAGAAAACATTAAAATAGATCCTATGTGTAAGAGAGAGAATTTTATATTTAATCCTGCAAGAGACTGTTAACTATGATAATTCCTTCAGAAAAAAGGATATATGATCAATATAATTAGCCTGACACATAATTCTGACTGTTATGTTTTGCACCAGTTAGTCTTTTTAAGCTATAAGCGAGAACACCAGTTAGCAAGGAATTACAATAATCCAATTTTGTGACAATTAGACTTGAATAAGAATATTTGGCTCTTTATTACTGAGGCATTTCCACAAAGTGAATTAACTGGAGAGAAGCAAAAGAGTTCTTAACCACCATAGAAGTATGTAGTTTGAATGACAGTGAGGAATCTAACATTATGCCTATAGACCGAATGCAATATTAAATTGGTAAAGGAGTATTAGATAGAGTTTGTTGAAACGCTGAAGGAGATCTAGTCCTAAACGGCCAATATGCCTCAGATTTAGAGGCTTTTAATATCAGTTTATTCTGGGATAACCAATTAGTACAAGCCCATATAAAAGGAAACTCTCTTGACCTCGTTTTCCTCCCAATAGCCCTGCTGAGGACCTTCAACCCATCATCCTTGGAGATAAACCCTGTCCCATGGTCTGACCACCACCTTATTAAGTTTAGACTCAACATTGATGAAAATTACCAAAACAAACCCTCACAACAACCCATATCCTACAAATTAAAAAAATTCAATAAAGATGAGTTTCTAGTCCAAATACTACTTCATCTCACACTAGATCCAACCAACCTGGATGAAACAGTAGATAACTGGAACAAAGTAATATCTAATGCTGCCATGAACAATAGTTCACAGAAACAACCAACAAGACAATACAACACCCCCTGGTTCCACTCTTCACTGAAATCAATGAAATCTGAGCTTAGAAAAGCGGAACGAAAATGGCATCGTTCAAAAACCTTGACGAACCAACTAAGCTATGTAAACTTACTCAACAAATAAAAGATGACAATTGATAATGTAAATAAAGACCACTACTCCAATAGTCTAAAAAAAATCAACAAATCGACCTAGAGAGCTCTTTAGCTTAATACAAAACCTAACAAATAAAAATTATAACTCAGACTCACTGGATTACGAGATATTCCCGCAAACCTTAGCTAACTACTATATGAATAAAGTAAAGCTCCAGTCTCCTCCTACACTGGTACAGGATATAACACTGACAAACCAACTCAATACATGGTCCAACTTCCACCATATCTCAAAAGACTCCCTCAAGAAAATAATCGCCAAGTTAAATACCACTACCTCCTACCTAGACCCTTGTCCTGTTCAGTGGCTAAAAACAACCGTTCCTGAACTCACAAATTTCATGCTCCCCATAGTTAACCTATCGCTCAAGAACGGATACTTACCAACCTCTCTTAAGCACGCACAAATACATCCAATCTTAAACAACAATCTCGACAAAAACTCACCCAATTCATACCGACTAATGGTTGTGTGAAGTAGAAACCTCTAGTCTTATTCTAAGTGTAGGAAATCTCATAGAATGTGCAGAAAAGGCAAAAATCTGACTTACTAGCCAAACTAACAGAAAAAGTAGTTCAGATTCAACTCCAGGACTTCATAGATTCACCCTTAATGAACACCAATATGGTTTCCGACCATACCACGGAGTTGAAACACTTCAAGCATACCATTACTAGCCAAACTAACAGAAAAAGTAGTTCAGATTCAACTCCAGGACTTCATAGATTCACCCTTGATGAACACCAATATGGTTTCCGACCATACCACGGAGTTGAAACACTTCTTACAATTTTAACTGACACTCTGTCAAGAGGCATAGATAACTCTAAACAAGCATTTATCCTTCTATTCTTGGACATCACTGCAGCTTTTGATAGCATGAACCACCAATTGATGCTAAACAGACTTCAACAGATCGGCCTAAATGCTGTAGTCTTCAACTGGTTTACATCATACCTACAAGATAGAACCCAGACACTGAGGATTAACCAAGCTGCATCAACAACATTCAAACAAGAACAAGGGCTCCCCCAGGGCTGCGCCCTTTCGGCCCTCTTTTTCAACTTATATCTTCATCCCATTTGTCATATTTTCAGAAGATTCCACGTATACTACCACATATACGTGGATGACATTATGTTATACATTCCATTCACGATCTCAAACTCTCCAACAATATTACTAGCAGATTGCTTTAAAGACATATCACAGTGACTTAAAAACCATAACCTATACATTAATTACTCCAAAACGGAAATATTGTTCGTCACTAGAAATCAAAATTTTGTACCACCAAAGTCAATCTGCCTACAGGAAGCCAACATTGCAGTAAAAAATGAGGTGAAATACTTAGGTGTCATACTGGACCAAATCCTCAGTATGGAAACTCACATAAAAAACACTGTGAAAAAAATACATTACAAACTAAAGTTACTAAAACAGCTCCACCCACTGAGCCATCTACAGAACTTCAGATCTGTTATACAAGCTATCATCACCCCCCACTTTGACTTTGCAAACTCCATTCTACAGGGACAATCAAAACAAACTTTCAAAAGGCTTCAACTAGCCTAAAATGTGGCAGCCAGAACAGTCCTAAACATTAGAGCAATAGAACACATTACACCCATATTATCGGAACTATACTGGCTACCGATACATAGCCGCATAACCTACAAAATCCTGGTTACCACCTTTAAAATAATCCACAACATAGCCCCATCCTTCCTGAATAACCTAATCACCATTGAAACCTCAAGGGAGGAGTGGTCTAGTGGTTAGGACAAGGTACTTCAGGCCAGAGGGCCGGGGGTTCAAGTCCCACCTGGGGACAGCAATCTCAGGCCGGAGGGACTGGGATTTCTAGTCCTATAGGCACTCCTTGTGGTCTTGGGCAAGCCACTTAACCCTCCATTGCCCATGTTCCCTGTAAGTATTAGTGTATGTGTCTCATATCCCCTTGTGTTAAATGTATCCCCCAAATGACCGCTTTGACCTGGTGAAAAGCGGGATATAAATACAGCTAAATAAAATAAATAAATAAATAACCCAAAGAAGCAAAAATAAACACAAAGTTGAATTCCCAAAGGACTATAGAAAAGCCAAAAAATTAACAAATGAAAAAGCATTCTCACATGCTGCACCAATCCTCTCCCCGAGGACATCAGAGAACAAAATGACATTAAAATATTCCACAAAAAAATTAAAACATTCCTCTTTACCGCACACTACGGCTCACAACCAAGCGCAGACATTCAAGCCGACGTCAGAAGTCAAACAACAAGTTTACTAGCAAGTCAAATAGTGAGTCAAACATAAGATTGAAATTTTAATTGCAGCGGCATGTAAAAGCAATTAAAACATAAACTATGCTAATTTATTGTATATAGTTAAGGGTATACCTACCCTTTAAAGTTTGTATGCCATCAATGTAAATAGTTATTTTAGTCCCATGTTTCAGTGTACTTTTAAGAACATTGTTACTTGTAAACCGTGCTTGATCATGTGGAAAGCGCGGTATAAAAATGTTAAATAAATAAATAAATAAAAATTATGAAAAGATATCCCAAAAAAGATGGGTAATCCAAATCTGAACGTCCTTAGCATAAGAAAAAGGACTAAATCCATGGTCCCGTATTAAAATAGTGAGAGATGCCAAGAAAATATTAAAAGGGAGATGTGCCAGAATAGACTCTTTGGGATGCCGTGTAGCATAATTGTTTAAGAGATATTATCAATGGTAAACATAAACAATCAAAGTGAAATATGATGAAAACCATTGAAAAGCTGACTCCGTCACTCCTACTTCTTGAAGTCTCAGGAGATTATAATCAGCTAGGTCAAATGCTGAACTAAGATCCAGCTGAATTAGCAGCACATCATGACCATTTTCCCAATGCACATATTATCTCATTGAGCATAGCCAGAAATGCTGATTCTGTACTACTGTATATCCTCGGCGAAAGCCTGGATATAGGAAGAAGGGCATTAATAGCCTCCAAGAAGGTGGATAACTGTTGAAAGACTGCCTTTTCTGAAATCTTTGCTAAACAAAATTAAGGTTGGTAATAGGATGATAGTTTGAGGTACTGCAGGATCAAGCCCCCGTTTTTTTGTTTTTTGGGGTTTTTTTAAATAGAGGATGGATATAACTTTCCTTCCAGGCTTGAGGAACAATTCTTTCAGTCAAACTGAAGTTAACCAGATGCAGTATTTCATCTGATAAGTATGATGCAAGCTTTTTCCAAAGCTAAATGGAAAATGCATTAGGAAGGAGCTTCCCAGGATGGATCTTTGATAAACTAAAGCAAGAGAGAGGAGTAAAGATGCTGAGACAGCTCCATGACAGTGCCATAGGCCTAGGAACAGAGATGGAAACATTAATTTCATTCATGCTCTTAGAAATTATCAAAGTGTACTGTCCAATTAGACTTATAGTGCTAATCAAGACCTAAGTTTTTGATTGCAAATACAGAGCATACTGTTTTGTACAAAAACAGAATCAGAAGTGCTTCAGAACCTCTAGTAAACCGAGAAATAGCTAAGAAAAGTTGATGAGAATGAGAGCTATTCTCATATATAAACTGTGAAACATATGGGCCCTTTTACTAAAAGTTAACGCACATTAAAGTTAATACATATTAAGTGCCAATACGCTCATAGAAATAAAAGAACTTTGGGGAACTAAATGCACATAACTTCATTAACGCGCATTAAAACCTTTAATAAAAGAGCCCCATAGTTCTTTTTCACTTGTCTAATGGCAACTTTAAGTTGGTGCTGCCTCTGCTTACAAGTAGCTAAGGCATATTGGTCTTGATGTTTATACCAGGCACATTCTGCCATCCTAACATCTCATTTTAATTGATGAATAGAGGAGTACCAAGGATGGAAGGGTTGTTTATGACACCCATATTGTCTAAGAAAAATGTAGCTATCTAATCTAGGGCCAAAATTTCAGTTAAGCGGTGCTATGCACCGTGTCAGCACATAGCACGCCCACTTCCCGCCTAACCCAGATTTTCCATGCCGGGGTCATATGTGGCCCCAGTATCAAAAATACAGGTGTCGCCTCACAGCCAGGTAGCCGCAGGAGCTATCCGCGTAGCACCAGTTTTCGATGCTATTCAGTTAGTCCCAGCACCTTAAAGATAGGCGAAGTTTTCCATAGGTAGCACCATGGCCCGCCTCTGCTCTGCCTCGGAACATCCCCAACACGCCTTGATGCTATGTGGATAGCATCTGGGTGCGTTAGGGACATATCCTTGATTTTCGAAGGGCACTACCCTTGTAGGTACCCTTTGAAAATCCCAGATAAGGCCTTTACTCTGGTAACTAGGGAGGTTACCCATCTAAAGGTCTTTGAAAATCAGGCCCCTAGTTTCTAATGCTATTATAAGAACAGTGATTTTCCTATCAAGTGACAGCATAGAATGAGGAATATGAAAAAGTTCCAGACATTTCTCACCATCAAAATTTTTAAGTTTCTAAATGAACCAGTCTTAGAATTGAGATTGATAGAGGAGGGAGATCTCAAACAAGATGTTATTACCGGAAAATGGTCAGACCAAAAAAGGGGAATAATTTTTGGGGGTATAAAGGAAAGGTCTGGAGAAAAGAAAAAAAGGTCCAAACATCTAAAATGACATCTAAAATTAGTAGGATTGGAAGATAGCAAAGAGAGAGAAAGAATATCAAGACTGGCCAATAAATCTGCCCATGATGTGAAACTATCTAACAGACATTCCAAATTATACAAGCTCTGTGTGGCTGAATATTGACCTTTGTGTTCTTAGGGAAACAAACTTTAAAAATAGTTTAATTTTGATTATTTGTATGTTGTTGTTTTATGTTTTTTACCCTTCAGAGAGTTTCTTGGGCAGGGCTGGATGAAATCTGATAAAAATGACAGAACACCATATATCATGAGAACTAGTCAACACTTTAATGATGTGAGTAATACTGATAAAATCTATACCATGTTCTACAACTTAAGTTATAAAATGGGTGAAGCTGATGGAAAAAAGAGTACTTATTGAGAGTGTGTCTAAAATTTCACTACCTCATTTTTACTCATTATTGTCCCTCATATCCATATATTCAAGGAAATAGCTCATTTGCTGGAACAGCTATCATTCTAAGTAATCAAGGGTTTTATGGCAAAGTCAAAGAAAAGCACACAGTATGACTTTGTACATCATTGGTTGCTGGTATGTGTTAGGTGTGTTGTAAAAATGAGTGCCTTATGCTGCCAACGCAATGATAGGTATCCTAGACATATGTTATTGCTATAGTCAGATTGTTTGCTTTAAAGTATAATTCTCCTAAAAAAAAGGTCCTAGCAAAAAGCTTTTCCTCTCAGCCACATGAACAATACAAGAATAATAAATTATATTTATAAACAAGATGTTCCATGCAAATTGAAAGGAGCCTTCTTTCCTGAACGTGTACTCACATACATGAATAAAAAGATACCTGTCAGGATCCCATTGGATACCTGGCATGTACTGAATATTTGTTGTGAACAAGACACACACTGGAATGGTGATCTCATCTCCTTTAGAAAGAAGGTTTAAGAAACATCCTATAATATATATTTGCTTAGAGGACATGTTCTATATTTCCTTTCTCCAGGTTCTCTCCCTCCCTCCTCTGTCTTTCTTTCTACATGTCTTAATTTAAAGTGCAAGCACAGAATGGCAGTCCTAGTGTGGTAGTTTATTGTCTATAACAGGGGTCTCAAACTCAAATTGCTTTGAGGGCCAAATGAGGACTTGTAAAGTAACCCGGGGGCCGCATAAGACACGGGGCCTCATTTGCATAAGGGGCCTCATTTGCATAATGAGTGTATGGATAAAGAAAGACTAAAAAATTTCTATATTACTATAATCCAGTGCCAACCGCCAGGCACATTAAGAACTACTACAAACACTGCCCATTTAGAACCGATAGCAAACCCGCCATATCATAACAGCACTACCAGGACTCACAAAGCACCAGACTCTACCTATCAAAAGGCAACACTGCATATATTAAATCAATACATTTCAGAGAACAACAATACATGACCTACTAGGAAAAGAGAACAAGTAGCAATGTCAAATAGGAATTACATAAACAGAATACCTCAGCTCAGTTACACATGCAGAACATACACCATCACCAAACAAGGAATCACAATTTAGAAACAGGAAGACAATAATTAAATTGGGAACCCCAAAAGCCAAACTTGGAATGTACAACAACACTGTAGAAATAAAACTATAAATTAATTTCCTCTTGTACTAAACAAAGCACAGACATTAATGATGCACATTTCCCAGAGCTGACATATTCCAGTTAATAAATTCAAAATAAAGAGATTTTTCTACCTTTTGTGCATTTTGTTTCAGTTGCAATTGTTCCAGCCACTTTCTTATGGTTTCTTCGTGTCTTCTGCTAACTCTCCATCGTCTGCTGTCCATTTGTCCTTTCTTCTCTCTTCTAGTTTTTTTTTTTTCATTCTCTCTCTACATCTGCTTTAACATACTAATCTTTCTCCTTTTGCTCTTTCCTCATTCCTATTTTATCCACTCAAATATTACCCCTCCATCCTCAATCTCCACTTACTCTCCCAAAACCTGGCCAATTGTAGATTTGTCTTCCCTCCCGCACAAAATATTTTTCCCCTCTCCATTTCACTTTCCCAGCTCCTCCCCCAACATCAGCTCCCTTCTAGTTCCAGCCCCACCCAGCATCCGCTCCTTTCTAGTCCCTGCATCAGTCCATTTCCAGTCCTAGCCCCCCATCAGCCCATTTCCAGTGCTAGCTCCCTCCCCTCACAGCCCATTTCCATTCCAAGCCCCCTCCCCATCAGCCATTTGCAGTTCAAGCCCCCCTTCCACTCAGCCCATTTCCAGTCCTAGCAACCCCCCCAGCCCATTACCAGTCCTAACCCCCCCATCAGCCCACAGCACATTACCAGTCCTAACCCCCCCAGTGGCATTATCAGTCCTAACCCCCCCCCCCATCAGCCCACAGCACATTATCAGTCCTAACCCCCCCAGTGGCATTACCAGTCCTAAACTCCCCCCATCAGCCCACAGCACATTACCAGTCCTAACCCCCCCAATCAGCCCACAGCACAACCAGTCCTAAACCCCCCAGTGGCATTACTAGTCCTACCCCCCCCCATCAGCCCACAGCACATTACCAGTCCTAACCCCCCCCCCCCATCACCCCACAGCACATTACCAGTCCTAAACCCCCCCAGTGTCATTACAAGTCATAAACCCCCCCATCAGCCCACAGCACATTACCAGTCCTAACCCCCCCCCCATCAGCCCACAGCACATTACCAGTCCTAACCCCACCAGTGGCATTATCAGTCCTAACCCCCCCCCCATCAGCCCACAGCACATTACCAGTCCTAACCCCCCCCATCAGCCCACAGCACATTATCAGTCCTAAACCCCCCCAGTGGCATTACCAGTGCTAACCACCCCCCCATAAGACCACAGCACATTACCAGTCCTAAACCCCCCCCGTGTCATTACCAGTCCTAAACCCCCCCATCAGCCCACAGCACATTACCAGTCCTAACCCCACCCCATCAGCCCCCAGCACATTCCCCGTCCTAAACCCCCCCCGTGGCATTACCAGTCCTACCCCCCCCATCAGCCCACAGCACATTACCAGTCCTAAACCCCCCCCCCCCCCCCCATCAGCCGCGGCAAAATCGAATGTCCCGCGGGGCCCCCCCTGCCCGGCAGAGCCAGCCCTCCCTCCCTGCCTGCCTGCTTGCTGCCCTCCCTCCCTGCCTGCCTGCCTGCTTGCTACCCTCCCTCCCTCCCTGCCTGCCTCAGTCCCTCTCCGCTTCGGCTTAGAACCGCGAAGGGAGAGTTCCTCCCTCGCGACTCTGTTAAGCCCGCTGAGGCTTATGGGAAATTTCCCATCTGCCCCGGCGAGCTTAACAGAGTCGCGAGGGAGAAGCTCTCCCTTCGCGGCTCTGAAAGCCGAAGAGGAGAGGGACAGAGGGAGGCAGGGCTGGCTAACGTCAGGGAATTCCGGGGGCAGGGCAGACTGCCTCCTTACCTGTCCGCGGAGAGCTGTGCACACTGCTACAAGCACAGGCCGCCTAACTGCAGAATGGATGAGGGCACGTGGTGCCTCGTGGCGTTCGGCTGGCTACTCAGACTGCTTCTGGGCCCCCCCCCCTCCTTCCTGTCTCTTATTGGTTGAGGGCAGGCTCGTGACTCAGGTCATGTGGAGAGAGAAGAGGACTTTAGAGATTGTATTTTTTAACACCACGCAGCCGCGCCGGCAATCATCAGGTGAGAAAAGCAAGTAAAACCCACTTGAAAAAAGTCATGGCGTCACGGGCCGCACAAAATGCTCTCGCGGGCCGCGTGTTTGAGACCCCGGGTCTATAATCCCTCTGATTTTTTCCCAAACTATTTCCAAGTGGTGTTGCAGCTCCCGTGGCAACAGTTTCATTGAAATTAATGGATGTATTAATCCATTACTTTTGAAATACCTAAACACCTTCTAGATAAAGCCCCAAGGATCAGCAAGTATAAGCAAGTGCCAGTTTGCTGTGAATTGCACTGCTTTTCTCCTTCACCCCAACTTTCACCTTGCTGCACCATTCACTCAGAATAGACTTCCTTATTCAATACTAATCTGAAACACAGAAACATAGGAGTCAATTTTCATATCATCGGACATTTAAAAACTGTGGCAGTCAGCCATGGCATTTAAATATCTTAAATATTCAGTAGCAGTATCCCAATTGTGGCCGCCGCTGAATATCCAGTTGTGCAGTCACTATCTGAATAAATGCAGCACTTATCCAGATAGTGGTGATTTTCACCCTCTATCCAGATAGCAACTTAGGCCCGTTTTTTCAGTGGCTCAAGTTACCCATATAACTTCCATATAGGAGTTGAAAATTGCCACTACCGCATAATTGCTGCAATTATTCAGTGACTCTACCACCCTCGTTCCAGCCACGGGCCACCTCTGCACTAACCAGATGGTGCAGAGGCAGTCTGTGGAGTTATTCATTGGTACTCTGCGGATAGTGTCACTGTATATCTCATTCCATATCATCCCTCCAGTCCAGACTCCTGGGTTATGTCCCACCTCCAGCAAATGGAGACTGAGAATTCCAGACTTCTGTGATGTTACAGTATAAGGGAGTTGAACTCCACCCTTAAGTCAGTATTCTCAGTCTCCAGCAGATGGGACAAGCTCATTGCAATCTTTCACCAGGACTGCTGCTTAGAGCAGGGCCTGGGGGAGTTGGGACGATCTAAATCAGCGCCCCCCATGTCTGGCAAGAAAGTGCCACTCAGTAACATGCTCTCCTCAACTTGAGGGATGGATCGCGAGTGTGGGCTCGAGGAATTGGCCCTGGATTGGACATTGGAGACCTTGGGGGCTCAGATGAACCTCTGGAGGGACCCTCTGGGCTTGACATAGATGAGGTTAATGCAGAGCTGGAGGAAGGGGAAATCCCACCGGGGGAGGACCCCAGCATAGTCCGGGTATTCTGGCAAGAAGAGCTGCTGGTGCTGATTGCTCATTCCTTGGTGGCGCTAAGCATTCCGCAGAGTGCACAGGAACAGGAAATTCTGCTGGAGGATTCCCTGCTTCAGGACATCCAGAAAGCGGCGACAACATTCACGTTTCATCGAGACCTCAAGCAGATGATGGAAGTGGAATTGGAGATGCCCAAAGGCAGGCTTACAAGGGGGGCGAGCCATGGCTCACCTGTATCCTATTCTGGCTGTGGAGAACGAACTCCTTAAGGTACCAAAGAGAATGCTGTGATCTTGGTGGTTACCAAGAAGACCACCATACTAGTTTAAGGAAGCACAGCACTCAAGGATGACAAGAAGTTGGAGACCTTGCTAAAGCAGGCCTTTGAGATGAATGCTTTAGCCCTCCAGGCTTCAGTTTGCCGTGAATATGTTGCTCAGGCCTGTTTTCGTTGGTCGAGGTGGACGCACAAGGTCATCAGCCTCTGTCAGAGGCTACCAAGTTGGAGTCCAGCTGTGCATTCTGGCGAATGTCTTTATGACTACTTTAGAGCTTCGGCTGAGTATGGTTTCCGTGGTGACAGCTCGCTGTTTCCTTTAGCTACCCAACTGGCCTGCCGATGTGTCATCAAAGTCTAGGCTTAGTAGGCTGCCCTTTAAGGGTAAGCTGCTGTTTGGTGAAGCATTGGAAAAACTGGTTAAGGACTTGGGAGAGGACAAGTTGGCCAAGCTCCCAGAGGATAAGCCCAAAGGTTCTAAGCCAGCCACATCGGCACAAGGCCGGTCTAAGGACTTTTGCCGCTTTAGGGCGTTTTGTTTTGCCCCCTGTCAATGAGGTCGCTATGCCTCTAGGGTGCAGTCCTTTCAGGAGGCAGTCCTTTCAGGCCAGGGTTATTTCACAGGAGCAATAGACAGTGCCAAGAAATCCCATTGAGATGAGGGGGACTCAGGTGGGAGTAATTCCAATTGGCAGGAGGCTTTGCCAGTCGTATTCCGCCAAAGTCCATATCACCTCAGACCAATGGGTGCTGGAGGTCGCCCGCAAGGAGTACGAATTGGAGTTTGTGCTACCCCTTGCTGATTCCTTTCTGTTGGCTCCAGCTAAACGGCAGGCCGTGTGGGACACGTTGCAGTGGCTCTTTCACCTAGAGGCAGTGATGCATGTTCCAGCAGACCAATTAGGGTGAGGACGCTACTCCCTCTACTTTATGGTCCCCAATAAGGAGGGGTCCTTTCGCCCAGTCCTCAACTTCAAATATGTCAACAGGAGATAGAGCAGCTTGTAACTAGATAATAGGGGAGAGCCGACAGTCGCAGAAGAGCGCATGGTTCAGAACAATGTATCCTTGAAGGATACTATCAAAAGAATGAAGTTAGGGCATATCAGCAGAGAGGTTCCAATAAAGACAAAATTAATCCAAATGCCCTTGAGTATGTAGCAGACAGAGTTTAAAGATTCCAAATTACCCCTGCCTACCAATAGCCAGATTAATATGAATAAAATACAATCTCTAAAATGCTTGTATGTAAATGCTAGAAATCTAAAAAATAAGATTGGAGAGTTAGAATATATAACACTAAATGAGATGTTAGAGATAAATGGTATCGCAGAGACATGGTGGAAAGAGGATAACCAGTGGGACACTGTGATACCTGGGTACAAACTATTATCGCAATGATACAACTGATCAAATTGGTGGAGCTGTTAGAGAGGGCATTGAGTCAGAAAGGATTAAAGTTTTGCAGGAAACAAAATTTTCTATAGAATCTCTGGCCAGAATGAACAAATGGATGATGAAATGCTCAAAGAAATCATGGAAGCTAACAAAAGTTACAGCACAGTAATAATAATGGGTGATTTCAATTACCCTGGTATTGACTGGGTCAGTGTCATGACAGGACATGCAAGGGCGATAAAGTTTCTAGATGAAATACATGACTGCTTCTTGGAGCAGCTGATTCATGAACCGACAAGAGGGGAAGCCATTTTGGACCTAGTCCTTAGTGGAACACCAGATCTGGTGCAAGAGATAAGGGCGTGGGCCCACTTGGTAATAGTGATCATAGCATGATCACGTTTGATTTAATTAATGGAGGAGGGATGGTAAGTAAATCCATAGTACTATCTTTTAACTTTCGAAAGGGAGACTATGATAAAATGAGGAAAATAGTTAAGAGAAAACTAAAAGGAGCATTTGCAAAGGTTAAAGACTTACATCAAACTTGGGTGGTGTTTAAAAATACTATCTTGGAAGCCCAGACCAGCTGTATTCCACGCTTTAAGAAAAGTGGAAGGAAGTCCAAAAAACTGCCAGCATGGTTTAAAGGTGAGGTCAGAGAGGCTGTTGCCAAAAAAGCATCTTTCAGGAAATGGAAAAAAGAAGCAAATGACTAAAACTGGAAACAGCACAAGCACTGGCAAGTTAAATGCAAGGCATTGATAAGGCAGGTAAAGAGAGAATTTGAGAAGAAGCTTGCTGTGGAAGCAAAAATGCATAATAAAGACTTTTTCAAGTACATTCGTAGCAAAAAAACTGTGAGAGAGTCAGTTGGACCATTAGATGATGAAGGGGTAAAAGGGGCACTAAGAGGGGACAAAGCCAAAGCGGAGAGACTGAATGAATTCTTTGCTTCAGTCTTTACTGAGGAAGATGTAGGGATGTTACCCATGACTGAAGTGGTATTTAAAGGTGATACTGCGGAAGAATTGAAAGAAATATCGATACACTGGGAAGATGTATTACAACTATTTGTTAAACTGAAGAGTAGCAAATTAAACATCTGAAAACCATCCTATTCCAAGAATATTTCAAGACAAACTCCACCAAAAAATGCAACAATCCCTGAACTCTCCATGTCTCTCTGAGTGACAACTACACTGTACTGTCCATGTCTAAAGTCTATCCTATGTTGGAATCATCAATGTTACCTACCTGGTGATGGCCCCGCCCTAATACTTGATTCCCCCACCCTTATATGTAACGCCGCTTTGACCCGGTGAAAAGCGGGATATAAATACAGTTAAATAAATAACTAGACTGGATGGTATACATCCAAGAGTGCCTCCAAGGCAGAGAGGCTCACATCCTGGAAATGAATGCATGGCTGCGTGGATGGTGTCATCGAGAGCGTTTTGGTTTCCTAGACCATGGGATGCTGTTCCAAGGGTTGCAGAGCAGAGATGGCATCCATCTATCCAAGAAAGGTCAACGCATCTTCGGTAGTAGACTGGCTAATCTACTGAAGAGGGCTTTAAACTAGATTAGTTGGGGATGGGTGAAGGACTAGGGCTGTTAGAATCCATTCAAAGGTGAGGATCTTAGACTTTAGGAAGACTAACTTTGCGAAGATGGGCCAATACCTCAGGGAGTCGTTAGTGGGATGGGAACAGCTGGGGGATGTAGAAAAACAGTGGGCAAAACTGAAAGGGGATATTTTAAGGGCAACCAACCTTTTTGTTAAAATGGTAAATAAAGGTAAAAGGAGACCGCTATGGTTTTCGAAAGAAGTAGCTGAAAAAGTGAAGAAAAAGAGGGAGGCCTTCATGAAATATAAGAGATCACAGAGAGAGGAAGACAGGCATCTGTATTTGGAAAAACTTAGAGAAGCTAGCTAAGTAGTCAAGAAGGCAAAGATTCAAAAGGAGGAGGAAATAGCCATTGCAATAAAATGGGGGGATAAGACATTTTTCAAATATATTACTGAGAAGAGGAAGGGCAAAAGTGGTATTGTCAGACTCAAGGGTGCAGGGGAGGAATATGTAGAAGCTGATAAGGATAAAGCAGAATTGCTTGACAAATATTTTTGTTCTGTGTTCACAGATGAAGAACCAGGAGCAGGACCTCAGAAAACACCCACAAATACGAACAGAAGCGAGGGGCATCTTGAACAATTTTCAGAAGACTGTGTTCATGAGAAACTAGCTCAACTTAAAGTAGACAAAGTGATGGGACCGGATGGGATACATCCTAGAATATTGAGGGAACTTGGTGACATTCTAGCAACTCCACTGACTGACCTTTTCAATGCCTCGTTGGAGTCGGGAGTGGTGCCAGAGGACTGGAGAGAGGCTCATGTGGTGCCTTTACACAAAAGCAGAAGTAAGGATGTGGTTGAAAACTACAGACCAGTTAGTTTAACTTCGGTGGTGAGTAAATTATTGGAAACGCTGCTGAAATAGAAAATAGTGAGGTTTCTGGAGTCCAGCAGATTACAGGATCCGAGGCAGCATGGATTCACCAGAGGCAGGTCTTGTCAGACAAATCTGATTGATTTCTTTGACTGGGTGACCAGGGAGTTGGACCGAGGGAGAGCTCTAGATGTGGTGTATTTAGATTTCAGTAAAGCCTTTGACACTGTTCCTCACAGGCGACTTATAAACAAACTAAGCACCCTAGGGATGGACCCTAAAGTTACTGCTTGGGTTAGAAATTGGTTGGGTGGGAGGCGACAAAGAGTACAAGTAAATGGAGCTCACTCTGAGGAGAAGGATGTTACCAGTGGTGTGCCCCAGGGATCTGTCCTTGGTCCGATTCTTTTTAACATCTTTGTTAGTGATATAGCGGAAGGGCTTTCGGGTAAGGTTTACCTCTTTGCGGATGATACCAAAATCTGCAATAGAGTAGACACCCAGGAAGGTGTAGATAACATGAGGAGGGATCTAGCTAAGCTTGAAGAATGGTCTAGAATTTGGCAGCTGGGTTTTAATGTTAAAAAATGTAAGGTCATGCATTTGGGCTGCAGCAATCCAAGGGAGCAATATAGTATAGGGGGTGAAGTACTTTTGTCCACTAAAGAAGAGCGGGACCTAGGCGTGATTGTGGCTGATGATCTAAAATAGCTAAACAGGTAGAAAAGGCAACGGCAAAAGCTAGAAGAATGCTTGGGTGCATACGGAGAAGAATGTCTAGCAGAAAAAAGGAGGTGATAATGCCTCTCTATAAGTCTTTGTTGTGACCTCATTTGGAGTATAGTGTGCAATTCTGGAGACCGCACCTTCAAAAGGATGTGAACAGGATGGAGTCGGTGCAGAGGGTGGCTACTAAAATGATTAGTGGTCTTCATTATAAAGCATATGAGGACAGGCTGAAGGATCTTAATATGTACACCTTAGAGGAAAGGCAGGATAGAGGTGATATGATTGAGATGTTTAAATACCTTCATCTTAAATGTTCAGGGAGATAGCCTCTTTCAATTGAAAGCAAGTTCTGTTACGAGGGGACATGGGATGAGGGTGAAGGGAGATAGATTCAGGAGTGATATGCGGAAATATTTCTTTACGGAAAGAGTAGTGGATCCATGGAATAGTCTCCCAGTGGAGGTGGTAGAGATGAGGACAGTAACTGAATTCAAAAAAGCATGGGACAAACACAGAGGATCTCTAAAGGTAAAAAGGGGACTGTTGTAGTTGTTGATATGGAAGGACAGACTAGATAGGCCATGTGGTCTTTTTCTGTCATCATATTTCTATATTTCTATGAGTGTTGAAAGAACTGAAATATGAGATTGCAGACCTGCTATTAGTAATCTGAGAACTATCATTAAAATCATCTGTAATACCTGAAGATTGGAGAATGGCGAATGTAACGCAAATTTTTAAAAAGGGCTCCAGGGGTGAGCCTGACATCAGTACTGGAAAAAATGGTAGAAACCATAATAAAGAACAAAATTACTCAACATGTAGATAATCATGGCTTAATGGGAGATAACTAACATGGCTTTAGGCAAGGAAGATCTTTTCTTACTAATCTGTTATATTTTTTGAAGGTGTGAATAAAGAGATAGACAAAGGTGGTCAGTTGATATAGTGTATCTGGACTTTCAGAAAGCCTTTCACAAGGTCCCTCATCAGAGACTTTTGGCAAAACTAAAAAGTCATGGGATAGGAGGCAGTGTACTATTGTGGATCAGGAACTGGTTAAAAGATAAAAAGCAGAGGATAGGGCTAAATGGCCAATTTTCCCAATGGTGAAAGGTGAATAGTGGAGTACTCCAGAGATCTGTGCTGGGTCCGCTGCCTCACCCCTGCTTTTCAATATTGTGATCATGCAATAATGAGGAAAACATTCAAGGACTGATGTGGGGTCCGGTACGGTGTAAACAACTTCTTGACCGACTTGCTATATTTGCTGACATGGATGCAGAGGCCACCAACATCTTTTTCCATATCATCCACATTGCCCAATCTTATGGCCTAACAATCAATGTGGACAAGTCCAAAGTTATGACCATGGATGGATCACAGGCCACTTTTCACTTTGATGGAATTCAAATTGAGCAGGTCCAAGAATTCAAGTACCTGAGATCACTGGTACAGGAGAAGAAGATGGCATTCACCACTGAAGTCCTCAGCAGGATTGGCCAGGCACAAGTAGTATTCGCCTCACTCAAATGGTGCCTCTGGAAGAAGGCCAATATCTCCACCAAGATAAAAATTCACCTGTTCCGAATGCTGATCCTGCTAATTCTCCTGTATGGATCGGAAATATGAACCCTGCTCAAACCTGACTTGAACAAACTCAGTCTTTCAAATGCAATGCCAGAGACAGATTTGTAGTGTGTCTCTTTTTGATTGCCATCAAAACGAGACAATTCAGACAAGATGTGACCATCAATCCTCAGTCAAAGAACAAATCCAAAAATGCACTGGTTTGGCCATGTTTGCAGAATGAACCCCAGTCGGCTGCCATACAAACTCCTCTGGCGAGAGCGACCTGTCCACTGGAGGGTTCAACAAGCAGCACCAAAGAAAACGTGGCTCAAACACATCAAGGAAGACGTAAGGAACCAACAACTGATCATTAATGAGGCTAGAAATGTTGCCACTGATCACCAAGGTTGGAAGCATATTGTGAGGAACACATGGAATCCAGCGACACCTACAAGCAGCGTATTGGCTGAGAGGACAGCGTTCTCTCCAAATGCCAGCTAGGGATTAAAGAAGAAGATTGTGTTTTTGCTTCCACAGTAAGCTTTTTCAAAATTTCTCTTTGCCTGCCTTATCAGTATCTTGCAGCTAACTTGCCAGTGCTTATAATGTTTCCATTTTTCGTCATTTGACTCTTTTATCCATTTCCTGAAAGATGCTTTTTTGGCAATCGTTGCAGAAGTCTCTTCTGTCTTGCTGTTTGCTGCAGGCTCATCCTCTCTCAAGGCGGCTGGTGTGCATAATGGAGGTCAAGGTCAACATAGATTGGTGGCTGAATCCCAAGAATCTATTAGCGGGGATGCCATTGGAACCACCAGAGTGGAAGATGGTGATGATGGATACCAGTCTGACCGGTTGGGGGGCTCATTGTCTCTCACAAGTAGCACAGGGTCAGTGGTCAGTGGAGCAGAGTCACTGGTCAATCTACCAGCTGGAGATGCGCGTGATCTTTCTAGCATGTCAGCCTTTCTGGGCTTTGGTGCTGCGGAAAGCAGTACAAGGATTTTCGGACAATATCACCACAGTGGCATACATCAGTCAACAGGAGGGCACGGGCATTGGTGGAACTGACTCTCCTGGTGGTATTTGCAGTGCAGGTGGTAGAAAAAGAGAATATGCAGGCTGACTTCCTCAGCCGTCAGCGGTTAGATCTGGGAGAGTGGGCTCTGGAGCAGTCAGTGTTTCTTGGCATAACTTGACAATGGGGGACACCAATGATAGATCTTATGGCGTCTGTCACCAGTGTGAAGGCCAGTTACTACTTCAGTCGGCACCGAGAGAGGATGTTAGAGGGGCTCGGTGCATTGGCACAACCCTGGCCTTCGCAGGGGCTCCTCTATGTATTTCTGCCATGGCCTCTGATAGGCAAGGTACTCCAGAGGATAGAAGCGCACCGGCTCTGATAGTGCCTGTGGTACCAGACTGGCTTTGAAGACTTTGGTTTGCGTACCTGATCCGCTTGTTGGTGGGGGGTTCCCTGGCATCTGCCGACGCGGAGCAACCTTCTGTCACAAAGCCCGATTCTCCAGGAACAAGCAGGAAGTCAGTCCTCACATATGGGTGACGTCGGCGCCGACGGAGCCCTCGTCCGGAGCAATTCCCCAGCTTTCAAAGAAAGCCTTTAGGACTGCATCACGCATGCGCAGTCCCCTTCCCACCCAAGGGTGCCATCTTGCTCAGTCTCCCTTTTTCCACGGAGCCCAACAGACGTAGTCCTAATTCCCTCGTGGAAAAAGTGTGTCAAATCTCCTGAAGATTCTTTTCTTTGGCCCGGTTCAACGCTGGTTCCCCTTCCCGCCTCGGTTCGGTACACCGGTATCGAGTCTGGTCAGTATTTTTCGGTTTTTGTCCTTAGTGACTAGCGTTAGCACCTTTTTTCCTTTTTCACTGGCAGCATGGTCATTTGACCTCACAGGCGCCCTTTTTCCCCCCGATGGCTGCCAGCGGGTTTAAGAAGTATGATCGGTGTAAAAAGTTAATGTCCCTCACCGACACACATGACTGCTGTCTCCGCTGCCTTTGGGCCGCACATGACCCGATGGCCTGTGTCCCGTGCGGCAAGATGTCTTCTAAGGCACTCAGAAGTAGGCAGCAGCAACGTAAAAGGATTTTCTCTGAGTCCGCATCCACCCGGGTCTGGACTTCGTCAGAAACCTCGATGTCTCAGAAGCTGTCTGACTCCGAGTATCATTGGGGGTCTTCTGAACGGGGGTCTCCCTGGAGGGAACACCAGAGGAAGAAGAAGCTCACGAGGGCTGCAGCATCAGATGCCTCTGATAGGTCTGGGTCCTCGTGGGCCAGGTCACAGAGTCCCGACCGCCGCCCCGGGTCCTCTGAGTCGGAGCGGCCTGCAAAGGTACCTCACACGGAGCCGGAGACACCGAGGAAGGTAACTGCTGTTGTTCTTGTTGACTCTCCTCCGGGAGAACCGGCATCAGGCCCGACAGCGTCGGGACCCAAGCCGGAGGCTGGGGAGCCTTCTGAGCTCGGTCTCAGAATGGCAGCCTTGGAGCGCGACATGTCTACCTTCATGGAGCAGCAGCGGGCGCTGATGGCCGGTCTCACCGGTCCATTTGCCCCGACCACTGGGACCTCAACGTCCAAGTCGACCCCGGAGGCCGAGCCGATCCTCGAGACTCTTCGGACTCGGGTCGATCCTCGGCCGAGGTCTCCCTCGACCTCCCATTCGGGACCGAGGTCATTGACACCGGTGCCATCAGCGTCGGGGCAGTCGAGACCAAAGCCCTCACGGCTGGAGCCCATCGATTCCTCCTCGGAGGACTTGGCATGGGAAATGGAGGATGAAGAGTCCCATCGGCCTCGCCAGTGTCCGAGCCTCAGAGAAGGTCCCCCCCCCGGAGGATACCCAGTTCTCGCAGTTTGTCAGTGACATGGCCAAGGCTTTGTCATTCCCGGCGGACACTGAGAAGGAGCCCCGAGCCGAGGAGCTCAAGGCCCTCCAGTATGATTTTCCCCCTCGGGAAGCCCTTACGGTACCGGTTCCTCCGATGTTGGAACAACTGATGTTCCGTATGTGGGAGTCACCCGCTTCGATGCCATTTCTCAGCAGGTGGGTCAATTCCATCCATCGAGTCCGCAAGAACCCTGTGTTCCAGAAGGCACAGCTGCTGCACAACTCCATGGTTGTGGAATCGGCCATGCACAGGCTCAAGAGCCAAAAAACGCACTCCTCGGTGCCTCCTGGCAGGGAAGCCCGGAACCTGGACGCCCTCAGCAGAAAGTGCTACCAGGGCTCGATGCTGTCCTGACGTGTCCAAACATACCAGCTGTACATGGGCATGTACCTGTGGGACCTGGCAAAGGAGATTGTCGGATTCTCAGCTGGCCTCTCCGAGGAACCCTTGCAGCGATTCAAGGCCTTGTCCACGGGGATTCGAGAGTGCTCGAAGTTTGTCTCGGGCAGCCTATGATGGCTTCGAGGCTTCGGCCCGAGTAGCAGCAGCCGGCATCGGGGCCTGACACCAGGCATGGCTAATGTCATCGGTCCTAGAGCCATGGGTACAGGACAAATTGGTCAATGTCCCATGCTGAGGTGACAACCTTTTCGGCAAACCCATGACTGAAAAGGCTGCCGAAATCTAGCCCGAGTACTTGACCCGGACAAGACTCTCCAAAAAGACTTCTGGTCCTTCTAAAAAGAAGGGCTCGTGTTAAAAGCCCTTTTTTCCCGAGGAAGGGTGCTGCTTACTGCAACTACCCCACTCACCAGGCCTCCCTGGCTCCCCACCAGGTGCAGCAGGCCAAGGGACATGGGGCATGGTCCACGTAAGCAGAAGACCCCCAAGTCCCAGGCACCAGCTCCTTCCCAGCCGGTAGGGGGTATTTAACAGCCACAGCATAGTTTCTCTCCAGCCAGGGGTGAGACTTGGCACAGGAGGAAGGCTGGCCCTGTACGCCCACCGATGGCCTGCAATCACTACAGATACCTGGGTCCTACAAATAGTCCAGAAGGGCTGTTTGCTCCACTTCAACCAGGTACCTCCCTCCTACTTCCCAGGGGAGCCTCTCAGACCTCCTCTACACAGGAACCTCCTCTTACAGGAGTTGGCCGGTCTTCTAGAGGATCAGGCAGTGAAGCCGCTGCCCCACAGCCTACAAGGGCAAGGCTTCTACTCCAGGTATTTTCTGATACCAAAGAGAACAGGAGACCTCAGGCCCATCCTTGACCTGCGAAATTTAAACAAGTTCCTGGTGAGGGAAAAGTTCAAGAAGCTTTCCCTTGGAATATTGCTGCCTTACCTCCAACAGGGAGATTGGCTATGCTCCTTAGACCTGAAGGATGCCTACACTCACATCCTTATACATCCAGACCACAGACAATATTTATTTATTTATTTATTTCCAGTCTTTTCTATACCGCGCTTTTTAAAATCAGCTCGGTTTAGAGTAACAGCAGATTGAACAGTTACAGGCAGCGCCAGTACTGGTCTTACAGAGAACAGGGTTATTTAACTTGGGCTAACTGGGATAACTATGTACATGCTCCAGGCTAGGCAGTCAGGTCAGTGACCGGACTGTCTAGCATCTATTTCTCAGATTTGTAGTGGGAGGAAACTATTTTCAGTACAGAGTACTTCCATTTGGCCTAGTCTCCGCCCCCAGAGTGTTCACCAAGTATCTGGCAGTAGTGGTGGCTTTTCTCAGGAACCAGGGAATCTTCGTCTTCCCGTACCTGGACGACTGGCTCATCAGGGCCCCGTCGCCTCAGGAGGCCCAACAGGCCACAGCTCGCACTATCAACATACTGCAGCATCTAGGCTTTGTCATAAATCAGGCAAAGTCCACCTTGCTCCCCACACAGAACTTAGAGTTCATAGGGGCGAGGCTGGACACCATTCAAGCAAAGGCTTACCTGCCAGAGGGCAGGGCACAGAGGCTTCTAGAGCTAGTACACCAAATCAGCCACAAGTCTCAGATATCAGCAAGGCATTTTCTGCGCTTTCTAGGACACATGGCCTCCACGGTGCATGTGACCCCAAACACCCGTCTCAACATGAGAACAGCTCAGTAGTGCCTCCGGGATCAGTGGACGCAAGCCACAGGGCGACTCTGAGACAGGATAAGGGTGTCCAAATGACTGCTGAAGTCGTTGACCTGGTGGCTTCAGCCACCCAACGTGCTGGGAGGAGTACCTTTTCAGCCTCCAGTGTACTCAAGAGTCCTGACGACAGATGCATCCCTGCTGGGCTGGGGAGCCCATTGCCAGGACTCATGCACTCAAGGGTTGTGGTCTCCTCAAGAGAGGACACAACAAATCAACCTCTTAGAGCTATGAGCGATACGCCTAGCTCTTCGAGCCTTCTGCCATGTTCTCTCACATCAGTCTGTCTTGGTGTGGACAGACAATCAGGTGGCTTTGTTCTACGTCAACAAGCAGGGAGGGACAGGAGACACTGGACCTCTGTTCCTATGCCATCAGACAGGGTGTGTCTCTCAAGGCCGTTTACCTGCCAGGTCAAGAGAATGGCCTAGCAGACAAACTAAGCAGAATTCTTCAACCTCACGAATGTCAACTAAATCCGGAAGTGGCCCAGCAGATCTTCCTCTGCTAGGGACATCCATCCATAGGTCTCTTCGCCAGCCCGCAGAATCATCAGTTGCCCAACTTTTGCTCCAGACAGCCACATCCCCAAAGGATGGTTGCTGATGCTTTTCTGATCTCCTGGTCTGTGGGCCTCCTGTATGTGTTTCCTCCCATGCCTCTGGTAGCCCGAACTCTGTTCAAAATCCTGCAGGACAAGGCCTTGGTCATCCTGGTAGCCCCCAGATGGCCAAGACAATCTTGGTTCCCGCTTCTCCTCCAGCTGGCAGTGGAGACCCCACTCCCTCTGGGGACGAGGGACGACCTCCTGTCCCAGGAGCAGGGCTCTGTCTTACATCCCAACCTCAGGTCTCTCAACCTGATGGCATGGCTGCTGAAAGGGTAGTTCTGGCTCCTCTTCTCCTACCTAAGAACGTAGAAGAAGTATTACTGGCCTCAAGGAGGCAATCCACTAGGAAAACCTATGCCTTCAAGTGGCGGAGGTTTGAGGTGTGGTGTAACAAACACAGTGAAAACCCTTTCTCTTGCCTTGTACCAGTGGTGTTGCAGTACCTGCTTCACCTCTCTGACTTAGGCCTCAAGTCTAACTCTGTCTGGCTCCACCTGAGTGCTCTCTCAGCACATCACTCACCAGTGGAAGGACAACCTCTTTCGGTTCACTCCTTGGTGTCCAGATTCCTCATAGGTCTACTTCTACTAAAACCCCCGTTTCATCCTCCGGCGACCGAGTGGGATCTGAATGTGGTCTTGCAACAGCTTACTCACCCAGCTTTTAGGCCGATGTCCGCTTGCCATCTGCACTTCCTCTCCTGGAAGGTACTCTTCCTGGTGGCACTCACATTGGCCAGGCGAGTGAGTGAGCTACAAGCTCTGGTTTCAGAAAGACCGTACACACGGTTTTATAGGAACAGGGTGGTACTACGCACCCACCCCAAGTTTCTCCCGAAAGTGGTCTCTCCGTTCCACCTCAACCAAGAGGTGGTTCTTCCGACATTCTTTCCCAGACCGCATGCTAGCCGGGCAGAGGCAGTTCTGCATACCCTTGATTGTAAGAGGGCATTAGCCTTCTACTTGGAGCGTACGCGGGGGCATCGAAGGGCTCCTCAGCTCTTTGTCTCTTTTGACCCCAGTAAGCTGGGGCTACCTGTCTCCAAGCGCACATTGTCCACCTGGGTGGCAGACTGCATTGCCTGTGCATACAGGGCGGCCGACCTCCTGTTGCAGGGTCGAGTCAGGGCCCACCGTGTTGGGGCTAAAGCCGCATCAGTGGCTCACTTCTGCTCTGTTCTGCTGGCAGACATCTGCCGGGCCACCACCTGGTCTTCAAGGCAGACTTTTGCAGCCCATTACTACTTGGATGGGGAGTCCCGACGGCCAGGCGGTACTCCGCAACTTATTTGAGGTTTAGGCAACTCCTACCCTCCAGCCGTCTGATGTCAGGCTACCGGGGGTGTTGTGTCTCCGCTGGATTCCTATCACAGCTGCTGCGGCTCTACTAGAGGGAGCCATTTTTCAGCTATGGGTTCTCGGTAGCCTATAGCTAGGGAGTCCCATATGTGAGGACTGACTTCCTGCTTGTTCCTGGAGAAAGCGTAGTTACTCACCTGTAACAGGTGTTCTCCAGGGACAGCAGGAATCAGTCCTCACGACCCTCCCTTCTCCCCTGGAGTTGCAGTTCTATTATTGATTTTATTCTTTTTGCCATCTTTTTAGCTATGTCATTAGATTGAGCAAGATGGCACCCTTGGGCGGGAAGGGGACCGCATATGTGCGATGCAATCCCAAAGGCTTTCTTTGAAAGCTGGGGAATTGCTCCGCACGAGGGCTCCATCGGCACCGACGTCACCCATATGTGAGGACTGATTCCTGCTGTCCCTGGAGAACACCTGTTACAGGTGAGTAACTATGCTTTCTCAAGCCTCAATTCAATCGATTCTTGCTTCTGACTTGGCTCTTGAGAGGGCTCAGCTAAGAAGATGTTATTCATCGCAAGTAATTGCCACCTTCCTATGTGCTGGCATGTGTTCCACATCCTTGTCCTATTTCCAAGTGCGGCATGCATTTGAAGACTGGTGTGCAGGCAAGGGGCAGCAAGCATTATCGGCCATAGTTCTGGAGATTCTAGCTTTCCTGCAGGCCGGAGTGGAGAAAGCCCTGGCCCTGAATTATTTGCATGTCCAGGTGTCCACACTGGCTTGTTACCAGTGGTGTGTGCAGGAGATCTTCTTGGTGGCATACCCAGATGTTGCCAGGTTTTTAAGGATGGTGAAGCAGTTCCGGCCGATGGTGCACTCTATGGTTCCGGCTTGGGATCTCAAATTAGTATGGTCAGTGATGATGGAGGCTCCCTTTCAGCGTCTGATAGGGGCAACCCTTAAGGATCTTATCCTCAAGGTGGTGTTTCTGGTCACTATTTGCTCAGTGCAACACATTTCGGAGCTGCAGGCTTTGTCCTGCAGAGAACTCTTCCTACTGGTCTCGAAGGAGAAGGTAATCTTGTGAATGGTACTGTCCTTCTTGCCTAAGGTGGTGTCGGCCTTTTCACGTGAATCAGACGGTGATGCTTCTGTCTTTTTCGGACTCAGCAGACCAGCAGCTGCACCTCCTGGATGTGCGTAGAATACTCCATCGGAACCTTAAGCACACTGAGTCTTTCTGGAAGTCTTGTCGTCTGTTTATTCTATTTGGAGATCCACAGCAGGAAGAAGCAGCCTAGAAAGTTTCCATGACCCGCTGGCTAAAGGAGGTGATTGTGTCTGCCTACCTGTTGTGGAAGGCTCTGCCGGCAGGTTGCGGGCACATTCCACCAGGGCATAGGCTATGTCCTTGGTGGAGTTCAGTCTTCTTCCATCAGAAGATATCTGCAGGGTGGCCACATGGGCCTTCTTGCACACTTGTGTGCGGCACTACTGGTTGGATGTGCAGGCGTGGGGGGATGCACAGTTTGGGACACGGGTGTTGCGGGCCAGGCTCGTTGGGCCCTCCCATTCTTGAGTACTGCTCTGATACATCCCAAAAGTCTAGACTGGACTGGAGGGACGATATGGAAGATGAAACTAGACCTTACTTGCTAATTTTCTTTTCTTGAATCCCTCCAATCCTGTCCAGAACCCGCCCATTTTGTTAAGATATAGCAATGCCCGGATGGTGTATTGGTTATTTCAGTTTTTCCTCTTCCAGGGTCAAGAAACTGTGGGCGCTTGCTTCCCAGAGAGCTAGCTCCTGTTTTACCAGAGTCTTTGGGGGGGCTAGCTGTGGTTAGTCTGCATATAGTTGTTCTGTATAGTTCTCGTGGAGGTCTGCTTTGTGAGGATCATACTGATTAAGGGGTGGAGTTCAGCTCCCTTATACCATGACATCACAGAAGTCTGGAATTCTCAATCTCCATCAGTTGGAGGTGGAACATAACGCAGGAGTCTGGACTGGACTGGAGGAACTCAAGGAAAGAAAATTAGCAGGTAAGGTGAATTTCACCTTTGCCCTTATGAGGATGACCTCTGTGGTATTCTAGATAAGGACTTTTGAAAATTGACCCCATAGAAAATGATGACAGATAAAGTCGAGGCAGCCTATCCAATCTGCCCATCTATTACTACTACTACTGCTAATCTTTTGTATAGAGCTACAAAGCGTACCCGGTGCTGTACATATAGATGTAAGACACAGTCCCTGCTCATCAGAGCTTACTATCTAATCAAGACAAAACACATAGAGGCAGTTTTCAAATGGGACATGCAATCTGGGATGTCAAAGCCAGAACGTCCACAAAGAAAGGCAGGCATGTGCAAGTTCACACACAATTCCAGAAATATGAACATGCCCAATATGCACGTGTATCAAACGTTTATATAGAAGTCCCCAGGAGAGCATTTCAGACCCAAGACATTTAATAGCATAATGGTTGGAGTAGTAGCTTAAGAGCCGAGTGGCCAGAATTCAAATCACAGTGTGGGACTTTATAATCTAAAGCTAGTCACTTAATTCTACACTCTGGATGTTTAAGGTGAAAACAAATGTTTTCCTGATGCCTATTCGTGCCTGGAGCAGGAATAAACATGCATGTGCCTGCAGGACAGCCCTGCTGCTTCTGGGATCGAATGGGGACGTGTAAGTCTATTGCCCCTTCCCAGACATGATTCTGCCACACCCCCGTACCTACTTGAACATCTCCAGTACGGGGATGTCTGCGAACGGCATTGGTGGAATGGTTAAGGAGATGTGTCTGTGATTTCGATGTCCACATGCATGTCTGCAGATGTCCAAACCACAACTAAATCTTTTAGAATAACCCTCATAGTGAAACTTGGGACTAGAGTATGGTAAGATACACATAAGTAGTGGAAAAGAAAATGAGGAACATCTATATCAACCAGTAAGCTCTACAATCCCTTCCTTTTCCTCAGAAATCCTCTGTGCTTGCCTCACGCTTTCTTGAATTCAGATAAGCCCACATTTTTGTACCTACCTTTAAATTTTAAGCTCTAATTATCCCTTTTACAACCATTTTGATTTTAAAAATTTCTTAATAAATGAGATCCCCACAGCCTATATTTTTTTCATGATATTTTTATTAGATTATGTGATCTACAGTACTGTATATGTCAAGCTGTGCTATAGATATGTAAATAGCAGTAGTGAAAAGCATCTGTTCCGGAAAATGAGGTACCATTATTAGGTTAGTTATTAATGGAAAGTCTTACAAACTCCAACCAGAACAATTTACATTTTCACCTTCTTATTTTGGTTGTTTCAGGAATTTTGATTATTTTGTGATGTCTTTTTTGACCAAAGAAAATCCAAATTTATAACACAATGAAATTGAGATAAGGAGGTTGCTATCTCAGCTTCTAAGGCAATACTTTTCAAACTTTTATTCCGTATGAACCCATTTCAACAACTGAAAATCTGAAAATTCACAATACCCCAGATGATGATGAAATCAAACTGACAGATCTCCAGCCTTCTTCCCCTCCCTCCCCTTCCTCCACTCATCTAAAGCAGGAAGGCAACAGCAGCAACAGTAGTGGCAACAGCAGCAGCAGTCTGCACAGTGTGCAATATGTGCTTACAGACCCCAGTATGCAGCATGGGATCCAGTCTAACAGGAAACTTACCCAGGAGGAGCACAGGCCTATGAATATTCACTGGCTCATAGGCCACATGCTGTCTGGTGACTTGGCATATGTCACAGTGAAAGTCCAGAGAGAAGGGAAAATGGCCATGTTTCTATGACTCCTCCACTGATGATGTGACCCCATTTGGGAACCACTGTTCTAAGGGCCTCACCTACCCATGTTGCATTAAGGCCATATTTCCATGCCTCATAGTGCTGGATGCAGTAAAGCACATAGAAAATTCAGTAGCAAATGTAGGAAATACCAGACAAGAGAGCAGAAAAAATGATACCCAATCTAAATAAAATAAAAAAAAAGTTGTTATCTTTAATGAGATTCATTTATGTATTATTTTATTAATGACTATCTGCTCTTCTTACATTTATTCATAACCTCAGTCAATGTATCGCTTCTATGAGCAGTCAAAGGCAGAGCTGAAGGCCCTCTCATATTTCTGTTTTCTATTTCAGGTCTTTATATCGCCTTCCTCTCCTAAAAGGAGATCCAAAGTGGTTTACAATTTTTAAAAATACAGTCAAAACAATACATCTACTAATTCCCATTATGTCCTCTTATTTCTGCATGTGATTTTTCCTGCCACAACCATGATCATCTTTTTCTCAGTTTATACCTCCTTGACTTGTTTGTATATATAGCATCTCTGACCACAATGATCACCAACCTTTTCCTATAAGTTATTACTAAGACTTGTCACTTAACATCCTTAGATATTCTTAGAACCTCCTTAGAAATTTTTTTTGTGCTTTTATTTTTTGGGGCGGGGCGGCCTTTCCAGATGAGTAACCTTGTTGCCTCACAAATTATAAACTACACTGACATCGGCTCCCGTGCCAGCTCAATTGAGAAATGGATAGTGGTGGCGGATATTTGTCGATGCATGCATAACTACAATGGCGTGTTAGAAATCACCTCTGCTTTGAACAGAAGTGCGGTCTACAGACTGAAGAAAACCTGGGCGAAAGTCTCTAAACAAGTAAGCAAGCAATAAGTAATACGATAAAATCATCAGTATTGTATCTACTTGGAACTATTTTGTAAAATGAAATGTACTATAGGCACAGAATGGGATAGACCTCTTTTGAAAAGGGGCCATAAAGAGTACTAGTCAAAGTATGGCAAACTGCATAGCCTGCGGTATGCCAGTATTGTTAATTCAGATCTTTCATATTTCAGCATTATGGAGATAATTTTATGAAATCATTAGCACATGTATGTAGTTTACATGTTTTAATGGCCTCTTATAAAATATTAACCAGTGTAAAAGTATGTACCTTGGCATGAATGTGCATATTTTGATGATGAGTATAGCTGGAAGTGTAGTCTGCACAGAACATGGGCAGAGTTTGCCAGGACACACGTTCATTATAAAATTCCTTAACTTACATATGTACTTGCATACTTAATGTGTGTTCATTTACACCTGTTATAGAGCAGATCCATACTTGAATTTAAGGTGTGATCTCTGCCAGTTATATCTACTTGCCTATATAGAATAGACTTAAAATAAGCTTTTTTCAGTCTTAACCTAGGCATTCTGTTATAAAATTACCTTCTATGAATTAAAAAAAATCTCCCATTCTGTATCTTAGCTAAATATGTTGTAATAATAAGGATCTATTTGTTTCATGAATTATGAGTTAATTTTGTGATAAAATAGTAGTAGTAAATTATGAAAAGATTAAATGAAACTTGTAAAGAATTACTCTTAAGATATTTCCTATATACCAACTACTACTTTATTTTTCACTTAAGTTGTTGTCACTGTTGTAGACCATGCACCCATTTGACTATGTACCTAGCAGCTAGATATGGCCTCAGCATTGAATATCTGTGCATTATTTAAAGCAACAACAGCCAGCTGCTTTAACAGCGTGACTGCCTCCTTTGAATATACCCCTCATTATAATTTCAACAATAAAGTAAAACATCTTGCTAAACTTTCCAAGTCCCATAGTTTTTCTTGAATCTTCCTCTTTCCCAAATTATAGTATGTACAGACCCTCCCTACTGTGTTCAAGGGGTTTGTATTCTGGCTTCTTTATTTTCAGTATCAACCCCCAAGAATGGAACAGATTGCCTATTGAGTTGTGTTTGCTCTCTGATACGACAAATTTTTGGAGAAAGTTAAATGGGGTTTTTTACGCACATCAGGCTTTTGATTTAGAATGTATTTTTATTTTAATATTGCTTTTACTTTGTGTAATTATTTATTTCTTGGCTTATTTTATTTGGGGCCGATATTCAGCGGTGGTGGTCAGTGCTTTTAAAACACCTGGCTGCTGCTTCTTTAATTAGACCTCTGTATTCAGCACTGGAGCCTGTCCGGCATTTGTCACTAAATATCCGGTTTCGCTGGCAGTGCTTTAGCTATCCGTTTAATGACTATATTCAGCCACTAACCGAATAGCACAAACTGGATAAAGTTGGGATAGCCATTGACTTGTCCTAACCTTATCTGGCTTAACTATCTGGTTAGCGGCTAAATATATCGTCTCTAACTGGAAAGCTGTTGGGATGCCCCCTCTGCCCACAGAGTACCCTGGTTTTAATGGGACGTCTTTTCTGCAGTATGTGGGATATTCAGTGGCACTATTCGGATAGCACTGCTGAATATTGGGATTGCCACGGTTTAGCCGGTTAGCAAGTCCAAATAACCAGCTAAACCCTTTTGAATATGCCCCTCTTTGATTTATGTGTGTCTATTCTAATTTTTATGTTACATTGAATCTCCAGGAACAAGCAGGAATGTAGTCTTCACATATGGGTATTGTCGGTACCGACAGAGCCCGCACGGGAATGGTCGCCAGCGTCCAATAGGAATGCTTTGGGAGCACCCCACAGCCCATGCATGCTGCCGTCCTGCCTCTGTACCTCTCTTACTTCAGTTCTTTGGACAGGACGTGTACCCTTTCACCGCAGAAAATTTCCTTTTATTCTTTGTTTTTTTGTGGTTGCGTCTGCCTTCATTCAACGCCTATCAGTACCGCCGGTTCTTCTTTCTTTTCAAAAAAAAAAAAAAACTTATATTTTCTTCAGGGGTCTTTCCCCTGTTTCTGGTGCTAGGCACCATTTTGGGCACTAGGCACACTTTCTTCAGGCATGGAGAAACCAGCTAGTGGTTTCAAAAAATGCTCGAAGTGTGGCGGTACCATTTCCGTCACCGACACCCATGATTGGTCTCTAAAATGTTTAGGTCCTGAACATTGTCCAATGGAGTGTCTCTCCTGCACGAGAATGACCAAAAGGGGCCTGCAGAATAGAGCTGCAAAACCCGGTACCCTTTTTGCCACAGATATGATGTCACTTGCATCAATGTCCTCCAGAGCTTCATCGTCCTCCCATGGATCTCAAGTAACTAAACTTAAGTCTTCTAAGACTGGCCGGTCCTCGAAGAGTAAATCTCCTTCAAAGTATCGAGATGCCACTGGCGTTGCCCTCCAGGATAGTTCACCAGCAAAACAGCCCCGGCGGGAGTCTTCGGGCTCCAAAGCATTAACGGGGCTCCAGGATGTTCTAGAGGCTTCCACCTCTGCAGAACTACTGGTGCCATGTTCTTGGGTCGTAGCCGCTTCCACCGGTACCGACACCCAGGCATTGGCAGGAGTGATGGATAAAAGAATCCTCGCTATTGAACGCAGTCTAGCATCCCTCTTAGCAGCTTCGGTACCGCTAAGACCGCTACAGACGGTTCAACAGGTATCGGTACCGACAGTACCTGCTTCGACAGGACTGCTTCCCCCCATGCCGAGCCTTGAGTCTATCTTGGGTATCGAGGATCCGGAACCGAGACATTTCGGTACCAACTTCGAGCGGTACAGATACCATGCTTTATGGAAACACACGGTACAGAGTGCCTTTGAGTCTTCCGATTCCGATGACTCTCACGATTCTACCAGTACCAGAGCGAACCTACTAGAGGATTCAACTCCTTCTCCTCAACACAGGATGTCTCCTCCAGAAGATATGTCCTTCCAGGATTTCATACGTGATTTAGCAAAGGGCCATGAAATCACGGTGATTCCAGAAAAAGAACCTAGGGCAGAAGAATTAAGAACTCTACAATACCCTATTGCTCCCAAGGAGGCAGCTATGCTTCTTATTCACAAGATCTTACATGATCTGATGTTGAGAATGTGGGAAACTCCTTTAACGATATCTTCACATTCCAATGCTTTGACACTATGTACCGAGTGCCAAGTTGTCCTGGTTTTCAAAAAACTCAGTTACCACACCATTCAGTGGTAGTGGAATCGGCCATGCGAAGAATCAAGAGTGCTAAAACACATTCTTCTAATCCTCCAGGCTGGGAATCCAGGACACTCGAAGCCTTTGGGCGTCGATGTTTTCAGTACTCCATGCTATCAGCCAGGATCAGTTCCTATATTCTTTATATGGGAATGTTCCTGGAAGAAGTCACAAAAGACTTAGAGCTCATTAGCCCTTGTGTCTCTGAGGAAAAAAGAGCAGACTACCTTATTCTGGTCAAGCACACCCAGAATGTCTCTAAATTCATGAACCGTGCTAACTTTGATTGCTTTGAATGTATTAGCAGAACCTCTGCTATATCCATAGGAGCACATTGTATTGCTTGGCTTCAAACATCAGACTTAGAACAGTGGGTGCAAGAAAAGCTCGGAAATATTCCTTGTACAGGAGAAAATCTCTTTGGCAAGGACTGGCAGGACAAGGCTAATCAGCTTGAATCTGAAAATACTACCTTGAACAGACTATCAAAGTCTACAGACAACCCAGCAAAGAAGAAAACATTCAAAAAAACCTTTTTCAGCAAGAAAAAGAAGCCTTACCCATCTTACACCCATCAAAGCCACTGTCCGCTTCATGTTCCCCAGAAGGGGCAACAACAGAACAGAGAGCAAAGAAAGCCGCAAGCTCAAAGAGCTCAACCGGCCCAACAGATCCAGCCCCCTCAGGGTCTTTGACTTCTACCTAGGGAACTTAGTCATTCTGCCCCTGAAAGGTCCAGAACCCTTAACCAAGAGATGGCAACAAATAACATCAGAAAACTGGATTCTGTCCATTGTACGACTGGGGTACAAGCTTCATTTTCTCAACTTGCTCCCACCTACAATAATAAAACAGTTCAATTCTCAGGCCCCTGCCACCAACCTCTTGTGGCAGGAGGTCACATCACTTCTCGCTCAAGGAGCAATCGAAGAAGTACCCATATCCCAACAGGATTCGGGGTTTTACTCCCCCTATTTTCTTATTCCAAAAAAGACAGGGGGACACAGGCCTGTACTAGACCTCAGAGAATTAAACAAATATTTGTTCCGAGAAAAATTCAAAATGATCTCCCTCGGGACACTCCTTCCAAAGTCAGGATTGGCTATATTCTCTAGATCTAAGAGATGCGTGCACGCATATTCTCATCCACTCAGATCACAGGAAGTTCCTTCAATTCCTGGTCCAAGGAAGACACTTCCAGTACAGAGTTCTTCCTTTTGGACTGGCCTCTGCTCCAAGAGTCTTCACAAAATGCATGGCAGCATTTATGAGGACTCTGGGAATATTCGTCTTCCCTTATTTGGACGATTGGCTCATTAGAGCATCGACAGCTCCAGAGGCCAGCTTCGCTCTTTCTCGAGCAATGAGCATTCTTGAATACTTGGGACTGGTCATAAACCTCCCAAAATCTCATCTCACCCCCTCTCAATCTCTTGAATTCATAGGGGCTCGTCTAGACACACGGCAGTCAAAGGCTTTCCTGCCACAGCCACGCTGTCTAAAGATAATACAACTAGCATCTCAAGCATCCATGAAGGTGTTTCTTACTGCTCAAGAGATGCTTCAACTTCTGGGACATATGGCATCCACTGTCCATGTGGTTCCCTATGCTCGCCTCCACATGCGAGCAGCCCAGTGGACCTTATCCTCTCAATGGTTATAGGCCTAGGGTCAGCTAATGGACAAGATCAGAAACACCACACATCTGATTTCATCCCTGTAATGGTGACAATCTCTGGAAAACCTCCTTGTAGGCTCTCCTTCTCAGCAGCTCTATACTAGGCCACCCTAACAACAGATGCATCCAAAATGGGTTGGGGGGCCCACTTGCATGATCTGTCCACTCAGGATCTCTGGACCCCACAGGAGGTTTCCCTTCACATAAACCTCCTAGAGCTAAGAGCCATCTTCAGTGCTATTCAAGTCTTTCAGGCCCATCTCAGCAAAAAGACAGTTCTGGTCCAAATCGACAATCAGGTAGCTATGTTCTATGTGAACAAGCAAGGCGTAACATGCTCTTTATCGCTATGCAACGAAGCTTTGCAACTATGGGCCCTCACCAGAGAGTTGCAAATTCACCTGTTTGCGGTATACCTTCCGGGCATTCAAAACCTATGGGCAGAAAGACTCAGTCGACTGCTGCTGCCACACGAGTGGTCCCTCTATTCATACCAGCTTGCTCGAGTGTTTCAAATCTGGGGAACACCAGATATAGACCTCTTTGCAAGTCCACAGAATGACAAACCTCCCCAATTCTGTTCCAGAATCCCGGCTCACAACTGTCAGGCAAGAGATGCTTTCCTACTCCACTGGGGTCAGGACTTTCTCTATGCCTTCCCACCCATTCCCCTCATTCCCAAAACTTTATTCAAACGTCAGAGAGACAGAGGTCATATGATACTCATAGCTCCACGTTGGCCACAACAAACGTGGTATCCTCTTCTTCTGCGTCCCTCTCAAACCTCTCCTCTGGAGTTGGGGAATGCTCCAGATCTTTTATCTCAGGAGGATGGATGCTTACTGCATCCCATTCCCCAGTCCCTACATCTCAGGGTCTGGTTACTGAAAGCCTAGAATTCCAGGATATTGACCTTTCTCAACAAGTAAAAGATATGCTTTTGGCTTCCAGAAAACCTTCCACAAGACGTTCCTATGCTTTTAAGTGGAAAAGGTTTTCTGTCTGGTGTTCACAAAAGGGACTTAACCCCCTTTTCGTGCCTGTAGAGTCGCTACTAGAGTATCTCCTCCAATTATCAACTTATGGCCTGAAGACCAATTCAGTGAGAGTCCATCTTAGTGCTATTGCTGCTTTCATAAATCTTTCGATAGACAATCTATTTCCTGTCATCCACTTGTATCAAGATTTATGAGAGGACTACTCTTAACAAAACCTTCCATTAAACCACCACCGGTGGCATGGGATCTGAATGTTGTTCTTGGTCAGCTTATGAAACCGCCCTTTGAACCTTTAGCCACTTCAGACCTAAAGTTTCTTTCATGGAAAGTCATTTTCCTAATTGCCATCTCTTCTGCAAGACGCATTAGTGAGCTACAGGCGTTAGTAGCTGATCCTCCTTATACAAGGTTCCACCATGATAAAGTAGTCCTCAGGACTCATCCTCACTTTATGCCAAAGGTGGTTTCGCCTTTTCATTTAAACCAGGCGGTTTATCTTCCTATATTCTTCCCTAGGCCTCATGCCTCTAGTGCAGAAAGAAATCTTCATACATTGGATTGTAAAAGAGCCTTAGCCTTTTATCTCCAAAGAACTAAGCCACACAGAAAATCTTCTCAGCTTTTTGTGGCGTTTGACTCTAGTCATTTGGGACTTCCAGTTTCCAAAAGAACTCTGTCAAATTGGATTGCAGATTGCATATCTTATACTTATCAGAGTAAAGGACTTTCTCTCAAGGGCCATGTCACCGCTCACAATATAAGAGCAATGACAGCCTCAACGGCTAACCTTCGTTCTGTGTCTATTGATGACATCTGTAGAGCAGCCACTTGAACTTCAGTACACACCTTCACAGCCCACTACTGCTTAGACAAGGACTCCCATCGGGATGCCTTGTTTGGCCAGGCTGTTCTCCAGCATCTCTTCCATACTTAATACAACTCCTACCCACCGTCCACGGGTTGGATGCCAGAGGTCCATGGGAGGAAGCATGATCCATCTCACCTGGGTTCGCAGCTTGCTGGGGTCACCCCTTGGCATCTTTCAGCTGGGGAGTCCCCATATGTGAAGACTATATTCATGCTTGTTCCTGGAGATAGCGTAGTTACTCACCTGTAACAGGTGATCTCCGGGAACAGTAGGAATGTAGTATTCACAACCCACCCACCTCCCCTAGGAGTTGTCTCTATCTCTTTCTCTACTTCTCTCCTTTGGTCTCAGCTATAAACTCAACGGAAGTGAGAGAGGTACAGAGGCGGGAAGGCAGCAAGCATGCGCTGTGGGGTGCTCCCAAAAGCGTTCCTATTAGACGCTGGGGAGCGTTCCCGTGCGGGCTCCGTCAGTACCGACGATACCCATATGTGACGACTAAATTCCTGCTGTTCCTGGAGATCACCTGTTACAGGTAAGTAACTATGCTTTATTTCATATGCTTCTTTGTAAACCCATAGAATGTATATGATTTGTGGTATATAAGCGTCAAAATAAATAACAATAAATAAATTAAAAAATTAATAATGGCAAATGGCAGATTCCATGTACAAACTATGGGAATCATACAAATAATTTTCCATTAGCACACACCTTCATAGCATCTATAAAAAAAAAGATATCCATATTGCTAATCACATCCTAACCACCGTCAGGACTTACAGTGGATTTCTAATCCAAACTAAATCCAATGCTTTCATGTCAAATCAGTCATCTATTCAATGTCCCAAGCAGAGGGGGCAGACAACATATTAATAATGGGACAATAATATTATCTTGCTTTTACACTCTTCTAGCTGCTCTTGACAATCCAGGTCTTACCAAATTTCTGTGGTCTACTTATTTATAATGATGGCACTATCACATTGGATAGTACATCTCAGCAGAAATAGGCATTAATAGTAGCAGCATCAATTACATTTTATAAGACAGAAAAAGAAGCTGCTTCCACTCAGCGCAATTAGAAGGCAACCATTGAGCTATAGCCTTGTTTTCATTTATGCATGCTTAGTGCCACGCTCAGGGGCCATGCCTATGAGCCCTTTGGCTCAGTCCTTAGGCAGAGGCCCACCAGGCAATGGCCCACCTAGGGACCTCACTAAATAAAAACAACTATGTGCCAGGCCTCATGCTGAAGCACTGTACAAAGCTCTACTGGTCTCACCCCATCAGCAGCAGGAAGTGTGCATCAGAAGGGGCAGGACCAGCAAAGCTTTGCACAGTGTTTCACTATGAGGCTCTATGCCACTTTGTCTTTTCTTTTTTTTACCAATGCTGTGATGGGAGCAAGATGTTTGGGAGGCCTTGGGGCATTGGTCTGTTCAGAAGGGGGGGGGACGAGTGTCATGAGGAAGAGGCAATTGCAGTCATATTGGCCATGGATACAACTTCTGCCTCTGTGCAGACAGAGAGCTCGATGCCAGTCAAAGGACCTGTTCAATGTGCAGGATGCCTGTGAGCTGAAACCCTCCTGAAACAAGTGGAGGAGCACAGAGAAGAGGTGATGAGGGTGAGAAGCATTTGAGACAGCAAAAAGTACATTGAGATGCTTCTTGAAACATCCAAGCTGTCCAACAGAGGTGAAGATGGGAGACTACAGAATGAAGAGAGTTGGACAAGTCACCAGAGCCTGCAGAATCAACAATCCAACTCCACCAGCCCTTGAAGAACTAGTATGCAGTCCTTGAAGTGGAGGAGGTGAAAACATCCCAGGAAGGGAAGAAGCAGATCTTGAGCACCCCAAAGTTGCAGAATCAGTGACTACAAGGAACCGAAGGGTTGTGGCGATTGGTGACTCTTTTCTGAGGGGTTCTGAGGCATCCATCTGTCAACAACACTTGATGGCCAGAGAGATCTGCTGTCTGTCAGGTGCTAAAATACAAGAAGTTACAGAGAGTTTGCCAAGACTCATCAAGCCTACTGACTATTATCTGATGTTGCTTATCCATGTTGACACAAATGATACTGCTAGGTATCCCTCAGAGCATATCAAAAGTGACTTCATGGCTCTGGGACAGACTGTGAAGCAGATAGGTGTGAAGGTGGTGTTCTCTTCAATCCTCCCTGTTGAGGTTAAAGGCCAAGGCAGAGAAGGTTGCGTTCTAGAGATGAATGCATGGCTGCGTGGATGGTGTCATCAAGGGCGTTTTGATTTACTGGACCATGATGGGATGATGTCCCAAGGGCTGCAGAGCAGAGATGGCATCCATCTGTCCAAGAAAAGTCGAAGTGTCTTCCACAGCAGACTGGCTAACCTACTGAAGAGGACTTTAAATTAAATTCTTTGGGGATGGGTGAAGAAAGCCCCTAGGTAAGTGAAAGCCCCTAGGTAAGTGAAATATGAAATACCTCTGTAGAAAATGGTAAAAGGGGCAACATCTGAAAAGCAGTGTATATCAGGGGCGGCCCAAGGGGGGTGCGGGGCCTCATTTGCATAAGGGGCCTCATTTGCATACATATTTGCATAATGTTACCATACACTAACTTTTAGTAAACATGCCTCTTAATGAGTGTATGGATAAAGAAAGACTAAAAGATTTCTATATTACTATAATCCAGTGCCAACCGCCAGGCACATTAGGAACTACTACAAACACTGCCCATTTAGAACCCATAGCAAACCCATGGGACATGGCACGGGCTCTTAACTTGGCCACTCAGGCCAAGGAGGATCCTCAAGCTGAAGAGCTCGACATCCTCCAATACGAGTCCCCACCTAGAGAGTCTCTGACTGTCCCGGTCACTCCGATTTTGTCCAGGCTGCTGTTCCATATGTTGGAGGCACCCGCCTCGGTCCCCATCGTGAGTAAGCACCTCGACACTATGTACAAAGTGCAGCGTGACCCCAGGTTCAGACCCATGGTGGTGGAATCGGCCAAAAGGAAGAAAAAGAGCTTGAAGTAGCACTCTTCAGTCCCCTCGGGTCGGGAGTCGCGGGCCTTTGATGCCCTAGGCTGCAAGGCCTACCAGGGGTCCATGCTATCCTGTCGAATTCAAGCATACCAGTTATACATTGGCATGTTCTTGCGTGACCTGGCCAAGGAGCTTGGGGGTTTCTCCGCGGGCCTCGAGGGCGAACCTCTCAATAGGTTCAGCACCCTGCTGAGGTCTGTGGCAGATTGCTCAAAATATCTCTGCTGTGCAGCCTACGATGGTTTCGAGTCTTCGGCTCGGGTAGTGGCTGCGGGTATCGGAGCTTGTTGTCAGGCATGGCTCCAGTCCTTGGACTTGGAGCAGTGGGTGCAGGAGAAGCTTTTGGATGCATCCTGCCTCGGCGAGCAGCTCTTCGGCAAGCTGATGGAGGATAAGGCTTCAGAGATAGAGACGGAGTTCGTCACTAGAACCTGTCTCTCATGCAAGACCACCACCCTCCCTCAGAAGAAGCAACAGGGCAAAAAGCCTTTCTTCCCAAGTAAAGGCCTCCCTTACCGTGGCTACCCGCCATACCTGACCACCCCCACGCTGACCATTCTGGCACAAGGGAAATCCGGCCAGGGTCACCGCAAGCCAAAATGGCCCACAGCCCAGACTCTGGCTCCACCGCAACCCGCACAGGGGTTTTGATGCCAGCCGCATAGACTCTTATCCTCCGGTGACTCTGCAGCCGGTGGAGGGATGCCTGTCCTCTTTCGCCCCTAAGTGGGCTTCTATCACCTCGGATGCCTGGGTCCTCCAGGTCATCCGGAGCAGCTATCGCCTCTGCTTGGACAGGCTTCTCCCTCCCTTCTCCCTGGTGGAGCCTCCTCGACTCCCCACGCACCGGGCCTTCCTGTAGTGGGAATTATTCAACCTCCTCGCCCAACGGGCGGTCGAGAGGGTGCTGCCGCACCTCCAAGGTCGGGGCTTCTATTCCCGGTACTTCCTTGTCCCAAAGAAGACGGGGGGGGGGGGGGGGGCTGCGGCCCATCCTCGACCGCCGAAAGTTAAACAAATTCTTGGTATGGCAGAAGTTCAAGATGTTATCCCTTGGTGTCCTGCTGCCCTTCCTCCAGCAGGATGATTGGCTATGCTCCTTGGATCTAAAAGACGCCTACGCCCACATTCTGATTCACCCTCAGCACAGACAGTACTTGCGCTTCAGGGTGCGGGGAGAACACTTCCAGTACAGGGTGCTCCCCTTCGGCCTCACATCCGCCCCGCCGGTCTTCACGAAATGCCTCTCCGCAGTCGCCGCCTGTTTCAGGCGTCAGGGCATACCAATCTTCCCCTACCTCGATGACGGCTTGTCATGGGATCCTCGGTCGAGGAAACTTGCCAGGTGGCATCATGCACGATTGTTCTGCCCGAGGGCCTGGGCTTCTTGGTCAACTATCCCCACCTTGAAATGATGCAGGCTTTAGAGCTCATCGGGGCACTCCTCGATACTCAGCGGGCGACTGCGTTTCTACCGGTCGATCGTGCCAACTGTCTTCAAGCCCTGGCAGCTCGGGTCCACCATCCATGTGGTCCTCCATGCCCATCTACACATGCGGAAGCTCAGTGGTGCCTCAGCACCCAATGGAGTCTGTCCGCCGGCCACCTAAGGGACCCCATAAGGGTCTCCCACAGCCTTCTCCTCTCCCTGGACTGGTGGCCAGACCCCCACAACCTTCTCCAGGGGTTGCCCTTCCAGGCCCCCGCAGCATGACATGGTGTTGACAACGGATGCCTCCCTGCTGGGGTGGGGTGCCCACTGCAGGGCATTATGCATGCAGGGGAAGTGATCGCAGGAAGAGTCGTAGCAGAAGATAAACTTGCTCGAGCTCTGGGCAATTCTGTGTGCCCTGAGGGCCTTCGAGGATCACCTCAAGGAGAGGTCAGTGCTCGTACAGGCCGACAACCAAGTGGCGATCTTTCCTCTGTCAGGAAGTGGTCCTCCTCTGCTCCTTCACCTCCCTTCGGGGGATCACCCTCAGAGCGGTCTACCTCCAGGGCTAGGAGAATGTCCTAGCAGACAGGCTCAGCAGAATCCTCCGCTCTCACGAAGGGTGGCTGGATCCAGAGGTGGGAGGCTGTTCCTTCGGTGGGAGACTCCGGCTATGGACCTATTCGCCAGTCCCCTGAACGCACAGCTCCCCCGCTTCTGCGGGCCGGTGCCGCACCCGAGCAGGGAGGGCCCAGATGCGTTCCTTCTGAGCTAGTCCTCCAGCCTGCTCTATGCATTCCCTCCCACTCCTTTCATTGCGAGGACCCATCTTCAAGGCTCAGCGGGACCGGGCATCGATGATCCTTGTAGCTCCCTCGTGGCCTGGACAGCCCTGGTTCCCGCTCCTGCTCCGGCTCTTATCAGAGCCTCCAATCCCCCTGGGCTGTGGCCAGGCTGCTAACGCAGGAGAATGGACCGGGGCCACACCCGAACCTGTCCTCGCTATCCCTCACAGCCTGGCGGCTGAACTGGTTTCCCTAGCCCCTCTGGGCCTCCTGGAGGAGATTGAGGTTCTCCTCGCATTGAGGAAGGCCTCGACTAGATTCGGTCTGGTGCTCAGGGCTCCAGATCAACCTTTTCTCTTGCTCCACCTGGTGGGTCCTTCATTACCTCCTCCATCTTCGAAGGAAGATCTGAAGTCGAATTCTGTCAGGGTACATCTTAGTGCCATCTCAGCGAATCACCTCCCTGTCGAGGGAAAGCCTCTCTCGGAGCAGCCATTGGTCTCTCGCTTTATGCGGGGTCTCTTACTGTCCAAACCTCCCATCTGACCGCCCCCAGCGGAATGGGACCTGAACGTAGTGTTCATGCAGCTCACGTATTCACCCTTCGAGCTGATGGTGACATGTTCGCTTCGGCACCTATCCTGGAAGGTGGCCTTCTTGGTGGCACTTACCTCGGCCCACCGAGTCAGTGAGCTCCAGGCTCTCATGGCTGAAGCCCCCTATATTAGATTCTATAGGAATAGGGTGGTCCTCTGTACCCATCCTAAATTCTTACTGAAAGTTGTCTTGGATTGCCATCTCAACCAGGAGATAGTCTTACTAACCTTCTTCCCGAGACCCCATGCTGACCAAGCGTCTGTGGCTTTGCATACACTCGACTGCAAGAGAGCTCTTGCCTTCTATCTGCAGTGCACCCAGGCTCATTGCAAATCTGGTTAGCTCTTTGTGACCTACGATCCCAATCGATTGAGGCAAGCAATCACCAAATGCACCCTCTCTGTTTGGGTGGCAGACTGCATCCCCTTCGCCCATATGAAGGCAGTTGCCCCTTTGGATCGACAAGTCTCAGCACATGGTGTCCGAGCCGAGACGGATTCGGTGGCCTTGCTGCATTCAGTGCCCCTGCAAGATATTTGCCGGGCGGCAACCTGGTCTTCAGCGAACACCTTCGCTGCACACTACTACTTGGAGGAGTCCCATTGGGACAGCTCCTTCAGCCAGGCCATCCTCCGTAATCTGTTCGGGGTATAAGCAACTCCTGCCCTTTGACCCTTCTTCACGGCCACCAAAGACTTCGCCCCGAGGATCCAAGAACTCGGGCTCCTTCGGGCATCGGCTTCTGCTCACGACCTCGCGGAGGTGTTTTTTGGTTACAGGTTCGGTAGCCTGTAGCTGGGGAGTCCCATACGTGAGGACTGACTTCCTGCATGTTCCAGGAGAAAACATAGTTACTTTACTCACCTTTAACAGGTGTTCTCCAGGGACAGCAGGAATCAGTCCTCACTACCCTCCCACCTCCCCTGATGAGTTGCTGGATTTTTATCCTTCCCTTGCCATCTGCTTGGTAGGGCTCGAGCTAAGGGACCTGACTGAGCAAGATGGCACCCTTGGGTGGGAAGAGGACCACGCATGTGTGGTAGGAATCCCAAAGGCTTTCTTTGAAAGCTGGGGAATTGCTTCGCGCAGGCGCCGTTGGTGTCAAGGTCACCCATAAGTGAGGATTGATTCCTGCTGTCCCTGGAGAACACCTGTTACAGGTGAGTAACTACGCTTTATACACAGACAATATTCAATTATTGCTTCCTTTTCACCATTCTTATCATTATGAGGCAAAGTTAGTTTTGAATATGAAGGAAAATGAGGTTTTGGGACACTCAAGGGGCCCATTTCTTTTTTTTTGTAGGATCTTTGCAATAGGAGATGAGTATTGGAGGTAATGGGTTCCATTCTAAACTGCGTTTACCGGGTCTGGAGATCTGATCTGTATGTCCAGACTCGCTAAATGCCTGTCCTGCATCTAGGAAACAAAACTCCCCACACAAAGAGCTGAGCTGTGCAGGGAGCTCTTTCTGGGTGGGAGAGGGTGGGCTGCAGTCGGAGCGAGGGTGGGCTGTGGGCAGTGCCGTGACCCCAGATGTACAGGGCCGATACCATTGTCGGCCCTGTACGTCCGGGCTCAGCAATCTAGATGGGAGATTTATTCCACCTCTTAGGTGCCATGCCACCGCTGCTCCATGCAAGAGCCATGCTTGGCTAGCCGGAGAGTTGCTGGACATCTGGGCAGCCAGAATCGGGACACAGCCTGCACATCCAGTCCAGTAGACCTGATTCTGATCCTCTGGGCACGTCTAGCCCCTGCGGAATCAGAATCGGGTGCATCGGAGCATGTCCCGCTTCTGACCGGCTGGATAGGTGGGGGATGCACACAATGGAATTTGCCTCAATGTCTCTAAATGGGTTAGCTTGGCACATATCATGACAGCAATTCATCTCACTCATAAGCCAGATTATGTGGAATATGGTCTCAGTCTCAGATTTACTCTTTGGTGGGAGCGAAGCCATGGCCCCATCCCAGCTGACGGTCTTTTATCTTTATCTTTCTCCAGGACCAAGCAGGAAGTCAGTCCTCACTTATGGGTGACGTCGGCACCGACGGAGCCCTCGCGGAGCAATTTTCCCCAGCTTTCAAAGAAAGCCTTTGGGAATTGCAGCGCGCATGCGCGGTCGTCTTCCCGCCCGAGGGTGCCATCTTAGCCAGTCTTCTTTTTTCCGCGGAGCCCTACAGACGTCCCCGTCTTGTCCCCGCGAAAAAGTTGATTTTCTTCTTTATTTTATCCTTTTTTCTTTCGGTTCGACGCCGATCGTTTTCCCGCCCGGACTCGCGACGCCGGTCTCGAGTCCTCTTACTTTTTTCGGTTTTTCGGTTTCCCTGGCAGCCCGGTCCTTTGACCTCGCAGGGGCCCTTTTTCCCCCGATGGCTGCCAGTGGGTTTAAGCGGTGTGGTCGGTGTGACCGAAATATGTCACTAACCGACACACATGACTTTTGCCTCCGCTGCCTGGGCCCAGATCATGAGGAACTGATCTGTGGGCCCTGCAGCAAACTGTCCTCAAAGGCGTTGAGAAGTCGGCGGCATCAGCGTGAGAGAATCTTCGCTGACCCCAGCCGTACCCGGACCTCGTCGGAGGCCTCCGTGTCGAAAGGCTCCAGCTCGGACCGTCGCCGGAGCTCCTCCGACCGAGGTTCTCCCTCCGGGGACCATCGTCGGAAGGAAAAACCCGCGAGGGCGGCGTCGGTGGACGCTCCTGGTTCCGCGAGGGCCAGGTCGCATAGCCCCGACAGCCGCCCCGGGTCCTTGGAGAAGGAACACATCCCATCTGGACTCGCCTCCGCGACAGCCGACGTCGGGCCCGACGCCGTCGGGGCCCGACGCCGTCGGGGCCCGAGTCGGGGGCTGCTGGGTCACCTGAGCTCGGACTCAGGTTGACGGCCTTGGAGAGCAGACTGTCTGCCTTCATGGACCAGCAGAGGGCACTGCTCGCTGGCCTCGCTGGCGCCGCTGCCCCGACCGCCGGGACGTCGACATCCAAGTCGACCCCGGAGACCGAGCCGATCCTCGAGTCGATGAGAACTCGAGTCGATCCTCAGTCGAGGTCACCCTCGGCCTCCCGTTCGGGACCGAGGTCGCCGACGCCGACTCCCTCGGCGTCGGGCCGGCTGGCGCCGCACCCTGCCCGGGCCGACCCCACCGAGTCCTCGTCGGAGTCGGTCTGGGAGTCTGAGGAGGAAGAGTCACCTGATTCTTTCCGGACTCGGTGTGTCCCATCGGACTCACCGGAGTCCAAGCCTCGGAAGCAGTCCCCCCCGGAGGATGCCCGGTTCTCGGACTTCGTTAGGGATATGGCCAAGGCTTTGGCCTTCCCTGCGGATCCCGAGGAGGAGCCTCGAGCCGAAGAGCTCGACGCCCTCCAGTATGACTCTCCCGCGAGGGAACACTTTACTGTGCCGGTTCCTCCTATGCTGGAACGACTACTCTTCCGCATGTGGGAGAGTCCGGCCTCCTCGCCGGTCCTGAGCAAGCGGGTCGATTCTATCTATCGGGTCCGCAAGAGCCCTGGCTTTCAAAAGGCACAGCTGCCACACCATTCCATGGTAGTGGAATCGGCCATGCATCGTCTTAAGAGCCAGAAGATGCACTCCTCGGTGCCTCCTGGAAGGGAGGCCCGTAACCTGGATGGCCTTGGCAAGAAGTGCTTCCAGGGCTCTATGCTCGCATGTCGTGTCCAGACTTACCAGCTATACATGGGCATGTATCTCCGGGATCTGGCTAAAGAGCTAGCCGGATTCTCCGCTGGTCTCTCCGAGGAGCCCTTGCGGAGGTTCCTAGCCTTGTCCACGGGCATTCGGGAATGCTCGAAGTTCATGTCCCGAGCAGCCTATGACGGCTTTGAAGCCTCGGCTCGAGTGGCCGCAGCCGGCATCGGTGCCCGCCGACAGGCTTGGCTTCAGTCGTCAGACCTTGAGCCCTGGGTACAGGACAAGTTGGTCGATGTCCCCTGCCGAGGCGAAAACCTCTTTGGTAAGCCCATGGCGGAAAAGGCTGCACAAATTGAGACTGAGACTCTCACCAGGACCAGGCTTTCTAGGAAGACCTCCGCCCCTTCCCAGAAAAAGAAGGGCTCGGGGAAAAAGTCCTTTTACCCGAGGAAGGCGGCTGCCTACAAACAATACCCCCATTATCAGGCCCCTGCAGCTCCCCAACAGGGCCAGCAGGCCAAGGGACGGGGTAACGGGTCCCGTAGGCAGCAAGCCCCCAAGCCTGCACCACCAGCCCCTGCTCAGCAGGGTGGGGGTTTTTTGACTCGCTCAGCATAGCCTCTCCCCCCCCGCTGGTTCCTCCCAGCACCGGAGGCCGGCTGGTTCACTTCGCCCACAGGTGGTCCAGCATCACCGCAGATGCCTGGGTGCTTCAGGTCGTGCGAGAAGGCTACCTTCTCCACTTCCATCAGGTCCCTCCCTCCTATTTTCCGGGAGAACCTCCGCGCCCCCCTCTGCACAGGGAGTTGCTCCTTCAGGAGTTAGCAGGTCTTCTGCAGGAACAGGCGGTGGAACCGGTGCCACACCACCTGAGAGGTCGAGGCTTTTATTCAAGGTATTTTCTGATACCAAAGAGAACAGGGGGCCTCAGACCCATCCTGGACTTGCGCAACCTCAACAAGTTCCTTGTGCGGGAGAAGTTCAAAATGCTTACCCTTGGAATCCTTCTGCCCTACCTCCAGCAGGGAGATTGGCTATGCTCCTTGGATCTAAAGGATGCCTACACGCACATCCTCATCCACCCAAGCCACCGCCAATACCTAAGGTTTGTGGTGGCAGGAAATCATTACCAGTACAGAGTACTGCCCTTTGGCCTGTCCTCCGCACCGCGAGTCTTCACAAAATGTCTCGCGGTCGTGGCGGCCCATCTCCGGCTTCACGGCCTCTATGTCTTTCCGTACCTCGACGACTGGCTCATCAGAGCAGCGTCCGCTCAGGAGGTCACCAACGCCACGTGCCGCACGGTGACTCTGCTGCAGCACTTGGGCTTTGTTATAAACTTCGCAAAGTCCACTTTGCTCCCCTCACAGGATCTCGAGTTCATCGGCGCAAGGCTGCACACTCCTCAGGCGCGAGCGTACCTACCGCTCGACAGGGCTCAACGGCTCATGGACCTAGCCGACCGCTTTCGCAGCCAGCCCCTGGTCTCCGCCAGGCGCTTCCTGAGACTGCTCGGCCATATGGCTTCCACCGTCCATGTGACCCCCAATGCCCGCCTGAATATGCGGTCTGCTCAATGGTGTCTCCGCCAGCAGTGGCGACAAGCCACGGGCGGCCTAGCAGACCTAGTGCGCGTTTCCGAGCCGCTGGTCTCGTCTCTCCGGTGGTGGCTCCGGCAGCCGAACCAGATATTCGGAATGCCTTTCCAGTCACCTCAGCCAACCCGGGTGCTGACCACCGATGCATCCCTCCTGGGCTGGGGAGCACATTGCCAAGAGGCACGTACTCAGGGCCTCTGGACCACGTGGGAGTCTGCTCAGCAGATCAACTTCCTGGAGCTCAGGGCGATCCGCCTAGCTCTCAAGGCCTTCTCCCACCTGACTTCCCACCAGTCCGTCCTTGTCCAGACGGACAATCAAGTTGCCATGTTCTACGTGAACAAGCAGGGGGGCACGGGCTCCTTCCTCCTCTGCCGGGAGGCACAGAAGCTCTGCTCTTGGGCCGTCAGTCACGGCATTCTCCTCAAGGCAGTTTATCTCCCGGGCCAAGAAAATTGCCTTGCAGACAAACTCAGCAGGGTCCTCCAGCCGCACGAGTGGCGTCTGGATCCCTTGGTAGTTCAGAAGCTCTTCCTCAGGTGGGGTCTCCCCACGGTGGATCTCTTTGCCAGTCCTCACAACCGGCAGCTTCCTCGCTTCTGCTCTCGTCAGCCACACCCCCTTCGGGTTGCGGCGGACGCCTTTCTGATCTCGTGGTCGGGGAGCCTTCTGTACGCTTTCCCTCCCATCCCGCTAGTCTCTCGGACTCTTTTCAAGGTTCTCCGAGACAAAGCCTTCATGATCCTGGTGGCCCCTCGCTGGCCCAGGCAGCCGTGGTTTCCGCTCCTGCTGCAACTGGCGGTGGGGGTTCCAATCCCTCTGGGGGTACAACCGGATCTCCTCACTCAGGATCAGGGGTCCCTCCTGCACCCCAACCTCAGGTCTCTCAACCTCATGGCCTGGCTGCTGAGAGGGTAGTCCTTGCTCCCCTTCTCCTGCCGGCGGAGGTGGAGGAGGTCGTCTTGGCTTCGCGACGGCCTTCTACCCGCAAATGCTACGCCCTTAAATGGCGTCGCTTTGCAGTCTGGTGTACCCAACAGTCTCAGGATCCCTTCTCCTGCCCGGTGTCGGTGATCTTGCAGTACTTGCTGCACCTCTCTAATCTAGGACTTAAGTCCAACTCCGTCAAAGTTCACCTCAGTGCTCTTTCAGCACATCATGTGCCGGTGGACGGCAGACCTCTCTCCAATGACCCTCTCGTAGCGAGGTTTCTCCGAGGTCTCCTTCTACTTAAACCACCTCTGCGCCCGCCAGCGCCTGACTGGGACCTGAATGTGGTTTTGCAGCGGATCACCTGTCCGCCTTTTGAACCTATGGCTACCTGTTCTCTCCGTTTTCTGTCTTGGAAAACACTGTTCTTGATAGCCCTCACTTCCGCTAGACGCGTCAGTGAATTGCAGGCCCTCGTGTCTGATCCCCCTTACACTAGGTTCTACAAGAATAGGGTGGTCCTACGGACTCATCCGAAATTTCTGCCTAAAGTGGTCTCCCCTTTTCACATCAATCAGGAGGTGGTACTTCCAACCTTCTTTCCCAGACCACACTCCAGCCGAGCTGAGACGGTCCTCCATACCCTGGACTGTAGAAGGGCTCTGAACTTCTACCTTGACCGTACGCGGGAGCACCGTAAAGCTGCTCAGCTTTTTGTGTCTTTTGACCCCAATAGATTGGGGCTCCCGGTCTCCAAGCGTACTCTGTCCATCTGGGTTGCGGACTGTATCTCTTGGGCTTATGGGGCAGCCGGACTCTCCTTAGAAAGTCGAGTCACGGCTCATTGCGTTCGGGCAAAGGCCACGTCAGTGGCTTACCTCCGCTCTGTTCCGCTGGCAGACATCTGCCGGGCCGCTACTTGGTCTTCGAGCCAGACTTTTGCGGTCCATTACTGTCTCGAGAGGGAGTCCCGTAGGGACAGTGCTTTCGGACAGGCAGTCCTCCGTAATCTCTTTGAGGTCTGAGCAACTCTTACCCTCCATCCCGGATGTGGGCTACCGGTGGGTGATAATTCAGCGAAGATTCTATCCTTCTGTGCTGCTGAGCTAGAGGGAGCTCATTTTTGTGCTTAGGGTCTCCGGTAGCCTTGAGCTTGGGAGTCCCATAAGTGAGGACTGACTTCCTGCTTGGTCCTGGAGAAAGCGTAGTTACTCACCTGTAACAGGTGTTCTCCAGGAGCAGCAGGAATCAGTCCTCACTACCCTCCCTCCTCCCCTTGGAGTTGCAATCGTCTGCTTATGTTCTTTTTGCAAATTTTTATGCTGTCTTTTTTAGCTATGTCATCTGACTGGCTAAGATGGCACCCTCGGGCGGGAAGACGACCGCGCATGCGCGCTGCAATTCCCAAAGGCTTTCTTTGAAAGCTGGGGAAAATTGCTCCGCGAGGGCTCCGTCGGCGCCGACGTCACCCATAAGTGAGGACTGATTCCTGCTGCTCCTGGAGAACACCTGTTACAGGTGAGTAACTACGCTTTATTTGCAAAGCTTGATAAAGCACCCATGCCTGAGCGTCAGGGTGGTGTACAATAAAGCATAAGCTGCCAGAAGAAAAAGAAAGAAAAGAACGCCATTAACTTATAAGAGAGAGGACGAAGAGCAAAGAAAGAAAAAGATAGAAGAGAGGCAAAAGAAGACATCAAAATGAATAGGGAGGAGGGGGGAAATGGTCTATGAGGAGGATAGTAGTCTCAATGGAAGAACCCCTGGTTGGGATGGAGACCGGGTAATCTGAGGAGGGGGGGAGGTCAAAGGCCTGGCAGAAGAGGTTAGTCTTAAGAAGGGCTTTGAAACAGGGAAAGGATGATTCTGTGCAGAGAGAGTGTGGGAATGAGTTCCAGAGGGCAGGACTTAGGAAAAAGAAAGCTGATCGGTGAGTGAGTTTGAGGTGGGCCCGAGATGGAGATGGAAGGAAGAGGCAGTTACCATGTGCAGAATGGAGGAGACGGGGGGCGGGCTGGAGGTGAATGAGATCAGCAAGATATTCAGGCGTACCAGTGTAGAGGGCTCTATGGGAGATGATGAGCAGATTGTAAGTGAACTTGACTTTGATATGGAGCCAGTGAAGGTTGAGGAGAAGAGGGGTGACATGGTCGAATGTGAAGGAGTAGGTGATGAGACGGGAGGCGGTGTTCTGGACAAGCTGAAGGCATCGTAACTGATATTGTGGGAGACCTGCAAAGGCGGAATTACAGTAGTCTAAGCGGGAGATTATGAGGGAGAGAACTAAAGTGGTGAGGGAGGAAGGAGGGAGAGATGACCAAACAGCACAGATTTTACGGAAATGAAAAAAGGAACTACGGACGAGCGCAGAGATATGGTGGTGGAAGGAAAGCGAGGGATCCCTGAGGCGCTGCCACTGCTAGCTCCTGAAGAATCTCTATAGGGGAGAACAGCTGTAGCAGACCCTTCAGCTATCGAGTTGCATTCATTATTCCAACTGGTTTGGTTCTTGTGGCGCAGGGGTCAGTCTGGGTGCCAACCCCTGATCAAACTGTTGTGGCGGTAGCTGTTCGGGGTCCTCTGGCAGAGGTGGATTTAAGGCTCCCTAAAGAGGCTTCCTGGGCTTGGCAGGTCAGGAGTCCCCTTCATCCTCTGGAGAGGATAACTCCCCCTCCTCTCAACTGGGGTCAGTGGCTAAACACTCTCAGTAGGAAAGGGGACTAGACTCCTACAGACAGAGTTTAGCCAGTGACTCCAGTCAAGAGGAGAGGGCATTATCCTCTCCAGAGAATGAAGGGAACTCCTTGAATGTTCATCTGTTTTGGAAGGACAAGATTCCAGCCTTAATTTCCCAGATTTATGCTGCTGTCCACATAGCAGAGTTTCCATAGCAAGAGGAGACTAAAGCCCAGTCTGATCCCATTTTGGTATGCATCAGAAGACTGACCAAAGCTTTCGCAAAGGCCACTTTTAGGAGTTATCAAAAAATTTACACCTGGTTTCTGGTGGATTTAGATAAATGGTTGCTTATTCCCAAAGTAGATTACGTGATGGCAGTAGTGACGAACTGCACCACGATTCCGATGGAGGGCAGGGTAGCTCTCCATGATCAACAGGACAGGAAAGTGGAAAGCCTTCTGAAAAAGGGTTTTCCATCTTCTTCCCTTGACCTGCAGGTTTAGGTTTGTGGGGCCATTGCAGCGTGGGTTTTACTTCGATGGATTCAACTTTTTACTGGAGAATTCCACTTTGGCACACCTTGAGTCAGTGGCGTATTTTTGGGGATATGCCTTCTATGCTGAGCTTAGCCACTAGGAGTGGTGGCTGCGGTTACAGTCACAGGTAAGTGGCTGTGGTTCCATAATTCGGTGGCAGATGCCGCTTCTAAAGCACAGTTGACTATATTTCCCTTCTGGATCAAACTGCTCTTTGGAGAAGACATTGAGAAGTTAGTCAAGGATTTAGATGAGATGAAACCATAGTGTTTACATAAGGCTAAGGGTCCTTCCAAGCGCTCTTTTTTGTAGCCACGGGGTCTTCTCGGGCCCAGTTTCAGGACTCCAAGAGATATGTCCGGAAAAATGGTCTGGTGCTTTTCCCATTTTAGGATCAAATTTGCAACCTTTTCGGGGGCACATTGTGTCCATGATGGTTCTAGATTGGAGGAGTAGCCTAATGATTGAAGCACTGGCTTGGAAACCAAGAGACCAGAGTTTGATTCCTACTAGTATGCCTGTGGCCTTGGGCAAGTCACTTAACCCTCCATTGCCTCAGAAAAATTCAAGTTATCACTGTCCCTGTTTAATGTACATTACCAAGTTTAAATTGTAACGTAAAACTCTTTGATTGAAGTGATAAAGCAGTATAAAAAAACTGTTAAATAAAATAAACACTCCTCTTCCTGTCGATAGCCAGGGAGCTCATTCATGATGCCACAGCCGACTCTGCCTTTTTATCAGAAAAGATTCTGAACAACTTCATATCACCGGGTGATTGACATCATTCAATGAGGCTACACTTTGGAGTGTGTGTAGCCCATTCATTATGGTTTCTCCATGCAGTACCATGGCCAAAAGAGCGGCAATAAGCTCTCTGCTCCAGCATCTCCTGTGTTTCTGGCTATTCTTTCAGTGTTGCCTGAAAAGAAGGGAAAGGAAGATACAGTATTCTGTAACACCGAAAATCCACCCTATAGCTTTAAGACACAAAAAGCTGAAGAGTTCGGCACAGACTCTGACAGAAAGGGAGAGAAAAAGCTTCCTAGTTGCTATAGGCAACCAGAGCAGGCTGAGGCACGAGACCTGAAGGCACGCCCAGCCAACAGACACTCCCCAAACACTGAGGGAAACACTCTGCACATGTGCAGGAAAAGGCCCCTAACTCTGCATAAGAAAGCAGGCAGGCAAGCAGAGTTAGTTCAGGAACGGGCCACAGTTCAGGAACGGGCCACTGTTCACAAGCAGGCCAGAGAGGAGGATCTTTATTATGCTCGAGTCCAGGAGAGAGAGAATCCAGGAAGAGAGGCTGAATGTGATTCCTGTATGATTTCTGACGAAGGTTTTGAGGACACAGAAGCAGAAAGCATTTGTGAAACCTGGCAGGTTAGAGAAAACCTGAAACCCTTCAACAAAAGGTCAGAGTATTTTCAGCCTAACCCTGTTTATTGTGAGGCCTGGAATAAGAAGCCAAGCAGGGCTGGGAGACAGAGCAGGAAGCCATTCTCCAGCCGTGAGCTTAATCACAGAAAACCCTTTGCAGTGACGCAGGAGGGATCTCCCAGAGACAGCAGTCAACGGGGAGAGTGCAGAACAGCTGGTAGGAAACCCTTTGCTAATGAAAGCCAGAAGCTTTTAAGATATTCACATCCTTGTGAAAGAGATAGTGAACTGCTTCAGGATATTTGTATGAATGAGGAACCTGAATGTTTGTATGAAAAGCCTGGCAGAAAACTGATAAGAGCAAAGTTCAATAGAAAGATTGCAAAGCAGTTTTATCAAAGCTCAGATAATTATCTACCTTACCGTGAGGAGAGTATTGAGGAGAGACCAGTCACTGGCTGGAGGAAGTTGCAAACTCTCTGCCATAAGGAAGACGAGGCAGTTGAGGAGCCTATGTGCATTGACCAAAATGGATGTTTGTCTTATGATGAAAAGATGGACTGTTCTTTATTAATTACTGAAGAGACCTCTCTACGCTGAAAGCAGATAAGCCTGCTAGAGAGAACAAGTCTGCACAGAGGAAGCTGCCCAGGTGTTTATCTGAATTATCTATTTTGCTTTGTCATTTGATTTGTTAAGCAAGAAGCTGTACTTTTCTTTAACCATTTGTTTATGCCAGAAGCATGGCTATCTTTTGAGTTTGGAAGTTGTATCATTTTTGGAAATCCAGCAAAACCCCGGGAGGGGAATAAATCCTTGTTTAAACCTGACCCTCAAGTCGCAACTACACTTTCTTTTAATAGAAAGGTCAGGGCCAGTAGTGCACTAAGCTAACCCACACTAGTTTAGCCTCTGCTGGTGACAATTCCATCTACTTTGTAGTTCCCAAAAAGGATGGCTCCTTTAGGTCTGTTTTCTCTGATTAGTCTTAAATGTGCTACATTGTAGCTTCATTGCATGTCCCTTAGACTTTCTAGTTTTTGAAGGAGTAAACAACTGATCTACATTTTCCCATTCCACTCCACACATTATTCTATAAACCTCTGTCATATCTCCCCTGAGCCATTTCTTTGTCAAGCTGAAGAGCCCTATTCTTTTAAGCCTTTCCTTGCAGGAGTATCCTTCCATCCCTTTACCATTTTAGTTGCTCTACTCTGCACCTTTTCTAATTCCGCTATATCCTTTTTAAGATATGGTGACCAGAACTGCACACAATATTCAAGGTGCGGTCGCACAGAATCTACATATTATTGCTCTCTTCTTTCCCTGCACATAACAAAGGCCATTGTTTAGATACTATATTTTGGAATAATACTGATTTAATCCCGTTATGTCTAGCGTTTTATTCCAATTCCTTGGTCAGATCATTATTTGGTCAAATTTGAATGTCCTTTGGATACAATAACACAATCCCAGATGCCAAGGAGAAGGCTCATCAGACACTTAAGATCTACAGATGTTGATATTTTGGTCATGTGCCTTTCCCTGCCAGAGAATTTTGACTATCTCTAGAAAATAAAGTGGATGTATGAGGGAGTTACATTTAGATATGCACTAGATAAAGTTGCCCCTTTAAAAGAATCCAGGGCTAGAATACGATACTGTCGTACATGGTATGTCTTTTATGTTCATCATTTAAAAAGACAGGTCCGTCACTCAGAAAGTCTAGTTCAAGCCAGACCTTTGTAATTATAAGAAATCGCTGAATCATTGAGGCTATAAAGAGGTATGTTTTTGAGCTAGTAAACAAACAGGATAACTACTTTCAGCAGTTTTTTCAGGTTAATGGTGCTGGCCTCAACCAATTTGGACACTTTTCGATTAATAAGATTCAGACGACTCAACTGTCCACTGGGTTGTGCATTACACCATCTTCATCAGTTAATCCAGAAAAATCTGTACCACTCACTCCTCGAAATTTGCTCTAATGATGATGGATTTATGTTTGACAAAAAATAATTACTTTTGTAATGAACTTATGTTTGACAAAAATGATTAAATCAATGCGCTCTTCAACTTCTCTAGCAGATGTAGTCCTGACTATCTTATTTAGGACTCTATCCCATATCTATTGTCTTCGGTACTTGATCTACTATTTAACAGCCAGTCCTTTACAGGAGCAATCAAGTTGGTTATCCTCATTAATCTCCCATTGTTTATTTCCCTTTCCAAATTGAAAATAAAGATAGCGGCATCTTTGCAGCATTTATATGAGTAGGTTTGCTAAATGACCGACATTCACCTTGGTGTGAATGTTTTCTTTAAATATTTTGTTGGAATTATTCTCTACTTTCTTTTATCTTAATGCAAACCGCTCTGATACCCCAGAAGGGTGGTATATCAAAATTTTAATAAAGTATAGACGTACACATGTAAGTGCCAGCACCTATATGTGGAAGTTGCCAAGTTTTCCCAGTTGATTTTTGCCATGTGTAGATTTTCAAAATGGGTCCTTCAGCTCCACATATCGGCAAATAGACATGCTGTGTACAGTGCACTCCTGTACTATTTTAAAACAAGTTTCACATTTAGCAGAGCACATGTCACATCATCAAGGTCTTATTTCTGATCTCCATGTTGTTGTTAAGTGCCATCGAGTCGGTGTCTACTCCTGGGGCCCCTCTGGATAGTTGACGTAAACTTTATTCGATCTTCAGCTAAGTGGTTCATTGTTGATAGAGTGGTATCCATAGCTACTGTTATTGTATTGATCCATCTAATTGCCAGCCTTCCTGTTTTACGGTGACCTTCTACCTTGCCAAGCATTATGTCTTTCTCTAATGATCTCTCTCTTCACATGTGTCCAAAGTATGAAAGTCGAAGTCTTGTCATCTGTGCTTCTAAGGAAAGCTTAGGTTTGATCTCCTCTAGTACTAACTGGTTTGTTTTTCGGATAGTCCTTGATATACACGGTATTCGTCGCCAATCCGCTCCAGCAGCTGGGGACTGAATACTGACAGGTTTTTCTGACAGCCTACCCAGCTCCCCCTGGTGTCAGAAGGTCAGTCTTTCAGTCCTCAGCAGCTGGATAGGACGTCTGATTGCTCAGCTCCCCTGCAATTAGAATTGGGTGGTGTTGGTTGTTTTAAAAAATAAATAAATAAATGAATTAAAAGATTTCTATATATATATGATTCTGAAGGAGGAGACTGGAAATGAAGGCTAGGAGTGGGGCAAGGTTTGAAAATTGGCCTTGGGGGTATTTTCTGTCCTAGCAGGGCAGTTTTTCCCCCTAACGGAGGTACACAACGGTGTAATACCGCGATCTTCTCTCCCCACTGTGATTGGGACGGCAGAACAAAATTTGTTGTGAGGGGCTTGCAAGCTGCGGCTTCCTTTCTTCTGCCGTCGCCGGCATGGAGCTCGTCGAGGCAGAGCCTGCCTCTCTGCCGAGCATGTCTCCTCCGTGCAGGAATTAGGCCTGGGAGCCCCAGAGTCCTCTTCCTCCTTGACCGCGTTTCCCGCTGGCCTTCCGCTTGCAGCGCCATAGTGCCGGGCGGTGCGGCTGCCCCGGAGAGGAGAGCAGTCTGTTTGGAGAGCGCTGGTAGCATCTGTTTCATTTCCTGGCTCAGAGGTAGGTTTTCTCGTTGCAGGTCCCTCGTTCTGCGGTTTCTGGAGGTTCGCGTTTGTTTTTTGTTTTTTTGGGCTGGTAGGCTTACCTGGCAGTGGTCTTTGGTTTTTTTTGGAGCTTCGCTATGGAGGAGAAAGCTTCGGGAGACTTGTTCGCCCCCTCTCACAGCTCCTTGGAAAAGGCGGGAACGGTGGCCATTTTAGGTGAGCCGGCCGGTTCTCCCGCGCTGCAGAGCACAGCGCAAAAGAGAAAATCTAAATCGCGCAAAGCTTCCTCAGCCTCGGGGGAGACTAAGGAGTTGCAGCCGCAGTCTTCTCCTGCCTTTCCACAGGCTTTGGGCTCCTTCTCTCCGGATTTCATCTTGGCTATGCACAAAGCTTATCTTTTAAAAAGCTCTCAGCTGGTTCTGGGCTCAGCTTCCGAGGGGACCCAGGGATTGTTGCCCTCCGTAGGTGATCCTGGGGAAGGCCCTTCCTCCGGGGAACAGGGATTGGATCCGGGTGTTGGGGCCACTGCGGGGCACAGTGCTGTATCCCAGGTTGCTGAGAAGGGAGAGCGTCTCTCGGACACCGGCTTGGATTCCTGGCCTAGTGAGTTGGAAGAGGGGGAGTTGGGGCCCGGGGAGGATCCCAATGTCTTCCGCATGTTTTGTAGAGAAGAACTAGGGGCTCTCATTGCTCAGTCGCTGGGGGCTCTTAATTTGGTGCTGCCGGCGGTGCAGCAGGAGCCACTGGAGGATCCCCTATTGCAGGGCTTTCACTCCGAACAACGCTGTTTCCCGGTTCATAGGGTAATTAAGCAAATGATAGAGTCCGAATGGGAATGCCCGGAGGCTTCTTTAAGGGGGGGGGCGCGCTATGGCTAGGTTGTACCCCATACCCCAGGACGATAAGGAGTTGTAGTGTATGCCCAAGGTAGATGCTTTAGTTTCCGCGGTCACCAAGAAAACCACTATTCCCGTGGAAGGGGGTTCCGCGCTTAAAGACCTACAGGACCGTCGGTTGGAGGCGCTTCTGAAACAGGCGTTTGAGTCCACTGCCTTAGCGCTTCAGGCCTCCGTTTGCGGAGCCTATGTGTCCAGGGCCTCTATCCGCTGGCTCCAAGGAGAGCAGCCACTGGATAAGGGGGGCAATGAGGCTGCGGATGGGGCTAAGCTCGAGTCCGCAGCGGCTTATCTTGCGGATCTCTGCTATGATTTAGTGCGCATTTCCGTGAAATCTATGGCTACTTTAGTAGCAGCTAGATGTTTCCTCTGGCTTCGGAATTGGTGGCTGATGCGTCGTCCAAGGCACGGCTCAGCAAGCTTCCTTACAAGGGTAGGTTACTCTTTGGGGAAGCGTTGGAGAAGATAGTGAAGGATTTAGGGGACTCCAAAGGGGGTCGTCTGCCCGAGGACCGTCCTAGGGGTTCGAAGCTGGGTTCGGTGCAGAGAGGTCACGGCAGGGATTTTCGCAGATTCAGGGGGTCTCGTTTCCCTATCAGAGGGGACGTTTTATGGCCAGGGGGCAGTCCTTTCGAGGAGCCTGACCGTTCAATAGGGGTTTCTTTAGCGCTCAGCAGAGCGCCAGTAAGAAGCCTCAATGAAGGTTCGCCGGTCCAGGTGGAGATTCCGGTAGGAGGACGGTTGCAGCAGTTCCTCTCCGCCTGGACCAGCATAACGACGGACCAATGGGTCCTAGAGATTGTAAGAGAGGGATATGCACTAGAGTTCGCGCAACCTTTGCCGGACGCCTTTGTTCTGTCGCCCTGCGGTCCACTGGCGAAGCAAAAGGCGATCTCAGAAACTCTGTCGAAGTTGGTGCGTCTGCAGGCCATGGTACCGGTACCGGTGCCGGTAGACCAATACGGCTTAGGTCGGTACTCGATTTATTTTGTGGTGCCCAAGAAGGAAGGTTCTTTTCGGCCCATTCTGGATCTCAAACACGTGAATCGGGCATTGCGCGTCCCTCATTTCCGGATGGAAACCTTGCGGTCCGTTATCAGTTCGGTAAACTGGGGCGAGGTGCTTACTTCCATAGATCTGTTGGAGGCCTATTTGCACATCCCGATTCGGCGGGACCATCAGAGGTTCCTGCGATTTGCGGTTCCCATGGGACACTTTCAATTCCGGGCGTTACCGTTTGGTCTGGCTACGGCTCCGCGAACGTTCACCAAAGTGATGGTTGTGGCTGCGACGGCGCTGAGAAAGGAGGGGATTCAGGTCCATCCCTATCTCGACAACTGGCTTATCTGTGCGGCATCTCGAGAGGAGTCGTTGGTGGCTACCGCTCGAGTGGTGCAGTTTCTCGAGCAGTTAGGTTGGGTTATCAACCGGGGGAAGAGCCGTTTGCAACCGAACATGCGGTTAACCTATCTCAGGGCTTTATTCGACACGGCGATAGGTTCGGTTTTTCTTCCAGAGGAGCGCGGTCGCAAGCTGGTGGCTCAGGTGGCGGCATTCCTGCGCTTGAAAGCTCCGACCGCCTGGAGATACCTGCAGGTGTTGGGGTCGATGGCAGCGGCTCTGGATCTGGTTCCGTGGGCCAGGTCACATATGCGTCCTCTGCAGCAAGCGTTATTGTCTCGTTGGTCGCCGCAACGTCATCCTCTGTCGCGCCGGCTGCCATGTCCAGCGGAGGTCCAGAGCAGTCTTCATTGGTGGTTGGTTCCTGCTCACTTGTACGCCGGTGTTCCCCTGGCTGTTCCAGAGTGGGTCTTGCTCACGACGGATGCGAGTCTCTCTGGCTGGGGAGCTCATTGTCTGATGCGGTTAGCGCAAAGGACATGGTCGGCGGAGCAGGGCCTTTGGTCGATCAATCGCCTGGAGCTCTGGGCGGTGCGCTTGGCGCTGTTGGCTTTTGTCAACATGCTCGAGGGCAAAGCGGTGCGCGTCTTCTCCGACAATCAAGTGACGGTGTCTTATATATACAGGCAAGGGGGCATTGGCAGCGTGGTGCTGCTGGCGGAGAGTCAGCTATTGTTTCACTGGGCCGAGCTCCATCTCGTAGCGCTTTCCGCGGCGCATGTGGCTGGAAAGGACAACGTTCAAGCAGATTACCTCAGTCGCCATTTCCTGGATCCGGGGGAATGGGAGTTGCACGAGGACGTTTTTTGTGAGATTGTGCAGCGTTGGGGTCAGCCTGTCATGGATCTCATGGTGACCCTGTCCAATGCCAAGGTGCTGCGATGTTTCAGCAGGCGCAGGGAGCACATGTCGGAAGGCCTCGACGGTCTGGTTCAGCCCTGGCCGGAAGAGCGTCTTCTTTACGTGTTCCCCCCGTGGCCGCTCTTGGGGCGGCTCATTTGACGGATTGCGAGCCACAAGGGGACGGTGATTCTCGTGGCTCCAGATTGGGCCAGGTGCCCGTGGTATGCAGATTTGGTGAGACTTCTAGTGGCTCCTCCCTGGCGGTTGCCTCTCCGGTTCGACCTGTTACGGCAGGGGCCCGTGTTCATGCCGCAGGTGGATCGGTTCTTGCTTACGGCTTGGCTCTTGAGAGGGAGCGTTTGCGGCGTAGGGGCTACTCTAAGTCCGTAGTGGACACTATGTTACAATCTCGTCGGCGGTCCACTTCGTTGGCATACATTCGAGTTTGGAGATTTTTCGAAGCGTGGTGTAGCGAGCGACGTGTGCCGCCCTGCGGAGCTCAGCTTCGCGACATCTTAGAGTTCCTTCAGGGGGGTCTGGCTAAAGGACTGACTCTGAGCACGCTGCAGGTTCAACTGGCAGCGCTAGCTTGCTATAGGGGTAAGGTACAGGGTAGTTCTCTGTCTTCGCATCCCGATGTGCTCCGTTTTCTGCAGGCGGCCAGGAATATTAAGCCTCCCGTGAGACCAGTCGTGCCTCCTTGGGATTTGAATTTGGTTTTACAGGCGCTGATGGAACCTCCGTTTGTTGCAACGGGGTCTGGAAACCTTCGGGAATTGTCTTGGAAAACCGCCTTTTTGGTGGCGTTGTGCTCGGCGAGGCGGATTGCGGACCTTCGGGCTCTCTCGTGTAGGGAGCCGTATCTTCATTTTTCGACGGAAAAGGTGGTTTTGCGTATGGTGCCGTCGTTCCTACCGAAGGTGGTTTCTAGTTTTCACGTGAACCAGGTTGTGTCGCTTCCCACTTTTGTAGACCCGGCAGAGGGGAAGCTGGATCGTTCGCTTCGGCGTCTGGATTTAGGGCGTGTGCTGCGTCGCTATTTGAAAGCGACGGAGTTTTTTCGACAGTCCAATCGGTTGTTCGTCCTTTTCGGGGGGTCGGCTAAGGGTAAGGCAGCTACGAAAGCGTCTATTGCGCGTTGGGTGAAGCATGCTATTCGTGCAGCCTATGAGGCGAAGGGCAAGCCTGTTCCCGTGGGCCTCGGAGCTCATTCGACGAGGGGGCAGGCGGCCTCTTGGGCGGAGTATGCGTTGGTGCCGCCGGTGGACATCTGTCGAGCAGCGACGTGGGCTTCTCTGCACACGTTCGCGAAGCATTATAGATTGGATCTTCAGGCACGGGAGGATGCCAGAGTAGGAGCCTCGGCGATTGTTGCGGGGCTCGCAGGGCCCTCCCGAATTTAGGTACTGCTTTGGTACTACCCATTTGTCCTGGCCTGGCCCGGAGAGACGAATAGGAAGAAGAAATTAGACCTTACCTGCTAATTGTCTTTCCTTGAGTTCTCTCCGGGCCAGGCCAGGGCCCGCCCTATCTGTCTGCGAACCTGCGAGCGAAAGGGGGGGTCCCTCGGAGTGTTAGGATGTGGCCCAGTGTGGGCCAGCCTTCGCGGCATGCCTCTGTGGGGCTTCTTGTTGGAAGGCGATTCTGGGGCTTCCTCCGTGCGAACGCGAGGGGGTTTTTTTTTCGTAAAGAACAAATGCAAAAAAACCCCAAAACATTTTTGATGAAAGTGTAGGCATGTCCTTCATCTGGGGGTATGACCTCTTCTTTGTCTTCTCTTCCGTGTAGTTTACATAGGTTCCTTGTTGCCTTGCGGTATTCTAATTCTCGTTTCATTGTCACTGCTTTGTACGATTAGACTGACCTTCTGACACCAGGGGGAACTGGGTAGGCTGTCAGAAAAACCTGTCAGTATTCAGTCCCCAGCTGCTGGAGCGGATTGATCACCCATTTGTCCTGGCCTGGCCCGGAGAGAACTCAAGGAAAGACAATTAGCAGGTAAGGTCTAATTTCTTCTTTGTACCCATCCCAAATTTTTGTCCAAGGTGGTTTCTGCTTTCCACTTGTATCAGTCAATTGTTCTACCTGTTTTTTTCCCCAAACCTCATCTATCTGATGCAAAGATGGCACTTCATGCCTTAGACTGTAGAAGAGTTTCGTTATTTTATCTTCATACTATGCACAGCTGTCATAAACCGTTCAGCTTTTTGTGACTTTTTAATCCAAATAATACAGGCCTACCTGCTACCAAGAGAACTCTGTTCACTAGATTTCCAATTGTATCACTTTTACATAACAGATGAAAAGTCACTCCATTGCTGATAGGGTCACCCCCATCATCTCAGAACTAAAGCTTCTGCAATAACTCAATGTCAGTACAGAACATTTGCAATACAGCCACCTGGTCAACAATCTATACTTTCACCAAGCATTTCTGCTGATGCTGTCTTTGGACAGTGTTCCCGGTAATTGGTCATTTCTACCTCCCAAGGATCTATGTCGGGTCACCTATTTATCTTATCGGCGACCCTTTGCTCTGTGCTCACCATCAAGTGTGCCTTCATTTCCCCTGCTTGTTGACGGAGAAAGTGTAGCTGCTTACCGGTAACAGGGGTTCTCTGTAGACAGCAGGGGAATGCAGCCATGCTTTTCCCACCCTCTAATCCCCTTTAATTTTTAAGTTTTTCTTTCTAAGTTTTGATTAGACTGAAGGCAATCTGAGTACCAGGAGGTGCAAGACAGTGCACACATGTCCAGTGCTATTTGAAAAAAAAAACTCTATTAAGCTGCAGTGGATCAGCCTACAAGCTTCATCCTCGTGGCTGCATCCCCCTGCTGTCTATGGAGAACCCCTATTGCAGTTAAGCAACTACACTAAATCCTTTTGAATATCGGCTCTTATAAGTAGTAGTAGGTAGTACTAGTACTAAAAGTGTCACAATCCCTGGTAGAAGAAGGGGCACTGATCCTTTGAAAACATGTTTTGTGCCATTTAGACTTTTTTATGTGAGAGTTACAATATGACAGTTTTTCTATAGCTTTTAGCTGATAATTGTAAATAAGGTTTGTTCCAGCTGTATGTGTGTGTGTGTGTGTGTGGTCGAGTCAATGCTGACTGCTGGGTTTTCTTGGCAAGGCGTGAATGGAAGTAGATTCAGGCCTTTCTTCCAAGGCATTTGAGGTAAAGTGATTTTCCCAAGGCCATAGGGAGTGCCAGTTGGAACCTGAATCCTGGTCTCTTAGGGGTATGTTTACTAAAACCCCGTTAGGTGCGCGCCGCGCTAGTGTGCGGGATGCCATATAAGGAGTGGGCGTTTCAGTCTGAAAAAGCAAACCAGGATTAATCATGCGCTAATGTGTGCTGTGCGCTCATGTGCGCCGCGCACATTAGCGCATGAGAAACTTGCGCGGGAAGCATAAGTGGCGCGCTGATGTGCAAGCACAGGAACAGAGCCACAGTACAATGGTGAAGACACTGACCAATGATGCAGGGATGATGGGTTCAATCCCCCACTGTGCCAAATGAAGAAGGCTGTCTGAGGCATTACCTGTTATAGTTAATATTGCAGTCTGAGGCATATTAATTTTATTTTAATTACTGCTACTAGCAAACGCACTCTGAAAGCACTGTAACATAAGGCGCCCCATAAGGTACCCCAGAGGGCACATTTTAAAGTGCACTGTCCGCCAAGGCACCCTAGAATGTTGCTTATAGGGCGCTTTATAGGGTGCCGTATGAGGCACCGCAAGGTCACAGCACTGTTTTTGATGGCAGCACTGTGCAGTTTAACGAATGAAAATCATAAGTAGGTGCGCTGACATACAAGAAGGAGCAGCAGTGTAGCACAATGGTTAAGACACTGACCAATGATGCTGGAGTCATGGGATCAATCCCCCACTGTGCCTAATGAAGAAGGCTGGCTGAGGCATTACCTGTTATACATAATATTGCTTCAGGAGGCATTTTATTTTTATTTTAATTAGTGCTGCCAGCAAACACACCCTCAAAGTATTGTAACATAAGGTGCTGCATAAGGCGCCTCATAAGGTACCCCAGAGGGCACATTTTAAAGTGCACTGTCCGCCACGGCACCCTACAATGTTGCTGAAAGGGTGGCCTATAGGGCACCATATAGGGTGCCCTATGAGGCACAGCAAGGTCATAGCACTGTTTTTGATGGCAGCACTGTGCATTTTAACGCCTGGAAATCCTAAGTAGGTGCGCTGACATGCATGAAAACATAGCAGTGTAGCACAATGGTTAAGACACTGACTGATGGTGCAGGGGTTATGGGTTCAATCCCCCACTGTGCCCAATGAATAAGGCTGGATGAGGCACTACCTGTTATGTGTAATATTGCATTCTGAGGCATTTTAATTTTATTTTAATTAGTGCTACTAGCAAATGCACTCTCAAAGCACTGTAACATAAGGCACCCCATAAGGTACCCCAGAGGGCACATTTTAAAGTGCAGTGTCCGCCACGGCACCCTACAATGTTGCTTAAAGAGTGGCCCATAGGGCGCCATATAGGGTGCCCTATGAGGAACGGCAAGGTCAGAGCACTGTTTTTGATGGCAGCACTGTGCATTTTAACGCATGAAAATCCTAAGTAGGTGCGCTGACATGCAAGGAGAAACAGCAGTGTAGAACAATGGTTAAGACACTAAATGATGGTGCAGGGGTCATAGGTTCAATCCACCACTGTGCCCAATGAATAAGGCTGGCTGAGGCACTACCTGTTATGTGTAAAATTGCATTATGCAGTGTTTTAATTAGTGCTGTTAGCAAACACACTCTCAAAGCGCTGTAACATAAGGTGCCGCATCAGCCGCCCTATAAGGCACTCCAGAGGGCATACTATAAAGTGCACTGTGCGCCCAGGCACCCTAGAATGTTCCTTATAGTGCGCTTTATAGGATGCCGTATGAGGCGCCGCAAGGTCAGAGCACTGTTTTTGATGGCAGCACTGTGCATTGTAACACATGAAAATCTTAAGTAGGTGTGCTGACATGCAAAAAGAAACAGCAGTGTAGCACAATGGTTAAAACACTAACTGATAGTGCAGGGGTCATGGGTTCAATCCCCCACTGTGCCCAATGAATAAGGCTGGCTGAGGCACTACCTGTTATGTATAAAATTGCATTATGAGGCAATTTAATATTGTTTTAATTAGTGCTGTTAGCAAACACACTCTCAAAGAGCTGTAACATAAGGTGCCGCATCAGCCGCCCTATAAGGCACTCCAGAGGGCATACTATAAAGTGCACTGTGCGCCCAGGCACCCTAGAATGTTTCTCATAGTGTGCTTTATAGGGTGCCGTATGAGGCGCCGCAAGGTCAGAGCACTGTTTCTGATGGCAGCACTGTGCATTGTAACGCATGGAAATCTTAAGTAGGTGTGCTGACATGCAAAAAGAAACAGCAGTGTAGCACAATGGTTAAAACACTAACTGATAGTGCAGGGGTCATGGGTTCAATCCCCCACTGTGCCCAATGAATAAGGCTGGCTGAGGCACTACCTGTTATGTATAAAATTGCATTATGAGGCAATTTAATATTGTTTTAATTAGTGCTGTTAGCAAACACACTCTCAAAGAGCTGTAACATAAGGTGCCGCATCAGCCGCCCTATAAGGCACTCCAGAGGGCATACTATAAAGTGCACTGTGCGCCCAGGCACCCTAGAATGTTTCTCATAGTGTGCTTTATAGGGTGCCGTATGAGGCGCCGCAAGGTCAGAGCACTGTTTCTGATGGCAGCACTGTGCATTGTAACGCATGGAAATCTTAAGTAGGTGTGCTGACATGCAAGGAGGAACAGCAGTGTAGCACAATGGTTAGGACACTGACTGCTGATGCAGGAGTCATGGGTTCAAATCCCCAGTGTACCTAATGAATAAGGTTGGCTGAGGTATGTCCTGTTTTCTGCGTGCAACTGTACAGCAATCTGTGCTGCCATCTAAAAAGAACACCACCCTAGTGCACCAGAAGGCACATCCTAAACAACCACATCATCAAAGGCGAGTTATAATGTTGAAAGGTTGTCAACTCCCAAGGCACCCCATAAGCTGCCTGAATCGAAGGTGTGCCATAAGATGCCTTAAGGATGTATAGGTGAACTCAAAAACGTTTGCCAAGAGCAGTAAGATCCCCCAATTTGAAGGTCAAGAGAGGTATGTGCCAAATACACACGTAACCCAAACACTGCACAGAGCAGAAAGGAAAGACAATGCATAAGTAAAAGGATGTAGATCAGAGCTGATGGACCACACAAATCAGCTCCAGCCCATATGGCAGCTAGAAAAATGGACAAATATATCGGGGGCAGCTGTAGCCATGCACAGAGTGATGGTAATGTACCATGCTATAGTGACAGAGGATGGGAAGATGTGTGCAGCAGAGGAGCCTGAAATGACAGGATAGGTGAAATATCAGGATGACAGTGGAATAGCAGTGCTATGCAGAGCACACACAGGAGAGGCAACCAGGGAGAGCTGCAATGCAGGAATGTGCATGACGTGGGGTAGCAGCATGCACATCAGGGTAGGATGGCAGACAGAAGATGGACAGAAGGATGGTTCACAACTCTGATGAGGGTACAATGTGCTCACAGCACAGATATGACTGTCATACGAATGAAAACTACTTCTGCAGGACAAGCATACAAATCAAAGAGAACAGAGAGGAATCACACCTACGACCACTAACATACATGACAATGCACAAACCGGTAGGCCACACCACCAACATGAGCTCATTAGCAAAGGCTGCATACAAAAATAGTGCAGGGCATCACACAAGACGCCTGCTGGCTGTCAGGACAGGCAAACCCCCAACAGTAATCATGACCAAATGCACATGCAGATCTGCTGTGTACAGATCAGATCCCAGTCTGTAATTGGGACCAGGGACACATGCACACACACAATGAAATGTTATGCAGTGGATACAGCATGCAAAAGAGGAAAGAAACTAAACCCCAAGGGCAGCAGAGGATGCTCTGTGGAGCTGGGTAACAATCTGGAACAGGACAGGAGAGAACTCAACATGCAAACAGGTGTACCACACACCAGCTGAACCACAGCAATACAAAACCCCCAGGTGCACTGCCATGTAAACATCATAAAGAAAGAGACCTATGTAACAGATAATATCTGATGGCTAGGCAGCACAGAGGGCACACCTTGGTGTACAGTGAAGAGAGGGAAGGGTGTGTGTAGAGGTGATGAACCTGCTGGTAACTAATGGTCCAGTTAGCACAACAGAAAAGAAAAAGATAAACCACATGTGGGGATCAAACCTGCAAACTACTGAGTTATAACACATGCCTCTAACCACTCCCACAAACAGCACACTGAGCACAATGCAAAACAAATACCCCAAAGGGAGGGTGTGTATGGGAACCTGTAATACCCAGTGATGTGGCAAATGGCTGGCAGATACACAGCTGCCACCGTACAAGGATGTGAGCACAGGTGGGCCATGTACATGACCAGCAAATCAGTAGATACAAGTGTCAATGTGCTCAAAGAGTGGAGGAGTAGCCTAGTGGTTAGAAAACTGGCTTGGACACCAAGCAACCAGGGCTCAATTCACACTAGCACGCCATGTGGCCTTGGCCAAGTCACGTAGCCCTCCATTACCTTGGAAGAAAGACCTGACAATCTACATCCACTGACACTGACAAGAAAACCCTTGAGTCTCTGGGTCACAAGGAGTCAGGACTGATTCAAAGGCACACATTGCATTGCATGTTTGTCACCATGATCAAGCAGCAAAAGAGACAAATGTCTGTCAAATACATATCTTTATTTGGGTTATTCATCACAGATAGTGTAGACAGTGCCATCATAATATCAAGGTGAGTGCATCCCTGGTGAAAGACGGAAACACATTTAGTAGGGCAGCAACCCACCTCCTACAGAAAGGTCACTTGCTTGACCACAAATGAAGGGCAGGAGATATAATGTGAATCAGGTGCATCTATGCACCCCCCACCTGCTGCTGCATGCCTCAAATGTGTTACGCACATATGAGTGCATGTAGACAGTAGGCGCTGCATGATGAGGACCCAACACACATCACCTGTCCCTCAAAACATATCCATCTGGCAACACAGGAGGCACACAAATGAAAACAGCATATGTTGTCACAATGTTTTAATGTTAAAAACACACTCTGAAAGTAATGTTTCAGCTCTCACCTAATGCCTGATCTAGGAATCAAAGCTGCAACAATGTAGACCCAAACAATCATCAAAAGCACAATGAGCATATGCTAACAGGTAGAAGAGGCACATGAACACAGAGAGAATACAAACTAAACTACCTTCAGAAACCTGCAGAGATAACACCATGAAGGAGGTCCCCCTGCACTGTTTGTTGGGTAGACAGTGTTTGGGCACATATAGCATGGTACATGGAATGCACAATTGAAGGAGCACAATGGACCCCCACACTGCCACACTCCAAATATAATGGGGCAATGTGAGTGTCGTTACCGCAGGGGATAAACAGGACCGTGCAGACGTGCAATGCAAGGTGTGTACATACATGCAGACTGTCACGTCTGCACAGTAAACAAACACAAGAACCAGCATGTGAAGATGGAAATGATGGGCAAACATCTTACAGTGAACCACACAGAAGCCATAGGTCCACATGCTGTGGTTCACAAACATAGTCAGTCATATGCACAAGCACCATCCACATACCAACATGATACAGTGATGCCACACATGCACGTAAACACCCTTGCCCATTGCAAACATCAATCCAGGATGGTGGTGTGCATGAAAGCATTGTTGTGGCAAAACCTGTATCATGTCCAGGTGGAGAGCAGGTGGACATAGACAATAGGACCGCTCCATCGTTGCCCCTATGCCACAAACATGGCTGTATGCTTGTGTTGAAACAAACAGATGAGCGTATCCTGTGTGCCATGTCACACACATGGCCAAAACACAACACAACTGTGTAGGAATGTACAACATACAGTGACAATATCAGTCCCTGCTGCACATGTGGGGATCAGTACACAGTGTCCAAAGTGCAAAGTGTATCTGCAATCCAACAGGTCAGGTTAAAACTGTCCTTGCAACTCTGGGCATGCATAGTCAAGTGTCACATTCCAATATGCAACAGTCCTTGGAAGTTCATGTGTGTCCCCTACAATGAGCAGGACTCCCAGCCAGAGCATCGCAGCAACAGTGTGTTGGACAGGTCTGTCATGGGCAAAGCAGCAGTCCAAGAGTAATACTGTCCATCCCAGGCATGTGTCCCACTCTCAGAGGTCAAACATCCAATGGCTCAGTTCTCCACAAAATGTTCCATGGTGTTGTGTCCCCCAACAGGTGGGTGATGGCGATGCCAGATGCACTGTAAGAGATGTGTCCGGTATGTCCTCTGCCCTGTGTCAGGAGAGGATAAGTATTGTATTGTTAGACACCTTGCAAAAACAGCACAAATTTCAGAGAGTCACACCTTAGGAAATACAGAAGAAAGGGATGCAACGGCAAACATGACATGATATCAACACAAAACAAACCGCATATTGGTGACATCATGAATCGTAAACGCAGACACGGGTGTCACATGGATATGGTCATGTCCATGCTCATGTCACACAGGCGTCTCACAGCTACACACTATATGCATCTGTTTCTGTGAACAGAGAGGCAACATGACATGTACATGAGACAAACAGTAAATCATCAACAGGAAAAGCCAGATGTAATCCCCCCAAATAACAAAGGTGCAACATACCTTGTGTGTGCATCAGGTGTACATCATCGATCCCTTGAGCGACTAAACAGCCATATCAGGTCACAGTGAAGGGAGACAATGTCAGCAAAACATGTAGAATCACCATGTCAAGCCACTGTTGATGCATGTCCACATTATGCCGATATCTGAGATAAAATAAAGGTGCTCAACAGTGGTCCCTCAAAACACAAGACACAGTTCTGCTCACAGCACACAACACATGTCGAGAATGTTCACAAGGTAAACAGCACTACAGTAGAGGTAGCACAGTCACAACCGTCCCCCAGGTGCACAGACCCCTCACAGCACATGATAATGTACTATGCCTGAATACTGCATCATCACACAGCCAACCCATAAACACGCACCCACACAGTATGCGAAGTTCAGCATGCCAGCTGTAACACATGGCCTGAAGGTGCACAAGTGGAGATTTGTAGACATAAAGGCCCAGTGACATGCAGTGATACCCTGTTGTTGGCTGATGGTACAACGTTGGGGTAGGGAGCAAGTGTAGGCCACCACCAAAAAACAAAAAGACCACACACATGCAGCTCTGTTGTACATGTCCCAGAGACAGTGTTGCAGAGGACATACTGAACACAAACACATGGGGATATGTGTGACAACAGCAAGATATGGGTTAGGGAGGCATAAGGAAAAAAAGTGAACCACAACATCTGCCCAATATGACACATCACTGAAGACATGTTTTCCCCCTGACTGCAGGCACAGACAATGTAGCTGTAGATCCACCTACCCCGGACCACAGCATTTTGCCTGATGTACAGTCACGTGCCAATGCACCACAGCAACAGCATCCTCACGAAGTATGTCCTGTGCAGTGGGAAACACAAGAGAAACAAACATATGTCATGTTCTAGCTGTGCAACACACACTGCACCTTCCTGTCCCCAGCTGTCAGACCCCACAACATCACATACTGACTGACTGTTCACTATCACACTGTACAGATCTCTCACATGTGAGAGGCAGCACGGAGGTGTCGGAGGCTAACTACAGGTGTCCGTAATCTCTCTGTCCCCTCCCTTACCTCTCTGTTGTTGTACACACAGGTCAATAGGGGTGTCTGCTCCCACCATGTTTCTGCCTCACCCCAAGGTCGCAATATTAGCCCGGGTCCCCCATATTGCCACCAATGCCCCCTCTCCGTGTGTACTGTTGTCCCAATGTTGTCTGTTAACCCACTGTCAATTGCTGTAACACATGGAAATATGCAGGCACACCTCCTGTATCCACTGGCCAAATACATATCCTGGTGTGTACATCTCATACCTTGAATAATATTGACAGCTGTGTGCTGATGATGTGCACAAATAGATGGCATTGTCTGCGTCACGTCAGCAAAACCACACCCCCATGTCTGTTTGTGACCTGACCATGATGACTGCATGTCATCCCACTGTGTGACAGTGAGAATGTCAAAGCATGGATAGCCTATATGTGCACCTTAAAAAAATAACTCTCACCTAAGTCTGTGTGTGTATGCGGACATAACCTCCCTCGCTAGGGTCCGCAAGGTAGTTATTGATGTGGACTGTACTCTCCTGCCCTACACACATACACAGCCTGTAGCTGAGGCATGTGGCATATGTTGAGATAGCATCAGCTAGATATGCCATGTCCCCCCTGAAAAACCTCGTAAAACACAATCCACCCACACATTCAGCGCTCCACTTGCCTATTGTAACCCACCCCTTGCTGATCTGGCCCGGATCACCTCTGTATGTGTGTACATATGCAACACTGCACTGAAGGGCTATTCTCCAACAACAAAATGTAGCAATGATACTCCCCCTGGCTGGACACTGCACAGGTCCCCATCCTTCACCATATCCATGTCCAGGCTACGTGATGACCTATACATTCAGTCACACTGTGGGGTTGCATTAACACCCCTCACGAATAGTTAATACCATCATGAAAAACTAGTACTGAGCATGTGTATTATGCTATGTATGACATGTGGCACCACACATAAGAAACATACACACATAGCCAGCTGACAGGAGCATAACACCCACACAAGCAGCTAAAAATTGTACAATATAACCACACCCCGCTGGACAACTGTCCCCAAACATGGTCTTCCCTCCCTCTGTGAATACCGCACCATATGCCTGCCACTGTGCTCCACCCAAAGCATCAAAACAACTAAATGTGTTTGCACAGCAGCTGCTATCACAACCAGCCACTAACTGGGAATGTGACCCCCAAAACCTCCCACAGGAGTATGAACACCCACCCACATAATCCACCACCACCTGCTGTTGTGCCCTGCCCACATTGTTTGTCGCACACTCATGCCTATATGTGACGTTGGGATTGTCAGTGAAATGTCAATGCAGTGTGTCATCCAAATGATATCTTTACAGAAACATCAACCTTTATAACCATTACACACATATAAAAACACATGTAGGTGGGAATATAGGCAATACGTACATGAGAAGATCTCTGTGATCAACCTCCGCCTGACCGCTGTGCCCTCCCGTGTGTCACCACTGGCACGTACATGGGGGCACGTTGGATCATCCTCCAGATCCTCATTAATCTCTGCAGGGATATCGTGCCTGAGAGCAATGTTGTGCAGGATGCAACAGGCTATGATTATCTCTGCCACAGTCATTGGCTTATATTGTAAGGCCCCGCCTGTCCTATCCAGACACCTGAAGCGACTCTTCAACACGCCAAAGGTGCGCTCTATGACAGAGCGGCTGGAGGCATGGGCCTCATTGTACCTCTGCTCTGCACGTGTGCGTGGCTGACGCACAGGGGTCAGCAGCCAGGGGCGACACCCATATCCTGCATCACCTGCAGAAAGAAATGTTGCATGCGAATGCAGGAGCTCATGTTCACCAAAATTGACACGTTTAGACGTGAGAAACAAACGCACAACACATCCTGACAGAAACATATGACAGCACAACTATGCAGTTCAGAAAAATAGACATATGATGACAGAAAAGGACTACATGGCCTATCGAGTCTGTACACCCATGGCAAAGACTACAACAGTCCCATGTATACCTTTAGAGATCCTCTGTGTGTGGCACATGCGTATTGTAATGCAGTTAGTGTCCTCATCTCTGCCACCTCCACTGTGAGACTATACCACCGATCCACTGATCACAGGTTTAAAGTATATGTCAGAATAGTAACCAAGAAAAAACGTGCTGTCATTTGAAGGAGGCTCACACCCAGAACATGTATGCCATGGAGGTCTGGCAAAGTGTAAACCATATCACTTCTATACACCCTGTTCACTAAGGTTGCATCGGTTGGTGAATTCTGCTCGTGTTCTTCATCTAGTGAACTTCAAGTGCTTTTTAGCCACCCCCCTGAAGAAACCTTTCCAGGTGAAACGCATGTCAAGTGCGTATAAGAGCGTTGGGGATTTTGGTACTGGCTCAGCACTATTCTACGAGCGCTGCCATAGACTGCAAAGTTAAGTTATTATACCACTCTTTCGATATTTCTATTGTGGAATTTCTAATGTTTCATCATTACTGATTTTTTGCAAGTGAAAGAGTTGGCTGAAGTCCATCTCAGAGCAACTGTTGTTTATGGGTCATTGATGTTAATAGGGCTCTGCCGTGTCAAAATGCATCTGGCCGGTTTTTGTTTTTCCCGGGAAGACTGAGACCTAATGTTGCTTCTGTGTGTGGCTGTTTTGGCTTTGCTAATGCTGAATTTTGTGAATTACTTATTAGCTTTTTGGTGATACTTTCTACTTTAACATTTTCAATACAGAGTTGCCTCATTTTTTTGACAATAACATAAACGTTACATAACATACAAAAGCTAGCAGACAATTAACCGGCATCACAGGTGGATGGAAGGGCACCAACCCCCCCCCCCCCCAATCACATGTGGGCAGTTGGCATGCACACACACACACTAGGAGGGATCCAGCACCAGGACAGACATATGCACACGGGCGTAGTCACATGAACACCATGTGCATGTTATGATCATATAATGTTATAATCCTGATGGTCTTATTTCAATTAGTTTCCCTGTTACTATACGTCTATACTCCTGTAACAATGTAAACTCAGAACAGTCCTCTGTCTAACTTTTCTTATCTGTAAACCGCACTGATAACAAACAGGGTGCTACATATGAGATGTTACATAAATAAATATAGAAAGACATAAATAAATTACTAATCTTGAAGTACTCACCCAGCAATATACAGTCCGCATACCGGCCTTCCTCAGATTGACTGAATAGTGCCAAGTGATGCAGGATATAGGAGTCATGGGTGGACCCTGGAAACCTAGGGACCACATTCAGAATATGCAGATTAGCATCACATACAATCTGAACATTCAGGGAATGGTAGTGTTTGCGGTTGCGGAACGCTACCTCCCTGTCTCTAGGCGGGACCAGGGCAACATGTGTGCAATCAATAGCTCCCATCACGTGTGGTATCCCGGCTAACGCCTCAAAGGCCTGGTTCAGGGTCCCCCACTGTTGCCTAGTGTGGGGAAGGCCTATGTAATTCCCCACCCGGCTGACCATGGCACGCAGTACTTGGTGGAGACAGCGTGAGAAGGTGGGGCGGCTCATGCCACCCACTGTGGCCACAGATGACTGGAAACAGCCAGAGGCAAAGAAATGTAAGGCAGCAAGGAGCTTGGACTAAACCTGGTATGGCATGGGACCGATCAGTCAGGGGCTCGAGGTCAGGTCTTAGATCCTCATAGAGCTCCCTAATAGCCCTTGTGCTCAGTCGGTACAGGGAGATGACCTGGTCATCACGCATGCCCTGGAGCTGGGCCCTGGGCCTGTAGAGGCGAGGCTGCCGAGCCTGCACCTCAGCACGCCTTCTGCGCTGTGCACGCACAGCACCTGCCTGTACCGCCCCCACAGCTGCAGGTCTGATTTGCTGCGGGACTACACCCATGCCCTGTGCCTCAGCCCCATGGACACCATCTCCCCTGTCCTGCAACTGCAGCATCTGCCCACGTCTCAGGGCACATGCAGCAACATAAATAGCCGCCATCAACTCCTCCCGTCTGGCTACACAAACACACTCAAACACACACACGAACCTGCCTAAACAGTGTACACCTTACAAACCACACAAGACACTACACACACAATACAACACAATACAACCAACACCAATACAATCAACACCAACACCTGCTCTGACTCTCTCCCTTCCTCTCTGCAAACACACACCTACTCTCCCTCGCCTACAACCCTCACCGTGGACCAGGTGTGCAGGCATAATTATTGTTTGTTTGTTTTTTAATTTTCGGTCCACAATTTTTGTTGGCGTAGGGCCTCACTCAAGGTAAATCCGGCCCTGGGTCTAAGGGCAGGTTTTGGTAGATGCAGGCCTCTCATGATCCCGGATATGAGAGGATGGGATGACATGGGTTGTCCAGTGATGGGTTCAGAAGGAGCAGCAATGCCACTTAAATGGACTCTGACTCACTCTGTTTGGAGACCATTGTTTGATGAGTAATGGCGTTTGTCAAAAACATGTTTCTATACGGATGACAAGAGGGGTTCCAGGCCTTTTGTTATCACCAAATGAAATGTCACGTCCACCTGATGGCACAGGACTGCCTTGTGGAAGGTTTCCTGGAAGCACAACGGACATCATGCACTTCCTGAATGAGGGGAGGGCCAAAGCAGTTTCAGCCGTCAGTAGCCAGGCTCTGGGGTGCAGAGACGGGGGGTTAGTATGCCATACATTCCCCTCCTCCTGCGACAGTAAGTCTGGAGCTGACCCTACGTACAGGGGTGGAACCTGGGTCATATGTAGAAGCAGAGGGTATCACACCTGTTGTTGCCAGCGTGGGGCTATGAGGATCATGTAGCCTCTGTCCCTCAGGGGTTGCAATAGGGTCTTTGCAATCAAGGCAATGGGAGGTAAGGCATATAGGCATACCTGCCCCCAGTTGAGGAGGACAGCATCCCTCACTTGATAGCTCTGAGCTGGGATTGGTGTATAGAACCGGGTAGGTTTTGCATATGATGGACGTGCAAAGAGATATGAATCTTGAATTCCCCAGAGTTGCACTACTCAACAGAGTTGGTCCATGTGTACAGACCATTTGTGCGGAAGCACAACACGACTGAGTTTGTATGGCTAAGAGTTCTGATTGCCAGGGAGATAGACTGCCAGGAGATGGATCTGCTGCTGTCTGGCAAACAACCACAGTTGAGGAGCTTCGTTGCAAAGGGACAGAGAGCCTGTTCCTCCTTGTTTGTTCACATAGACCATAGCTACCTGATTGTCTGCGCAAAGTAGTATTCCATTGGCCTGTAGAAGGGAATGGAGAACATGAATAGCCAGGCAAATTGCTCAGAGCTCAAACAGATTGCTGTGGAAATGACTCTCCTGACAATTCCAGGTGGCTTGGGTGGAGGTGTCCAGTACATGTGCAGCCCAGCCCACTTTAGAGGCATCTGTTGTTAATGGGATCTGAGGAGGGGTTTGCAGGAAAGGTGACCCCTCCAACAGGTTTTGTGCTGACCGCCACCAGTCCAGGCACAGGGTATGGCGGTTTCAGTTTACTGTCACATCTGAGAGACAGCCTGTTGCTTGCGTCCACTAGGAAGAGAGTGTTCCCACTGGGCTGGTCTCATGTGGAGACACGCGTAGGGGACCACATGCACCGTAGATGCCATGTGACCCAGCAGCTGATGCATCTCTCGAGGCGAGAGGTGCGCTTGTTGTAGTGCTGTCCAAACACATTGCACAATGCGAGGACAGTGAGGCTGAGTCAGGTAGGTCTTTGTCAGTCTGGTATCTAGCCTTGCACCTATGAGCTCCAGCGTTTATGTGGGAGTCAGACAAGATTCCACGAGATAGCTGACAGGGCCTACATATTGGAGTCCACGCATTGTGTAAGCAAGAGAGGCCTGGCCATGTGTTTGTGACTGTGCCTGGATGTGGCAGTCGTCCACGTAGGGCCACCAGAATATTCCCCTGGTACGGACCAAACCGGCAACCACACACATGCACTTTGTGAATACTCTGGGTGCTGAGGCACGGCTGAAGGGAAAACATTTTTGGGATAGTGGTTTCCTTGATGGGGGGAGCAAAGGAACCTTTGGTGTGCTTGTTGGCAGAGAAGATGGGTGTACGCATCCGTGTGATCTAAAAAACGAAGGCATATCTGCCTGTGTAGGTCAGGAAGTACGTTTCCTCGAGAGATCATTTGGAATGTCTTCTGGAACAGAAACTTGTTCAGTTCTCTGAAATGTCAGATGTGTCTGTGACCTCCTTTTCCGTAGGTCTGAGGAAATTGTGGGGTGAGAACCCAGAACCCTGTTGGAGATGAGGTACCTCTTCCATTGCTCCTTGAGGTAGACGATGTGTTACTTCTGGATTCATTTGGGGGGATGTTTGCAAACTGAATGTCCCCACTATTGTTGGAGGCGGCAGGCTATGTGCATGACGCCTCTACCCTCTTCTATGATGGACACAGTCCAGGGTTCTGATGTTATCTGCCTCCATCTGTGGATGAGGTGACCTAATCTTCCTGTGATTGTGGACGGTTGCTTTCCCTGGAGGGCCAGGAAGGGCAGGTACTCCATCACAGAGGCAAAGGCCCTGTGGGGGCTGAGGCTGCTGGGTCTGCTGAGGCAGACTAGCTGTCGGCTTTCTCTGCTTAGAAGCTTGTTGACCCTTTCTAGCAGCTGGTACTGCAGGTTGTACGTACTGAGCATAGGACTGTCGTATCCTTTCTTTTTGTAGGGGAAGCACTTTTCTACAGCTCTCATCTTTGCAGGATCAACAATATTTGAAGGACTTGTCAAGGTCAAATTGTCCTGCCGGCTTCTAAAAAACATTTTTCACCACTACAGGGGATGTTGGCCAGTTTATCCTGTACCCAGTGTTGCAGGTGAGAGGCTTGCAGCCAGCCAGGTGTCCTTGCCCCAATAGCAATGGCAGAGACTCGGCCTTTGCATGAAAAACAGTCAGAAGCTGCCCTGTTCACAACATTTGAGATGTTCTGGGCATGCTTGACAGGTGCTTCATAGTAGTGACCTCTGTGATCTGCGAGATGTGGACTTACCAGTTGTAGATCTTGTTTGACCTCCGTCAGGAACATTCCCATGTACATGATATAGGCACCTGTCCTGTCTGACAGCTTGAATGTATGGACGACACAGCGACCAAAGGCAACTAATGTCTTACACTCCCTACCAGGAGGGTTGGTGGCATGTTGTTTGTAACGTTTAATTCTCCTCCTAGCACACTCCACCATGATGGAGTAATCAGGGAGGTGTCCTTACTGCAGACCAGGTGACGGAGGCACATGATACATAGTAGGCACATGTGAGAATGTGGAGAGGTGGTAAGAGGAATCTTCCACATTCTCAAAAGAGGATTCCGTAAGATCTGATGTAGTGGCAGGATGTCTGCCCCCTATGGAGTTTGTTGATATTGGTGAATCTCTGTCTCCCGTGGCCTGTGCTCACATTGTGTTACTAATGAAATGGAGAGGCCCCCAACTACATGTGTGTGGAGATCCAGGAAGGACATATCTTGAGGGGGGGACATTCTCCTCTTGGGAGAGGCAGGCTTGTCCTGGAGAGGTACATCGTTACCCTCTGAGCTGTCACAGTCATCAGACCCCTCAGGAGATTGGATGTATCTTCTCTACGGAGCCTCAGGTAAAGTGAGGTATCGGTACCAATTGGCCTCAGTATCTTAGTGACACGGTACCGGTGTGTGGATACCAGTACTCATCAGCACCAATGGTGCATTTGCCAATGCCGGTCATGCAATTGCTGAACATACCGGTGCTGCATTTTGCAGGGTCTGGGGTGGAACCAGGGTCTTTGATGCCACATGGTGAGCTTCCAGATTGCGTTCAATGGCCACGATCCTCTGGTCAAACAACACTGACGATGTCTGTGTATAAGTACTGGCCAAAGCCAGGACCCCAGAGCATGGCACAAGGTTGTTGGACCAGGTTGAGGCCTCCAGAACATCATGGAGTCCCATAGTGGCTTTGGGGGCCAGGGACTCCCACTGGGGCTGTTTGCCCGGAGCGTGCTCCTCAAGGGCAATGCCAGTGGCAGTCCGATATTCGAAGGGGATGTACCCTTTCAGGAACGGACAGATTTGTGTTTGGTTACCTGAGATCCACGGGAGGAAGAGGATGCCCTTGACGACATGTCTGGGCCCGAGGCCACGTTGGTGGGGAAGAGGGTACCGAGCTTGGCTGCTCTGTCCTGCCAGCCACTCTTGGATAACATCCCACAGGCCAAACATTCAGACATTTATTGATCTAGCCATTAGCATTTGCAATACCAATCATGGTTGTCAGTGACTGAGACGGTACCTGCACATTATCAGCATATGTTCTGCAGCCGAGGAGTGCTTTTCCATGATTGAGGTGGGATTAGGGCCTAATGGCAAACCGGGGGGAGTCCTACAAAGGGGATTGTTGCTCTTTTGTTGCAAAGGTTTCATTGTGTGGGTGAATCTGACCTTTTAGAAAATAAACTTTGAAGAACAGTGGTAACAATACAGAAAAACAGGCAGACAGTGCCACAGGAGTGGCACTACAATAGCTGTTTTTCAGCAATGACAGGTACAATGACCTGCTGGCTCTGTGGAAAACAATGAACTGGAGAGAGCCATTTGGGAAAGGCAAGATGACCGCACACAGGCGCTGTGGGGTGCTTACAATAGCTTTCCGATTGGACACTGGAAACTGTTTGCATGCAGGCTCTGTCGGTACTAATGAGACCCACATGTAAGAACTACTTCCTGCTTGTTCCAGGCCATTTTCTGTTCCCAGTGCCACCTGCATGCGTAGCTGTGTCTCTGGCACCCTGCCTGGCACCCTGAACACATCATTGCAGTACCCTGTGGCCCCCTTGTATGACATTGCATGACCATGCCACATTTTGATTGGCAATGATGGTGTCCATGGTAACCCCCCCTAACCCCGTATGTGGTTTGTTGAACACATTTGTGTTGTCATGATCTACGCACATCCTCGGACCCAACCCCACTGGCAACATGATATCCTACCAATCATGGGTGCTGTGTCCCTACATGGAACATTGTGTGGGTGGCCCTATTCACCTTGCCAGGGGCCACTACCATGACATTTGGGTTTCTACAGGGCCCAGGATAGCAATGCTTGACCCACTACAAGCATTGTGTAACGTGTCTCTCTTGGGGAACCTGCTAGCTACGTACAACCTAGTTTGGACACTGTTGCAAAGAGCATACTGTGCGTGAAGGACGAGGGAATGACCCAGTATGGGCTATCTTATGTTGTTATGTTCCTATGACCTGGGCCTTGTATGCTTACAGCAGGTGTGGTTGCCAACACCATGGACAGGGGCCAATGCACCAGAATAGGCTATTGCCACCTGTGCTCATGTGGGGGTTTCTGTCTGTGCTGTGCAACCACAACAGGTGCATGTATCCTTCTAACACCATCAGTAATGTTCATCTGCCACAAGGTTTGGGATTCATAGCAGGTGGGCAGATGTGTAACCTGACTCAGCATACATTTATGGGGACATGGCTCTGTTACAGGCCTTTGTAATCAAATCTCATAGCTCATGGGGATGGGGTGCTGTTACACACATTCACATCTGCACCTAGCATATCATCTGGATACCTCAAAGACATGTGTGATGAGGTGGTGACCTCACAGACTATGGGAGATGTGCAACCTACCTGCCATAACCTAACACAATATCTGAATGACATACCCACCATTGCAATCCGGTCTCTGGCCCCCTGGGGGTTGGGTGTCCTAGCACACATCATCAGCTGCATACACCATAGCAAAAGGGTTTATGTTTATGTTTATTTCGATATTTGATATACCGCCTGGGCTCTCAGGACTCCTGGGGATAGGGAGGATGTATTGAACTGTTTAGGCACACACAACCATATCACCAGGGTGAGTGAAAGCCCACTCTGATGGGCTCTCAGGACTCCTGGGGATAGGGAGGATGTATTGAACAACATTGGCACAGAACCCCATATCACCAGGGTGAGTGATAGCCCACTCTGATGGGCTCTCAGGACTCCTGGGGATAGGGAGGATGTATTAAACAACATTGGCACACACAACCATATCACCAGGGTGACTGACAGCCCACTCTGATGGGCTCTCAGGACTCCTGGGGATAGGGAGGATGTATTCAACTGTTTAGGCACACACAACCATATCACCAGGGTGACTGATAGCCCACTCTGATGGGCTCTCAGGACTCCTGGGGATAGGGAGGATGTATTGAACAACATTGGGGGGGGGGGGTAGGGGGGGCGGGGGCAGGCTGTTTGGACCCATAGATGAATTATGTGGTACCAGCCAAACTGCCCTCTAGAGCTCGGGATCTCCCACCAACAGATCCACATTCCACATCACTGCAATGGTGCTGCTGGAGGTGACTATCAACCTAGGTCCAGCTGGGGGACAGACAACATACAGGGCAGTCCATGCATTTCTGTACACATCCATATGGTGATAGCAGACAGACAGGAGGCCTGGAAATGCTCAGCTGCCCACCACCACTATGTGACATTCTCCAACAGCGAACACAGTGAATCTGCAGCCGCTGCACCCTGCAAGGTGTTCCAGCCTTACACATACTAACTGCAACCAGTCTGCTAGCTAGTCCATAGTGCATATTACTGGAAGAAATGTGTGCACCCAAAACTGGGATGTCAGCACACCCACCAAGCGGATAGGTTAGTGATTGGGCCCCAAAAGGCAACCCATAGATATCACTTGAGAGAGATGCTGTTGGCACTATGGGAGACCTAGCCATGCCATGGTGACTGCTCAGTCAGGGTGAGAGTGACCTTCCAGGAGGACATGCAGGGGCCACCCTGTCCGTGCAGCTGATGGCCGCCCACTACAATGTCCCAGCCATTGCCCTATGCCCTGTGCTCATGCATCCTGCCCAGGCCACCCTGTCGGAGCTATACCCACAGTACCTTGCTCCTCATTATGCACATTGGCAAGCTAACACTGGACACAGTGCAGACAGTGTGGGCTGAGTAAGGTGTTGCAACCAACACACACTGGATGGACAGACACACACTCCCACACCTATGCCAGCATTGTGCTACTATAGATAGTTTTTGCAGTCTAGGCCAACTCAACAGTCCTGGACACAGTGCAGGCATGGCTATGGTATGCAATACTGTTGGGGTCACTCCCAAGGGTGGTGAACACTGTCAGACACCAGACCTGAGACACACTCCACAGACATCAGAAATATTGGTATGATACAGCTCAATGAGCATATTGTGCTTAATGTAGGAATTGCTATCTGCCAGTAATCACAGCAACATTTTGATATATGTGTAGCGTATTCCCAGGTTTAGGGTGGCATTGCTAAGGTGTGCACGTCCTAGTATTGTGAAATGTACTCAAGGGCCGATATCCTGCCTGTCCATGAGGCTTTGGATAATGGAGCCTGTGGGTGTGGTTCTTTCTGCTCCTGTTTGCCGCTGCTCTAGGGCAGAGGTCCCCAACTCCAGTCCTGGTGGGCCATACACTGTTCATGTTTTCCTGCTGTCCCTAATGAATATGCATGAGATACATCTGCATACCATGGGGGCGGCGCATGGAAATGAACCACATGCATCTTTATTAGAAACAGCATAAAACGTGAATGATTTGTGGCCCTCCAGGACTGCATTTGGGGGACTCTGCTCTAGGTAATGCGTATGTTTCTGGTGTCTGTGCTCTTTCGGGTAAAATGTAGATTTATTGGGCATGTTTGCGTTATCTGCACTAAAGGTTCTGTCTGTATTACCACATTTGTGTGGTGTGTAAAATGTGGGGACTGGGTTGGCAGGGCCAACAGCTGGGATTAGAACCTGTGACCTTCTGCTCCGGAAGGCACTGGCTGTGTGCGCTGCACCACTGTCTTGGCACAGAAGCAGTGCATTCCCAGGGGAGTCCATGGCTGTTCGTCAGACTGGCCCTGTCTGTTGCAGTGCACGGCACCCACGTGAAGAGGGCTAGGCCATGGTGTGCTGTGGACAGCTGCCACTGCCCCCTCCGCCACCAGTACCCCTCCGCCACCATGCTGACATGGCCTTATATTGGAGACAGCATAAAACCTGAATGATTTGTGACCCTCCAGGACTGCATTTGGGGGACTCTGCTGTAGGTAATGCACATGTTTATGTGGTGGGTGCTGTTTAAGGTAAAATATGAACATTTCACCCACGCTTATGTTCTCAGCAGCAAAGGTTCAGTCTTTACTACCACGTTTTTTTAGGGGGAAAATTATGGGGACTAAGTTGGCAGGAGCCACAGCCAGGATTTGAACCTGTGATCTTCTGTTTTTGCACACACTGTCTGTGTGCACTGCACCACTGTGTTGCCACAGATATGCTGCATTCTCTGGGGAGTCCATGACTGTACATCCGACAGGGCCTGTTTGTTGCAGTGCACGGCACCCACCTGGACAGGGCTAGGCCATGGTCTGCTGTGGGCACCAGCCGCTGCCACCTCCACCATCAGTACCGCTCCATCCTTAGATTGGAGACAGCATAAACCCTCATGGATTTGTGGCCCGCCAGGACTGCATTTGGAGGATTCTGCCGTAGGTAATGCACATTTCTATGGTGTTTGTGCTGTGTAGGGTAAAATATAGGTGTTTGACCCATGCTTATGTTCTCAGCAATAAAGGTTCAGTCTTTACTACCATGTTTTCTTCATGGGTAAAATAAGGGGACTGCGTTGGCAGGAGCCCCAGCTAGGATTTGAACCTGTGACCTTCTGGTCCTAAAGGCACTGGCTGTGTCTGCTGCACCACCGTCTTAGCACAAAAACAGTGCATTCCCTGGGGAGTCCATGGCTGTTTGTCAGACAGAGCCTGTCTGTTGGAGTGCACTGCACCCATGTGAAGAGGGCTAGGCCACCGTCTGCTGTGGGCAGCAGCCACTACCTCCTCCACTAACGGTACCCCTCCGCCACCATGCTGACATGGCCTTATATTGGAGACAGCATCACAGCTGAATGATATGTGGCCCTCCAGGACTGCATTTAGGGGACTGTGGTCTAGGTAATGCACATGTTTCTGGTGTCTGTGCTCTGTAGGGTAAAATAGAGGTGTTTGGACCATGCTTATGTTCTCTGCAAAAAAGGTTGGTCTTTACTATCACGGTTTAGTGGTGGGTAAAATATGGGGATTGGGTTTGCAGGAGCCCCAGCTGGGACTTGAACTGGTGACTTTTGGCTCCTGAACACACTGTCTGTGTTCACTGCACCACACTGTGGCCACAGAGACAGTGCAGTCCCTGGAGATAGGAAACCTGGCCAAAGGAGTCAGAAACCCTGCTCTGCACAATTTCACTGTGGGCTCATTCACCTTGTATGGAGACGGAGCGTAGACCCTTCCAAAAAAAATTTCTTTTTTTTGGAGCTTTCTTGGGAGTGTTTTTTACTGTTGCCCATTGATATCACTATTGGCCAGCTTGGTTATGTTTTTTTCCCTTTTTTTTAGGTCATTTTCACTGTTTATTTGCCCTTTTGTACCATGCACATGTATCACACTTATCACTTTTTGTAGGTTTCCCTGGTTTTGCTGTACATTGCTGACAGAAATGGTTTCTCTTCCCTTTAAATCGGCTCTACCGCGAGGTTTTCACTCGCGGTATTTTTTTCCTTGAATTTCAGCCCCGCTAGTGTGCGGGGAGCCTCTCCCCTCCCACTCTCCACCCATTGACCCCTTCTCTCCGCCCCTGGGGAGCCTTCCTCCGCCCTCCTGGAGCCTTTCCACGCCTTTATCGCACATCAGCACGCCGCGCACATGAGCGGGCACTATAGTGCGCCGCGCACCTGTGCGGGGCACATTTGTGCCCTGTAACACGAAATTAGCGTGCGCTAAGGTACCTTAGCGCAGTTTAGTAAACATACCCCTTAGTCACTAGACTGCTCCTCTATTCCTTGTTCCAGCTAGCCTTCCTGGATGCAGCATGGATATGGCAGGGCTCCAGCCTAAACTTACATCACCTTAGAGCAGCTACAATATTGTTGAAATTGAGAGTGTGTAGGTATGTATTTGGATGGACAAGTGTTTCTGGTCATATCTTTGTGTGTGTAATGGAATGTGTTAATGGAGCATCTAGGGTGGTAAAGTTCCAAATGTCTTTTTACAGGCAATGAGAAGTATTTTCCTTTCTTGCCAAGTAACTTCCAGTTGTCTACTTTTCACAGCAATTTTATTCAATTTTTTTATACTCACCCTGCAGAGACAAAAAAAATAATAATAATAATAAATTGAGTGCTCAAGCCCATGATGTGGATTTTCTAAAATTTACCATAATTTTGAACATCAGATTTGTGAAATTCAGACTGATTAGTGTGAAAATAATATTCATTCATTCAAAAATCTCTTCTGTCTTTTTAAAACCTTTGACCAGAGAAAACTTATGCATTTGCAGATATAAATTCCTCTGTGGATCTTCATCAAGTACAGTATTAAACTATTATTGAAGAAAGAAACAAACCTTAATTTAAATTTAATAGAAGCCTTTGTGATATATAAGATCCAATTAAGCAGCTGCATGACAAGTAAATATATTTTTCAATGATTTTGTTTATCTTTAAAAATGGACTCCTGTTTTATGAAATCTGTTTTTGTGACATTGAAAATGCAGCTCTCTCTGTATTTGAGACTTAAAGTATAATATTTTTATTCACTTTGTTTTGTTTCTAGACTAAAGCACTTATGGATAAACTTCAGAAGACTGTATCGTCTGAAGGAAGATTTAAAAACCTTAGAGAAACACTCAGAAAGTATGTTGTATTAATTAATGACATAGCACTTCTCTTGCCTTACTAATATGTTTTAACCATCTATCCTACTTCTGCATTTGGTGTGCTTAGGAATAGGTTATCCTGATCCCCATCAATTCTTCTACCTGGAAGGGTCTCTGCTATCGTTCTGTATTTTGATTTATATGGATATTCACAGGATTGGTAAAATAGAAATTTGAAAATTTGACATTGCTTTAAACTGAAGCACTCTTGAATCTCCAGAAACCTTTGCAAGAGACAGCTGAAACTCCTAGAATCCTCTGTAATGAGTAACTCTGAGTTTTTGCATTGCTGAAAGGCTATCCTAAGTTTAGCAACAAGTACAAGTCAGAAGCAGATGAAGGCCTGTATCCTTGGACACAAAATTAAATAAAAGCATGAAGACTGGAGGCAGATTGGCTCTAATTGGCACAAACTCTTATCAGACAGGGTAGCTGTCATTTATCAAATATTTTCTTAGATGTAGTTGGTATACAGTAGATCAAAAATAATGAGGCCTTGCTAGGACAGAAGTAATGAATTACGTGCCTAATTATACATAGCTTCACCCTCAATACCACTGGTCTTTAAGGTTCCACCAGCCTCTGTCATTCTTGCTATTCCAAACTGAATGTCTATTCCTATGGAAGTTTACATTGGTATATGACTGGTAGGATCACAATATGACATTATATCAAATAAAAGCATGGCTTCTGAGGAAAGAAAGCAAAGAAGAAGGAAATCCATGAGAACAAGAGAAGGACAATAGCATTGCAACATCCTAGTTTCAGGAATGGTAGAAGAACAGCATCAGACTAATCATCTAACTAACTCACTGCACTGAAGTTACCACCATTAAAAATATTATCAGCAACGATGGGCTAGGGAGATAGGTACCAGTGGAGCCAGGAGCGATAGGGTGGACAGTGTCGCAAATTCCCAGTCTAGTAAGATTGATGAAGTTGCGGGAGCTTCAATATTGGGCTCTTTGTCATGTACAATTTTCACCTCAAGGGCCTTTCGCAGTGTAGGTAGCTTATCTATTGAGGGATTTCCCAATCCTCAAAAGATAGTCTGAACCACCCCATGATCCAAGGACCATTTGTGGGGTTGTAGCACATGGCTCAGTTTGTCCAACTATTGTCCTTTCTAACTAGATACGTGGCGCTGAGTGTCATTCCATGGGAGATAGGAAACAGTGAGGATGTGGAACTTTGCCAACATAGGAGGAGATAGGACTCTTTTCCTCCCTGCCTGTTGATGTAACACATCGTGACTTGGTTGTCTGTTTGAATTATAATTTGATTGGCCAGTCGATCTCTGAAAGTCTTTAGAGCATTCAATATTGTTCTCAATTCCAGGAAATTTATCTGATAAGTTTCTCCTGGGAGGACCATAAACTCTGATTGTGAAACCCATCTACATGGGCTCCCCATTCCAGTTTGAAGGCATCTGCCATTAGTACTTTTTGTACAGAGGAATTTTGAAGGGAATTGCAAATACCAGATTGGAATGAATTGTCCACCAGGCCAGAGAGTCCTGGAGCTGAATTGTGACATAGTTTTGAGTGACCTTAGTCCATTGAGTGCTCATGGATTCTTGAGCTTCTTCTCATGTTGTCCTTTTGACTAGCTAATCATCTAGATAGGAAAACACATGCACACACAATCTACATAGATACACTGCAGCTACTGTAAGGCATTTTGTGAACATGCAAGGAGCTGTATTGGTAGTGGTGTTTCCCTATTATAAATCGTAAATACTTTCTGTGACTTGGATGCATCTGAATGTGGATGTGTGCATCCTTCAGGTCCAGAGATCATAGCCAGTCCCCTTTTTAGATATAGGGTGCCCAGGGAAATCATTCTGAACTTTTCTCTGGAAAAATTCTTGGGTGGTGTAGAATTCCCGAATCGTCTTCATGACCAGGAAGTACCTGGAGTAGAATCCCTTTCTTTTTTCCCCTAGTGGAATGGTTTTGATGCTTTCACCGCTAGAAGGTAAGCAAGCTCCTTCACTAATATCTCCTGATGCTGAGAGCTTGTCCAAGATGCTCTCAGAGGGTAATTTGAAAGGACATCCAGTAGGTATAATCTTTATCCCAGCAGGATGATTTTTAGAACTCAACTGTCAGAGGTTATAAGTGGCCATCGGTTCACAAAAAGCTTTAACCTCCCCTTACAGGAAGGGTGTCTAGCATGGACTTGAGCTATATTCGTGGAGAGAATGAAAACTGTGCTCGAGGGTTTTGAATATGAAGCAGGTTGGACTTCTGGAACCTGTTCTGATGAGGGCGAGAGCAAGAACCCTGTCATCTCAGGTGGATCAGGTGGTAAGAACATACCTACACCTATGAGAGTATTAGGATATCCTATGACCTTTGTTGTGACATCTCTGTGATAAAGTGGAGGTTGGGTCAGAACTGGACCTGGAGAGAGCCCTAATGGTGTTACTATGCTGCTTAATTAGGTTTTTCTACTTCTTGCACCTTATCTCCAAAGAGATAAGGTGCAAGAGGATCTTGATAAATTGGAGGACTGGGCATCAAAATGGCAGATGAAATTTAATGTGGACAAGTGCAAGGTTATGCACCTAGGGAAGAACAACCCAAACTATGGTTACACGATGCAAGGTTCCACATTAGGAACCACCACCCAGAAAAAGATTTAGGCGTCATTGTGGATACCATGTTAAAACCCTCGGCCCAGTGTGCAGCGGTGGCCAAGAGAGCAAATAGAATGATAGGTATGATAAGGAAAGGAATGGAAAATAAAACAAAAGATATTATAATGCCTCTATATCGTTCTATGGTGAGACCGCACCTTGAATATTGTGTGCAATTCTGGTCGCAGTATCTTAAAAAGGATATAACGATTTTAGAAAAGGTTCAGAGAAGAGCCACCAAAATGGTAAAGGGGATGGAAGGATACTCCTATGAAGAAAGGCTAAAAGGGTTAGGGCTCTTTAACCTGGAAAAGAGACGGCTGAGGGGAGATATGATAGAAGTCTATAAATTAATGAACGGAGTGGAACAGGTAAACGTAGATCGATTGTTTACGTTATCAGAATATAGAAAGACTAGGGGACATGCAATGAAGCTACAGGGTAAACTATTTAAGACTAATAAAAGAAAATATTTTTTCACTCAACTTGTAATCAAACTCTGGAATTTGTTACCAGAGGATGTAGTAAAGGCTGTTAGTGTAGCTGGGTTTAAAAAGGTTTGGACAAGTTCCTGGAGGAAAGGTCCATAAACCATTATTAAGAAGGGACCCAGGATATCAATGCTTGAACCAATACAAGCATTGTGGAACCTGTGTCCCTTGGGGAAACTGCTAGGTACGTATGACCTAGATTGGCCACTGTTGGAAACAGAATACTGGGCTTGATGGACCTTGGTCTGACCCAGTATGGCATATCTTATGTTCTTATGAGATTTTCTCCATGGCACGGCACTTCATTGAGCTTGTCCCGTGCATTGTACAGGAGCTCTGAGGCCCAGAGCCATGAAATTCTCTGGGTGCCAGTACTCAGAGAAAGCTCTTGATGTTGTATCGAAAATGTTGTAGATTGCCTGGCCATGTATTTTCTGCATTTGTTCCCTTTGCCCTCTAACGAGCGTTGTTGCTCATCTTTCTCTGAAGGAAGAGAGTTTGAAAACTCTGAAAGAATTTTCTCCTGAAAGACTCCAGAGTTTTTAAGCCTCTCTTTCTATGGGCACCAAAGAGTGCATCCTGGAGCTCTTTGCTTTTTTGAGAGTAGGTTTCAGCATCATAGAATGGTGCAGTAGTTGCAACTTTTTGAATCAGGGAACCCTGTGAACTTGCTACATCAAGTCAAGCTTCTTATGAACAGGTTGAACATCATTTAAGATTCTACCCAGAAACGAGCAGCACATAATTATTGCAGTGGGTCTTAGAACATCCTTTATTCGGAAAACTGAACAAGCAAGATTACTACAGATCCCACATAGGAACTCTATGCTTACAGAACAATTGGCCTCAGCCACACAGGCAGAACACAGTTAGGCCCTCATCAAGTACAGTATAAATTATAACAAATTCAAAGTAGAAATATGTAGACAAAACTAAATTGAAACCTCAACAAGCCAGGCTCTGCATGCAGTGCAACACAAAAATAGAGGAGGCAGGCAAAACTTTACTTCGCCTTTGCTGAGCAATAGCATGAGACACACAGGCCTCTCTGATTCCACATGCACGTGGCACAGCCTCTCCCCTCAATCTTTCCCCTCTGTCATTATCAGTGTCACTTGCTCAGAGGCGGCCGTGTCGCTGATAAAGTGCAGTGCTGGCTCTCCCACAACCCGTCTCTTAATAAGAATCACAGGGTTCGAGGGAGGGGGCAGACCATAGGGATCAAAGAGAACTGTGCCTCATGTTACTGCTTAGCAAAGGTAAAAGCAGCAGCTAGCAGAGAGGTGCACATAGTGATGGGACTTCATTTGCGCAGCTGTGCACTAAAATTCCAAACATGCTGTGCCTCTAAGGCCTTTACAAATTTTGTGTGGATTTAGGAGCCAGGCCAGAATCTTAGGAGCCTGGGCTTGTGACATCCTTATGCACTCCCTCTCCCCTCAAATATCTCTCATGCTGGTCTTATGTTCTCATCTCACAAGACCAGCGCTAGAGTTTCTATTCCACGTGGCATCTTTACACAGAAATACAGATAACAGGTATAGCTTCAGATATTAAGTGTCTGTATATGTGTGTGGTGCAACAGTGGAGTGCCTGTCTGTGCGTGGATGTGTCAGGGGGTGTCTCTATGTAGGTGAAGTGTGGGGCTGCGGAGCTGAGAAGGCTCTCTTTATGTAATGCAGAGGTGGGTGCGCATGTATGTAGTGCAGAGATGGTGTGTGTGTGTGTGTGTGTGTTTGTCTGTCTGTCATGTGGAGGTGGGGTTCCTGTGTGTGTGGTGTGGTGGTGAAGACCAGGTGCTTGTATGTGCTCTGGAGGGAGAGGAATGCACCTTTTGACAAGACATTGCATTCTTCCCTCCCCCTCCAACCCCTCTCCTGCTGGCTCCCCTCCTCTATTGCCCTTCTAGACTCTCCCCCCTTCATCAATGCCCCTTGCACTCCCATCCCCTGCCCTAAAATCCCCCGTCCTCCGTTTTTTAGTAGGCACATTGTCCCTTTAAATTGTCCCTGCCTTCTCTACCTCACTTCCTACTCCCCTCCACACACACGCACCTTTTATGCTGCATGCCAGGACCACGGCCTTTTCCTTCCCTTCTCCCTGTGGGGATCCATTCTCCTGCAGGCAAATGGAAGGGGTCTCTGCCATGATCACGACCATCCCTTTCTCTTCCACCCACAGGGGATGGGATCCCTGTGGACAGAAGAGAAGGGGAAGGCTGTGATCATGTCCCAGAGGCAAACAAAGGGTCATGACCATTGAGGCAACTCATTTTGGGGGGCATCACCCTCCAACCCCCCCCCCCCCCAACTACACCTATGATATGTGCAGCACTGCATATGCCTTGTAGTGCTTTATTAATGATAAGTAGTAGTGGTAGTGGAATTACCATAGTCCCCCTCCCAAGAATCAAGCCTGTCACCTTTGCAAAAAAGTCTCCTTGAGGGTTATTTGGAGCGTAAATATTTACAAAAACATTCTGTCTCTACCTTTATCTTAACCAGGATATACTTTCCCTCTTTATCCCAAGTAACTTCCCCAATTTCTTCTTAAATCTCTGAGGAGAAAAGAAGTCCCACCCCCTCTTTCTTCCTTTCTAACCTATTGGATGCAAATAGCATGGTATTATAGTTCTTAGAACAGATCAGCCTTTTATGATCTTTAAGGCAATGAGTTTCTTGTATCATATATACTGAAGTGCCAATCTGCTCAACTTTTTATATAGTTTCTGCCTTTTCAAGGGTGAGTTCAGACCCTTTACATTAAAGGTGACAGTTTTTAGTCCTTTCCCCATCACTAACCCCTCACTGACCTATATCTCGCCATCCTTCCATACCATTCACCGCACAGCAATCATACTCCCCATACACTCCCCCTTCCAAAACACCCCCATGCCCTCCACGCCCCCCTCACATCGTAGACACTACCAGCATGACCGAGTTTCACCCTAAATAATACCTACGAGGCATAAAGTAAGCTAATCTCTTCACCCCCCCCCCCCCGAGTCCCCTTCCTGTAGAAAACCTCTTCCAAACACAACCCCCCCCCCAAAAAAGGAACAACAAAGGGGGCGTAGAGTGCAAAGCCCCCTAAGAGGAATGCTACCTCATTCCTTAAGGCTAACCTCTAGCCATTCCTCAGGAGTGCACCACCTTCCACTATAGTCCAAGTCCCCATGTCTTTATATTTCATATCAGCCCAGGCTCTTCTTGGCTTTTCATATCCACATGCCAGATCTTCCTTAATGCTCAAAGTCCCTTACACTCTAAAATGCAACTGCCATTAAATAGCAGGAGTCAGTCATGTTAAAGTATCAGACCTATGCCCGAGATCTTCTGATTGCTTTCTCAACCGCCTCCTGCCATAGGTCATGTGCTGCCATTTTGGATTTTCCTTTTGGTGCTCTCCATCACCCTCTGGATCCAGATCCAGGCTGAAGACTGCTGCCTCCTTTAATATTGTCACCGACTCTCCTCTTGTGCGTACCCATTACCTTTTCTCCTTCAGAGTGAAGTTCAGGCTAAAAGGGAAGGCCCAGTTATATTGCACATTCTCCGCTCGCAGTTTCTGCAGTATATCCATCATCTCATATCTCCTGTGCAGGGTAGTCTGGATCAAGTCAGCGAACACTTTCGCCTTACAGGACTCCCATTGAAGAAATCCCATAGTCTGAAACTTACTGGCCACTCGCTCCTTCACTCCATAATCATAACAAGCAATTATGTCATGTGGCCTATTAAGCCCAACCAGGCCTAATACTCAGTGTGCACGGTCAAGTCTCATATTCATTTTATTGAAGTCATCACCTAAGTCCTGTAGTACCATTTTAGAAATTTTTTACACTGCCTGATTGCAGTCAAAGAACTTTGTATCCTCAGGTATGCCCCTGAACCTCAGATTGTTGCGCCTTGAGCAGTTTCCAAGATCCTCAAGCTTGTCCATCATCTCCTCTCTCTGTTGCTCATACTTGTGCAACTCATGTTTCAGCCCTGCCACAGCTTTTGACTACTTCTCTACCTGGAGCCCCAGCTCACTCAGATCTTGATACAGATCTTCAAGACCGCTCTTCAACTTGTCTTTAACACTTGCTGTGTCACTTTTAACCCTGTTTAATTCCCCTGAAGCATGCTCTGACCTTCTCCTGCAACATTTGTTTGCCTTGTTCTAGCCTCACTGGCTCTTTGCTATCAGCCCATGCACCATCAGCTTCTCTCGCTTTCTTCCCCTTGTCAGCTGTATTCCTAGCTGCTGTGGCATCAAGCTGCTCTGGTATGAAAACTCCTTAAGATCTAGCATTTTTTTCTTGGCAGTCATGCTCGGGACAGTCTCAGTTGTGGAATCGCACCTTTTATTGCTCATTTCACACTCACAGGCTCTGGGTTATCTAGCTAATTTTGTCTGTTCTCAGCAGAATTCAGGCAGCTACAATCTTATTAGTGAGAGATGTCACCAGTCTCTACATACGAGGGGGTACCCAAAAAAAACAGGAATAACATTGCCGTGGGCGGAGCTTGTGTAGTACGCACTTCTGCCGCTAGGCGTGTATAGTGCAACTCATTGTCAGTTCAGTGCCGCCTGTGTTGTCGACCTGGCTTGTTCTGTTCATCTGCAGTGATTGTTTTTGCTAGCACTGTTTTGTTCTTGTTTCTTTTTTTATGATGACAAGTTTAAGTGAACAACGTGCAGCTGTGAAATTTTGTTTTGTACTCGGTAAAAATGCTGCTGAAACTGTTTTAATGTTGAAAACAGCTTATCAAGATGACGCTATGGGAAAAAGTCCAGTGTACCAGTGGTTTGTTCGGTTTAAAAATGGCGACATGTCGATTGATGACAAACCTCATTCTGGGCATCCATTAACTGCCCGAATCGACGAAAATATTGAAAAAATTAGAGAGCTTGTGCTCACAGACCGTCGACAGACAATTGATCAACTCTCAGAGATTAGTGAGTTATCTTGGAGTTCGGTTCAGCGAATTTTAACGGAAGATTTGGGAATGAAAAGGGTTGCTGCCAAGTTTGTTCCTCGGGTTCTGACTGACAATCAAAAGGAACATCGAGTTGAAACATGTCGTGTTTTGAAACAACAGCTTGAAACTGATCCAGATTTTCTGTCAAAGGTCATTACAGGTGATGAGTCATGGTGCTATGGTTACGACCCAGAAACAAAGATACAGTCAAGCCAATGGAAGACGTCATCGTCACCCCGTCCAAAAAAATGTCGTCAAGTCAAATCAAACATCAAAACAATGCTGATTTGCTTTTTTGATGCCAAGGGGGTAGTTCATTCAGAGTATGTTGCCCCAGGTCAGACCGTCAATCAAACCTTTTATTTGGAAGTTTTAAGAAGATTGCGCAACAGTGTTCGTCAAAAAAGACCCGATTTGTGGCAGACAGGAGACTGGTTCTTCCACCACGACAACGCACCTGCACACACAGCCATCTCTGTTAGACAGTTTTTGGCTAAAAATGGCATGGTTCCGCTGCCCCACGCACCTTACTCGCCTGAACTGGCTCCGTGCGACTTTTTCTTATTTCCACGCATGAAAAGGGGCATGAAAGGACACCGATTTGACAACATTGAAGAAGTCAAGAAAAAAAGGAGGGAGGAGCTGTCAGCCGTTTCTAAAGATGACTACAAAAAATGTTTTGAACAGTGGAAGCACCGGTGGGACAAATGTATCAGTTGTAATGGAGAGTATTGTGAAGGGGATAAGGTTGTTTTGTAAAGAATTTGAAATAAATAGCTTTTAAATTCCTGGTTTTTTTGGGTACCCCCTCGTATGTATTTGGCGCCTAAATCTGGGCAGCTCCTTATAAAGTTTTACATATTTTGGGTGTAAAGAATGGAAACATTTCATTGCTCTTAACCCTTAACCCTTAACCCTCCATTGCCTCAGAAAAATCCAAGTTATCAATGTCTCTGTTTAATGTACTATACCTTTAAGTTACAATGTGGAGTGGAGGAGTGGCCTAGTGGTTGGGGCAAGGTACTTCAGGCCAGAAGGTTGGGGGTTCAAATCCCACTAGAGAACAGCAACCTTGGGCTGGAAGCACTGTTCCCTCTAAGCTGTGCGCGTGTGCGCGCACACACACCTCGCCGAGTGAGCACACATACTTTACAACAGAGCGCACAAAAATTACAGTTCTGATTCTGATAGAAAACAACACAGACATTCTTAAAATTGAAAAGTTGTTGTGTATTTATGGTTTTCACAAGTTCTACAATATTTTCTAGTGCAATCAATGTGGTGTACATACTGTATTCTGACGTGTAGTCAAATTTTAAAGTATATAACTCCGAGTGTCGTTATGTGGCGCACAAAATTTAACCTTCCTTCAAAAGCTGCACAGCTGATATTTTATGCGCACATAGCCTACAGAAAATTAGAGGGAACATTGGCTGGAAGGACTGGGGTTTCTAGTCCCACAGGTGCTCCTTGTGGTCTTGGGCAAGCCACTTAACCCTCCATAGCCCACATTACCTGTAAAATAGTTATCTCCAAGTTATAATGCCCTGTTCAATGTAATTTCAGTTTGTTCAATGTAAACCACACTGATGCAGTATATAAGAGAATGTAAATAAATAAATGTATAGTAAACCACTTTGACTAAATGATAAAGCCATATAAAAAAACGGTTAAATAACTAAATTGCAATGGAAAGCAAAACATACACTGTGACATTGAAGAAACATCCATGTAAGCTCTTCCAGTGCTTACTCAGTGCACTGATCTGATTCTGAAAGCTAGGCATTTTACCTTCAGGTTTTTATGTATTTTCATATTTTCTTGCGAAGTGCAAAACGCACTGTCAATGCCATATGAAAATAAATACATAATAAACTAGTGCCTCTGGCCTTGAACTGCTAAGAATGAAAAATACTGTAAATTTTTGCACCTTTTTCTGTTTGCAAAAGTGTGATCACAGAGGGGCAATATCCACATAAGTGGGCACAAAGGTTTTGCTATAGATTATCTACATCTGTTATTTCTGTCAAAATTCCTTCACTCTTTTTGTTCAATAGGCAAAACAGAAATCATTTTAAAGGTAGCAGAGGAAAAGAAAAGTATTGAAGAGATGTTTGAATATGTGGCAGAAATATGTGTCACTTCTGTTCTCTAAAGATGGTGAAGGAATGAAGGCTGAGCCGTCGGGCCCCGGTCCCGCGGCTGGCCGGGTAACCGGGTTCCCGGGGCCCGACCACGTGGCCGCACTTGCTTCGGTGGCGGGGGTCGGCGGGGGGGGTGGGGGAGGGTCTCGGGCGGGCTTGCGTGCCTGCGGGCCCCCTCCCCCTCCCGTCCTCCGTGGCGATAGCGGATTGGTCCGCATGGGCGGTCGTGGGGGCGTGGCTGAGCGAGCAAGGAGGGAGCGCCGGCCGGCGATCTCCCTCTTCCTCCTTGCTCGCGCCCGTGTGAAGGTTGGCGTGCAGGTTTGTCCGGGAGCTGAGTGGGGCCTCGTGGTGCATTCGGCCTGGGGCGGCCTTGTTTGTCGGGGGTGATATCTGCTCTCGGGCGGTATAGAGGGGGGGGGGCCTCCGGGTGCGGCGCGCGTCGGCCCCTGTCTTCCCGTTCGAGGAAGTGCTAATAAAGGGGAAGATTTTCTTCGCTTCGACGCACCTCATGTGGGCTCGCCGCTTGCCACGTGGGGGAAAAAGGGCTTCTTTCCCTGCTCTTCCTGCGTCTTGGCTCCTCGTGTGGGGGTTGTGGGTCACCTCGTGCTGGGCCCCCTCCGGGCGTGCTGGTGCCTCGGGCCTTTGCCCACCCATTTAGTTTTGTTTAAAACACAAAACTAACTCTACTCATACTCTTAAAATTAAAAAAATAAATAAATAAATAAATACATAAATTAATCTAATTCAATATATACAATAAGGCCCGGCAGTTACCTCATGGCCCGGGGGGTCCCAGCGCGGGGGGGGGGCCAAAGGGTCTCGTGGGGCGGCAAATGGGGCGCGGGGCGCTGCTAAGGGGCGGGGGGTAGTGCGGCCCACGGGCGGGGGTCGGGCCTCGCACCCCCCGTCTACTGCTGCCAGGGCCCCCTCTGGGGCTAGGCAAGGGCGCAGGCGCAGCCGGGCGGGTGCGGCCCGGGGCTGTGGGCGTGCGGGCGGGAGTCCTGCGCCTGCCAGTGGTGGTGAGCGCGCCTCCCGGGGCGAGTTGGTCCAGCCAGTGGGGGTCGAGGGTGGGGGCCCTTCGCAGGGCGCCCCTGCGGGGGCCGAAATGGCCGGGGGCCTGGGCGGTGGCAGATCTGGGTCCTTGGGGGTCCCGAGTCACGACCGGCCCGGGGAGTTGGGGGCTGGCTGCCCTCCGATTGCCTTCCCTCCCTCGGGGGGGGGAGGGTCTTACCCTCAATCCCCCGGTTACACTTTCACCTTATGGCTTCTTCGGCCCTTCGCCCTCCTGGGCATACGGAGCGGTTCCATGGGGGGGTGGGGGGCCATTGGGGGGCTGGTTCGGCGATGGGCGCGGTGCAGCTTCGGGATGGGAGGCCGGGGGGCTGGGGCCTTCGGCTCGGGTTTGGGGGGCCGGGACTCCGGCGGCCCCTGGTGCTTCGGGGGTCTCCGCTGCTTGTTTTTCTTCATTTCCTCTGCAGGCCCCGACGACTTCGACGCCGTCCACCTCTTCGGACAGAATGGCTACTGCGTGTCCTTCGGTCTCCATGGCGGAACTGAGCGCCCCGGCGCCCGGCGGGTCATCTGGGGGTACTCCTCCTGCCTCTTTTGGGGCTCCTGGTGAGTATGCTGGTGGGGCCGGGGTAGGGGGGGTTGACTCCGTTCCGGGCTCCGCCGGGGTGGTGAAAGGCAAAGCTAAGCGCAAGCAGGCGCGTCGCTGCAGGCGGGCGTCCTCTTCCTCTTCTTCCTCGTCGTCGTCCACGGCCTCTTCGCACGGCTCGGTTACGGCAGACGGCGGGGTGGCTGGTGGCGCCCCCGTGGTACGTTGTTCGGAGTTGTGGGAGTCCGTGCCGCGGAAGTTGCGCCGGCGGATTAAGCGTCGTAAATATATCGACATTTTCCGTCTGCTCGATGGCCGGAAGCGCTCCGGGGAGAGCCGAAAAAAGCGCAAGGAGGACGAAAAGGCGGGTAGGGTGCGTAAGGTTTCTCGCAATACCCTCAACTGGACCCGCGCCTTCCTGCGTTTGGCGAGTGTCTGGGGGCACTACTTCCCGGATCAGTATGGGGCTTTGCTAGCCCACGCTGACAATATTCTGGCGGCGTCCCAGGCCCACGAGGGGTGGGCCTGGTTGAATTACGACGAGGAGTTTCGGGATCAGATGGAAGAGAACTGTCAGTTGCAGTGGGGAACGAAGGACATTAACCTCTGGTTGACCCAGATGTCCATGAAGAGTCGGAGCGGGGGGTCGGGCGCGACGCAGCTCAAAGCGGGGCTTCCCCCAGTGGGGCCAGGGGGGCGCTCCTTTCGTGCCCCCGCCCCCGTTTTGCCTCAGCAGAGGGGGGGCGGCGTTGGAGGGGACGTTTGCTGGCGCTTTAACAAGGCGTCCTGCCCCTTCCCAGATTGTAAGTTCAAGCACGCTTGCTCCTTGTGTGGCGGCGCCCACCCGGCCGCGAAGTGCACTCGAAAAGGGGTCGCGGGGGGCCCCGTGGGGAATAAGTGAGGCGGTGGCTGTCTCGGCCCGGACTCCGGTCCGGGTTGAGACGATGCGCCCGTGGCTCCTCCTGTAAGGGCGATCCCGCCGGGGCAGGGCGGCCAGCTTACTTCTGGGGGGGTTTACCCGGGGTTTTCGGATCCCCGTACTGGGTGCTTCGGGGCCGGGCCGGTCCCGCAACGCTGCCTCCGTTCGGCAGCATGGGGAGTTCGTACGGCAAAAAATCTCAGAGGAGTGTGCTCTCGGTCGTATCGCGGGTCCGTTCTTAGAACCCCCCTTTTCCCCATTTACGGTCTCACCGTTGGGGGTGGTTCCTAAGAAGGAGCCGGGCAAGTTTCGGTTGATTCACAACCTCTCTTGCCCTCCGGGGGGTTCGTTTAACGATCGGATACCTCGCGAGCTCTGCACGGTGCACTACGCTTCTTTTGATGCTGCTGTCGCTCTGGTCCGGCAGTGTGGGCAGGGTGCTCTGCTGGCCAAAGTGGATATTGAAGCGGCTTTCTGCTTGTTGCCGGTTCATCGCTCGGCCTTCCCTTTGCTCGGTTTTTGCTTCGAGGCGCGGTACTACTTCGACATGTGCATGTCTATGGGCTGTGCGATCTCGTGCGCGTACTTCGAGGCTTTCAGTACCTTCCTACATTGGGTTGTTGCACGGCAGTCGGGGGCCACGGGTATCGTCCACTACCTCGACGATTTTCTGTTTGTCGGGCCGGGGCAGGCCCCCACCTGCTCCACTCTTTTGGGCACCTTCCAACGTGTAGCTGGTGCCTTCGGTATTCCCATCGCCGGGGACAAGACGGTCGGGCCGGTCACCTGCCTCACCTTCCTTGGCATCGAAATCGACACGGTTGCGATGGTTGTGCGTTTGCCGACACAGAAGGTCCGTCGTCTTCGGGAGCTGGTGGCTGGGGTCGGCTCCGCCTCTAAAACCTCCCTTCGCGTTCTTCAGTCTTTGGTCGGTCATCTCAACTTTGCTTGCCGAGTTCTTCCTATGGGGCGCCCCTTTACGAGGCGTTTATCCTTGGCGATGGCCAGGCTGCGTCTGCCTCATCATCGGATTCGGGTGTCCGCGGGTATGCGGGAGGATCTGCGTGTCTGGGACGCTTTCCTGGCAGGCTTCGACGGGTGCTCCGTCCTTCAGTTGCCCGAGATCTCTAACCATGACCTCCAGTTGTTCACCGACGCGGCGGGCGGTTCGGGTTTTGGGGCCTTTTGCGATGGTTCCTGGTGCGCGGAGCCTTGGCCTGCGGCCTGGGTGAGCTCCGGTTTGGTCCGGAACATCACCTTCCTCGAGCTTTTCCCTATCGTGGTGGCCTTTTGGGTGTGGCCGGACCGCCTGCGGGATCGGCGGGTTGTCTTTTGGTGCGATAACGCGGCGGTCGTCGAGGTAATTAATCGTCATGCTCCTCGGTGCCCTATGGTGGCTGCTTTGATGAGGGTTTTTGTTCTAGCCTGCTTACGCCTGAATGTCACCGCCCGGGCGCGGCATGTGCCGGGTTCCCAGAATGCCATAGCTGACGCTTTATCCCATTTTCAGTGGGTGCAGTTTCGGCGGCTGGCTCCCGGGGCGGATGCGCTGCCCTCTCGAGTTCTGGAGCATCTCTGGACGATTGGGACCCCGACCTGATGGCTCTGCTGGCGGCATCGGTGGCTCGCAGTACCTGGGCGTCTTATCGGCGGGGCTTCTCTCAGGTGAGTGAGTTTTTGAGAGCGCGCGGTTGGTCCGGGGGGGTAGTGCCGGATGGTTTCGTCGCCCGTTTTGTCCTGTGGGCAAAGAATGAGGGATGGGCCCGGTCGGCGGTCGCTGGAGCGTTAGCGGGTTTTTCTTTCTTCAGTAAGGCTGCGGGTTGGGGGAACCCTCGGGTCTCCTTTTTAGTCGGGCGGTTGCTCGCCGGCTGGGCTCGTGCGCGGCCGGGGCCGCGGGATTGGCGGTTACCAGTGTCGCATGAGCTTCTTTTGCAGATTTGCGAGCTGTTGCCGCGCGGGGTGGCGTCCTCGGGCTTCGAGGCGGTGTTGTTTCAGGCGCTGTTTACGGTGGCCTTTTTCGGCGCCTTCCGCGTGTCTGAGCTGGTTCCTCGGTCGGCGCGGCCGGGAGCTTTTGGGGGGCTTGATGCGGGGCATGTACAGGTGGAGCCGGCGCGGGTTCGGATTTTTCTTTCGCGGTCCAAGACGGACCAGTCTGGCAAAGGGGGCTGGGTCCTGCTGTGTGCCATTCCCCCCCTCTTGTCCTGCCCTGTTCGGGCTCTGCGTGCGTATGTGAGCCTGCGACGAGGGGCACGTGCCCAGTTTTTTATACATGCTAACGGCCGGCCGGTGACCCAGTTCCAGTTCACGGCTGTGCTACGCCTCGTTCTGCGCGCCTTGGGTCGTCCCGAGCTGAGCTATGCTTCGCACTCATTCCGGATTGGAGCGGCTACCAGTGCGGCGGCAGCCGGCTTAGACTCACGGGTGATTCAGCGCATTGGCCGATGGCGGTCTGGGGCTTATGCGGGGTATGTTCGCCCCTCCGGAGGGCCATAAGACTTGGATGCGCCCGGGTGGTGGCCTGCCCGCGGCGTGGGGGGAGCAGGGGGGGGGGGTACTAACCATTTTGTCTTCCCATTGCAGGGTGATTGGCTGGTGGCAGTCCGCTCTTTTCTGCTTTCAGATGGCGTGCCTGCTGGGGACTGGTGGATCATCGGGCACTCATTTGTCTATTGGGCCGAACGTCGAGCGGCGGTCCGGCCGTTGGGAGCTCACCTTGGCCTTGCTGCGGCCGGAGTGCGGTTGTGCTGGCTGGGTTGCCGTGGCATGCATTGGGGACAGCTCCTGGACAGCGTTCGTGCGGAGATTGGACGGCGGCAGCAGCCGGTCGGGCTGCTGCTCCACTTGGGGGGCAACGATGTTGCCGGATGGCCATGCTGGCGCCTCATCACCACGGTTCAGAGTGACATTGCCCAGCTGCGAGTAATCCTGCCCGGGATGGCCATTATTTGGTCGGACATCATACCCCGCCCGGCTTGCCGGTCCCAGCGGCGCTGGGCGCGGGGTCTGTGCAAGATCAACCGTCAGATTGTGCGTTGGGTTCAGCAGACAGGCGGGCTCCAAGTTCGCCACCCGTGGGCGGATGTCACCTGTGCCGGCCTGTACCGGCTGGATGGGGTTCACCTTGCCCCGGTGGGGCAGGATTTACTTCTGAATGACTGTCAGGAGGCCTTGGAGTATTGGTGCTGGTCACAGCTTCCAGGGGGGGGGGGCGGCGCTAGGATAGCGAGCTACCTAGCGCCGGTGGCGGGGTGGCGAGCAGGTGCTCGTCGACCCGGTAGCTCATCTCAGCTTTATGCCGCTTCCCAGGTGAGCGGCTCGGCTCTTCAAGTTGGGGGAGACGTCCCGGCTGGGGTCTCTACCCGGTAATAGGCAACCCCTTCAGCCAGCCTTTGCTAACACGGCGAGGCGGGCGCCAAGGGGTAACGGGGCGGGGGTGGGTTGGATGGTCCTCCACTTTGCTACTACGGCTGGTGGGGGGCTCATCCGGAGGACGGGCGGGGGGGGGGTGGTATTTCTGTATTGTTCCTTTCCTGAGTTGGCCCATGTTGGGCCGGTGTTCTCATTGTTAATAATAAAGCTGCGACCAAGCTAGTTGCACCAATACCTGATGTCTGTATGCTTTCTCGGGGGGGGGGGTGGCGGGGGATGGGGAGCTGGGGGGTGGGTGGATTGTGGCCCGGGTCGGGCATCCGGATACCTCGGTTATGAAGGCTGAGCCGTCAGGCCCCGGTCCCGCGGCTGGCCGGGTAACCGGGTTCCCGGGGCCCGACCACGTGGCCGCACTTGCTTCGGTGGCGGGGGTCGGCGGGGGGGGTGGGGGAGGGTCTCGGGCGGGCTTCCGTGCCTGCGGGCCCCCTCCCCCTCCCGTCCTCCGTGGCGATAGCGGATTGGTCCGCATGGGCGGTCGTGGGGGCGTGGCTGAGCGAGCAAGGAGGGAGCGCCGGCCGGCGATCTCCCTCTTCCTCCTTGCTCGCGCCCGTGTGAAGGTTCCCGCCCTCCCTCCCTTGTTTCGGCAGGGACGGGGGGTAGGGTGTGGGTCTGTTGCAGCTGGTGGGGGGGGAGGGTGAGAGCGGGGTGGCGAGCGGGTGCTCGTCGACCCGGTAGCTCATCTCAGCTTTATGCCGCTTCCCAGGTGAGCGGCTCGGCTCTTCAAGTTGGGGGAGACGTCCCGGCTGGGGTCTCTACCCGGTAATAGGCAACCCCTTCAGCCAGCCTTTGCTAACACGGCGAGGGCGGGCGCCAAGGGGTTAACGGGGCGGGGGTGGGTTGGATGGTCCTCCACTTTGCTACTACGGCTGGTGGGGGGCTCATCCGGAGGACGCGGGGGGGGGGGGGGGTGTGGTATTTCTGTATTGTTCCTTTCCTGAGTTGGCCCATGTTGGGCCGGTGTTCTCATTGTTAATAATAAAGCTGCGACCAAGCTAGTTGCACCAATACCTGATGTCTGTATGCTTTGTCGGGGGGGGGGGTGTGGCGGGGGACGGGGAGCTGGGGGGTGGGTGGATTGTGGCCCGGGTCGGGCATCCGGATACCTCGGTTATTGCTTGTATTACTTTTATTAAAGACATAAGCTATGATTGTCAGGGACACAGTGTCTTCCTTCTGCTAGCTTGCTAACAATTTCATCCCAACATTCAGGCATTCTCTCCCTCCCTCTTATACTATTCTTTCTTCTTTTATATACTTTTCCAGCGTTTCCATTGTTACCAATTTTTGCTATCATTTTGTTTCTTCACTGTTTTTCTGTCCCTGCCTATCTCCCAGTCCCCATACTTTATCAAAGCACATAGGCAGTTTCTTAAAATGATCTTCCCCATCAAGAACTCTAATGTGGTGTAGTTGCTGTGTTAGCCAACTTTAATGGTTGATAAATAAAAAGAAAATAAGGTGATACCTTTTTATTGGACTTTTTTATTGGATTGACTAGCTTTCAAAGGTTAAACCCTTATTCCTCAGGTTTTAATCTTCAAAAGCTAGCCCAAAAATGTATTTAGTCCATTAAAAGGGTATCACCTAATTTCTTTTTTTTTGTTTTTTGTTGTTGTTGTTTTTTTATCAATCCTCTAATGTGGGACTCAAGAATAATATAAGGAAAAAGCTGGGAAACTTTTGTCTTGGAAATTTATTGTTGTTGTTGTTAAGTGCCATCGAGTCGGAGTCAACTCATGGCGACCCTCTGGATAGTTATCCTAACTTGTGTTCGGTCTTGAGTCAGGCGACTCATTGTTGACAGACTGGTACCCGTAGCTGCTGTTATTGTATCGATCCATCTCATTGCTGGCCTTCCTCTTTTGCGTTGACCTTCTATCTTGCCAAGCATGATATCTTTCTCTAATGATCTCTTTCTTCACATGATGTGTCCAAAGTATGAAAGTCAAAGTCTTGTCATCTGAGCTTCTAAAGAAAGCTTAGGTTTGATCTCCTCTAGTACCAACTGGTTTGTTCTTCGGGCAGTCCATGGTATACACAAGTATTTGCCGCCAGCACCATAATTCAAAGGCATCAATTTTCTTCCTGTCTATCTTTTTCACTGTCCAGCTTTCACATCCATATGATGTTATTGAAAATACCATGGCTTGAACAAGTCAAATCTTTGTATGGAGAGAGACATCTCTGCTCTTGAGAATCTTATCTAGGTCTTTCATAGCCATTCTGCCAAGAGCAATGCCTCGTCTGATTTCTTGACTGCTTGTTGCTTCTTTATTGATAGTTGATCCAAGTAGGTTAAAGTTGTTCACAATTTCAATTTCTTCTCCTTCAACGATGAACCTGTTGATTATGCCAGTTGTCATGATCTTTGTCTTCATTACATTAAGGTGCAGGCCCATTTTGAGACTATGTTCTTTGATTGTGAGAAGCAAATGTTTCAGATCATCTTCACTTTCAGCCAGTAATGTGGTATCATCAGCATAGCAAAGGTTGTTGATGAGTCTTCCACCAATCTTCACACCTCTGTTGTCTTCATACAATCCTGCTTCTCTGATGATTTGTTCTGCATATAAATTAAACAGGTAGGGGGAAAGTATGCAGCCTTATCTTACACCTTTGCTTATTTTAAACCATTCTGTTTCTCCTTGATCCATTCGAACTGTTGCTTCTTGATCAATGTACAGATTGTGCAAGAGTATGATCAGGTGTTCTGGTATACCCATGCTTCTTAATGTGGCCCAGAGTTTCTCATGGTTTACACAGTCAAAAGCCTTGCTATAGTCGATAAAGCACAAATAGATATCCTTTTGGTATTCTTTAGTCTTTTCAAGGATCCATCTCACATCCGCAATGATGTCTCTCGTTCCTTGCCCTTTCCTGGGTGTACCTGGGTTTAAAAAAGGTTTGGACAAGTTCCTGGAGGAAAGATCCATAAGCCATTATTAAGAAGGGACCCAGGATATCAATGCTTGACCCAGTACAAGCATTGCGGAACCTAAGTCTTTTGGGGAAACTGTTAGGTACGTATGACCTAGATTGGCCACTGTTGGAAACAGGATACTGGGCTTGATGGACCTTGGTCTGACCCAGTATGGCATATCTTATGTTCTTATGTTCCTGAATCCTGCTTGCACTTCAGGTAGTTCTTGTTCCAGGTATGGTTGTAGTCTCTTTTGAATAATCTTCAGTAGAATCTTGCTGGCATGTGGGATCAGAGCCATTGTGCGATAATTTCCACAGTCAGTTGGATCACCTTTCTTTAGTATTGGTATAAACACAGATCTTTTCCAGTCAGTTGGCCATGATGTTGTCTTCCATATTTCTTGGCAGAGCCTTGTAAGTACGGTAACAGCTGCATCAGATTGCTGTAATACTTCTGTGGGAATGCTATCAATGCCTGGTGCTTTGTTCTTTGATAAGGCTTTCAGTGCTGCTTTAACTTCTTCTTTCATCACCAGTGGTTCCCGATCATAAGGTACAGGTTGAAACGGCTGTTGGTCCACTTGATCTTTATCATATAAAAACTCTGTATATTCCTTCCACCTTTTCTTGATCTTCTCAGCATCATTCAACATAGAACCTTGAGCATCTTTTAACATTCCAATTCGAGGCTGGAACTTTTTCTTTAACTCTCGTAGCTTTAGGAAAGCCGATCTTTTTCTTCCTCTAATAGTTTCTGCTTCTATTTCCTTGCTTGCGTCGTTGTAGTACTTTTCCTTGTCCTGTCTTGCTGCACATTGGAAATCTCTGTTGAGTTCTGTTATTGTCTTTCTTTCTCCTCTGGCTTTAGCTTCTCTGCGTTTCTGGGCAATTTTCAGAGTTTCTTCCGTCATCCATTTTGGCCATTTTTGCTTTTTCACCTTTTGTAGAGACTTCTCGCTTTTTTCCTACATAACCTTCTTGATGTCATTCCATAACTCTTCTGGAGCTCTGTCATTTGTATCTAAAGCAACAAATCGATTTTGCAGGCAGTCTTTAAATTCCAGTGGTATATTCTCAAGGTCATATTTTGCTGCATTCATGAGTGGTTTGCTCTTTTTCAACTTTAGCTTGAGTTTGCATACTAGTAGTTTATGATCTGTACCACAGTCAGCTCCAGGTTTTGTCTTTGTTGATGTTATAGAACTTTTCCATCGTTGACTTCCACAGAGTAGTCAATTTGATTTTTATGCAATCCATTGGGTGAAGTCCATGTGTACAGTCGCCGCTTGTGTTGATGGACGAAGGTGTTTGAAATGAATAGATCGTTGGTCTTTAAGAATTCTATCAGTCTTTTTCCAGCTTCATTTCTGTTGCCAAGTCCATATTTTCCAACTACTTTGCCTTCTTCTTTGTTGCCAACTTTTGCGTTCCAGTCACCCATGACTATCAGGATATCCTGTTTGCATGTTCTGTCAATTTCAGCTTGTACTTGTTCATAGAACTCTTCAATTTCATTCTCTTCTGCAGCTGTAGTTGGGGCATATACTTGAATTATAGTTGTGTTGTTAGGCATTCCTCGTAGACGAATAGAGATTAAGCGTTCGCTGACTGCATTGTATTTCATTACAGTTCTTGCAAGTTTCTTCTTTATTATAAATGCAACACCATTTCTTATTTGTCTTTCATTTCCAGCATAGTAGACCATGTGATCATCTGATGCAAAGTGCCTGATGCCAGTCCATTTCAGTTCGCTGACACCCAACAGATCAAGTTGTACACGTTCCATTTCATTCTTGACCACCTCCAACTTCCCTTGGTTGATGCTTCATACGTTCCATGTTTCAATGCGTAAGACATCTTTACAGCTTCTGACTCTCATTTCATGCGCAGCTACATCAGCAATCAGACGTCACGAGGGCTTTGATCCAACCACATCATAAATGCTGGCTTTACTCTGAAAAGTCTTCAGCTCTTCCCCAGTAGCTAGTTGAGTGCCTTCCGACCTGGGGGGTCTCATCTTCCAGCACTATAGCACAATTTGTTTTGTTGTAACTATCCATTGGGTTTTCATGGCAATTTCATGGAAATTTATTACAAATCCTGAAATACAAACCCAACCACACTGGTGATCCATGATTCATATTTCTGGCAGTCAGCTTCTTTACTGGATTGTGTTAATCCAATCCTCTATGTGCAGAAATTGTAAAAAGTAATAAAAATAAAGATTAAAAAAGTGTTTGTAAAATAATTGTATGCATCCTTAATTCTAGTAATCTTTTATTTTAACACTGGTTACCCAAAGTTTATAGCCATTGCATATGTTAGAAATAATGATAATTGGCTTCCGGTTATGGCGGGTGTAGGGAGTGGATGTGCCCGAGTGCTGCTCTCCTCCCCCCACAAAAACTGCCAAAATAAGCCCACTCTCTCCCAATTCATTGTGGTCAAAGGATTAAGCAAATCAATAGCGATGACCAAACCTGCAAAAATAAAACCAATGGCGACAATAAGAGATCTATACAGCATTAAGAGGAAGCCGGCCCCAGCAGAGAGTATGGCGGGTGTGAGGCCTAAACGCGTACCGTTGAACGGCGCTACAGAGGAGAGGGGGGCAGTGGCCAATGATATGGAAACTGACTCTGGACTTTCCCTAGTGTTGAAGGAGATCAGGACGGCTAAAAAGGAGATTATGGACTCGGTGATTGCCAAAATTGATGAGAAATTTGGAGTATTGGGGGCGCGGTTAGAGGAGGCCGAAACCAGACTTGGAAACATGGAGGATGAGCAAAACCATTTTGGCAGGGAGCTAGTGCACCTGCAGAAAAAAGCGTTTTGGCCTGGGGAACAGATAAAGGATCAGGAGAACAGAGACCAGAGATCGAACCTCAGAATTTTTGGAGTTCCGGAGTGTGTAAAAGGTGTAGATCCAATGGGCTTCATGGGCTCCATGTTGAAAAACTGCTTTCCTGGTGAGATGGCTGAGAAGGGATACAAACTGGAGTATGCTCACCATGAAATGTGCCCGAGACCTGATAGAGAAGAGAAGCCGAGAGCTTTTATAGTGAAATTCTTTCGTTTCCCAGAAAGGAAATACATTATACGAGAAGCGCGGAAAACCAGATATGTGGAATACAAAGGCTGGCACTTGGCGGTTTACCCAGATTTAGCTGTGGAAACAGTAAAGCACCGTAAACATCTGCTCCAGTGCAGGGCAAAATTGGCACAATGGGGTATTAAGGCGTCAGTGTGGTATCCTGCCAAGCTCACCTTCGTGGCAAATGGTGCCAGGAAGTTCTTTGTCACCCCAGAGGCCGTGGAAAAGTGGTTAGCGGGCCCTGAAGTGCCTCTGTGCTTGGAGAGTATAAATGGGAAGGCTAAGCAGGGGCGCCAGTCCCCGAGCTAGTGGGAGCAGACACACGTGGTTGGGAGAGAGCGAGGAGCGGCAGTGGAGTCAGCATAGGTGGAGGACAATGGAAGTGCATCAGCTGTGAGGGTCCTGTTGGAGAGCCCAAACGGGCAGGCGGTGGAAGACTGATATTCCTCCTAAACCCCAGCTACCAGAAGGTGTTTTGGATACATGATGGTGGACTACTGCACTTGGTCCTCACTGTAGACAAAAAGTGGCCTTATGCAGGAGGGGTTTACGGTTGGGATAAGTAGTGGTAGGGTTAAAGGTGGGAGGGGGTACGGTTTGCAGAATATGCAATGTTGTGATAAGCAAAAATGGCATCTGGGGAAAACAATGAAGGGAGATGAAGTTTCTCAGATGGTTACAGGGCTTTGAGAAAGGGTGGGAGGGAGTGGGATACAGAGAATGATTGTATAAGGTAACTGGTTATTTGTGGGGGGGGGGGGGAATGGGTGTTTGGGAACACACTTGCCAGTAGAAGTTGAACTTATAATTTAAAAAATGTGCAAGAGGAGGGTTCAGAGGGATAAGGGGAGATTGGGGTTGGGGGGTTTAGAAGTAATTGTTGCTGCAGTATGGGCTCATAGAAGAGGAAAGAGGGGAAAGGATAAGGGAGGGAGAAGGATAGGAAGAAAGAGAAAGACAAATGGTGGGTTTTAATGTTGGTGTAAGGGGATATAGTATCGCCACTCTCAATGTTCGAGGGATAAATTCACCAATAAAGCAATAAAGCGGAAAAGAGTGATGGCGACGGCGCTGAGGGCAAAGATTGACATATTGTTGCTGCAGGAAACGCATCTAACAAACTATGAACATGAGAAGCTGAAAGCTAATGGATATGATCAGCTATACTGGTCAGCCTATAATTCCAAAAAACGGGGTGTGGCAATATTAATCCATAAGTGAGTTCCTTTTGTGATGACTAACATGGGAAAAGATGCACAGGGGAGGGTGGTTTGGGTCACAGGGAAGGTGGAGAACACAGAGCTTTCTATCCTTAATTGTTATGGCCCTAAAGGGTCTTTCTATGCAGAATGGTTAGTGGAGTTTCAAAAGGTAGCAAGGGGGGATTGGGTATAGGGGGGGACATGAATGGGGCCATAGGGGCCATGGATAGAACAAATTACAGAAAGAAAGTGCATGAGGGGGAGAGTAAGGCCCTAAGGAACATAATACAAACATGGGATCTCATTGATTTGTGGCATGTTCATAATGGGAATAGTAGAGAATACACTTGTTACTCATCCAGTAGTAATACATACTCCTGAATAGACTATCTTTTTATGCGTAAGGGGCAAATGGGGAGGTTTGGGGAAACATCTATACACCCCATTGTATTAGCTGATCATGGGATGGTAAAAACAAAGTGGATTTATTTATTTATTTATTACAGTTGCTTATATAACGCACTATTCGATATCAGCGCGGTTTACAGTATAACAAAAACGACCAGAACAACAAGCTGTTTGGTTTTACATAGAACAGGAGTACCAACTTGGCTAACAGGGTTGAACTATATACATGAAATAATTACAAAGAACCATATTGAACTATATACATGAAATAATTACAAAGAACCATATTGAATGCCACAATCAAATGAGGAAAGTATGTGTATAATCTGCAGGAGGGAAGTTGGGACTATTCAGCACTAACAATGGATACTTTCTTAGGCGAGGTTATTTAGATTCCATTGCTGGCTGAGTAGTATTGGAGGAAGAGGTGAAATTTGATTGCCTTCCTGAATTGAGTTAGGTCTACAATGGCTCGAATGTCGGGTGGTAGCGCATTCCAACATTTGGGGATGTAGAGACTGAAGGCTCTATTTGCCATTGTACTGTTGCATTTGGTCAAGGCCTTCGGGGTTATTAGCAAGTTTACAGCTGTTGCTCTTCTGGATCTGTTGTGGGGCACTGTGTGAATGAGTTCCATAAGTGAAGAAGATGAGATGCCATTGATGGCCTTGAATGAAAGGAGTAAAGTTTTAAAGATAATCCTTCCGTGTATAGGGAGCCAGTGAAGCTGCTTAAGAATAGGGGTCACATGGTCATTTCTGGAGGCTCCGTGGAGGACCCTTGCTGCAGCATTCATGGCCAGCTGTAACGGGCTCAGTGTAGATTGAGGGAGACCTTGTAAGATGGAATTGGCAAAGTCAAAATGGGGTAAGACTAGTGCTTGGTATATGGTCCGGAAATCATCTGGGTCCAATAGGGAGCGCAGATGCCTGAGTGAACGGATTTTGAAGTATACAGCTTTGACTATGTTGCTTATGTGGGATTTCATATCCAGATGTTGGTCTAGGGTGACTCCAAGGTATTTTATTGTTTCTTTAGTTTGCAATTCCGCTTCCTTGACTTTTACATGGGATGGCGGAATAAAGTCGGGGTCTCTCGAGATGAACAGCACCTCCGTTTTCTTGTGCTGAATGCGTAGGTTTTGGGATTGCAGCCAATCCGATATCGCATTGAAACAGTCTACCAGTGGTGTAAGGTCCATTTGAACTGTAGAGAACGGCATGTATAAGAGTATGTCATCAGCATATATAAGACAGCTCACGTTAAATGATCTAATGATATTGCAGATGGGCTGCATGTATATATTGAACAGGAGAGATGACAGAGAGGACCCTTGAGGCACACCTTGCGTTTGATGGAATTGTTTTGATTCTTCTGATCCGGATTTTACATATTGCCATCTTCCATCTAAATAAGACTTGCACCATTCGAGTGCAGTATTGCAGATTCCCTTCTCTTTCAGTCGCCCGAGGAGAAGTTCATGATTCACCGAGTCGAACGCCGCAGCAATGTCTAAGAAGATGAGCACAAAACCTTGTCGGATGTTATCAATGCCTGTGATTATATTGTTGAATAGGAAAGTGAGGAGGGTCTCAACTCCATGATACTCTCTGAACCCGTGTTGGCAATGATCTAGGGGAGCTGTAGAGTCGATGTGATCTTGAATTTGCCTTTGTACCTCTTTCTCAATTATCTTAGCTAGGAGAGGAATACTAGCTATTGGCCTGTAAGAATCGACCCTTTGGGGGTCTAGTTTGGGGTTCTTCAATAGTGGCCTAATGGAGGTCTGTTTGAGTGCTGTGGGGAAGGAACCAGTAGTGAATGAAAGGTTTATCAGTTTTGCGATGAACGGACTGAACTCACTGCGTAGCTCCTTAACCCAAAAAGCTGGGCAAGGGTCGGTTTGCGCTGTGGAGGTATTGAGAGACGCTATTGTATCTTCAATACATTTTGTGGATGGTGTGGAAAACTTAAGTAGAGGGGTTAGGCCGGTTGGTTCTTGACACGAGACTGTTGAGATTTTGTCAGTCTGTATGATCTTGGATTGTAAGTAATCAGCAAATTTTTGTGGGTGAATCTTATCGTGTTGTTCTGAATTCCACAAGGGCAGCAGGGAGGGAGAAAACGGAGCCCCCGTGGAGGTTATACGTGCTGCTTTTACAGTGGGCAGAAGTGCTTCACAAGATTAAGGAAGTCTGGAAGGTGTACCTGAAAGAGAATGATAATGGAGAGGTGGAGGAGGGAATTTTGTCAGATGCGGGGAAGGTTGTCATTAGGGGTGCCTTGATACAGATAGCTGCCAGGCAGCGTAAGGAAAAAGAAAAGGAAAGGGTGCAGTTAGTAGCGAATATAGAACACTTACAACAGGAGCATATAAGGATGGGAACGCGTAAAGGGGCAAAGGAATTGGGGATTGCCCGGGCAAAACTGCAGGCTTTGGACACAGATCAGATAGTGAGCTTGCTCCATAGAGCTAGAAGGAACTATCAGGAACAGGGGAACAAGGCGGGGCGGCTATTGGCATGGCAGCTTAAGAGGTGAAGGGCGGAACGTTTGATGGGGAAATTAAGGTGAAGGGGGGGATAGCGAATGTGTACCAGTGTGGGCATATGTAGAGAATTTAAAAATTTCTATGAAGCCCTATATAAGTCATAGAGCTGTGGTGTTGATAAAGGGATAAGGGAATATTTGAATATTTTGTCAGTCCCCAGACTGGGTGAGGAAGAGGCGGAGGAGTTAAGCCGCCTGATTGAGATAGCAGAAGTAAAAATGGCCATTAAATTATTGCCCAAAAATAAGGCAGCTGGAGAGGACGGTTATCCATTGGAATTCTATCATCTGATGCGGGAGGAGATCACACCTTTGTTAGCTCGGGTGTTTTCGAACACATTAATGGGGTGCTCCTTACCAGCATCCATGTCCCTTGCTAATATCATAGTGCTCCATAAGGAAGGGAAACCCAAGGAGGAGTATGGTAGCTACAGGCCCATAGCCTTAATAAATCTGATCAGTAAAGCCCTTACCCTAGCTTTCCACTTTGCTGTATACTACTCTCTCATTTGTAAATAAGCACCCTCTGAACCCCCCCTACATTCCCTCCCAGTCCTTTCTCTGTAAATAGCTCCCTTATTCCCACCCTTGAAGCGCCCCTCTCCAGTGACCCCTTCTCTCCTCCCCCAAGTACCCCTTGTATCTCTTTACAATCCAATGTTCACTGAAATTAAGTGTGTTATTCTATTGTTTAGATATAAGATTACTTATTTTGTAAACCGCTCTGATTAAAGGATAGAACGGTATATAAAACCTGATAAATAAATAAATGGGGATGCCAAGCTCTTTGTGAAAATATTGGCCCACAGATACTACCGTACTTAATTCACCCAGACCAGACCAGGTTCATTAAAGGATGGGCTATTGCTGATAATGTAAGAAGGGCTGTTAACCTATTGCACCTGATCAAATCTAGGCGGAGCCAGCGCTGTGCATCTCGCTAGATGCTGAGAAATCATTTGATAGAGTTGAGTGGCAGTTTCTTTTTGCCATGTTAGAGAAGATGAATATATGCAGAGGTTTCACACAGTGGGTGAGGGCATTGTATGAGAGACCTAAAGCTAGAATAATGGTGAATGGAGAAAGCTCAGAAGTGTTTTTGATAACTCAGGGGACGAGGCAGGGCTGCCCGCTATCGCCATTGCTCTTTGCCATGATGATTGAGGCATTTGCTGAACGTATTCATCTGAACCCAAATATAAGACCGGTTCAGGTGGGTAGGGAGGAGCATAAAATACTATTGTATGCAGACGACATGTTAATGTTTATGTCAAGACCAGAGGAATCTCCCAAATCTCTTGGAAGAAATAGATGTCTTCTCAGGTTTGTCAGGATTTCATGTTAATATGGGGAAAACTGAGGCCATGAATCTAGGGGAACTAGAGCAAAATGAGATGATAAACTTTCCATTCTGGTGGGCAAAGGGGAAGATAAAGTATTTGGGGGTATACCTGTCGTCAAACCCTGCGGATCTCTATAGATTAAACTTCCCAATGTTGATGCGTGGAATAGAGTCGGATCTGATACATTGGAAAGAATTGCATCTGAGTTGGTTAGGGAGGGTAGCTGCCCTCAAGATGAATGTTGTACCCTGGTTCCTGTTTATGTTTGGGCAATTACCTATAGTAATATCACAGGCCCAGCTACTCAAGTGGGAAAAAAGGTTAGTCAAATTCGTTTGGGGTGGAAAGAGGAGCCGAATAGGTGTTTGCCGTCTGATTCGGTGCAAGGAAAATGGTGGTACTGTATAAACGTTCCGGATTTACATAGATATTACAAAGCTACAGTGCTTAAAGCACTGTGGAGATTCGGGGGGGTCCGGCAGGCGGATCCTATTGGTTAGAGATGGAAAAGTATATTCTGAGACCCTGGTCGGTTTTTGAGTGGATTGAGGGGGAGAAGTCACAGATGGAGGGGGACAGGGTGGAAGAGATATATGTAGGGGGATGGAAAGAGCATCCATTTCTGCGGTCTTTGATCAAGATTGGGAGAGTGTGTGCCAGGGAGGGTTGGCTGCCACAGGGGTTAGCTAGATGGTCATGGCTTCATGACTACCATCCCTTTTCTTCTCCCAGTTTTAAGCAATTTGTGGAATTGGTAGACAATAAGGGCATGGGACAAGTAGAGGCATGGATTGCATCAGGGGGATGTATGGCACTGAATGCCTTGGAAAATAAGCTGGGGGAACGAATCCTGTTCTGCCAGTATTTTCAGGCCCGTCATTTTTTGCTGAATAGGGGCATAGGGAAAATTAAGCAGCGAGTGTTGTCGGGCCTGGAAAGGGAATTATTCCAGAAAATAATGGAGAGGGGATTGCTCTCCCAGGTTTATAAAAGCTTAGGAGAAGACCGGGAAGAAAATACTCCATTTCACATTGCAGAGTGGCATAGATGGCGTAAGCGGTGGTTGGAAGATAGTGATTGGAAACAAATACATGAAGGGGTCTACAGATGGTCACTTGTGACCTCATGGCATCAAACTCAATTGCAGTTGATACATAGCGCTTACATCACTCCACAAAAATTGGATAAAGCGGGGGGGCAAGGGTGGTGGGAAATGCTGGAGGGGTTGTGGGGGAGTAGGCACTTTCTACCACTTGTGGTGGGAGTGTCAGCAGGTTCAGAGGTATTGGACAGAGGTGCTTGCAGAGATCAGTGAGATGACGGGAGAGGATGTGTCACAGGATCCTCTGTGGGCTCTCTTGGGTTATCAGGGTAATAAGGTAGGGGAGGCGTGCAACAAATATATATCAGAATTTAATCAGAAACTGTTGTTAGCAGCCAGAGTGGCATTGGCTTGGAGGTGGAAGAGCACCATAGGTCCTTCTGTGGGTGATTGGAGGTTTAAGGTGGGTGAAGCATATAGGTTTGACAGCATTACATACAGGTTGCAAGGAAAGGAGTGGAAAATAGAAAACATCTGGGCGCCATATTTGGCGCTGGGCCCCAGGGAGTAACTGGTTGGGAACGAAGCAGCAGCAGGGTGGGGGGGGGGGGGGAAAGGAAGGGTGGTGGGAGGATAGGAAGGGAAGGAAGGGGGAATGCGAGGCGGGAAAGGGTACATAATGATATGTATGATAAGGTAGATGGAGTTGTGTAATACTGCATATTGTCACTTATGTTAAATTCTATGGTTTTACTGGATTATGATATGTTAATATGGGTAGTCCTGAACGTGGTATGCTTAGAAGCAAAGGGAGGTGGTTTGATGGGGTATGAGTGGCATAAAGTTCCTTCTCTATGATAAAGTGGAGAACATTGAAGACTCACAAGGAACTTGGTCTAAGGAGAAAATTGGACTGTGTGTGGGTGGGACTAGGGGAGGGGAGGGGTAAATGGGATGATATGTAAAGTAATATTGTTAATGGTTTGTTCTGCCTATTGCACGACTAATAAAAATCAATTTTCAAAAAAAATAATGATAATTTATGAAACATGTAATGCTGTATCACTATGCAATAGTAAAATACATCTTCTGTTTGCCTTACAGCTGTAATCCCCCTTCAGTTCCATATCTTGGAATGTACCTGACAGACCTTGCCTTTATTGAAGAAGGCACACCAAACTTCACAGAGGAAGGACTTGTAAATTTTTCCAAAATGAGAATGGTAACTTTCTTTATAGGTTTTATATTTTGGATCTTTCAATGACACTGCAAGTTTATTTTAAGGAGACTCCATCAGGCTTGAAAAGATGGAAACAAAAATCTCTTAAATATAAATATATGATGGTCTTGTTGTTATTTCTTTCTTATTGTCTTGTCAGATTTGCCTTGTATTTCATTTAGGGGTATCGCACGAAAGCCGCTATCGCTGTTTAGTAAACATACCCCTTAGTTTTTTCATGGTTAACATTATCAAAAATTTGAAAGTTTTAAGAAATTCCTTGTGCTATATGTCAATGAATGGGAATTTTTACAGTTCATACGTGTTTATTTAACAATTTTTGATATAACATTTTTCTACAAATCAAAACAGTTTACATGGAACTGGAAAAATACAATGAACATTTTGCGAAACAAAAGGAACTAGAAATATAGAGCCTGATATTCAAATGGGTAGGGCAAAGCACCATAGCCGCTTAGCCATGTCCACCCACCCCAAACCCCGGATATTCACTTCTGCAGCAATGGAAGTGACTATCCGGGTCTGGCCATGCTGCCTGGAAGCCACCGAGGCTACTGTGCAGCTTCCAATATTAGTGCTGCACGGTTATCCCCGGTCCCCACCTCCACTCTGCTCCGGAATTCCCCCGGCATGCCCTGATGCTAGCCGGACTTAGTCGGGGATATTTGACAGCACTATCCGTGTATGTGCTGTCGAATATCCGATTAGCAGGCATTTACACGGTTAACTGGCTGTTAACCGTGTAAATATCTTTTGAATATCGGGCCCATAGCTAATAAAGGTACATGCCTATGGTGCAGCAACAAAGGCATGCCGGATATGATGTAACAAATCCACAGCTCAGGAGGATGGGTCTTATTTTATTGCTTGCGTTTTCATGTTGTTGCTGCTGAAGAACAGTTGCAAATCAATCAAATGTCTATGATTCCACCATATTAACTTTTTCTAATTCTCACAATTTCACGTTAATAAAAATAGGGACATCCACACTGACCTTGTATGACTGTGGACATGTATTACATATTTGAATACCTACTGTAACAGTTGAAAATTGCTCTTTATAGGGAAAACAGATAGCTCAATGGATTAATACAGGTATCCAAAGTTTTTCATCGCTAGGTCACTAATTTGTAGTTTATCCTTCTCAATAATAACTGAAATTCATTATAACTTGAAGAATTGCTTGTGATTTAAGGACCAGTGTGGACTAAAGCTTTGTTAGAATTGGACACTAACACACATTAACAGCCTTTTAGGAGTAATTTTATAAGGGACTGCTGCGCTTAAGGTGCCAAAAACATATACAAATGGGGTTATCTTAGTCATTTACATAAATAAGTGGCCACTTACATACATAAATGAGCACTGCTTTCCATCTGTAGATATGCCCATAAACACGGTGGCATGTACTTTCACTGTGAGCATGTATATGTATATGGGCAGAATATGGGAGGTGCACAAAGTTACACACGTAGGGCCCAATATTCAAAGGCATTTACACGGTTTACAGACCTATAAACCGTGTAAACGCCCCTAAGCAGGATATTCAGCAGCACTAATGCGGTTAGTGCTGCTGAATATCCCCGGGTACTGCCGCTATACACCCTGATGCAATGCAGTTAGCATTATGGCTTCTGGGGCCAGTACCCAGGGATAAACGGTCAACGGCAATATTCAGCCACTGTCCAGTTATCCTTCGGTGGCAAAACTTAGGCGCAGCAAAACTGTCTTAACTTTTGCCGCCAAAGCTAACTGGACAGCAGCTGAATATCACCACTGCCTGGTTTGTTTCTGTCTTCCGCAGCTGACTCATATATTTAATGCCGGTGGCTGGATATGGCCCCGGCATTGAAGATCTGGGTTTAGTGTTCAGAGGCAACAGCTAGGAATTGTAATTGCACTATCCACAGCTGCAGAATATCAAGCCCATAAATTACAAAATTCTATAATTTCTCCAGGACCAAGCAGGAAGTAAGTCCTCACATATGGGTGACGTCAGCGCCGATGGAGCCCCCGTGCGGAGCATTTCCCCAGCTTTCAAAGAAAGCCTTTGGGAATGCAGCGCGCCTGCACGGTCCCCTTCCAGCCCAAGGGTGCCAGCTTTCTCAGTCTTTCTTTTTCCGCGGAGCCCGATGGACGTAAGTTTGTGTCACCCGGGAAAAGTTGGGGTTTTTCAGCAATTTTTGCATTATTCTATCCGGTTTGACGCCGGTTCCCCTTCCCGCCTGGGCTCGGTACACTGGTATCGAGTCCGGACTTGTGATTTTCGGTTTTTCTCCTTCGTGACTAGCGTTCGCGCTCTTTTTGTGTTTTCACTGGCAGCCCGGTCGTTTGACCTTGCAGGGGCCCTTTTTCCCCGATTGCTGCCAGCGGGTTCAAAAAGTGTGATCGGTTCAAGAAACTTATAGAAACATAGAAACATGATGACAGAAAAAGACCACAAGGCCCATCTAGTCTGTCCTTCCATAACAACAACTACAACAGTCCACTTTTTACCTTTAGAGATCCTCTGTGTTGGTCCCATGCTTTTTTGAATTCAGTTACTGTCCTCATCTCTACCACCTCCACTGGGAGACTATTCCACGGATCCACTACTCTTTCCGTAAAGAAATATTTCCGCATATCACTCCTGAATCTATCTCCCTTCGCCCTCATCCCATGTCCCCTCGTAGCAGAACTTGCTTTCAAATGAAAGAGGCTCTCTCCCTGAACATTTATGCCACGGAGGTATTTAAACATCTCAATCATATCACCTCTATCCCGCCTTTCCTCTAAGGTGTACATGTTAAGATCCTTAAGTCGGTCCTCATATGCTTTATAATGAAGCCCATTAATCATTTTAGTAGCAACCCTCTGCACCGACTCCATCCTGTTCACATCCTTTTGAAGGTGCGGTCTCCAGAATTGCACACCATACTCCAAATGAGGTCGCACCAAAGACTTATACAGAGGCATTATCATCTCCTTTTTTCTGCTAGCCATTCCTCTCCGTATGCACCCAAGCATCCTTCTAGCTTTTGCCGTCGCCTTTTCTACCTGTTTAGCTACTTTAAGATCATCAAACACAACCACGCCTAGGTCCCGCTCTTCTTTAGTGGACAAAAGTACTTCACCTCCTATACTGTATTGCTCCCTTGGATTGCTGCAGCCCAAATGCATGACCTTACATTTTTTAACATTAAATCCCAGCTGCCAAATTCTAGACCATTCTTCAAGCTTAGCTAGATCCCTCCTCATGTTATCTACACCTTCCTGGGTGTCTACTCTATTGCAGATTTTGGTATCATCCGCAAAGAGGCAAACCTTACCCGACAGCCCTTCCGCTGTATCACTAACAAAGATGTTAAAAAGAATCGGACCAAGGACAGATCCCTGGGGCACACCACTGGTAACATCCTTCTCCTCAGAGTGAGCTCCATTTACTTGTACTCTTTGTCGCCTCCCACCCAACCAATTTCTAACCCAAGCAGTAACTTTAGGGTCCATCCCTAGGGTGCTCAGTTTGTTTATAAGTCGCCTGTGAGGAACAGTGTCAAAGGCTTTACTGAAATCTAAATACACCACATCTAGAGCTCTCCCTCGGTCCAACTCCCTGGTCACCCAGTCAAAGAAATCGATCAGATTTGTCTGACAAGACCTGCCTCTGGTGAATCCATGCTGCCTCGGATCCTGTAATCCGCCGGACTCCAGAAACCTCACTATTTTCTCTTTCAGCAGTGTTTCTAATAATTTACTCACCACTGAAGTTAAACTAACCGGCCTGTAGTTTTCAACCACATCCTTACTTCCGCTTTTGTGTAAAGGCACCACATGAGCCTCTCTCCAGTCCTTTGGCACCACTCCCGACTCCAACGAGGCATTGAAAAGGTCAGTCAGTGGAGTAGCTAGTAGCTTATGTCTCTCACCGACACACATAACTGCTGCCTCCGATGCCTCGGGCCCGACCATGACCCGCTGGCCTGTGGCCCGTGTGGCAAAATGTCATCAAAGGTGCTTCGAAGCCATCAGCATCAGCGTGAGAGAATATTCTCCGATTCTGCGCCCGGCCGGGCCCAGACTTCGTCAGAGGCCTTGACATCTCGGGAGTCCGACCCCGAACGCAGTGGGGGATCCTCTGAAAGGGAGTCTCCATCACTGGAGCACCGAAGGAAGAAAAAGTTCGTGAGGGCGTCGTCGGTGGAGGTGCCTGATTCCTCGAGGGCCAGGTCGCGTAGCCCTGACTGCCGCCCCTGGCTCTCGGAGTCGGAAGAAGCCTTCCAAGCTACCTCGTGTGGAGCCGGAGTCCCCGAGTCACGTAACTGCAGTTGTCCTCGTGGACTCTCCTCCGGGGGAGCCGACATCGGGCCCGACACCGTCGGGGCCCAAGTCGGGGGCTGCTGAGTCTCCTGAGCTTGGACTCAGGTTGACGGCCTTGGAGAGCAGCTTGGCTGCCTTCATGGAACAGCAGCAGGTACTGATCGCTGGTCTGACCAGTGCATCTGCCCCGACCACCGGGACCTCAACGTCTAAGTCGACCCCGGAGACCGAGCCGATCCTCGAGTCGATGAAGTCTCGAGTCGATCTTCGGTCAAGGTCTTCCTCGACCTCCTGTGCGGTGCTGAGGTCATCGACGCTGATACCCTCGGCATCAGGGCAGGTGGCACCGAGGCCCACAAGGAGGCAATACACCAGAAAGTCCTATTCACTCAAGTGGCGCAGGTTCTCAGTGTGGTGTGGTCAGCACAATGAAGATCCTTTCTCCTGCCTGGTGCCAGTAGTGCTACAATACCTACTTCACCTGTCAGACCTAGGCCTTAAGTCCAACTCTGTTCGGGTCCACCTCAGTGCTCTTTCAGCACACCACTCACCGGTGGAGGGACAGTCGCTGTCGGTTCACCTCTTGGTGTCTCGCTTCCTCAGAGGCCTGCTTTTGCTCAAGCCTCCGATTCGTCCCCCTATCACTGAGTGGGACTTAAACGTGGTCTTGCAGCAACTTACTCGCCCACCGTTTGAGCTGATGGCTGCTTGCCATTTACGCTTCCTTTCTTGGAAGGCGCTCTTCCTGGTAGCTCTTACCTCAGCTAGACATGCGAGTGAACTACAAGCTCTGTTTTCTGATAGACTGTACACACGGTTCTATAGGAATAGGGTGCTCCTTCGGACTCATCCGAAGTTCCTTCCAAAAGTTGTCTCCTCTTTCCACCTCAACCAGGAGGTGGTTCTTCCGACATTGTTTCCCAGGCCACATACCAGCTGGGCTGAGATGGTCTTGCATACGCTGTACTGTAAGAGGGTGTTGTCCTTTTACCTTGAACGTATGCGGGGGCATCGAAGGGCTACTCAGCTCTTCGTCTCCTTTGACCCTAATAAATTGGGGTTACCTGTCTCCAAGCGTACGTTGTCCACTTGGGTAGCAGATTGTATCGCCTGGGCATACAAGGCAGCGACCTCCCCTTGCAGGGTCGAGTCACGGCCCACCGTGTCAGGGCAAAAGCCACGTCAGTAGCTCATCTCCGCTCTGTTCCATTGGCAGACATCTGCCGGGCCACTAATTGTTCTTCAAGCCAGACTTTTGCAGCCCACTACTGCCTCGAGAGAGAGTCCCGAAGGGACAGTGCTTTCGGACAGGCGGTACTCCGTAATCTCTTTGAGGTTTAGGCAACTCCTACCCTCCGGCCCTTGTGTTGAGCTACCGTATGGGGGCGTTCTCAGAGGATATTCTTCTCACGGATGCTGAGGCTCTGCAGAGGGAGCCATTTTTTCAGCTTTGGTTTCCCGGTAGCCTAGAGCTGGGGAATCCCATATGTGAGGACTGACTTCCTGCTTGGTCCTGGAGAAAGAGTAGTTACTCACCTTTAACAGGTGTTCTCCAGGAGCAGCAGGAATCAGTCCTCACAACCCTCCCTCCTCCCCTGGAGTTGCAGTCATATACTTTATTTTGTTTTTTGATGTCTTATAGCTATGTCATCAGACTGAGCAAGATGGCACCCTTGGGCGGGAAGGGGACCGCGCAGGTGCATTGCATTCCCAAAGGCTTTCTTTGAAAGCTGGGGAAATGCTCCGCACGGGGGCTCCATCGGCGCCGACGTCACCCATATGTGAGGACTGATTCCTGCTGCTCCTGGGGAACACCTGTTACAGGTGAGTAACTACTCTTTATGTGCCTTTTTTAGAAATCTAGGCAATATACATTCCATATCGTCCTGCTAGACCAGACCAAACAAGTGGGTTGTGTTTCCCTACCAGCAGATTGTTGGAGACATAGAACCAATGAAAAACCCAGGTTTCAATGACAGCACTCTCATGCCTCTATTCGCCTCAGCCACCAGAGGTTCCCCAGTATTTCTTTTTCTCCAGCAGATGGTGGATGGATTTTCTCCTCTCTGTAGAATATCTGAGGACTGAGAGGAAAAGAGATTGATTAAATGCTCATGAACAACTACCCAGAGCCCTAAAGGGGTGACTTAGGAGGCTGTACTAGACTGCGGTATTTTTGGTAGCCATAGGAGGAGGGAAAATTGGTTAGTTTCATGCCCTTATGATAAGGGTCTGTTGAGCAGCCACAAATTGGAAGGATTTGGAAGTCTGCTACAGCCTCACACAAACTCAGCGACCCTCCCTCCTCCTCTATCCCTCTTGCCCTCTCGCGAAGATTGCAGAAGGCTTTTAGAGGGATCTGCCTGCCAACCACCTTACACACAGTACTGTAAAAATAAGCCAGCTAATGAAGCAATTTCAGAGCAGTAGAGCTGAGTCCGGCATGGATCCTATGCCTGGAACTCTCAGGGGTTGAGTACCAAGGCTTGATCTTGTCATTGTCTTTGTTGGGGGTTCCTGGTTCTGTCTCTGAGGGACGCAATTTGGGTTGGACTGCTAGAGACCATTGATGCTGTGTGTGTTGGGGGGGGGGGGGGTTCCCGTTGTTTTCTGTACGCTTTAGTAATGTTTTTACCTATTGTGTGCCTGGTGGTCACTTGATCCTAATCCTCATTCTGTCCAAGCAGCTCCAAAGTATGCTCCTTCCCTAGTGCCTGTAATGCACATAACATAAATGCGCAGTTAATGTACACTTTATTTTAACAGGTGTTTAATACTGCTTTATCAGTTCAATCAAAGCGGTTTACATTGTAATTTAAACTTGGTAATGTATATTAAACAGGGACATTGATAACTTGGATTTTTCTGAGGTAATGGAGAGGAGGAGTGGTTGGGGCAAGTTACCTCAGGCTGGAAGGTCAGAGGTTCAAATCCCACTAGAGGACAGCAACCTTGGGTCAGAAGGACTGGGGTTTCTAGTCCCACAGGTGCTCCTTGTGGTCTTGGGCAAGCCACTTAACCCTCCATTGCCCATGTTCCCTGTAAAATGTTTATTAGTACCCCTCATGTTAAATGTAACCCTCCAATTGTGTTGCGACCACTTTGATTGAAGGATAAGGTGGTATACAAATCTGTCTAAATAAATAAGTGACTTGCCCAAGGCCACAAGGAGTGCTAGTCCTCACAGGCTGACATCACCTTAGCATGCACTGTTGTGATACTTACTCTACTCAATTTGTCTTCTTCCAGGAAACACTATCTGACCTGTGGAAAGCAAGGAGCCTTAACTCTGGAATCTGCCTTTCCTGAATGGCAGCTTCTGAGTCACCCTTGGAAGACCTGCTTTCCTCTCTCAGCCAGTGGATGTGGTTAGTCCAACCAAACCTGCCTCAGGACAGGAGGTGACAGATGGCACTATGAGTAAGGATATTCAGCTGATCAGAGGCTCTGACAATTGTGCTGTGAGTTGCTCTTCATCTTCCAGGGGGTCTGTGATGGCTGTGCCCCCTGGTGTTTGGGTGCCTTATCTGAGAGAAGAGCTTCCAGACTCCAGATTGTCCTCCCCAGAGTTCTTTCCTTTTTTACATCAGGCCTGGTCCTTCTGGCATGGAAATTCAGACCCTGTGTCCTCTGGGTATCCCCAGACACATTCTCATGCTAGGCAAACTGAAAGTAGAAGCCCTGTGTGCTTACCTTTGGCTGAACGTCACCAGTTAGAGGCGCTCCCTGGAGATGGAAAACAGCTGGGAACTATCCGAGATGTTGAATATGCTTTGGATGCTGACGGGCTTTGATATGAATGAGGAAGTGTTCTCACCTTTAGAAAATTATGCAGAGGTCGGCATGATCCACCTATTCCGAAAGGATTAACTGGTGGCCTTGATTACCAGGGTCTCATCTGCTTCTGAACCTGATGGATGTTTCCAGCACGGAGCAGGAGCCAAAGGTAAACCTGCTCCTTCAAGGGGTGCAGAGATGCACTACTGTCTTCCCGTTCCTGGAGGTGATCAAGGATAAGATCTCTCAGAGGAGGAGCGCGTCGAGTGGTTTGACATTCCAAGGGTGGATGCACAGGTCATGGCAGTTACCAGACGGACCTCGATTCCTGTGGAAGATGGATCAGCCTTAATGGATTTTCGGGACTGCACGCTGGATTCCTTGCTGAGGAGCTAGTTTGCCATGACAGCAGCTATTCTATAGCTAGCAATATGGACCAATCTAACATATTGAGCCCTGCTCCAGTATATTCAATCTCTTCTGCCTGATGATACTACTGCTCTTTTCGAGTTGGCTGCGGCCTTCCTTTCTGATGCCAATTATAACCTGGTATGCTTGGCGGCCAGGAATGGTGTCACAGTGTTGGATTTGACTCTGGCACTGAGCAACGGGCACATCCTCCAAAGCCTGGATGGCTCAACTGGCCTTTAAGGGGTAGCTTCTGTTTGGAACCGATTTGGAGAAGCTGGTGAAGGACCTAGACAAGACAAAAGCTTACCGCCTTCCGGAAGACAGGTTCAGGAGGCCTGTGGAGAAGGCTGGTGCCCATTCTTCATCAGCCTCCGCCTGTCCACCAAGGGCATGCTAGCCGGATTCCTGGGGGTCTTGGAACTATCACCATTACCAACTTGAACAACCTTTCTTCCCCTCTGCTTTCAACCTCGGGTTCATTCCCAGTTCTTTCCTGGAGTGCATGGGCCCAGGGTTTTGGTTCCTTTCAGAGGTGGACCCTCCCAGGCTGTGCGGTGAAGGTTTGGGGGCCCTTTTCCTGGTTCCTCTGGTGGTCCCAAGCAACATAAGAGCAATATAAGATATAAAAGACTTCTGTAAAAAAATTAAAACTCACATCTTCCAGGAATATTTTGGATCTGATATATAACCCTCCCAAGATACATCTTTTTGCACTCAGTAATCTCACTTCAGCCTCATACCAACAAGTATCCAAAATAATACCTCCAATTGATAATGCCCTTGTAAATACATTTTGCCCATGATTCCCCACCCTATTGTGTTCTTGTAATTTTTAAGAATCTGTTCCACAAGTTTTTGTTCTATGTAATTCTTAAGTTGTGTTCAATGTAAACCACTTTGATAACTTGAAAGATGGTATAAAATAAGTGTTAAATAAATAAATTCAGGTTGGAATGCAAAGAGCTAAGTCTCTATGCCTTTGTCATTTCTCTGTGTAGGTCTGCGGACTACCTTGGACCAGGTGCTACACCTGAAGGCATTGGTGTCCATCCTCCTGGATGAGCAGGGCAAGGGCAGAATGGGCTGGAAGGAACTGTCCTTTGGCACCACAAAATATATGATTTTGTGGTGCCAAAGGACAGTTCCTTCCAGCCCATTCTGGACCTCAAGGGGGGACAACGAGCACTTGCACATCCTGCGCTTTCGGATAGAAACCTTGTGCTCTGTGATTCAAGCAGTGCACTGAGGGGAATTTCTTGGCATCTCTAGATCTAAGGTGTATTTTCATGACCTGATCTGGGTGGATTAGCAGAAGTGTCTGCATTTGCCATTCCTGGCTTTCACTATCAGTTCACTCCCTCTCTATCGGGCTATCTACTACCCCAAGGACATTCTCCATAGTCATGGTGATGATGGCTGCAGCACTATGGTGTCAAGAGATCTATGTCTATCCCTATCTAGACAACTGGCTCATCTGAGCCCGTTGTCTCTCAGAGGCATCTCTGGTGACATCCCTTTTGGAACACCTCAGCTGGGTGATCAATCAGGAAAAGAGCCAGCTGTTGCCTTCCCAGTCTTTGAAGTTACTGGAGAGCATGTTTCAACATTCGAGTGAGCAGAGTTTTCCTGCCAGGGGAGAAAGTCAAAAGACTGTTTGGATCACCTGATGCTGTTCTGTGCACAGCGGGCCCTCAGAGTCTGGGATTAGCTTCAGTTCCTTGGATTGATTACGGTGACCATAGCATTGATCCCGTGAGCATGTGCTCACATGCGACTGCTCCTGTGGTCCATGTTGACTCAGTGACTCTCGAGCTCTCAGGAGTTTGAGTGCAGACTTCTGCTCTCGTTGATGGTGAAGGCCAGCCTGCGATGGTGGCACAGCCCTGTCATCTGAGGAAGGGCATACTGCTGAAAATTTCTCCTGGATCCTGCTGACGATGGATGCCATTCTTTTGGGTTGGGAGAGCCCATTGTCAAGACTATATTGCCCTATGCCATTGGAACCGCAGGGAGGTGATGTGGTCCATCAACTGCCTCAAGGCAAGAGCCATCAGATCAACTCTTCTGCGTTTCCGGCCCCTGATTGTGGGTCGGGTGGTTCAAGTTTTTTCGGACGATGCCAAGGTGATGGCTTATGTCCATCAGCAAGGTGGCACAAGGCACAATCAACCAGGCAAAAAAGATATACCATACCAACCTACTCAACAAATCACTGAACAGGCCCAGAGAACTGTTTGAATTAATTAAATCACTTACAAAAACATCCCAAGAAGACACCACAAACTACCCTATTAAAGCACAAACGTTGGCGGACCACTATGCCAGCAAATTAAACCCAACAACCACCTCACTACCCATACTAAGCCAAGGAAATGACAACTCAATACAACAGCCTGCGACCTTAAACACAATGGAGAAATGGAACACATTTCACAAAACCAATGAGAAACAAATAGTAAACCTAATCTCGAACCTAAACACCACAACCTCCCAATTAGATCCCTGTCCTGCAGCCTGGATCAAAACCTCTAAGCTAGAAATTGCCCAATTCATTACACATATTGTGAACCAATCTCTACAACAAGGAATCATGCCAACACCCCTTAAAAAATCACTCATAAGACCAATTCTGAAAAACAAAGCACTCAAAAAGGACGATCCAACCTCCTACCGCCCAATTTCAAGTATTCCGTTCCTAGCCAAAACTATTGAAAAAACAGTTCAACTACAATTACAGGACCATATTGACTCAAGAGAAGAACTAGACGACCAACAGTATGGTTTCCGGCAACACCACGGTGTTGAAACCCTACTTCTGGTACTTTTAGATAATCTACTCAAAGGACTTGAAGACAGGAAGAAAATGTATATATTACTATTTATAGATTTATCAGCTGCCTTTGATACAGTCCATCACAAAACACTCATTAACAGATTGGCCTCTATGGGAATAACAGGAATTACATTGAAGTGGTTCACATCCTACTTAACAAACAGGATGCAGCAAGTTCAATTCAACGGTGAAAAGGCAAAAACATTTCCCCAAACCCAAGGAATTCCACAAGGATCAGCATTATCTTCTCTACTCTTCAACCTCTACATAAAACCTGTCTGCACAATATTTCGGAAGCACAAGATACAATACCATTTGTATGCCGATGATATAATGCTATACACACAATTGGACACAGAAAACCCAAACTACAATCATCTCGAGATCTGTCTAAAAGAGATGCAAACCTGGCTGCTGCAAAACAATATGTCCGTAAACCATAAAAAGACAGAAGTAATGTACATCTCTCGAAATCAAGGCTTCAAACCACCCCCAACAATAACAATGAACAACAACACCTACTCGGTAAAGGAAGAGATAAAATACCTAGGAGTAACCCTTGACACAAATTTAAAAATGGAAAAACACCTCCGATTAACCAACAGAGCAATTTTCCACAAAATAAAGGTTATTCAACCCCTACGCAACATCCTCGACCACTCAGACTTCAGAACTATAGCACAAACTCTGCTCATCCCGCACTTCGATTACTGTAACTCCATCCTTCAAGGCCTGCCTAAAAAAACCCTAAAGATCCTTCAAATGGCTCAAAACGTTTCAGCCAGAGTGATCATGAAGAAGAAAATCGCTGAACACATTACACCAATATTAGCTGAACTACACTGGCTGCCCATAACCGCCTGTATAAAATACAAACTACTAGTAACAACATTCAAACTCATAAACAACATAGCACCTTCATACCTCAACAACCTCATAAACACTCAACCTCCTTCCAGAAATAGAAGAATTTGCAACACAAACACTCTATGCATACCAACCAGTATCAGATCAGCCAAAGCCGGCACGAGTAAGCGAGCCTTCACATACACAGCACCTACCATATGGAACCAACTACCAACAGACCTGAGGTCAGTTAACGACCTGAAAGACTTTAGAAAAAAGTTAAAAACACACCTCTTTAATGAAGTTTACAATCCAACTTAACTGTACCTAAGAACCAAAATAAACACTCCTAAATTGTTAGTATGAATCACTTGTCTACAGAACCACCACAAGCATAACCATAAGGCTCTTCTCATGCAAAACCTGTATATATATTCTCATATATTGTATATATGATTACTCCTATATTGTATATATGTTACTCCTACACTGTAATTACTTGTAATTCTAATGATTCTCACCCGGAAATCAAATGTAAATTTTTGACTCATTACAGATGTAACCATAGTTGTGTTTGACGTGCAAGTTATCCGCTTCTGATCACTGGAAGTAGCGGTATACAAATGATAAATAAATAAAAATAAATAAATAAATAAACAAGGTGCGCCGGGGTGGCACTGGAAATGGATCTCCTGTTTGCCTCAGTGGAGAAGAATCTCTTAGCCTTGTCGGCCCATCACATTGCCAGGGTAGACAGTGTGGAACGGACTTCCTCAGCCAGCACTGTCTGAATCCTGGAGAGTGGGAGTTGTCAGGAGGCGTTTCAGTTGATTCTGCGCCATTGGGGTCACTTTGAAATGGATCTAATAGCGACCCTCTCAATGCAAAGGTTTACCATACAGAGAGGTCGTCGATGTCCTGACCCAGCCTTGGCCAAGTCAGCAACTGCTGTACATGTTTCCTCCATGGCCCCTGGTGGGGCGTGTGGTTCGGCGTATAAAGCGCCACCCAGGCAGAATTGTTCTGATAGTGCTGGACTGGACGCGCAGAGCACGGTTCAGAGGCCTGATGTGGCTCCTGCAGGCACCTCCTCTTTGGGGGCTATTGTGGCAGGGACTGATTGTCCTGGAGGACCCGGCTCCCTTCTCGCTTGAGGCATGGCTCTTGAAAGGAGACTGCTAGCACATAATGACTACTCTCCAGCAGTGATTTGTACTCTGCTTGGTGTGTGGAGGAGTTCTACCAAGCTAGCACACAGATATAATGCTTCTTGAAAACTAATGCGGCACATGGCAGTTGGCTCCTGAGACAGCCAAGGTGTCCTCCCTTTTGGCCTTACTGCAGGATTGCCTAGGGAAGAGCCTTTCACTTAGCTCTCTGAAAGTTCAGGTGGCAGCTCTGACCTGTTTCCATGGTCCAGTGGTGGGCAAGTCTTTGGCCTTGCACCCAGACATTTCACATTTTCTCCAGGGGATTCGGCATCTGCGTCCTCCCCTTCGGTCTGTGATCCCTTCCTGGGATCTATGTCTGGTGCTCAGGGCCCTGTGGTGGCCCCCTTTAAACCCTTTGAGCCATTGAAGTGTGCTACCTTAAATGATTTGATGCTCAAGACTGTCTTCTTGGTCGCGATTCATTCTGCAAGGCGGATTTCTGAGCTGCAGGCTCTTTCTTGCTAAGATCCTTATCTGTCTTTTTCAAAGGAGGGTGTTTCCATTCAGCCTGTGCCTTCCTTCTTGCCTAAGGTGCTGTCTCCCTTCACGTGAACCAGGTGGTTTGCCTGCCCTCCTTCTCTAAGGAGCAGTGTTGGGGAAGAATAAGAATCTTTGCCTTGTGGATGTCTGCAGGGTGCTTCTCTTGTACTTGGAGATAACAAATTCCTTTCATAAGTCAAACCATCTTTTTATGCTGTTTGCTGGCCCACACAAGGGTGAAATGGCAGCCAGGTTGATTTTGGGGCGCTGGATTAAGGTGACTAGCGCCTCAGTGTATCTGTTGGCGGAACTGGCTGGTTCTGGAGAGTTTGCATGTCCATTCTACCCAAGCACAAGCATCCTCTTGGGTGGAGCAGAGCTCGGTAGCCCCTGAAAATATTTGTCAGCAACATGGGCATTGCTTTCCACTTTTGTCAAGCATTAGCGCTTGGATGTCCACGTGTGGGCGGACACGGCCTTCAGCTCAAGAGTTTTGCGAGCTACCGTGTCTTCTTCCTGCCCAGTGATGTTGTAGCTTTGGTACATCCCACTTGTCTGGGCTGGTCTAGCAGGACGATATGGAAGGTGAGATTTTACTTACTAGTTAATGTCCTTTCCTTGAGTCCTACTAGACCAATCCAGGACCCGTCCCTGAAACTATATTTGCTCTGTTCTTCGGCTGCAGTACCCTTGGGTCCGCTATGGTTCTTATACTTCATTCCACAGGTTCATCTTCTATGGACAGCCTTCTGTTTATGCTTTCCTGTACATAGTTCTCGACTGTTGATTACTCCTTGTTGCCCACGATTGAGGTTGTGTGAGGCTTGCCATGTTTTCTTCTGTATGATTTGGGATGAATACTGAGGGACCTTTGGTGGCTGAAGTGAATAGAGACACGAGAGTGATGTCACTGAAACCTGGGCTTTTCACTGGTTCTTTGTCTCCACCAATCTGCTGATAGGGGAACACAACTCACTTGTCTGGGCTGGTTTAGCAGGACTCAAAAATAAGACATTAACTGGTAAGTAAAATGTCACCTTTACACCATCTGTAGTGTTGGTATAAGTGATTGCACCTTACAGTTATGTACGTTTATGACCACTTATGCTAGTATGTTATAAAAAAAATAATAATGCCTAGATAGGTACTTACTTTCAGGCATAAAATAAGCACCTCCTTTAAAGCCCCATGCACTAAAGCAATTAAATCCAGTATTTTGCTTAAGATACCATCAGTACATTACTACTGGCAGCTAATGCAAGGGCCCTGCAGTCCGATTTCCCCATTCTGGCAGAAGAGGACTCTGTGACCCATCCCCTACTACTACTACTTATTATTTGTATAAAGCTATAAGCTACACGCAGCGCTGTACTCAAATATGTAAAGGACAGTCCCTGTTCAAAAGAACTCACAGTCTATCCAAGAAAGACATATATAACAAACAGAGCACAAGGGTAGAAAAAAGGAGAAATGGCTAAGGCACACATGAGTGGTACATGATTGAGGGCAGACAATCTATCCAAGACAGACAAATATAAAAGAAACAAGGGTAGAATTAAGGGGGGAAAAAGTTAAAGCACACATGGGGGGGTAAACAGATGAATAAGGGGGTCAGGATCCAAAGGCAGCCTCAAAGAGGTGTGTGTTTAGCCTGGATTTGAATGTGACCAGAGATGGAGCCTGACGTATAGTCTGTTCCAGGTATATGGTGTAGCAAGGTAGAACAAATGAAATTTGGACTTGGCAGTGGAAGAGAAGGTCAAAGACAGTAGGGATTTGCCAGATGATCAGAGTTCCTGAAGAGGAGTGTAGGGAGAGATATGAGATTAGAGGTAATGAGGAGCCAAAGCAAGAGTTCACTTATAGGCCAGTAGGAGATGTTTGAACTGAATGCGGAAACCTGCTCTTCTGATCCCATCCCCACTCACCTCCTCAAGACCATCTCCTCCTCCATCATCCCTTCCATCTCACATATTCTTAACCTTTTGCTCTCCACTACAACCTTCCCCAGAGCCTTCAAACATGCTGTAATCACTCCTCTCCTGAAAAAAAGACCTCACTTGATCCTTCTTGCCCTTCTAATTAGTGACCCATCTCCCTTCTCCCATTCATCTCCAAACTTCTTGAATGTGCGGTTCGCCATTGTTTTGAATTTCTCTCCTCTCATGCCCTCCTAAATCCACTTCAATCTGGTTTTTGTCCCTTTCATTCTATTGAAACAGCTCTTGCCAAAGTCTCCAGTGACTTATTTCTCACCAAGTCCAAAGGCCTTTACTTAGTTCTCATTCTTCTGGACCTTTCTGCTGCTTTTGATACTGTTGACCACTTCCTCCTCCTCGACACTCTCTGCTCTCTTGATTTTAGAGACTTTGTGCTGTCTTGGTTTTCTTCATATCTCTCGAATTGCTCTTTCAGTGTCTGTTCTGATGGTTCCTCCTCTACTGCCATCCCTCTCTCAGTGGTGTACCCCAAGGGTCTTTTCTGGGCCCTCTCCTTTTCTCTCTCTATACGCAATCCCTTGGTGCTCTTATTTCCTCCCATTGTTTGCAGTATCACTTTTATTAATTTAATTTAATTTAATTAACAGTCGCTTATATACTGTTATGCTAATGACTCAAATGTATCTATCCACTCCTGACATCTCTCCTTCTTTCCAACATCGTATCTATGCCTGCTTGTCTGACATCACTGCCTGGATGTCTAATTGCTGACTAAAATTAAACCTATCTAAAACTGAACTCCTTATTTTTCTCCTAAACCTTCCTCTCCCCTTCCTCCATTCTCGATCACTGTTGACAGCACTCATCTTCTCCCTGTTTCCTCAGCCCGTAACCTTGGAGTCATCTTGGACTCCTCTCTTTCCTTCTCCACTCATATAGAACAGATAGCCAAACCTGTCGCTTCTTCCTCTACAATGTTAACAAAATCCGCCCCTTTCTCTCTGAACACACCACTAAAACTCTTGTCCATTCTTTAGTCACCTCCCATCTGGACTATTGTAACCTCCTCCTTGCTGGTCTCCCTCTGTGTTATCTTTCTCCTCTTCTATCCATTCAGTACTCTGCTGCATGGCTAATTTTCTACCAGCCCCACTACACTCATATTACTCCTCTTCTGAAATCTCTTCAATGGCTCCCCTTCCACTTCTGTATCCAATTCAAACTTCTTCTAACACATAAATGCATTCACTCCACTGCCCCTCATTACCTTTCCTCTCTCCTTTCTCCCTACCCCCCGTCTTGTGAACTCTGCTCCTCGGCTGGCTTTCTTCTCTCAATGTCCTTTTCTTCTACTGCCAACTCCAGGCTTCGATCTTTTCATCTTGCTGCTACATATGCCTGGAACAAACTTCCTGTTTCTTTACATCAAGTCTCTTCTCTCCTCCTCTTCAAATCTGCTTTTGATTCCTAATCCCTTATTCTTCTTCTGTCTCCTTCCCTTTTACTACTTGTTTCTTCTGTCTTGTACTGTCCGTCTTGTTTAGATTGTGAGCTCTTTGAGCAGGGACCACCTTCTTTATGTGTTTGTGCAGTGCTGCATTCACCTTATAGCGCTATATAAATGATCAATAGTAGCAGTATAGGGAGCCAGTAAAGTGACATGAGAAAAGGCGTTACATAAGTGTAGTGATACTAGCAAAAGATTAGTCGTGCGGCTGAATTTTGAATGGATTGAATGGGAAAGAGAATAATTCAGGGGAGACCAGTGAGGAGGAGGTTGCAATAGTCTAAACGGGAGGAGACTATAGAGTGGATAACGGTCTTGGTAGCATGTTCAGAAAGGAAGGGATGAATTTTGCTGATATGGAGAAAGGGATATAGTCCTGAAGTCCCACCTCCAATCTGGCAGCATCCCTGTTGCCATGGAGGAGAGAGGTCACGTGACAGGAGAGCATCACCCTGGTGTGGCAGGAAGTGATCCTGTAACTAGGACCTGTCCTCCAGGTGATGTAAAACCCTCTCGCACCGAGGAAGTTTCTCCAGGACCATGTGCCCATGAGGGAAGGGTTAGGACAGCCGTTATAGTTGGTGATTCGATCATTAGGCATGTAGATAGCTGGGTGGCTGGTGGACGTGAGGATCGCCTGGTAACATGCCTGCCTGGTGCGAAGGTAGCAGACCTCACGCGCCACCTAGATAAGGTCTTAGATAGTGCTGGGGAGGAGTCTGCTGTCTTGGTACATGTCGGTACCGATGACATAGGAAAATGTGGTAGGGAGGTTCTGGAGGCAAAATTTAGGCTTTTAGGTAGGAAGTTGAAATCCAGAACTTCCAGGGTAGCATTCTCCGAAATGCTTCCTGTTCCACACACAGGACCCAAAAGGCAGGCAGAGCTCCGGAGTCTCAATGCGTGGATGAGACAATGGTGCAGAGATGAGGGTTTTGGATTTGTTAGGAACTGGGGAACATTCTGGGGAAAGGAGGGGCTCTTCCGAAGGGATGGGCTTCACCTTAACCGGGATGGAACCAGGCTGCTGTCATTAACCTTTAAAAAGGAGATAGAGCAGCTTTTAAACTAGATATTAGGGGAAAGCCGACAGTCGCCCAAGAGCGGATGGTTCGGAAGAATGTATCCTTGAAGGATACTACCAAAAGCAGAGAGGTTCCACGAAAGAGTAAAGTAGCCCAAATGCCCTCAAGTATGGAGCAGACAGAGCTTAAAGATCCCAATTTACCCATGTCTAACAATAGCCAAATTAACATGAATAAAATACATTCTCTAAAATGCTTGTATGCAAATGCTAGAAGTCTAAACAGTAAGATGGGAGAGTTAGAATATATAGCACTAAATGAAAGGTTAGATATCATTGGAATATCAGAGACATGGTGGAAGGAGGACAACCAGTGGGACACTGTGATACCTGGGTACAAACTATATCGTAATGATAGAGCTGATCAAATTGGTGGAGGGGTTGCGCTCTATGTTAGAGAGGGCATTGACTCAGAAAGGATTAAAGTTTTGCAGGAAACAAAATCTGCTGTAGAATCTATATGGATTGAAATTCCATATAAAAGGGGGAAGGCAATGGCAGTGGGGCTGTACTATCGAGCACCTGGCCAGAATGACCAAATGGATGATGAAATGCTCAAAGAAATCAAGGAAGCTAACAAAAGTTACAGTGCAGTAATAATAATGGGTGATTTCAATTACCCCGGTATCGACTGGGTCAGATAAAGTTCCTAGATGAAATAAATGACTGCTTCTTGGAGCAGCTGGTTCATGAACCGACCAGAGGGGAAGCCATATTAGACCTAGTCCTTAGTGGAACACCAGATCTAGTGCAAGAGATAAGGGTGTTGGGGCCACTTGGCAATAGTGATCATAGCATGATCGCCTTTGATTTAATTAGTGGAGGAGGGATAGTAAGGAAATCCACAGTACTACCTTTTAACTTTCGAAAGGGAGACTATGATAAAATAAGGAAAACAGTTAAGAAAAAACTAAAAGGAGCAGTTGCGAAGGTTAAAGACGTACATCAAGCTTGGGTGTTGTTGAAAAATACTATCTTGGAAGCCCAGACCAGCTGTATTCCACGCTTTAAGAAAAGTGGAAGGAAGTCCAAAAAACTGCCAGCATGGTTTAAAGGTGAGGTCAGAGAGGCTGTTGTTGCCAAAAAAGCATCTTTCAGGAAATGGAAAAAAGAGCCAAATGACGAAACCTGGAAACAGCACAAGCACTGGCAAGTCAAATGCAAGGCATTGATAAGGCAGGCAAAGAGAGAATTTGAGAAGAAGCTTGCTGCGGAAGCAAAAACGCGAAGTAAAGACCTTTTCAAATACATTCGTAGCAAAAAACCTGTGAGAGAGTCAGTTGGTCCATTAGATGATAAAGGGGTTAAAGGAGCACTAAGAGGCGACAAGGCGATAGCGGAGAGACTGAATGAATTCTTTGCTTCGGTCTTTACTGAGGAAGATGTAGGGATGTTATCCATGACTGAAGTGGTATTTAAAGGTGCGGAAGAATTGAAGGAAATATCGATACATCGGGAAGATGTCTTACAACTATTAGATAAACTGAAGAGTAGCAAATCACCTGGGCCGGATGGTATACATCCAAGGGTGTTGAAAGAACTGAAATATGAGATTGCAGAACTGCTATCAGTAATCTGTGAACTATCATTAAAATCATCTCTAATACCTGAAGATTGGAGGATCGCCAATGTAACACCAATTTTTAAAAAGGGTTCCAGGGGTGATCCGGGAAACTACAGACCAGTGAGCCTGACATCAGTACCGGGAAAAATGGTAGAAACCATCATAAAGAATAAAATTACTCAGCATGTAGATAGTCACAACCTAATGGGAGACAGCCAACATGGCTTTAGACAAGGAAGATCTTGTCTTACTAATCTGTTATGTTTTTTTGAAGGAGTGAATAAACAGGTGGACAAAGTTGAGCCGGTTGATATTGTGTATCTGGACTTTCAGAAAGCCTTTGACAAGGTCCCTCATGAGAGACTTTTGGCAAAACTAAAGAGTCATGGGATAGGAGGCAGTGTACTATTGTGGATCAGGAACTGGTTAAAAGATAGAAAGCAGAGGGTAGGGCTAAATGGCCAATTTTCCCAATGGTGTACCCCAGGGATCTGTGCTGGGTCCGCTGCTTTTTGACATATTCAAAAATGACCTGGAAAGTGGAATAACGAGTGAGGTTATCAAATTTGCAGATGACACAAAACTATTTAAAGTTGTTAAAACCCAAGAGGATTGTGAAAAATTGCAAGAGGATCTTGATAAATTGGAAGACTGGGCATCAAAATGGCAGATGAAATTTAATGTGGACAAGTGCAAGGTTATGCACCTAGGGAAGAACAACCCAAACTATGGTTACACGATGCAAGGTTCCACATTAGGAACCACCACCCAGGAAACAGATTTAGGCGTCATTGTGGATAGAATGCTAGGTATGATAAGGAAAGGAATGGAAAATAAAACAAAAGATATAATAATGCCTCTATATCGTTTCATGGTGAGACCGCACCTTGAATACTGTGTGCAATTCTGGTCGCCGTATCTTAAAAAGGATATAGCGATTTTAGAAAAGGTACAGAGAAGAGCCACCAAAATGGTAAAGGGGATGGAAGGATACTCCTATGAAGAAAGGCTAAAAAGGTTAGGGCTCTTTAACCTGGAAAAGAGACGGCTGAGGGGAGATATGATAGAAGTCTATAAATTAATGAATGGAGTGGAACGGGTAAACGTAGATCGATTGTTTACCTTATCAGAATATAGAAAGACTAGGGGACATGCAATGAAGCTACAGGGTAAACTATTTAAGACTAATAAAAGAAAATATTTTTTCACTCAACGTGTAATCAGACTCTGGAATTTGTTACCAGAGGATGTAGTAAAGGCTGTTAGTGTAGCTGGGTTTAAAAAAGGTTTGGACAAGTTCCTGGAGGAAAGGTCCATAAACCATTATTAAGAAGTGACCGAAGATATCAATGCTTGACCCAGTACAAGCATTGTGGAACTTGTGTCTCTTGGGGAAACTGCTAGGTACATATGACCTAGATTGGCCACTGTTGGAAACAGAATACTGGGCTTGATGGACCTTGGTCTGACCCAGTATGGCATATCTTATGTTATCTTTTGTTATGTTAAGAAACAGGTTTTAGTTATCCATTGGATATGTGCAGAGAAAGAGAGAGTAGAGTCAAAGATGACCCCAAGGTTGCAAGCAGAGAATGCCAGGAGCACAGTAGTGTTGTCCACACAAAAAGAGAAAGGAGGAATGGGAGAGCTGGGTTAAGGGGAAAAGATATGGAGTTCTGTCTTGGCCATGTTCAATTTCAGACAGTGGTGGGACATCCGGGCAGCATTGTCAAATGGGCAGGCAGAGGTATGAGCCTGGATTCCTGGAGAGATTTCTGGTGTAGAGGTAAATCTGAGAGTCATCAGCATAAAGATGGTACTAAACTCATGGGAGGAGATTGAGGCACTAAGGAAATGGGTATAGAGAAAGAAAAGAAGTCGTCCCAGGACAGAGCCCTCAGATACACTGACTGAGGGCAGGAGAGCAGTGAAGAAAGAACCACCAGAACATACACTAAAGGTGCAGTGGGAGAGATAAGAAGAAAACCAAGGCAGAACAGGGCAGCTAAATCCAAGATAGAATAAGGTGCAAGATGGAGTTGATGGTCAACAGTGTCAAATGCAGCACATAGGTCAAGGAGGATGAGGATCGAGTAAGGGCACTTGGATTTGGCCAGGACAAGTTACTAGAGACTTTGGCAAGTGCTGTTTCTGTAGAGTGTACCCACCTGCAAAATGCCTGTCATTCACTACAGTCATTTGGCTTCTCATCGTAATTGCTTGAGATAAGCCAGCACCATGTTGCACTGTGGAACTGGTGAGATGGGAGCTCAGAGTAGTTTCTTTGCATCCTTCATCTTTTTGGCAGCACTCAGTGAGTAGGTAGGTTTGCCCAGCTGGAGGGAGGAAGAAGAACTGGAGGGGATTCTATTGGTGAACGGATAGGGGGGTCTTGATTCAACACTAAAGGGGATGTTTACTAAACGGCGGTAGCGGACTCCGTGCGATATCGGAGCTGCGTCCCCTTTGATTTCAATGGGGCCGTGGCTCCGAAATCGCGCAGAGTCCACTACCGCTGTTTAGTAAACATCCCCCTAAGAGTAGAGGGTAGAAGGAGATGCCAACAGAGCCTCTTCTACCAGTAGAAAGAGAGATAGGTGCTGGCACAGGGAGTGGAAAATGATGACGAGACAGCTGAGAGAAGATATGATAGAGGTATATAAAATCATGAGTGGAGTGGAGTGGAATGGGTAAACGTGAATTGATTGTTTCTCCAGGAACAAGCAGGAAGTCAGACCTCACTTATGGGTGACGTCGTTGCCAACGGAGCCCGCGCGGAGCAATTCCCCAGCTTTCAAAGAAAGTTTTTGGGATTGCTACCACGCATGCGTGGTTCTCTTCCCGCCCAAGGGTGGCATTTTACTCAGTCTCCCTTTTTCCGCAGAGCCCATCGGACGCACGTCCTCATCCCTCGGAAAAGGTTTTCATTTTCTTCGCCTTAACAGGCTATATCTATTTTTTCCGGTTGCACCGGTCAGAGTAGTTACTCACCTGTAACAGGTGTTCTCCAGGAGCAGCAGGAATCAGTCCTCACATATGGGTGACGTCGGCGCCGATGGAGACCCCGTGCAGAGCATTTCCCCAGCTTTCATAGAAAGCCTTTGGGAATGCAGCACGCATGCGCGGTCCCCTTCCCGCCCAAGGGTGCCATCTTGCTCAGTCTGATGACATAGCTAAAAGACAGCAAAAATAGCAAAAATAAATCATAGGACTGCAACTCCAAGGGGAGGAGGGAGGGTTGTGAGGACTGATTCCTGCTGCTCCTGGAGAACACCTGTTACGGGTGAGTAACTACTCTTTCTCCAGGACCAAGCAGAAAGTCAGTCCTCACATATGGGACTCCCTAGCTCAGGGCTACCAGAGGCCCCAAACTGAAAATTTGAGCTCCCTCTAGAGCCTCAGCATGCAAGAACAGAATCTTCTCTGATAACGCCCTCGAAAGGTAGCCCAACACCAGGGCCGGAGGGTAGGAGTTGCCTAGACCCCAAAGAGATTCTGGAGTACCGCTTGCCTGAAAGCACTATCCCTGCGGGACTCCCTCTCAAGGCAGTAGTGGGCCGCAAAAGTCTGGCTTGAAGACCAAGTAGCGGCCCGGCAGATGTCTGCCAACGGAACAGAGCGGAGATGAGCCACTGACGCAGCCTTCGCCCTGACACGGTGAGCCGTAACTCGACCCTGCAATGAGAGGCCGGCTGCCCTGTAAGCCCAGGCGATGCAGTCAGCTACCCATATGGACAAAGTACACTTGGAGACAGCCAACCCCAACTTATTGGGGTCATAAGAGACGAAGAGCTGAACCGCCCTCCGGTGCTCCCGCGTACGGTCAAGGTAGAAGGACAACACCCTCCTACAGTCCAGGGTATGCAAGACCATTTCCGCCCGGCTAGCATGAGGCCTGGGAAAGAAAGTCGGAAGAACCACCTCCTGATTGAGGTGGAAGGAGGAGACAACCTTTGGAAGGAACTTAGGGTGAGTCTGTAAGACTACCCTGTTCCTATAGAACCTAGTATAAGGTGCTTCGGATACTAGGGCCTGAAGCTCACCCACTCGCCTTGCTGAGGTAAGGGCTACCAGAAATAGCGTTTTCCAGGACAGAAAACGCAGGGGGCAAGTAGCCATAGGTTCAAATGGTGGGTAAGTAAGCCATTGCAAGACCACATTTAAATCCCATTCAGTGGCAGGTGGACGCACTGGTGGCTTAAGCAAAGGTAGGCCTCTGAGGAAGCGAGCCACCAAAGGATGGCTGAAAAGAGACTGACTCTCCACCTGTGAGTGGTGTGCTGACAGAGCACTAAGATGAACTCTAACAGAATTGGACTTAAGGCCTAGGTTGGACAGGTGAAGCAAATACTGCAGCACCACTGGTACCAGGCATGAGAAGGGATTCTCGTTGTGTTGAGTACACCAGGTAGAGAATCTATGCCACTTAAGGGCATAAGACTTTCCGGTGGACTGCCTCCTAGAGGCCAAGACTATGTCCTCCACTTCCCTAGGCAGTAGTAAAGGCGCTAGGACTACCCTTTTAGCAGTCAGACCATCAAATTGAGGGACTGGAGATTGGAGTGCAAGAGGGACCCCTGCTCCTGAGACAGGAGATCGGGTTGCATCCCCAGAGGAAGAGGAGTGTCCACCGCCAGTTGCAACAGTAGTGGGAACCAAGGTTGCCTTGGCCACCTGGGGGCCACCAGAATCACTGAGGCCTTGTCCCGGATCACCTTGAATAGTGTCTTGGACACTAGAGGCGTGGGAGAAAACGCATATAGTAGGCCTGTAGACCATGGAATGAGAAATGCATCCGCTGCTACTCTGAGAGGATGCGGTTGTCTGGAACAGAACCTGGGTAGTTGACGGTTCAGAGGACTGGCAAAGAGATCTATGGTTGGAAGACCCCATCTCAGGAAGACCTGTTGAACCACTAAAGGGTTCAACTGCCATTCGTGCGGCTGCAGGATCCTGCTCAATCTGTCCGCCAGGTAATTCTCCTGACCTGGAAGGTAGACTGCTTTGAGAAGAATGCCATGATTGACTGCCCAGGAGCACAGTTTCTGCGCTTCCTGACAGAGAAGGTGGGACTCTGTGCCCCCTTGTTTGTTCACATAGAACATAGCCACTTGATTGTCCGTCTGAACCAAGACGGACTGGTGAGAGATGAGATGGGAGAAAGTTCTCAGGGCTAAGCGGATAGCTCTCAGTTCTAAGAGATTGATCTGCTGTGCGGCCTCCCAAGGAGTCCACAGGCCTTGAGTACATGCCCCTTGCAATGTTCCCTCTAATTTTCTGTAGGCTGTGTGCGCATAAAATATCAGCTGTGCAGCTTTTGAAGGAAGGTTAAATTTTTGTGCGCCATATAACAAGACTCGGAGTTATATACTTTAAAATTTGACTACACGTCAGAATACAGTATGTACACCACATTGATTGCACTAGAAAATATTGTAGAACTTGTGAAAACCATAAATACACAACAACTTTTAAATTTTAAGACGTCTGTGTTGTTTTCTATCAGAATCAGAACCGTAATTTTTGTGCGCTCTGTTGTAAAGTATGTGCGCTCACTCGGCGAGGTGTGTGCGCGCGCACACACGCACAGCTTAGAGGGAACAGTGGCCCCTTGGCAATATGCACCCCAACCTTGAAGAGAAGCATCAGTTGTCAGCACCTGAGAGTGTGGAGGTGCCTGAAAAGGCACCCCTTGCACTAGATTCGGAAGATGAAGCCACCATTGCAGAGAAGACTGTAGTAGGCCGGACACCCTCACTTTGTCCGTGAGGCTTCCTGTGGCCTGGTACCACTGAGTCCGGAGGCCCCATTGAGCTGGCCTCATGTGTAGATGGGCATTTGGAGTCACATGGACCGTGGATGCCATGTGGCCTAAGAGCCTCAGGAATTGTCTGGCGGAGACCAGAGAATTGCTGTGGAATAGCCTGGCTAGAGCCATCAATCTGTGGGCCCTGTCCACTGGTAGAAAAGCCTTTGCCTGAAAGGTGTCCAGTTGAGCTCCTATGAACTCCATGTTCTGGGAGGGCTGCAAACTGGACTTTGCGAAGTTTATGACAAACCCCAGGTGCTGAAGCAGAGCGACAGTGTGAAGGGTGGCTTGATTGGCCTCTTGCGGGGATTGACACCTGATGAGCCAATCGTCCAGATATGGAAAGACAAAGAGGCCTTGAACCCTGAGGTAGGCTGCTACCACCGCCAGGCACTTGGTGAACACCCTGGGGGCGGACGTAAGGCCAAAAGGCAGTACTCTGTACTGATAATGGTTACCTCCCACTACAAATCTGAGATATTGTCTGTGGTCTGGATGAATAAGGATGTGAGTATAAGCATCCTTTAGATCTAAGGAGCATAGCCAATCTCCCTGCTGGAGGTAGGGCAGCAGGATTCCAAGGGTAAGCATCTTGAACTTTTCCCTCTCCAGGAACTTGTTCAGGTTTCGCAAGTCTAGAATGGGTTTGAGGCCTCCTGTTCTCTTTAGTACCAGGAAGTACCTGGAATAGAAGCCGTGACCTCTCAGGTGGTGGGCCACCGGTTCCACTGCCTGTTCCTTCAGAATACCTTCAGAATACATCTAGCTATATATGATAACTATTTTTCTTTTGAGGGGGAACTTTTTAAGCAGATATCGGGAGTGGCAATGGGAGCCTCCTGTGCTCCTTCGATAGCTAATTTTTATATGGCCCGTTTTGAAGATCGTTGGTTAGGCAGCTCCCCGTATGCCTCTAATATTATAATCTGGAAGAGATATATAGATGATGTTTTTTTGCTTTGGCAGGGGTCAGAAAGGGAGCTGCTGTCCTTTTTTCAGTGGGTTAATCAGCTGGATGATAACATTAGATTTACATTTGTCCATCATAGGGATTCGATGACTTACCTCGATGTTAACATCACTAGAGGGAGGGGACAATGGGTGACATCTATATTCAGAAAACCTACTGACAGAAACACGCTCCTTCACTATCGTAGTGCACACCCTAGACCACTTAAGGAGGGGCTCCCATTCTCACCGTTCCTCCGATTTCGTAGGAACTGTTCGAGTGATACTGAGTTTAAATTACAGTCACGACAGTTGAGGGCGAATTTTCTTGAGAGGGGTTATCCACGTCAGGTAGTTAAACGAGCATATCGTAGAGCTCTTTATAATAATAGAAATTTGCTTCTAACTCCGTCAAACCATAGGGAGAGCAATGATGTTGACAGTGTGAATTTAATCACAAAATTTTCCCCACTGAGCCGGGAAATTCAACGCAGTCTACAAAGACATAAAAATGTATTGACTACAGTACCGGGTTTAGCAGGGAAGAAATTGCGGTGCGTTTGGCAAAGGCACCGTAATTTGAAGGAATATTTGAGCCCCGCCGTCTTGCCTAGTTTGGAGGGAGAAGTGGGGGTGAAAGGGCATAGACATTGCGGGTCTTACGATATTTGTGTAATCACTTTGGAAACAACGATGTTCACACATCACCAAATTAACTATACCATATCATCTTTAACGACGTGTGACTCCATGGGAGTAGTATATGCAGTGAAGTGCCCATGTGGTCTCCTTTATATAGGTAAAACGTTACGCTCCTTTCGGGTGCGTATGAGAGAACATCGAAGTAAGTTAAGGTGTAAAACATTGACAGCTCCTTTAGTTCAGCACTGCCTTGATGTGGGTCACTGTTTTGAAGAACTGTTCTGTTTTTGTATTGATAAAGTTGAAAGTGGTAGTTGGGGTAGAACTCATGATCAAGTTTTGATTCTGAGGGAACAGAGATGGATTCATAAATTGGATACAGTCATACCCAATGGCTTGAATGCAATGATAGAATGGTCGGCATGTATGAGATTATGATTCTCCGTGATTCCTTGGCTTTTTTAGACGATCAGGGGTATTCGAGTGCTGTTTGTAGAGTCCCGAGGGTTCCGTTGAAGTTGGAGGGTGTAGTGGTGACATTTTATTAGTTCGGGATGATTAGCCCCTTGAAAAGAGCTTTAGAATTTAGAGTTGAAAAAAACAGGGGAGGCGTTTGCTACGTCATATTATGTTCCCCCTTTAAACATGGCTCTAATAGCCATAGGCCGCATGCGCGGCATCTTTTTGCATTTGTGAGTTGGAATACGTGTATGAAAAAGTCGAGGAGATACTTAGTTTGAGACGTGGGCAGCATTTTTGTAAGTATTTATATATTTTGGTCCTGTTAATTTTCTGCGGTTTGGAAGTAGATAGGATAGTGATGAGTTGGGAATGATTCTCTGCTCTATTCTGTTTGCAGGATCCATTGATCCCCTGAAGAACCCTAATAGGAGAAATGCTACGAAGGCGCTGGGGGAAAGCGTCGGGATCATTTGATAGTGTTATTAAAAATTCTAGCCATAAGTATTAGCGATAAAAGACTGTTGGTATGGTGAACCAGTTGAGCTATTTGAAAGTTACTAGATCACATCATATTTTGGAACCATATTAATGAGAAGCACTATGAGGGATAAGATTATATTCGCTAAACTTATGTGCAGTTGTTAGCTACCAAGGAGGTCGTTGATGCGATCAAGCACATACATTTCTGTATTGACGTTCAAGTCTATGGAATTGGTGCTACAGTAAGTCTGAGACCTCCTGGTAGAATTTGAGTAATACGTAACACTGTTGAAAATGGTAAAAGAAGAGCTTTGATGTATGGGAATTTTTCCTTGTATGTTTTGATGAACGTAATAGAACTATTTTGACGAGACCTTCAGAATACCTGCCAACTCCTGCAGGAGTAAGTCCCTGTGCAGAGGGAGTCTGGGAGGCTCCCCTGAAAAATAGGAGGGGGGTACCTGGTGGAAGTGGAGGAGATAGCCCTTCTGGACTATACTGAGAACCCAGGTATTCCTTGTGACGGCTGACCACCTGTGGGCGAACAGGGCCAGCCTGCCTCCAGTGCTGATGGTGGCCAGCTGAGGAGGAGAGGCTATGCCAATGCAGTCAAAATCCCCCACCCTGCTGAGCAGGAGCCGGAGTAGGAGGCTTGGGGGCCTTCTGCCTACGGGGCCCATGACCCTGCCCCTTGGCCTGCTGACCCTGTTGGGGAGCTACAGAGGCCAGGTAATGAGGGTACTGTTTATAGGCAGATGACTTCCTCAGGTAAAAGGTCTTTTTTCCCGAGCCCTTCTTCTTCTGAGAAGGGGCAGAGGTTTTTCTGGACACCCTTGTCCGGGTAAGAGTCTCGGTCTCGAGTTCGGCAGCCTTGTCAGCCATGGGCTTGCACCTCGGCAGGGGACATCGACCAACTTGTCCTGCACCCATGGCTCGAGGTCCGATGACTGTAGCCAAGCCTGACGGCGTGCACTGATGCCGGCCGCGGCTACTCGGACCGAAGCCTTGAAGCCATCATAGGCTGCTCGAGATATAAACTTCGAGCACTCACGAATACCCGAGGACAGAGCGTTGAACCTCTGCAAAGGTTCCTCGGAGAGACCAGCAGAGAACCCGGCAATCTCCTTCGCCAGGTCTCGAAGGTACATGCCCATGTACAGCTGGTAGGTCTGGACACGGCAAGCAAGCAAGAGCCCTGGAAGCACTTCTTACCAAGGGCATCCAGGTTCCGGGCCTCCCGGCCGGGAAGCACCAAAGAGTGCATCTTCTGACTCTTCAGACGATGCATGGCCGATTCCACAACCATGGAGTGGTGCAGTAATTGTGCCTTTTGGAACCCGGGGCTCTTGCGGACTCGATAGATGGAATCGACCCGCTTGCTTAAAACCGGCGTCGATGCCGGCGCCTCCCACATGCGGAAGAGCAACCGTTCCAGCATCGGAGGAACTGGAACAGTAAAGGCCTCCTTCGGAGGAGAGTCATACTGTAGGGCCTCGAGCTTCTCGGCTCGAGGCTCCTCCTCGGGATCCGCAGGGAATGTCAAAGCCTTGGCCATGTCCCGCACGAAGTCCGAGAACCGGGTATCCTCCGGGGGGGACCTTCTCCGAGGCTCGGACTCGGGCGAGTCTGAAGGAACGCACCGAGTCCGAAAGGTGTCGGGCGACTCCTCATCCTCTGTCTCCCAGCTGGACTCCTCGGAGGAGGAATCAAGCGGCTCCGGTTGGGCAGGCATCGATGCCATCCGCCCCGACGCCGAGGGTACCAGCATCAATGACTTCGGTCCCGAAAGGGAGGCCGAGGGGGACCTTGGCCGAGGATCAACTCAAGCTTGCATGGATTCGAGGATCGGCTCAGCCTCCGGGGTCGACTTGGACGTCGATGTCCCGGTGGTCGGGGCAGATGCAACGGTGAGACCGGCAATCAGTGCCTGCTGCTGTTCCATGAAGGCAGCCAAGCTGCTCTCCAAGGCCATCAACCTGAGTCCGAGCTCAGGAGACTCAGCAGCCCCCGACTTGGGCCCCGGCGGCGCCGGGCCTGACGTCGGCTCCCCTGGAGGTGAGTCCACGAGGACTACAGTACTCACGTGACCCGGGGACTCCATCTCCACACGAGGTTGTTTTGCAGGCCTCTCCGACTTCGAAGACCTGGGACGGCGATCAGGGCTATGCAACTTGGCCCTCAAGGAGCCAAGTGCATCCACCGACGCTGCCCTCGCGGGTTTTTTCTTCTTACGATGCTCCCGCTAGGGAGACCCCCTTTCAAAGGAGCCTCGACGCTGCTTGGGGCCGGAGTCCCGAGATGTCGAGGCCTCTGACGAGGTCCGGGCCCTACCAGACTTGGAGTCAGAAAAAATTCTTTTCTTTTGGTGCTGCCGACTCCTTAACGCCTTCAAGGACATCTTCCCACATGGACCACAGATCATCGGGTCATGATCGGGTCCGAGGCACCGGAGCAGCAGTCATGTGTGTCGGTGAGAGACATAAGTTTCTTACACCGATCACACTTTTTAAACCCGCTGGCAGCCATTGGGGGAAAAAGGGCCCCTGCAAGGTCAGAAGACCGGGCTGCCAGTGAAAAAAGAAAAAATGGCGCGAACGCTAGTCACTAAGGACAAAAAACGAAAAAGAGATCCGGGCTCGATACCGACGTATCAGGCCCAGGCGGGAAAGGGAAACCGGCGCCGAACCGAAGAAAAACAGGTTAACGCAGAGAAAATCAAATTCTTCCTCAGGTGAAACGAATATACATCCGTCGGGCTCTGCGGAAAAAAGAAGACTGAGCAAGATGGCACCCTTAGGCAGGAAGGGGACCGCGCATGTGCGCTGCATTCCCAAAGGCTTTCTATGAAAGCTGGGGAAATGCTCCGCACGGGGGCTCCGTCGGCGCCAACGTCACCCATATGTGAGGACTGACTTCCTGCTTGGTCCTGGAGAACTCTACCGTCCTTCCCTTGCTCCCTTTTGGAGCATGCGGAAATATCCTGCCCACATTTTTTCTTCCCGGGCGTTGCGCCCTTTTTTCCTTCCAACTGCTGGCCGTATGGGTCTTTGACCTCGCAGGGGCCGTTTTCGCCCCCATGGCCACCGGGTTTAATAAATGCGATAGATGCTCTAGGAACATGTTGCTTATGGACAATCATGACTGCTGTCCAAGGTGTCTGGGAGCCGACCATGACCCAGAGTTCTGTTCGTTCTGTAAGAAAATGTCCTCTAGGGCCCTGCTCAGCCGTAAGCAGAACTACGAAGACATTTTTCGAAAAGCTGCCTCTGATTCCCTGGTGACACTCTCAGTCGTCTGCCCTCTGGTGGTCGTCTCCCCCTGCGGCGCTGCATTCGGACCAGGGGTCCCCCGAAGTGGAACGGCGCAAAAAGAAGCAGGCCTCAAAGTCGCTGTCCAGGGCCCCCGACAAGCGCAAGCGCCCTCGCACCAGGTCGCTTAGCCCCATTCGGCATTCCTGAGAGTCGGACAAGGAGCGGCCCCGCAAGGTACCTCGCAAAAAAAAAATGGAGGCTTCCGACGAAGGCGCCCGGTCTTCTGAGGGCCATCCCGGTGAGGACCCCCTCTCCTCCTCAACGCACAATCCGGTGACCCTGGTTTTGGCGTCCCAGGGCTGCACGCCCGCGTGGGAGTCCCATATGCTGGCGCTAGAATGTAGCGTTTGCGTTCATTGCTTCCCAGCAGGCGCTCACAGCCAGCTTCGCTGCCACAGGCCTCGTGAGGGTCCTCAACATCGGTCTCGCTCGCTCTCCCATTCCTCGGGGGCGAGGTCATCCAGGGCCTCCGGCACCAGGCCACCAGCCATCTGACAGGGCGAACCGCCCTGCTCAGATCCCTCCACCGATTTCTTCAACTGATGGGGACACATCCCCGGAGACCCGCACTCACCAGGATCTTCCGTCGGACCCCTCACCACTTGGTCTCCAGCGGCGTTCACCACCCGAGGACACCTCCTTTCTGGTGTTTATCTGGGACTTTGCTCGAGCCCTCAATCTGGTAACCCAGGCCGAGGAAGACCCTCATGCTGAAGAACTCGATATTCTTCAGTACGAGGCCCTGCCCAGGGAATCCCTCACCGTGCCAGTGCTGCCGATTCTCTCCCAGCTATTGCTCCGCATGTGGGAGGCCCCGGCCTCGATCCCCATCGTAAACAAGCGCCTTGACACAATGTATAAGGTGCAGCGGAGGCCAGGCTTCTGTAAGACACAACTTCCACACACCTCGATGGTGGTGGAATCAGCCATGAGGAAGCAGAAAAGCCCAAAGTCCCACTCATCGGTACCACCGGGCCGAGAATCAAGAGCCCTTGATGCCCTGGGCCGTAAGGCCTATCAGGATTCCATGCTCTCCTGTCGCATCCAGGCATACCAGTTATATATGGGTATGTTCCTCCGCAACTTGGCGAAAGAACTTGGAGGCCTTTCCGTGGGCCTCGAGGACGAGCCCCTTGATAGGTTCCACACACTGTCTAAATCAATAGCTGATTTCTCCAAGTATATCTCTCGAGCCTGCTACGATGGCTTTGAGACTTCGGCTTGGGCAGCCGAGGGCATCGGAGCCCGCTGCCAAGTTTGACTCCAATCCTCAGATTTGGAGCAGTGGGTGCAGGAGAAGCTCCTGGATGTGCCCTGCCTCGGCGAGCAACTTTTTGATAAGCCGATGGAGGAGAAGGCGGCTGAGATAGAGATGGAGTACGTCACTAGGACCCGTCTCTCCCGCAAGACCTCGACGCTACCTTGGAAGAAGCAGCCTTCCAAGAAGCCCTTCTTCCCCAGGAAAGGCCTCCAATACTGCGGCTACCCGCTGTACCTGGCTACCCCCGTGCCGGTCACCCCCACGCAGGGGAAGTCTGGCCAGGGTCACCTTAAACCTAAGGGACCGAAGGCACCAATGCCAACTCCCCCGCAACCCCCTCAGGGGTTTTGATGCCAGCGGCATCGCCCCTCCCCTTCCGGTGATACAGCAGCCCTTAGGGGGACGCTGGTCCAGTTTTGCCCAGGCTTGGACAGTTATCACCTCGGACACCTGAGTCCTCCAGGTCATCCGGGAGGGCTATTGCCTGCACTTTGACAGGTTCCAACCCCCTTTCTCCCCAGCGGAGCCTCCTCGACTCCCCGCACACCAGCTTTTGCTGCAGCAGGAATTAGACTCTCTCTTCCCCCAGTGGGTAGTCGAGAAGGTTCCTCCCCACCTTCGAGGTCGGGGCTTTTATTCCTGGTACTTCCTCGTCCCAAAAAAGACGGGGGGGGGGTCTGCAGCCTATCCTCGACCCCCACAGACTAAACAAGTTCCTCTAGCAGGGCAACTGGCTATGCTCCTTGGATCTAAAGAATATTTATGCCCATATTCTGATCCACCATCAACACAGGCAGTACCTGCGTTTCAGGGTGCAGGGAGAGCACTTCCAGTACAGGGTGCTCCCCTTAGGCCTTGCATCCGCCCCACAAATCTTCACGAAGTGTCTCGTTGTGGCAACCGCTTACCTTCAGCACTGGGGCGTGTCGGTGTTTCCCTACCTCAATGACTGGCTCGTTACAGGCTCATCTGTCGAGGAAGCCCGGCAAGCGATGTCGGGCACTGTCCTCCTCTTAGAGAGTTTGGGGCTCTTGGTCAACTATCCAAAGTCTCACCTTGAGCCGACGCAGGCTCTCAAGTTCATCGGGGTGCGCTTCGATACTCGGCAGGCCATGGCCTTCTTGCTGGTGGACCGCTCCACCCGCCTCCATGTCCTGGCGGCTCACTTCCAGATCGCTCACCAGGTCACCACTCAGTCCATGCTACGCTTCCTGGGTCACGTGGCCTCGACCGTGCATGTGGTTCCTCACTCCCGCCTGCACATGCGGGAAGCTCAATGGTGTCTCAGTACCCAATGGAGCCAGTCCCTCAGACACCTCAGGGACCCTCAGGGTTCTTACCGACCTCCGCTTGTCCCTGAACTGGTGGCAAAACCCCCACAACCTCCTGCAGGGATCGCCCTTCCAGTCCCCACAGCATGATGTGCTGCTAACCACGGATGCTTCCCTGTTGGGGTGGGGAGCTCATTGCGGGTCCCTCTGCACGCAGGGACAATGGTCGGCTGTGGAGGCTCAACAGCAGATAAACCTGCTCGAGCTCCGGGCCATCCGGTGGGCCCCGAATGCCTTCGAGAATATCCTTAGCGGGAAGTCGGTTCTAGTGCAGACCAACAACCGGGTAGCAATGTTCTATATCAACAAAGAGGGGGTCACACCGCCTCTACAGGGAAGCAGTCCGCATCTGCTCCTTTGCTGCCCGGCGGCGGATGTCACTCAAGGCGACGTACCTCCCAGGTCAGGAGAATGGCCTGGCAGACAGGCTCAGCAGAATCCTTCGCCCCATGAGTGGCACTTCAACCCCAAAGTGATAGGCCGGCTATTCCTACGCTGGAGCACCCCAGCGGTGGATCTCTTTGCCAGCCCTCAGAATACACAACTTCCCTGCTTCAGCGGCCCGGTGCCGCACCTGGGCAGGGAGGGACCCGATGCATTTCTCCTGGACTGGTCCTCCAGTCTCCTATATGCAGTCCCTCCTTTTCCCCTCATTGCAAGGACTCTGTTCAAGGCCCAACGGGACAGGGCATCGCTGATCCTTGTGGCCCCCTTGTGGCGTCGGTTCCCACTCCTGCTCTGGCTGTTGTCAGAGCCTCCGATTCCCCTGGGCTCTGCCAGGGACTTGCTGACACAGGAGGAAGGTCGGGTACTACACCCGAATCTACCATCCCTATCCCTCATGGCCTGGCGGCTGAACAGGTCTCTCTAGCCCCCCTGGCCCTTCCGGAGGAGGTCGAGGAAATCCTCCTTGCCTCAAGGAAGGCCTCCACGAGGCAGGCTTACACCTTCAAATGGAAACGCTTCTTGTATCACCAGATTGACCCATTCTCCTGCCTGGTTCGGTGGGACCAATACCTCCTCCACCTCTCGAGGGAAGGGCTGAAGTCGAACTCTGTTAGAGTTCATTTGAGTGCCATATCGGCTAATCATCTACCTATCAAGGGAAAGCCTTTCTCGGGGCAGCCACTAGTCTCCTGCTTTATGCGGGGCCTTCTATCCATCCCCTGCCAGCGGAATGGGATATGTAAGTGGTGCTCACGCAGCTTACTCGTCCACCCTTCGAGTCGATGGTGACGTGTGCGCTCTGGCACGTGTCTTGGAAGGTGGCCTTCCTGGTGGCGCTGACCTCAGCTTGCCGAGTCAGTGAGCTTCAGGCACTCATGGCTGGCGCCCCTTACACCAGGTATTATCAGAACAGAGTGGTCCTCCGGACCCATCCTAAGGTTCTTACCTAAGGTCGTGTCAGCCTTTCATCTCAACCAAGAGATAGTGCTCCCGACCTTCTTCCCTAGGCCCCACACCGATCAGGCGTCAGCGGCTCTCCACAACCTCGACTGCAAGCAGGCCCTCGCCTTCTACTTGCAGAGTACCCAGAGTCACTGCATGTCTGACAGACTTTTTGTGACCTATGATCCCAATAGGCAGGGGCAAGCAGTCACCAAGTGCACCCTCTCTGTTTGGCTAGCAGACTGTATCGCCTTCGCCCATGCAAAGGTGGGCGTCCCTCTGGATTGTCGGGTCACTGCTCATGGCGTCCGAGCCAAAGCGGCCTCAGTGGCCTCGCTGCGCTCCCTGCCCATGATGGACATCTGCCGGGTGGCAACCTGGTCTTCTAAGAACACCTTTGCCACCCACTACTGCCTGGAGAGGGAGTCCCGCTGGGACAGCGCCTTTGGCCAGGCTATACTCCACAATCTGTTTGGGGTATAAGCAACTCCTTCCCTCTGACCCTTCTTCACGGCTACCGAGGGTTTTGCCCCGAGGACTCGGTCTCCTTCGGGCTTTGGCTTTGGCTTCTGCTCATGACCTCATGGAGGCATTTTTTGGGTTACAGGTTCGGTAGCCTGTAGCTAGGGAGTCCTATAAATGAGGACTGACTTCCTGCTTGTTCCTGGAAAAAGCATAGTTACTCACCTGTAACAGGTGTTCTCCAGGGACAGCAGGAATCAGTCCTCACTACCCTCCCACCTCCCCTGATGAGTTGCTACATTTTTCTCCTTCCCTTGCCCTCTGCTTGGTAGGGCTTGAGCTAAGGGACCTGACTAAGATGGCACCCTTGGGCAGGAAGAGGACCACGCATGCGTGGTAGCAATCCTAAAAGCTTTCTTTGAAAGCTGGGGAATTGCTCCGCACGGGCTCTGTCAGCGCCGACGTCACCCATAAGTGAGGACTGATTTCTGCTGTCCCTTGAGAACACCTGTTACAGGTGAGTAACTACGCTTTATTTATTCAAAATGTACAGAGACTAAGGATCACACCATGAAGTTACAAAGTAGTACATTTAAAACAAATAGGAGAAAATATTTTTTCATTCAATGCATAATTAATCTGTAGAATTCATTGCCAGATGTGGTTAAAGCAGCGAAGATGAATTTTTAAAAGGTTTAGACAAGTTCATGGAGGCAAAGTTCATAAACCATTGTTAAGGTAGACTTGTGAAAGCTGTTTCTTATCCATAGGGGTAGGCAGCATGGAATCTTGCTACATTTTGGGAGCCTACCAGGTATTTGTGACCTGGATTTTCTACTGCTGGAAAGAGAATACTGGGCTTAATGGACCATCGTTCTGACCCACTGTGGCCTTCTTATATTCTTATGGCCCACAAAGTAATTTTGTACCAGTGCAGGAAGTGGAAGGAGTTGACCTTTGTGTGCTTTTATGTTAGGTTCTGATAGCTAATGCAAAATGCTGATGACACTTTTCAAAGTATAGTTACATTTTTTGCATTACCAGAAATCTAATAAAAATGGCAGTCCTTAATGTGATTTACTTTCTGTATGCATGAATTTTCATGCAACACAGTTCATTTACATTTTATTGCATTAGTCTATGTTAACTCTCTAAAATAGGCTAATCCACAAGTGCTTTGTCATGTGAAGGCAAATTTTAATTAGTACATGGAGCTTGGAACTAAGATGTTGAGGACGGGTTATACACAATTCTGGTGCTTTTAGAAAAGGTTCTGCCAAATATGGAGCATTTTCTAAAATACAGAAAAGAACATAGAGGCGTGCATGTGCATTTGCCAAAACATGGAGCCAGAGGAGCCATTTCACAAATCTACACATGGGAAAAATCATCAGAGGCAACTCAGCAGTTTAGGGGCTCTTTTACTAACAGGTGCTAGCTGGCAGGGGTTTCCAGGTGGAAATTTCAAATAATGCTTCTAAAATATTCCCCTTAGTTCCTGAAGTACTAGAAGATACCAAGAAAAGGTGGAGACTCTGAGGTCAAGACATTTCAGATTACTTTACATCACTAAGAACTAAATCTCTTCTTTCTGATATAGTGGCCCCTAGGAACTAATGAACTGCAGCCAAAAGTGCTAAAGAGGGATGCAGAACAATGTAAGGCAAACAATTAAACCATATGTAATATATGTACATATATATATGCCTTATCATCCCTCCTATTCAACTTATACATCCAGCCAATATGTTCAATAATAAAAAGATACAACATCCTCTACCATATATATGCCGACGATATCATGATATATATTGCATTCTCCATGGCCTTCCCAATACACACAGCATGCTTCAAAGCAATGGTACACTGGTTACAGGAGCATAACCTATCCTTAAACTACAAAAAAGAACAGAGATCCTCTACATGTACAGAGAACCAAACTTTAACCCCCCACCTACACTGAAGATTTTGGACATCAACCTGGAAGTGAATCCAGAAGTCCAATACCTTGGGATAGCAGTTGATATGGTTTTCTTGACAAGCACATATCAAGAAAGTCATATCAACTGCTATTACTCTGCATCTTAACTACTGCAACATAATATACAAAGGAATTCCAAAGTGCACATTACAACCACTACAGATGGCCCAAGATACAGTGGCTCAAATCGTAAGCAGTGTTTCATGTTTATGTTTATGTTTATTACATTTGATATACCGCTCAGGCCAAAGCATTAGAGCGGTTTACATAGAACAGGATATTCAAAACAACCACTCCCATACTGAAACAGTTACACTGGCTACCAATACTTTCTTGCATAGACACTACTTATCAGCTTTGAGACACTGCACAATTTATCTTGGACAATCAAGCAAGAAGATATATGATACTCAAAATACCCTCACAATATTAATTCCTAAAGGTCAAAAGCAATCAAACCACATGCAACTAGGCCTTTTCACTTTACCCACCATCTATATGGAACTCTCTCCCTGCTGACATAAGAACTATGACACGCTACCTGACTTTCATAAGAAATTTAAAACCTACTTCTTCATTAAACATTTTGGCTCTGACACTTAGGGGTATGTTTACTAAAGTGCGGTAAACGTGAATAACGCGCGTTGTATGACGTTAACGATCGTAAGTGCAGTATAATGCGCGTAAGCACGCGCCAATGACCGTTAACGTCATACTACGCGCGTTAACCGTAGTTAATGATCGTAAAGCCCCGTAGCGCGTTAAAACAGCGCAGAAGGTGGAGAGTGGGCGGAGAGAAGGGGTCAATGGGCAGAGAGTGGGCGTGGAGAGGCTCCCCTCACACTAACACGCTGAAATTCACAGCACAATTCCAACGCGAATGAAAACCTGCCGTTAAAGGGGAGAGAAACCATTTAGCTGTCAGCAATGTATAGCACAGGCAGGGAAACCCAAAAAAAGTGATGTGTGAAACATGTGCACACAACATAAGAGCACAGAAACACTGAGAATGACCCAAATAAACAGATAAAAACAAGAACCAAGTTGGGCAACAGTGGTATCAATGTGCCCCCCCCCCCCGAGTAAGCCTTATAGCACAGAGAGAAAATGTGGAAAGGACTAAACACCATCCCCATACAAGGGGAATGGATCCACAGTGAAACAACGCTGTTCACGGTGACCTCAACCACCAGAAAGGGTGCCTATGGCGGGCACATGTCCCGCAACAGCATGGCGTGCATGTTGGAATGGCAACTGGACAGATGCTGGAGAAGGGGATACCGAGGGCCGCAGGCAGCACATGTCAAGGTACCACCAGGGAATGCACCAGCTGTGTGAGAACATGGTGGCGCAGTGCACAAAAGCACTGTATCCGAAAGCAGAAGGTCACAGGTTCAAGTCCCAGCTGTGGATCCTGCCAACCCACACCGCATATTTTACCCACCATTGCAAAGTCCTAATACAGACTGAACCTTATTTGCAGATGACCGAAACATGCCCATAACACCGACATCCCACCCCACAGAGCACAGACACCATAAACCTACCCAATACCTATACCAGAGCCCCCCAAATGCAGCCCTGGAGTGCCAAACACCCATTCCGTCTCCCCACTGCCTATGAGCAAGATGCCTGTGTTGCATGTCTATGCGCCACACCCACGGTCTGCAAATGTATCTCATGCCCTGCCATGAGGGACAGCATGAAAACCTGAACAGTGTATGGCACACCAGGACTGGAGTTGGGAAACCCTGGCGTAAAGCAGCAGCCAACAGGGGCATCCACACCCGCATCCACAGGCCCAAGAGCCAAAGCCACCTTTGGGAGTCAGGACATTGTGCTCTGCGTGCATCTCCCAATACTAGCACCTGCATACCATAGTAATGCCACCATACACCTCGGAATATGGTACACACCCTACAAAAGTTTGCTATGTCCACTGGCAGATAGCAATTCATAGCCTAAGTACAGGTTTTCCACAGTGAGCTGCAGCATAGCAACCTCTCTGATGTCTGTGGAGTGTGCTACAGGTTCCTTGTCTGTCAGTGTTTACCAATCTGTGCAGTGACACCTACAGTTGTGCGTAGCCTAAGCATATGTGCACTGTGCCCCGGACCACTGTTGTGGGCAGGGCTGTCCAACACCCCCAGAGCTACACAATGCTGGCATAGGTGTGGGGAGTGTGTGCCCCACTATCAAGTGTGCTGTGTTGGCAAACACCCCCCACAGCCCTCAGTGCTAGCACTGTTGCCAGTATAGGCCGGCCAATGTGCATAATGAGGAGCAAGGTACCCTGGGAATAGGTCATATAGGGTGGCCGACCTGGCTGCATCAGCACAAGGCATAGGGCAATGGCGCAGACACTGTAGTGTCTGGCCACCACCTGCACAAATAGGGTGGCCATAGCATGTCCAGCTGGGAGGTCACACTCACCCTGAATGAGCAGTGACCACTGCAGGGCTAGGTTCCCCCATAGTGCGCTATGGCAGTTCTCACAAGTGATATCTATGGGTCCCTGTGTGGGGCCCAATCACTAATCTATCTGCTTGGTGTGTATGCTGACACCCCTGTCCTGGGTGCCTGCATACCATTCAGGACCATGCACACTGGACTAGCTGCTGGATTGTCTGCAGCTAGTATGTGTCGTGCTGGAACACCTCGCAGTGTGCAGCGGCTGAAGGTGTGCTGCTGGAGAGTGTCAGAAAATGTTGTGGGGTATCTGGGCATTCCCAAGCCTGTCAACTATTGCCCAATGGATGTGTAGCGCTCGGTCTGTTCCGCAACAGGACTGGGGATGATGGGCCCCCCCTACAGCTACCACTGCAGTGAGGTGAACCTGTTCTGCACCATGAGCCCCAGAGGGGGGGTTGTGTGGTGTCACCTAAGTCCCTCCATTCCCTCCCTCCCCCATCCCCATATCTCCATTCCCCTCCCCCCCCCTCCCCCCCCATCTCCATTCCCCTCCCCCCCCCATCTCCATTCCCCTCCCCCCCCAATCTCCATCCTCCCCCCCCCCCCATCTCCATTCCCCTCCCCCCCATATCTCCCCCCCCCATATCTCCCCCCCCCCATTCCCATCTCCATTCCCCCCCCTCCTCCTCCTCCTCCTCCTCCTCCATCCCGCCAGTACTGTTGCCACCAACACCAGATATGCATTACTGCAGGTGCACATGAGCGAGACATGCAGCAGGTCACCGATGTAACGACGGTGTGTCTAACGGAACTACAGAGACCACACTGATGGGTACCTGGGGTGTGTCAGTCATGAAAGGTGCTGTGGACCTGTTGCTGGCCACCCCACCTCAAACTCACGGTGGTCACAGTACCCGCACAAGGTGACTGTCTGTGGATACACTGTAGCAGTGCCACACATGGTCTGTTCCCCCTACTATGGTGAGCTGCTGTGGAGTTGCACATGGTCAGGACCACCATCAGCCTGAGGAGATGGGGGGGGGGGAAACAAAACATAGGACCATCTAAACACAGCTGATTTGCATGTGCAGTGCATCATGGGCGTGACTGCTCCAATCCAACCCTGTGAATCCCTGCAGATGGACTGTGTGGTGCAATGAGGTACCTCTGTCCAATACACACAAGCACCCCATAGCCTCCCATAACACCCAGACGTAGAGACAATCAGGGACTCTGTCTGTGCCATTCTGACCACACACCCTCCACAATCCCTTTAAACAGAAGGGGCATTAAAAATGCGTGACACATCCCCACCTGGAGGACATATCTGGCCAAAGGAATGTGAATGGACCCTGATGTGAGGTGTGTGCAGCATAAGATTGTATGAAACATGATGCTGATGCTGCAAAATGTAGCAGAGGTATGAGGAAGCGGGGTTTGTAACGTGCAGATCATGCCCACAGGCTCCCATAGGTAATAGTCCAATACAATCAGAGATAGTAGTACCAATGCCAGGTGCAATATTCCCCCAGGGATATGTAAATGTACAGTGCCCAGAACAGTACCAACGCACGTAGTAACGCACGCACACGCCGTAAACACCGCACGTATTCACTCCCGCAGCAACGCACGTAGTTACACCCGCAGTAACGCACGTATCCAAGCGCCATGACAAGCACATGTAGCTCTGCACGTGGCTACGCCCCCAGCAACGCACGTGGCTACACCCCCAGCAACGCACGTGGCTACACAGCACTGACACAGTCGGAACAAATGGCAGCCATGTCCAGGAAGCCAGCATTCAGCCAGGGAGATCTATATCTCCGGACAGAGTTGTTCTGCCTCCGCCAGCAGCGGCTCTTTCCGGGCTCATCCAGGAGGCAGAACCTTGGAAGGGTCAGGAGGGCCTGGGAGTGCCTGTCCCATAGATACAACAGGAGCTCTGACTACCCACGTGAGGTAAGTGCATGGGGACAGGCACCCCAAATTATGAGGCTAAACTAAAAACACCCAGTAACCAAAGCACAAAGACACTATGCATTGCCAGGGAATAGCAGGTGCTGGCACGTCCGGCTGGTAGCAAAGTCTACCACACACCCGATAAAAAGACCCCCCAGCCCCAAGGGGGTAGCTGCAACCATGGCAGGGGTGCACCACAGACCACATTGGTATGGTATGGGGTGCCTTTGCAGGCCAGGGATGTCCCCCATCCACAGGAAACCCGTCCCACTTCTCAGGCCAAGAGGCAAAGAGGGGTCTGCAACATGCCCCTGTCAACCAACACAAGTCCAAAATACATCTGCCGATGCTGCAGGCCCCAAATGAGGGCTCCCCTCCCCATCCCTGTCCAATGTCAGCTGGTTCTTTGTGTGATCACAAAACACAAACCCCAGCCCTAAGATGCTGCAGGCCTCAAGAGAAGGCTCCCCTCCCCATCCCTGTCCAATGTCAGCTGGTTCTTTGTGTGATCACAAAAGACAAACCACAGCCCCAAGATGCTGCAGGCCCCAAGAGAGGGTTCCGTGCACCATCCTGGTGCCTTGGAAATAGGCCCTGTTTGTGATCACAAAAGACAAACCACAGCTTTTATAGGGCTGTCTGCTGCGTTATATATTTTTAATACACATGACTGCTACCAGCGACAGCCCCTCAGCGTAATATAACCTTACAGAGCCTCATAGGGCGCACCATGTGTCACCTTATCTGGCTCCCTTTACGTTCCCTTATAGGATGTTCTATGGGGGACATTTTGATGTGCCTCAGCGGACAGTCCACTTTATAATGTAGCCTATGGTGTGCGTTATGGGGTGCCTTCTGCGGCACCTTCGGGTATGCCACTGTGTGGGGGTGTTTGCTGGCAACCCTACAAAAAAAACAAAACATATACATGCCCCCTCACTCACTATATAATGTACAGGATGCTGTGTCAGCCAACCTTATGCATCTGGCACCCTGGGGACTCGAACCCATTATGCCTGTATTAGTAGTCAGTGCAGTAACCATTGTGCTACAGCTTTGTATTGGTGATGTATGTCTGGGTGGCTTCTTATGCTTAACGCGCGGTGATGCGCCACGGCGCCCTGTAACGCTCGTTAGTTTTTGGAATGCGCGTTAGGTGTTACGATGTCCCGCCCATCTCCTTATTTGGGGTTTTGATTATTACCGCGGCTCCTAACGCGAACTGCACTAACGCGGTTTAGTAAACATACCCCTTAGTACAGTAGCCTAATGGTTAGAGCACTGGCTTGGGAACCAAAAGACCAGGGTTTGATTCCCACTAGCATGCCTTGTGGCCTTGGAAAGTCACTTAACCTTCCATTACCTCAGAAAAATCCAAGTTATCAATGCCCCTGTTTAATATACATTACCAAGTTTAAGTTATAATGTAAACTGCTTTTACTGGAATGATAAAGTGGTATAAAAAAACCTGTTAAATAAATAACACCAGGCTATAAAGACACTGTCCTAGGGGAGACAAGTACTTTACACAATGAAGAGCCCAATGTAATCACCATGTCTTAGTATATAAGAAATCTAATTTAAATCAAACACTCTTTTGATACAAAGTTTAATTGTTTAAATTAAGTTACTTTCCTTTGTACATTGAGTTCAGTTATCTGTACACCGCCTTGACTCTTACATAAAGCAGTATAAAGGAACTGTTAAATATATGCATAAATATTACTGCTCTGGGGGAAGATGGGGACTGAATTGGATCTGAGGTAGCTGCAAATCTGGAAGTAAAGGCATCCAGGACTCAGTTGGATACTGGGCTCCACCACGCAATCAAGTGTAGTGGCAGAATTTGTTTTTGGGATTTTTTTTGCTGCCGCTGCTGCCAGACAGTTGCTTGGGGTAGTCATGTTTTCACTGCAGCTACATCCTAGGCATTGGGTATACACAGAAGTTCAAGTCATGCTGTCACTGTGTGTAGCAGCAGCATTGAGGCAAAGCACAGGACGTTTCAATGTGAATGAGGCTTGCTGGCAAGTGATCAGGAGTTGTGGGGCTGTTCAGATGAGTGAGTGACTGTTCCAGTGCAATATAAAGAAAATGATAACATAAGAGAGTTCTCACTAGTAAGCAGCAGATAATTTTAAAAATAAGCTTAATTTTAAACTGTATTTATTTATTTTATTTATTTATTTGTTTTTATATACCGCACTTTTTCAGATCAGTGCGGTTTACATATAACATGAACAATAAACTGGTTTACATAGAACAGGTTACATGGAACAAATTTACATCAAATTGGCATTAACATGAACGGTTAACAGTAAACATTAAAACACTCCAATAAATTCTTAGGTTCTGATCTATAGTACTCTTGGGTAGAATAATAATTCAAATTTTTCTTTTGTTGGAGCCTCATTCAAGAGAGGGGCTGAGGGAACCGCTTACCTCACGCTGTAGAGGCTCCCTTTTAATTTTAATTTATTTAAATTCAAACAAAATATTTATTAACTTATCTTTTCTCATGTGAGACACCAAAATTCACTGTCCTGTTAGCCACCAACAAAAACAACAACGTGTCATGTTTCGGACCAATCGTCTGTTTTGATCCTGCTTCAGGACAGGATCAAAACAGACAGGTGTTGTCTCACTCTTGAAAAAGAAACCAATCTACCCGCAAAACATTTTGAACGGGATGGCGTCTGATGTCACACTGATGTAATGAGTACCAATATGGCCAATAACCCCCAAGGAAACAATCCATCAGTAGGAGTGACCTTGTTAGTTATATAGCTCATATCGTGAAGAACAAAAAATAAAAAAATAAAATGGCATAAAAGGTAGAATTCATGATAATGATTTTTCTATAACAAACTGGCCCATTCAACTGCAGCATTCAAAACAAAGGGGGCCACAGTACACAGATGAAATATCCAACATTGCTCCTTCATCGCGAGGTGAGCGGTTCCCTTAGCCCCTCTCTTGAATGAGGCTTCAATAAAAGAAAAATTTGAATTATTTTTCTACATGAGAGAATTGTAGATTGGAACCTACAAATTTAATGGAGTACTATATTTGGTTACCATTCTATTTTGGGCTTCAGTATTAGTCATTTTAAACTGTGACAAACGGAGGAAATTCCATGCAGTGCTTCCTGGTGGCAGGTGCCCTCCTTAAATTTTCTGTTTTCATGATGAGTATCTTACTTGCTTAAAATTTAGTAACTGTGTGATTTTGGTACTCTGGGCCAGTCTCATTTGTCTAGCATTCCAGTCTCCTTTGAAAATTAGAACATCCCTACGTAGCAGAATGGAAGACTCACAAGCAGAGATGCAAGCATTGCAAGCTAAGCTTGATACTTTGGACAAAAGGTCAAAAGACAAATGGAGGAGTTGCAGAAACCTCAGGAAGAATAAAGGGGACATAGAGTATGAAAGACCCAAGTACAACAGCAATAAACATACCAAGATTAAAAAATATAACAAATTTCACAGGTTTCCTAAGAAAACATGAGGACATTACTGTTGAAGACTGATTTTGAAGGTGTTGCAGGTAGAGAGGAAGACCAGCTAAAAGTGGTGAAAGACCATCTAATTGATCAAGCGAGATATACAGCTTAATATAGAGAAGTATACAAGAGTTGTTTGAATTGTTAAAGGCTATTTATAGAAATAAGTTTCCCATTAGTGTAGGTCTCAAAAGAATTTTTCACAGAAAACAGGGAGTGGAAGAAGATGCTTGGACATACACCTGGTGAAGGCACATTTGAGATAGTATGTGGAGATCAGAATTGAGACCTCCAGGTCATGATGTATACAATTCTGACAGTATTTTAGAAAAAGCTCTGATAAATGTAAAGCCTGCTCTAAAATAGTGTATGTCAACCATTTTGCAAACCTACACATAAAAAGACTACCATTTAAATAGAAATGTCATAAGAACATAAGATATGCCATACTGGGTCAGACCAAGGTCCATCAAGCCCAGTATTCTGTTTCCAACAGTGGCCAATCTAGGTCATACGTACCTAGCAGTTTCCCCAAGGGACACAGGTTCCACAATGCTTGTATTGGTTCAAGCATTGATATCCTGGGTCCCTTCTTAATAATGGTTTATGGACCTTTCCTCCAGGAACTTGTCCAAACCTTTTTTAAACCCAGCTACACTAACAGCCTTTACTACATCCTCCGGTAACAAATTCCAGAGTTTGATTACACGTTCAGTGAAAAAATATTTTCTTTTATTAGTCTTAAATAGTTTACCCTGTAGCTTCATTGCATGTCCCCTAGTCTTTCTATATTCTGATAAGGTAAACAATCGATCTACGTTTACCCGTTCCACTCCGTTCATTAATTTATAGACTTCTATCATATCTCCCCTCAGCCGTCTCTTTTCCAGGTTAAAGAGCCCCAACCTTTTTAGCCTTTCTTCATAGGAGTAGCCTTCCATCCCCTTTACCATTTTGGTGGCTCTTCTCTGAACCTTTTCTAAAATTGCTATATCCTTTTTAAGATATGGCGACCAGAATTGCACACAATATTCAAGGTGCGGTCTCACCATGGAACGATATAGAGGCATTATAATATCTTTTGTTTTATTTTCCATTCCTTTCCTTATCATACCTAGCATTCTATTTGCTCTCTTGGCCGCCGCTGCACACTGGGCCGAGGGTTTTAACATGGTATCCACAATGACGCCTAAATCTTTTTCTTGGGTGGTGGTTCCTAATGTGGAACCTTGCATCGTGTAACCATAGTTTGGGTTGTTCTTCCCTAGGTGCATAACCTTGCACTTCTCCACATTAAATTTCATCTGCCATTTTGTCTTTATCTAATTTCAATATGGAGGGAGAAATAAACATTAGGGAATTGAGGAGGGTAACACACTGAATTCCTCTTGTAAAGGGCTGACTGAAACAAGCACTTTCTAAAAAGCTATTCATACCAGGAAGCAGCTGTGAATGGCAACATGAACAATTGCAGTCATACATGTGTATTATCTATATAAAATAGGGTATAAACATGTAGATTTTTAACCCACCAAGACTACATCCTAACCACACCCCTGGCATTCCCCCTTGCAATTTCTACATAGTAAAGACATCCTTTTGTAAATTCAGCTCTTTATAAAATCTCCATTTACACATGGATGCTATTTCCACATGTAAATGCCTGTTTTCCAGGTGGAAATTGCAAATGAGGCTTCTAAAGAAATCCACAGAGTCTGTAATAAAAACTATCCAGGACAATTTACAGAGATGATACAGAAAATATTCCAAGGGGCACTTGGAAGTAGGCCTGAGAAAAGAAATAAAAAAGGATTCTGACGTTAATAAATTTGACATTCCCTAAAGTGATGCAAGCTGCAGTAATGTGGTCAGAAGTGGATGAGACCATGTTAGCTGAAGATCATATTTTGCCCTTCTTGTTTAAAGAACACTGGCTTCCCACTTCTGTCTCAAGTTTAAAATCCTGATTCTAACCCACCGGGCTTTTTAAAGAGATTTGCCATTGTATTTGTCTTCCATGCTGACTCCATATTGCCCACTCGTATTCTAAGTTCTTCTCAAGCTCTCCTTTTAACGGTCCCGCCACCCTCAGAACTGAGATTGGAAGTATTCCATAGATCTGCATTTATGTATTTAGCGCCCACTCTTTGGAATGCATATCCACTAGATCTTAGACTTGAAAGTTCGCAACATAGATTTAAAGTTGGGGTTAAAACTTGGTTCTTCTGCAGGGCGTACCCAAATTTTGCCAATACTCTCCATTTGACATTGGCTGTACCCCACTTGTTGTCACCCCCCACACACCCCTCCTTCATTGGTTGTCTTGGTTCAAATTGTTGTCTTAAGCTCTCCCACCTTTCCCCAACGTCTGCAGTTTGTCTTGTTCTTTTTGTTATATGTTCATAAAGCTTTATGATTGTCAGCACTGCAATGTACAGTGTTGAATAGAGGTATATCAAATTTGGTAAATAAATAAGATAGACCCAGACTTTTAGTAAGAGGCAAGAATGAGACACTAGTGAGAACTGTCAATGTGAAACATAACTAAGCTATTGATACAGAGAATCTCAGTAGGATGGTAACTAGTTTATGCAAACAGCAAGAAAAATGTAATCACCAGCCAGAGAGACTGAATTTATCAATAGCAGGATGTGTACCAGATGTTTCAATGTGGTACACCAGTAGGAATGATAGACACAACTATAACCCCAGCTACAAGAGATACATACACTCCCAGAGAATAGTAACTTTAACGATAAAAGAAATATTCCACTTAGAAATGGAGGAGGAGAAATAAACAATAGGGAATTTTGGAGATATCATGAAGTGGGCCATCTGACATGAAATTGTGCAAGTGAAAAAAGTGTTGATGCACCTAGAAGGGATGAATTGTCTCATATGAAATCTATAGATTCAGAAGGATATGTACTGTAATAGTTGATAATATCAAGGTGAAGAAGATGAAGGATGAGGATTTAGAGCAACTTGAAGAGGTAACACCCTCCATCTCAACTGTTAGATTGGAAATAGGAGAGAAAGAAGAGGTTAAATTGGACAGTAGAAAGAGAAGACTTTTTGGTGAAAATTCAGTGACTGATATTTTAATAGGACAGATTCAAATTAAATGCTATATGGACATGAGATCAGATGTCACTACCATCTCGGCTTCATACTTTCAGAAGAAATGTGAGGAATTTGTTTAGTTGTGAGCTGGGTGAAGCTAATAGCAGCGATTGGTATGGATCTACCTAACAGAGGCCGCGTTGAAGCAGCTATCACTTGCTTGGGGCAAACTATAAAACAAAAATTATTTTTATATAAGAAGATGAACATCAGCTGAAGACAGAAGTAAAAGTCCCAGGAATGAATGTATTGCAAGAGTTGGACCTCACATTAGTGGCAAAAGACTGGGTGCTGGAAGGACAGCTATTTACAATGTGGAAAAGAATTTAAAAAAATAAAATGCTACAAATTAATTTTGTGAAATTATAGGGGAGAAAGAAGATTGTGTTGCCCCCTTTGACAGAGTCTATGTTATTGGGAAGGTGTGCTCAACTATAGCAATTAGCAGCTGTAAGGGTAATGGTAACCATGGTCAGCAGAATACCACCTATTTTGGAAGGGCCAAACAAACTGATCTCTGATCCAGTCCTCAAGCTCTCTAGTTGCAGGTCATGGCTTGCCCCATTCCACTTCTTATGGTGGTAACAAATATAGACACTGGAATATTGCCTTCAGTGATTATTGTAGCTAATACTTTAGTATTATCAAATAAAAATAGAGTATATATAAGGCTAATAAATGCTGGACAAAGCTTAATGGGCCCTATATATTTAGCCCACAATGGTCAGCGCTTGTAGGATGCTTGACCGTCATGGGAAAAAGTAAAACAGGACATTCAGCACCAGATATCTGGTTTTGCCACTGACCTCTATTTCTATCCAGTTAGTGGCAATATTCAGCCACTAATTGAATAGCAAAATCACTCAAAGTTAGGCTAGCCATTGACCTGTCTAACGTCATGTCTTTATCTGTCCAGTTGCAACAATGAACGATGTGTGCCTTCAAGTCAATGCTGACTCCTGGCAACTCAGCAGTTCATGGGTTTTCCTGGCAGTGTGACCAGAAGTAGATTGCCAGGCCTTTCTTCCAATCAAATGTCTAAGAATCACCAAAATTATGTGAATGAACTTATCTTTTTGTCGGAGTCAGCCGTAGGAGGGAAAGTACCAAGGCCCGTCCCTCACCAAGTGGCAGGCTTCTTTTATTCTTTATTTAATATCATCCAATCCTCTTACGATAATCTTCTCGATTTTCAAAAGCACCAATAATTTCATATCTTTAAATTTCAAACCATGTCGCTGCTCTTGAGAAAAGTAATCAGCACGACGTGCACGTTTCGGGCTGGATGCCCTGTATCAAGTGCTCTTCCTCGAAGATAGAAATGGCAACAACAGAAAAACACCGTCTCTGCGGCTAGAATCTCGCTCATCATAGGCGCACACAAAATGTAATAGCATTTAAAGAGGAAACATCCAATAGGGACCGGGACAGCCCCATGGAAAAGGGGATTCCCATCCTCATTGGTGCAGTAAACGCTGACGTCAACTCATCACAAAACCTCCTGCCAATCGATTTCTCGATTTAGGCCTGCAGGTTCTATGGTATTTAAGGAATATATCCATCTTTGTTCCAATATTTGTAATTTCTTTAGGCGGTTTCCACCCCGAGGATCCATAGGTATGTGATCAATTACGGACCATTTTAAATCTTCAAAGGTATGATTTTTAGCCATACAATGAGCCACTATTGGGGCTGTGACTATCTGATGACGTAAACGGGAGGCATGTTCAGAAAGTCCTGTTTTAACAGGGCGTATCGTTCGCCCTATATAAAACAATAAACAAGGACACTGTAAATAATAGATCACATAATCAGACAAACAAGAAGTATCCCATTTACGTTTAAAAGGTCTAGAACACCCCGGGTAACTCCAGTCCACCCCTGTTACAGTGTTAGCACAATATTTACAAGAATCACAAGTAGAATGCCCAACAGTCTAAAACCAGACTTTCTGAACATGCCTCCCGTTTACGTCACGCTTTGATGTTGGATGCCTCTTGGATATTTCCAAGGCCACCTTGTGCCACAGGTTCTCGATTGGATTCAGATCTGGAGACTGGGCAGGCCAGTCAATTGACTTAATGTTGTTCCGCTGCTTCCAGCTGATCACCTGTCTGGAGCGATGACAGAGTGCATTGTCATCTTGGAACAGGAGCTGGCCAGGAAACAGCTGGTGTGCTGATGGCACCATGCACTTTTGCAGTATGGTGATGTACTTGACCCCGTTGACCATTCCATCGATGATGTGAAGACGCCCAACGCCACTGGCAGCCATGCAGCCCCAGACCATGACCTTCAAAGGATGCTTCACAGTGAGATTGAGACACTCAGGCTTGAATTCCTCTCCAGCAAATCTCTTCACATAGGTGTGGGCCTGGTTACCAAACAGGCAGAAGGTGCTTTCATCACTGAATAGCACCTTTAACCACATTTCAGTAGACCAGGTTGAGTGCTTTCTTGCCCACACGATTCGGTTGCGCTTTTCTATGTCAGTCATCAGTGGCTTATTCCGTGCTTTGCAGCTCCAGAGACCAAACTGCAAGCAACCGGCGACAAACTGTTGATGAGCTGACACTGACCTCACTTTTGTCTGACCACTCTCGAAGTAGCTGAGGAGAGGTCAACTTGCAATTAGTCAGTGAAATGCGTCGTAGTGCGCGGTCCTGATGTGATGTTGATGCACATGGACGACCTGAACGAGGCTTGTCCACCACTGAACCTGTTTCTTTCTTCTTCTGTACAATCTTAACAGCGCTCTGACTGCAGCCAACTTTCCTGGCTATCTGACAACTTGAAAATCCTTCCTTGCTAATAAAGGACACACGAACACGCTTCTCCAGCGTCAGGGTCCGAGTCATCTTCATGGTCGATCCAGAAAGCGTATGAAATTCAAAAATTCCGTGCGTTTTTATAGCTGCACTGTTGGCTAGATATCTGCATTGTGATTGGTTAGTGAAACCAGCCTCCTGATTGGTCAGAAATAACGTGTGCATATTGGATATCTCGATCCAGTTTTGATGCAGGATCCACAAAAATTGCAGTAGCTATCTCCCAGTGTCTTTAAAGTATTTAAATTGGAAGCAAGGAATGCAAAAAAGTCAACTCTAATAGCCAAATGTATCCCTTTTAACATGGTAGAAAGATGAATATGCTGGGCTAACACAAAATTTTTAAAAATACCATTAGAAAGTACGAAAAACGCAAAACTCACAAGCGATTCCAGACTTTTGCACACCACTGTAGATCCCCACCGCCTGATCCTGGCCCCGGCTGCCCAGCTTTGGGTCGGGCGGCGGGGAAATAAAAGGTCAGTGCCGTGAGAGTCAGGAGGGCCTTCAACTACCACTGGAAAGGCATGAGCTAAAAATACTAATCAATAAAATTTCAACCCCAATCTTGACTTATTCCATTTTTGACATACCTTTTGTGACTGGAAGGTTTCAAAGCAGATGGTAAGGAATGTGTAATATCCTATGCTAGCTAGGGATTCTGAAAATCAGAGAGGGATGATAACTACTATGGTATATTCTAATTAGCACTGCTGGCACTAAAGTGGGCAGCTACTGAGAAATTCAGATTGTCCTTACAGTAAATTTCTTGCATGTAAGGTAAACAATAATACACTCGGATATCTAGATACAGCTAGTGTCCAAACAGTAGAACAGAGATGGTTTGCAGAATTAGATTTCAAGATTTGCTACGAGACAGAAAGAATATGGTGGTACATGCTTTATACTAGCTATAATAGCCAGAAGAATCAGAGACACAAGACCAAGAGAAAGATTTCTTTAAAATAGAAACAGAAGAAGTGTGGGATTATTTGTGGATGAAAGAGAAGTATGTTGCTAAGGGTATGACAAGAGGAGTGAAACATAAAGAATGAAATTTTATAAATTCCCATGTTCGTCAACATGCGTTACCAAGCGATGCAATCAGGGCCTATTTTATAAAATAAAGCATGTGCATACTTTTTGAAGTAGACGCATACTTGCATACTTTAACATAGCCGCAGCAGTTACACCTGCTCTAGAGCTAGCATAGGTTCCCACAGCTACTCTGTACCTCATGCACATAAAGTGAGGCCCTGCTAACACTCCGCCCAAGCTCTGACCTTGTGCACCCTCCAAGGGAAAGTATGCGTGATGGGACTTACACGTGCGCTTACAGAATAACAATCGCCAACTGCACAGATAATATTCCATGCATCCCTTATAAAATTGACCTCATAGAGGCAATATTCTTGGAATACTTAGCCAAAGCTGCAAAAAGAAGGCATAGATTTAAATCTAGTTTTGAAGTCGATGTATGAAACAAGTTCATTGATCATAATACCCTTGTCTGCAAGCCAAAAAAAACCCTGTAGTCAGAGAAATAGACTCATTTATAGAAATGGTCTTTGGTTTAGAAAAGCACACGATTTCTGAGACAATCAGGAAGGACTAAGAAGGGAAGTATAAGAAGTGAACCATAATTTTGTGGACATGTAGAAGAAATAGCATTGAAAATTTTAAGAAAAAGTGATTATTGTCCAATCTCATGCTCGGCGCTACACTAAGATGGCCACTTAGAGCCATTGCTTTGGCCACGATTGTCTGTAAAACTGCCCCTACCATGTCACATTGCTATTCACCATGAGTCCAGCTGGGCTTTTAAGTGCCACTTGTACGATTGGAAAGTGAGAAAAGACACAGCATATCAAAAAAGACCCCTGAGAAACTACACAGCACACAAAAAGCCAGGTCACAAAAAACACATTTAGAAAAGCTTTATAGTAATGAAGGGAAAATGGAGCCATTAACAGGCATCAAAAGGTGACCCCTAACCTCGGGTCTATAATCACCTAAGCCTCATCATTTGACTCCATATCCCAACAATGGTATAAACTTTTAATTAATTTACCAAAAATGTATTTAAATAAAGTTTTTAAATTACACTAAAAGAATTCACTTCAGAGGAAAAAATACAAAAGAGCCACTTAGCTTTATCGGTGCACCCTTATGGCATCCAGTGTAAACTTGTACCACATCCAAAAATGTGGGTAGAAAGTGGCGTGTCTCCAAGATGGATATGATCAGTCAGGGAAACAAAGTAACTTCTAAGATGGCATAAAAAATAACTGCGTAGCCTTGCTTGACATCGATGTTTCAGCTCAACAACGAGCTTGCGTCAGAAGCCACAATACAGTTTAGCTGCTACACACCGATGCTCATCACTCATTTGTGCAAGCACCATTAAATACCAAACACCTGAGGTGCTAGAATAAGCGTAGAGGATGACATCATCTTAAAGGCATCCATACTCCACACATGCAAAAACAATCAACAATTATTAACATAAAAAATATGGGAACTGCCTCAGGGAAATACCACAGGGAGAAGTACCACTCCAAGCAACTGATCCAGTATGGAAATCATCTGGTAAACAGAAGATCAATGATAAAATATATTCCATTCTGCTTCAGCATTAAGACTAGAAGGAATATTTAATATGTATTTAGTTTCCCCGTTTTCTCCCCCATGTTCAATTCCCTGTTATTTGTAAACTCAATGTTATTTGTATACATTGCAGTATTCTTGTTCGATGTACACCGCGCTGATTTTAATAGCGCGGTATAGAAGAAAATGTTAAATAAATAAATTAAATAAATAAAATAACTGTACAACGATCATAAATCTATCGTTGCTCCTGCTGGAGAATTTGATGAACCACGTTAATGACAGGGCCCCTGGAAGGACTGAACTTCTTGTCTTCAAGCAGATGGATCAAATAAGATGAAATAAAGAAGAGATTGGTTAACTTTAAGGGTAGACAACAAAAATAAATGAAGGAGATTAAGAGGATCCATTTGCATGGCCGGGCGGATAAAACAAATTGGAGAGGAAGTGGGAGAACAGGGTGGTGGACCGTACCTGGCACATACCTAGAGAAACTGCTCTAGGCTTTTCTGAGCTATTGAAGAGCTAGTCCTTCTATAGCACTATCAAATGTTATCACTCAGGTGTTCGCTGTTCTAAGCTGAGTCAGGACAGCCATAGCTTTAAACTTTCAATCCCTTAGAATGCCGCAACCCAAACAACAGTCACTTGAGCTTCTTCAGTACTAATAGCCATTTCCCCTGGAAGGGTCTTTTTGCTTCAGCCACAACAATCCCAAATCACTGATGCTCTGATCATACATGTCACAAAAAACACATTTAGAAAAACTATACAGTAATGAAGGGAAAATGGAGGCATCAAAAGGGATCAAAAAGCGACCCCTAATCTCCAGTCTGTGATCGCCTAAGCCTCATCATTTGACTCCATATCCCAACAAATCATGGCTACCCCTTTGCTTGTGTGCAAATAGCGACCTTAGAGCTATTTTACGTTATCAGAATATAGAAAGACTAGGGGACATGCAATGAAGCTACAGGGTAAACTATTTAAGACCAATAGAACAAAATATTTTTTCACTCAACGTGTAATCAAACTCTGGAATTTGTTACCTGAGGATGTAGTAAAGGCTGTTAGTGTAGCTGGGTTTAAAAAAGGTTTGGACAAGTTCCTGGAGGAAAGGTCCATAAACCATTATTAAGAAGGGACCCAGGATATCAATGCTTGACCCAGTACAAGCATTGCGGAACCTGTGTCTTTTGGGGAAACTGCTAGGTACGTATCACCTAGATTGGCCACTGTTGGAAACAGGATACTGGGCTTGATGGACCTTGGTCTGACCCAGTATGGCATATCTTATGTTCTTAGAGCTAGATTTTCTGATTGGGATGCTTTGTTGGACTCTGTAGGATGCCAAGTTTGCCGGCCGAATGTGTCTCGACCTGTATGTATCCCACTATTTTCCTCTTGTATTTACCAAGTTCACCGTATCATCCAGCAGTATTGGTTCATATTGCAGAACCATGAGATTTTCAGTAATCTTCCCCTGTTTTCATATCATTGTGTGTGTAATTTGAGCTACATTTTGGTGCCATCTTATCCTATATCTGTTTCATCGGACACACATCTGGGTCTCTCTGCTTGTCAGCGATGTCAGTTTTGTCCTTTATACAGTTGCCGGGCCTACGTACCATTTTTTTGCGATTTTCTGGTGATTGTACTTTGTCCAGTGTCGTATATGTCTTAATTTGCCCCTGTGCGTTGATGTATGTGAGCAAGTCTCTTTGTCCCTGGCGGATTCATCTCACAGAGTATAAAAGTCGCATTTCCAGAGGTTAGGATAATACTCCCTTTATTCAACATTGTTGGAAATTCCAGCATGTTTTTATGGATTTCCGTTGTGCAGTATTAGAACATGTTCAACCCTCTGCTTGTGGTGGTGACTTGATTACACGTTGAGTGAAAAAATATTTTCTCTTATTAGTCTTAAATAGGTTACCCTGTAGCTTCATTGCATGTCCCCTAGTGTTTCTATATTTTGATGGTGTAAACAATCAATCTACCTTTACCCGTTCCACTCTATTCATTAATTTATAGACCTCTATCATATCTCCCCTCAGCCATCTCTTTTCCAGGTTTGAAGAGCCCTAACATTTTTAGTCGCTCTTCATAAGGATATCCTTCCATCCCCTTTACCATTTTGGCGGCTCTTCTCTGTACCTTTTCTAATAACACTATATCCTTTTTAAGATACGTCACTCAGAACTGAACACGATATTCATGGTGAGGTCGCACCATGGATCTATACAGAGGCATTATAAAATCCTTTGTTTTATTCTCCATTCCTTTCCTTATGACTCCTAGCATCCTATTTGCTTTTCTGGCCGCCGCTGCACACTGGACAGGTTTTTAACATGTTATCCATGATGATGCCTAAATCTGGGTGATGGTTCCTAATGTGGAACCTTGCACCGTGTAACCATAATTTTGGTTGTTCTTTCCTAGGTGCATAACTTCGCACTTGTCCACATTAAATTTCATCTGCCATTTGGATGTCCAGTCTTCCATTTTATCAAGGTCCTCTTGCAATTTTTCACAATCCTAATAGATTTTAACAACTTTGAATAATTTTGTCATCTGCAAATTTGATTACCTCACTCGTTATTCCCATTTCCAGGTCATTTACGAATATGTTAAAAAGCAGTAGACCCAGCATAGATTCCTGGGGTACTTCACTGTTCACCTTTCTCCATTGGGAAAATTGGCCATTTAGCTCTACCCTCTGCTTTCTATCTTTTAACCAGCTCCTGATCCACAATAGTGCACTGCCTCCTATCCCATGATTTTTAAATTTCGCCAGGAGTTTCTCATGAGGGACCTTGTCAAAGGCTTTCTGAAAATCCAGATACACTATATCAACCGACTCACCTTTGTCCACCTGTTTATTCATACCTTCAAAAAAAACAACAGATTAGTAAGACCGTCCTTGGCTAAAGCCATGTTGGCTGTCTCCCATTAAGCCATCACTATCTACATGTTCAGTAATGTTGTTCTTTATGATGGTTTCCACCATTTTTCTCAGTACTGACGTCAGGCTCACTGGTCTGTAGTTTCCCGGATCACCCCTGGATCCCTTTTTAAAAATTGGCGTTACATTGGCCATCCTCCAATCTTCAGGTATTACAGATGATTTTAATGATAGTTCACAGATTAGTAATAGTAGTTCTGTAATCTCATACTTCAGTTCTTTCAACGCCCTTGGATGTATACCATCCAGTCCAGGTGATTTGCTACTCTTCAGTTTATCAAATAGTTGTAATACATCTTCCAGGTGTATTGATATTTCTTTCAATTCTTCTGTGGCATCACTTTGAAATATCATTTCGGTCATGGGTAACATCCCTACATCTTCCTCAGTAAAGACCAAAGCAAAGAATTCATTCATTCTCTCCGCTATGGCCTGGTCCCCTTTTAGTGCCCACTTTACCCCTCTATCATCTAATGATCCAACTGACTCTCTCACAAATATTTTGCTACAAATGTACCTGAAAAAGTCTTTATTGCACATTTTTGCTTCCATAGCAAGTTTCTTCTCAAATTCTCTCTTTGCCTGCCTTATCAATGCCTTACATTTAACTTGCCAGTGCTTGTGCTGTTTCCAGTTTTGGCTCTTTTTTCCATTTCCTGAAAGAAGCTTTTTTGGCAACCACAGCCTGTCTGACCTCACCTTTAAATCATTCTGGCAGTTTTTTGAACTTCCTTCCACTTTTCTTAAAGCATGGAATACAGCTGGTCTGGGCTTCCAAGATAGTATTTTTAAACAACACCCAAGCTTGATGTAAGTCTTTAACCTTTGCAACTGCTCCTTTTAGGTTTTTTTTTTAACAATTTTCCTCATTTTATCATAGTCTCCCTTTCGAAAGCTAAAAGGTAGTACTGTGCATTTCCTTACCATCCCTCCTCCATTAATTAAATCAAACACGATCATGCTATGATCACTATTGCCAGGTAGCCTCAAAACCCTTATCTCTTGCACCAGATCTGGTATTCCACTAAGGACTACGTCCAAAATGGCTTCCCCTCTGGTCCATTCATGAAACAGCTGCTCCAAGAAACATTTAGTTCATTTAGAAACTTTATCTCCCTAGCATGTCCTGCCGTGACACTGACCCAGTCAATACTGGGGTAATTTAAATCACCCATTATTTTTACTGTGCTGTAACTTTAGTACACCCCCACTGCCATCGCCTTCCCGTTTTTACATGGAATTTCAGTCCATAAAGATTTTACAGCAAATTTTGTTTCCTGCAAAACTTTAATCCTTTCTGACTTAGTGCCCTCTCTAACATAGAGCGCAACCCCTCCACCAATTTGATCAGTTCTATTATTGCGATATAGTTTGTACCCAGGTATCACAGTGTCCCACTGGTTGTCCTCCTTCCACCATGTCTCTGAGATATCAACCATACCTAACCTCTCATTTAGTGCAATATATTCTAACTCTCCCATCTTATTTTTCAGACTTCTAGCATTTGCATACAAGCATTTTTAAGACTGTATTTTATTCATATTAATCTGGCTATCGGTAGACAGGTATAATTTGGAATCTTTAAGCTCTGTCTGCTCCGTACTCAAGGGCATTATGGCTACTTTTGTCTTTATTGGAACCTCTCTGCTGATATGCCCTAACTTCATTCTTTTGGTAGTATTTTATTTATTTAATGTCTTTTCTATACCGTGCTTTTTAAAGTCAGCTCGGTTTACAGTTAACAGCAGGTTTGTACAGTACAGGCGGCTCCCATACTGGATTTACAAGAAACAGGGTGTGGCAAGTTGGACTAACTGGGGTAACTATGTACAAGATGTGCTGTAGCTTGGCTATTCATTTAGGTAGTTAGAATACAGGCTAGGCAGTAGGGCCAATGGCAGTACAGTAGCGAACGTGCTGCCTAGCTACTATTTACAGGTTAAGTGACTATATACATGTGCCTGACCGGGAGTCCGGTGTGCTACTGTGCCAGACTGGGGCTGTGCGTTGTAGGTGTTTTGGGGCGGTTGCTTTGGTGATTGAGGGTAGATGGCTGTTGTCTGTCCTCATTATGAGAGTAGTGCTGGAGGAAGAGGTGGTGTTTCAGCGCCATTCTGAACTGGGTAATGTCCGTAAATGATACATTGTTCCAAACCATGAGCTCTTGGGCGACTGTCAGCTCTCCCCTATTATCTAGTTTAAAAGCTGCTCTCTCTCCTTTTTAAAGGTTAATGCCAGCAACCTGGTTCCATCCTGGTTAAGGTGAAGCCCATCCCTTCGGAAGAGCCCCTCCTTTTCCCAGAATGTTCCCCAGTTCCTAACAAATCCAAAACCCTCATCCTTGCACCATCGTCTCATCCGCGCATTGAGACTCCGGAGCTCTGCCTGCCTTTTGGGTCCTGCGCGTGGAATGGGAAGCATTTTGTAGAAAGCTACCCTGGAAGTTCTGGATTTCAACTTCCTAACTAAAATCCTAAATTTAGCCTCCAGAACCTCCCTACCACATTTTCCTTTGTCATTGGTACCGATATGTACCAAGACAGCAGACTCCTCCCCAGCACTATCTAAGACCTTGTTTAGGTGGCGTGTGAGGTCTGCTACCTTCGCACCAGGTAGGCATGTTACTAGGCAATCCTCACGTCCACCAGCCACTCAGTTATCTACATGCCTAATGATCGAATCACCAACTATAACAGTTGTCCTAACCCTTCCCTCCTGGGCACATGGCCCTGGAGAAATTTCCTCGGTACGAGAGGATTTTACATCACCTGGAGGACAGGTCCTAGCTAAGGATCACTTCCTGCCACACCAGGGTGATGCTCTCCTGTCACGTGACCTCTCTCCTCCATGGCAACAGGGATGCTGCCAGACTGGAGGTGGACTTCAGGACTATATCCCTGTAGGTCTCATCTATGTACCTTTCTGTCTTCCTTATGTCCTCCAAGTCTGCTACTCTAGCCTCCAGAGATCGGACTTGTTCCCTGAGAACAAAGAGCTCCTTGCACCTAGTGCACACGTAAGACCCCTCGCCAATTGGGAGAAAATCATACATGTGACACTCAATGCAAAAGACTGGAAAGCCCTCATCTCGCTGCTGGACTGCTGTCTGAATTTTAGTTTAGGTTGTGTTTAGATATTTAAGTTCTTTACTTACTAAGAGTTGCTGGGGATACTTATACAAATAAAACTATACCTAATACGTTTAATGTATTTTGTTTACCTGAAGCTTAATTTATCTCAGGTCCTTAATGTATGCCTGATGAGGATAAACAGCTGCACCTGAGAGTGAATATGGCACCTCCTTTCCTTTAAGAGGTTTAAGCACCTATAAAGCTACGATTATCCCAGGGGTGTGTGGGTGTTGGGGAGGGAGGGAGGGAAAGAAGACCTATGAAGAGCTGGCTGCTACACAGTACCCTGTCCTGTGCTTCTAAAGTAATCTGTGACCAATTTCCAGGGGGAGTCCCACAGCCCTTGCTTGGATAGAGGGAGTCTTGGGGTCTAAATTTAACTAGAAAGCTCTCTGCTGTGTTTTAAATTTAAACTGAAAGCTCTTTGCTGCTACTAGGGCCTGACTGATTTAACAGATACACTGGGTTCACAGATTAATCAGCTTTAATCTAAAGGATTCCTTTTTCCCTAAGATTTATAAAAATTTCCAGAAGTAAATACTTACAATTGCAGATCTGTCTCCAGAAGTAGCAGTCCCCTTTTGTCTGTTATTGTTACATTAGCTTTGAAGGAGAGTTGCTGGTCAAGAGTAATCCCTAGGTATTTATCTGTGTGTTGTTTAGTGTGATTGTGGTTGAAGGGGTGAATGATGAGTCCCTTATAATGAATATAGCTTCAGTCTTTTTGCAATTTATTAATAGATTGTACGTCATAAGCCAGTTGGAGACATCTTTGAAGCAGACCTGAATTCGTGTGTATGATGGTTCCTTAGTGTGTGGTGGACAGTATAGCAAAATGTCATCGGCATAAATATCGAAGTGGATCTTGTGAATTTTAATGATCCTGCAGATATGGGTTGGAGATATAAGTTGAAGAGAGGTGCGGAGAGTGTGGAACCTTGGGGTACATCTTGGGTTTATTAGTATAATTTGGAGGTGCTTGTGCCTAGTTCTCATCAATGTGGTCTTGAAGCTGGAGATGTACAGTTTTTTTGATGATTTTTGCTAGGAAGGGGAGACTGGCGATGGATCTGTAAGATGCGGGGTCTGAAGGGTCGAGACTTGGTTTCTTTAAGGTGGGGAGGATAGAGAACAGCTTGAGGCAGTTTGGCATTATTCCATATTGTAGAGTTTAGTTTGTTAGTTTGGTGAGGAATGGGCTGAGTTGGATCTTTGAAGCTTTAATCCAGTTAGCTAGGCATGGGTCAAATGGTGAGGTGGAGGTGTTGAGCTTTGTTAGGATGTTTTCAAACTCTTTGCTAGTGATCTTTCAAAAAGGTGACCAGTAGGTGGTATCATGTGGAATGGTGGTGGGAAAGGAGGTGTTCAGATCCTGGTGGGGGTGTAGATGCTTGTACTGAACAGCTAGTTGGTGGTGGTTGACAGCAGGAGTTTGGTTGTGGTTGTTGGGTGGTTGTGTGAGGCTCTTGACTATGTCAAATAGTTCTCTTGGGTGATTGATAGAGGTATTGATGATCTTAGTGTAATAGTTTATCTCCAGGAACAAGCAGGAATGTAGTCATCACATATGGGTATCGTCGGTACCGACGGAGCCTGCGCGGGAACGCTCCCCAGCATCCAATTTGAAAGCTTTGGGAGCATCCCACAGTGCCTGTGTGCTGCCTTCCTGCCTTTCCCAACTGCCTCTCTCCAGTTCTTCTTTTTCCGCGGAGCCAGCAGGTCGTGTTCCTGTCACCGCAGAAGAATTCTTTTTTATTTATTTCTTTTTTGTGGTCGCGTCTGCCTTCCTCGACGCTCTACCGGTACCGCCAGATTTTTCTCTTATTTCTGTAAAAAAAAAAATATATATATATATATACTCTTTTTTTCTTTTTCTTCAGGTGCACGCGCCTTTTTGGGCCTTAGGCCCAAAAACCTTTCCTTACCATGGAGAAACCTGCCTCAGGTTTCAAAAAGTGCACCAAGTGTGGCGGTACCATTTCCGTCACCGACACCCATGAATGGTGTCTAAAATGTTTAGGTCCTGACCACTCCATCACGGATTGTATGTCCTGTGCCATGATGTCTAAAAGAGGTCGGCAGAACTGAGCTGCTAAGCTCAGTACCCTGTTTCCGTCTGATGCAGCTTCGGTGGCATCGACGTCTTCCAGGGCTTCTTCTTCCTCCCGTGGATCTCAGGTAACTAAACATAAATCCAGCCGGTCCTCAAAGGGTAGATCTCCTTCTAAGCATCGAGATGCCTCTGGCGTTGCCCTCGAGGATTCTGCACCGGCAAAATTACCCCGGCAGGAGGCTTCGGCTTCCAAAGCATTATCGGGGTTCTAGGATGTTCTCGAGGCCTCGACCTCGGCAGAACTACTGGTGCCATGCTCTGGGATACCGGCGGTCTCCTCCGGTACCGACATCCAGGCATTGGCAGTGTCGATAGACCAGAGAGTTCTGGCTATGGAACGCAGTCTGGCGGCTTTCCTTGTGGCATCGACGCCCTCGGGACCGCGACAGACAATTCCACCAGTACCGGCACCGGCCTCGGTATCGGTACCGGTACCGATAGCATCGACATTGGCATCGGTGTCTGCTTTGCCGGTACCCAGTCATCCGATGACCTCAGGTACCGATACCCCGGTACCAGTTACTCCCGGTACCGACTTTGGTCGGTACGGGTATCGGGCTCTTCAAGAGCATCCGGACAGACGATACTTTGAGTCCTCAGAAGAATCTGAGGATTCTGACAGTTCTGTCGATGCAGCGATGCTTCTCCCAGAGGAGCCCTCCTCCCCTAAACGCAGGATGTCTCCTCCAGAGGATATTTCCTTCCAAGATTTTATCAGGGAGGTGGCTTGGGGCCTGTCCATTACTGTGGCCCCTGAAACAGAGCCAAGGGCCAAGGAGTTGGAAATTCTACAATATCCCATAACTCCTAACGAGGCAGCTACCTTGCCCATTCGTGAGATTTTATATGATCTCATGTTAAGGATGTGGGAAACATCTCTTACCACCTCTCCTCATTCTCGTAGACTGGATACTATGTATCGAGTCACTCCTTGCCCTGGGTTCCATAAGACTCAGCTTCCTCACCACTCTATTGTAGTGGAGTCAGCTATGAGAAGGATCAAGAGTGCAAAAAGGCATGCCTCTAATCCTCCAGGACGTGAGTGCAGAAAACTGGATGCTTTTGGACGTCGGGACTTCCAAGCTTCCATGCTTTCTGCCAGGATCAGTTCCTATAGTCTCTACATGGGAATGTTCCTGAAGGAGGTCACAGATGATTTAGAGGCTTCAAGTCCTTTTCTTCCTGAGGATAAAAGACAGCATTTTCTCACGTTGGTCAAACATGCCCAAGATGTTTCTAAATTTTCCAACCGTGCAGCCTTCGACTGCTTTGAGTGCATAAGCAGAACCTCGGCTATTGCCATAAGTGCACGTAGAATTGCTTGGCTCCAGGCATCTGATCTAGAGCTCTGGGTACAAGACAAATTGGGAAATATCCCTTGTACTGGTGAGAACCTGTTTGGTAAAGATTGGCAGGAAAAGGCCAATGAAATAGATGCTGAAAATTCCACCTTGGATAGATTATCCAAGTCCACTGCTGATCCTGCTAGGAAGAGATTGTTCAAGAAACCATTCTTTTCTAAAAAGAAAAGATTTTATCCTGCTTATGTTCAGCAGGGACGTTCTGCAGGTCAGCTTGCCAGGAAAGGTCAGCAACCACCCAAACAGAAAAAAACAAAGGCTGCTAGACCTCAACCGGCCCAGCAGGCTCAGCCTCCACAGGGCCTTTGACTCTCATCTAGAGAACTTAGCCTTCCTGGTTCTCGGGGGACCAGAACTTTCCACCATTCCAGGAAGGTTATGTCATTTTGCCCCCAGATGGGGGCAAATAACAGCAGAGCATTGGACACTCTCCGTCATAAAGGAGGGGTACAAGCTTCATTTTTCAAGCATGCCCCCTCACACAATAGTAAAGCAGTTCAATTCTCCGACCTCTCTCATCAACCTGTTAGGTCAGAAGGTCGCTATCCTTCTTGCCCAAGGGGCAATAGAATAAGTACCCCTTCATCAGCAGGGTACAGGGTTCTATTGCCCTTATTTCCTTATCCCAAAGAAAACAGGGAGTTACAGACCTATCTTAGACCTCAGAGAACTGAACAAATTCCTTGTCAAGGAGAAATTCAAAATGATTTCTCTTGGATCTCTGCTGCCATACCTTCAGAGTCAGGAATGGCTTTGTTCTCTAGATCTCAAGGATGCGTACACGCATGTTCTCATCCATCCAACTCACAGAAGGTTCCTTCGGTTCCTTTTTCAGGGAAAGCACTACCCAATACAGGGTGCTTCCTTTTGACCTGGCCTCAGCACCAAGGGTGTTCACGAAATGCATAGCTGTTGTAGCAGCATTTCTCCGCACTCTAGGGATATTCGTCTTCCCCTACTTAGACGACTGGCTCATTCGAGCCCCAACAGAGTCAGAAGCCAGGACGTCTCTATCCTGCACAATGCGTATCCTTCAGTATTTAGGGCTGGTAATAAACATCCCAAAATCCAGTCTAACTCCCACTCAGTCTTTAGAGTTCATAGGAGCTTTGCTGGATACCACAAAGGCAAGGGCCTATCTCCCCCAGGCCCGTTGCCTTCGCCTGGTGCAGTTAGCTTCTCAAGCAGTGCTAAAGCCTCATCTAACTGCTCGAGAAATGTTACAACTACTAGGCCACATGGCATCTACTGTTCATGTGGTTCCCTATGCTCGCCTCCATATGAGGGCAGCTCAGTGGACTTTATCCACCCAATGGACCCAGGCATCAGGATGCCTGTCAGACAAAATAGCAAACACAAGTCGCCTTATTTTGTCCCTCCAATGGTGGAAGTCCACTCAAAACCTGTTGCTGGGGTCCCCTTTTCGACAACCCTTACCCCAAGCAACTCTCACAACAGATGCTTCTCCAATGGGTTGGGGAGCTCATCTGCAAGACCTCTCCACTCAGGGCACCTGGTTTCCACTGGAGAGTTATCTACATATCAGTCTCTTGGAGCTCAGAGCAATCTTCCTTGCTCTGCGAGTGTTCCACACCCTGCTTAACTACAAGACAGTTCTCATTCATACGGACAATCAAGTAGCCATGTTCTATGTGAACAAGCAGGGGGGAACAAGCTCTCTGTCGCTTTGCAGTAAAGCTTTGCGACTATGGGCCCTCACCAGAGAGCATCAGATTCATCTTCTGGCAGTGTATCTGCCAGGCATTCAAAACTCCGACCTCAGTCGAGTTCTGCTTCCACACGAGTGGTCTCTGCATGCAGACCAGGGGGCCAGGATATTTCAACTTTGGGGAACCCCGGACATAGACCTCTTTGCAAGTCCATGGAATGCCAAACTTCCCCGGTTCTGTTCCAGAATTCCGGCTCAGGGGGCTCAGGCCATGGATGCTTTCCTCCTTTACTGGGGTCAAGACTTCCTGTATACCTTTCCACCCATTCCCCTAATTCCCAAAACCCTGTTCAAGCTTCAGAGAGACAGAGGCCATATGATTCTCATAGCTCCACATTGGCCACGGCAAGTGTGGTACCCTCTGCTTCTACATCTCTCTCAAGCTCCCTCCCTGGAGTTAGGGTCTGCTCCAGATCTCCTATCTCGGGAGGATGGAATGTTATGGCATCCCAGTCCCCAGTCTCTGCATCTCAGGGCTTGGTTGCTGAAGGCCTAGATCTCCATGATCTTAATATCCCTCAGCAAGTAAAAGATATTCTTTTTGCTTCCAGGAAACCTTCCACAAGACGCTCTTATGCTTTCAAGTGGAAAAGGTTTACCATATGATGTTCGCAAAAGGGTCTTAACCCCCTTGCGATACCTCTGGAATCATTTTTATTTATTTATTTATTTAATGTTCTTATATACCGCGCTCTTTCTCATCAGCGCGGTTTACAGTAAACATAAAGTGCTCACAGATAGCAACATGCTGTCGTGAGCTTACATGTAACAGGAGATCTAACAGGATTCAACTTAGGAAAACTTTGTACATTTTAATTATACAACTATATACAATGGTAAATTTCTTGTTATACAGAATAGATGGATCAGATCAATTTTGGTTTATAAAGGGGGCTTAGGAAAAGTTGAGAGGGTAGGAGATGGTAACTGGTGTGGGAGAAGTGTAAGAGGAACAGGTGGTGTTTTATAGCTTTTCTAAATTGCTTGAGGTCCTTGATTGCTCTTATGGAGGGAGGAAGATTGTTCCAGCATCTAGGAGCGAAGTATGAGAATGCTCTTTCCGTGGTTGCATTTGAACGCTTTGTGGAGTCGGTTGGGATGGTTAGGGTATTGGCCGCTACCGATCTCCTGGATCTGGTATTAGGGGTGTGAGTGAGGAGTGTGCAGATTGCTGGGGGCGCTAAGTATTGATGGCCTTAAATGTTGTAAGTAGTGCTTTGTATGTAATTCTGTAAGGTATTGGGAGCCAGTGTAATTCCTTTAATATGGGGGTTATATGATCACTCCTTGAGGCCCCATGGAGGATGCGAGCAGCGGTGTTCATTGCTAGTTGAAGCGTGTTTAGGGTGCTTTTTGGGAGGCCGTGGAGAACTATGTTTGCGTAGTCAAAGTGGGGAGTGACTATCGCTTGAAAGATGGTGTGGAAGTTGTCGGGATCGAGCATGTTTTTGAGGTGTCGGAGGGTCCTAATCTTAAAGTAGATGGTTTTTACTGTTCGGTTTATGTGCTCTTTGAAGTTTAGGTGATGGTCCAGAGTTACACCTAGATATTTTAAGGTGGTTTTGACTGGAAGTTCGGCGTCCCGTACTTTTAGGGTAGGTGGGGGTGAGAATTCCTTATTCTTGGTGATGATTAAAACTTCGTTTTTTTTTAAGTTTATTCTCATGTTCTGTGTGAGAAGCCAGTCTGCTATTGCATCGAAACATTCTACTAGAACCGTGAAATCTGGCAGAGTGATGTTGATTGTTTGGAAAATCAGCACGTCATCTGCATAGATTAGAGAGGATACTCCGAATGAACGTGTGATCTCACATAACGGCTGCATATAAATATTAAATAGTAGCGCCGAGAGGGAGGATCCTTGGGGGACTCCTTGTTTCAACTGGAATGGTTCTGAGGTGTTTGTTCCCATATGAACATGTTGCCAGCGCTCTTCCAGGTACGATTTACACCAATCCAGTGCTAACCCCTGGATCCCTTTGCATTGGAGTAGGGTAAGGAGTTTGTTATGGTCCACTGAATCAAATGCTGCGGAGATGTCTAGGAATATTAATGCAAATCCATTTTTGATGCTGTCGATTCCAGTGATGAGAGTGTTGGTTAATGAGGTCAGCAGTGTTTCGACTCCATGAGCTTCTCTGAAGCCATGTTGACTGGGGTCTAGTGGAGATGTGGTGTCTATATGTTGTTGGATCTGAATTTGTGTTATCTTCTCAATTGCTGGAGTATCTCCTTCATTTATCCAATGCAGGTCTTAAGACTAATTCAGTAAGAGTCCATTTGAGTGCTATTGCAGCTTCCTTTAAGCCTCTAAATTGACAGCCTATTTCCTCTCATCCTCTTATAGCAAGATTTATGAGAGGCCTTCTTTTAACTAAGCCTCCCATTAGACCACCAATGGAGGCATGGGACTTAAACCTGGTTCTTGGGTAGCTCATGAAGCCACCTTTCGAACCTTTAGCTACTACCTCCTTGAAATTCTTTTTTTGGAAGGTTATCTTTCTCATTGCAATCACATCAGCATGCCGCATTAGTGAGTTACAAGCACTAGTAGCTGATCCACCTTATACAAGGTTCCATCATGACAAGGTAGTCCTTAGGACTCATCCACACTTTATGCCAAAGGTGGTCTCGCCTTTTCATCTGAACCAAGCGGTCTACCTTCCTGTGTTTTTTCCAAGACCTCATGCATCAAATGCAGAGAGGAATCTTCATACCTTGGACTGTAAAAGAGCTTTAGCCTTTTACTTACAAAGAACACAGCAACATAGAAAGTCCTCTCAACTCTTTGTTGCTTTTGATCCTTCTTATTTGGGACTTCCAGTCTCCAAGAGAACACTGTCTAACTGGATTGCTCAGTGTATTTCCTTCGCCTATCGGAGTTAGAACCTTTTTCTGGAGGGCCATGTCACAGCTCAAAATGTGAGAGCCATGGCAGCCTCAATGGGCTTATATGCACTCTGTGTCTATCGACGACATCTGTCGAGCAGCCACTTGGACCTCGGTTCATACCTTCACAGACCATTACTGCTTGGACAAGGACTCCCGCCGGGATGCCTTGTTTGGTCAGGCTGTTCTCCAACACCTGTTCCATACTTAATCAACTCCTACCCTCCATCCCTGGTAGGATGCCAGAGATCCATTGGGGGAAGTGGAGCCCTGTTCAGGGACACACAACTTCTGGGGTCTCTCCCTGGCACCTAAAGCTAGGGAGTCGCCATATGTGATGACTACATTCCTGCTTGTTCCTGGAGATAGCATAGTTACTCACCTGTAACAGGTGATCTCCAGGAACAGCAGGAATTTAGTCCTCACAACCCACCAACCTCCCCTAGGAGTTGTATCTCTCTATCTATCTCTTTCCTTTCCCTCTCTCTCTCTTTGTCTCAGCTTTAAAACTCAACTGGAGAGAGGCAGTTGGGAAAGGCGGGAAGGCAGCACGCAGGCGCTGTGGGATGCTCCCAAAAGCTTTCTAATTGGATGCTGGGGAGCGTTCCCGCACAGGCTCCGTCGGTACCGACGATACCCATATGTGAGGACTAAATTCCTGCTGTTCCCGGAGATCACCTGTTACAGGTGAGTAACTATGCTTTCTTGGCCTTATCTATGGTTGCATGGTAATTCTGAAGTAGTTTTAGGTATTTGTTGCGGTCTTTGGTTTGTGTGGTTTTATGCCATTTCCATTCCAGATGTCTTAGTTTGTGTTTTAGTTGTCAAAGTGTACTGGAGTACCCGGGAGTTTTGGAGGTGTGGTGTTTTTTGGTTAGCTTGTGTTGATTGGGTGGTGTTTTAGCTGTGATTCCATGTACTTTGTTCCAGGTGTCTGTCAGTATTGTTGTCTCTGATGTGTCCATCTTTGTTCTTTGTAGTGTATTCCAAGAAGGCTTCTTTGTTAAATTGTCTGAATTATTGCATGGTCTCTTTTTGTTCTGTCTGAGTTATTGTGGATTTTAGGGGAAGAGTGAAGGTGATGAGGCTGTGGTCGGTCCATGGTATTGGGTAGGTTTGTAGTGTGTGTGGGGGGCTAGTATGTATTGGGACGGTGGGGGAGAAGTTTAGGTCATGGGTGTTGCCTTTGATGTGTGTGGGGGATCTTACATTCTGAGTGAAGTCCATTGAAGCCATGACTGAGAGGAAGGTTTCTGCCACATTGATAAGTAAGGAGGGGAGATTGAAGTCTCCTAGGATGAGATGGTCCTTCTTGGCGTTGGAGTTTTCAGTGATGTGTTCAATTATACCAGATAGGTCATTGGAGGTAATGGCGGGAGTTCTGTAGTGGAGGCTGATGGTTAGATGGTCGTTTCTGATTCTGATCAATGATAGGGACAGAATTGGAGGTTTGTCTTGGGTAGTAGCAGTACCCTTCCTCCTCTATGGTTGTTTCATGAGCAGTGGAATAGTGAGCAGGCTTCTGCTTTAAGTTGATTGAGAAGGACATTATCTGTTTGAGAGCCATGTTTCTTTAATGCCTAGTATGCCTAGTCTAACTGGTATTCTGTGAGTAGGTCTGTAATAGTATGAATTTTATTTCTCACTGATCAGTGCGCATTGCAGTAACTGTGTTGTTGTTTGGAGGACAGTTAAGGCGTGAATGGTGTGGTATGGTTATGAGGCGTCTGTATGAGTGTTGCTGTGAGTGAGTTAGGGGAGTGTATGCAGGATAGTGGGTGCAGAGGGGGTATTGTGGGGGGGGGGGTTGTGTGCTGTTGTTAACAGGAGGAGAGCAAGCATGGCATATACTGCTAAATATAAACTGAGCATGGTGGATTATGTAATGTAGAGTAGGTAAGCAGTGTCTTCTATTGCAAGGTTTTCAGTAGATTTGTATGTTCCTAGAGTGATACAGTCCCTGTTGGTAATGTGTGAGCTATCTTGCTGTGCACTGTTTTTTGTTTTTTTTTGTTTTTTTTACCTTATTTGATGCTGTCCCCGTCATCTCCAAAATCCCCTGACCTCAAGGCCCCGTCTTGGTGCCTGCCCACATAAAGACACCCCCTCCCCCAGTGATGTTCCTGCTGACATCAATCCATCCCTTATGCTGCCCCGCCCCCCAATGAAGGTCTCCTCCTGGTGTCCTACCAGGAGGCCACCCAGCCCCCAGTCCGAGCCTCAGCTTAGAAGCAAAAATGATCCCTAGTCACTTTTGCTTATTGCAGTGCTGCATTCAAAATGGCACCCATGACCCTTATCATTAGGAGTCAAGCCGCCAAATAAGGGAAAATGAAATTGTCTAAATTGTAAAGCTCTAGTATGATTCATTTTAATGAATTGATGAAATTTGTTTTTATTTTATATGCTACTTTCTATTGCAAACTGCTCTGATTCAATATTCTTTTGAAGGCAGTTAAGCAAGTTTTTATAAATAAATAAATGTTGATAAATGTGATACTGAAAGGGAAGATTTATATTTAAAATGAGATGAAATGGAAGCTTTGCAGTAAGAGAATTGAGTGACAATGACTGTTCAGAGCAAACTGTGGGGAAGAAAATGCTCTTTGAGTAAATGTGACTGCAGTGTCTGAATAATCACATAAATAGATTTGCAAATGAAAAAGGACATTTATGTTTATAATCAGCAATGACAGCTGAAACTAATGTTATCTCTTAAATGTGAAAGAAAGAGAGCTGTGCAGTGCCAAGCCAGACTCTTTACAAGCAAACTTGCAGATTTAAAGGCATAAAATAATTTTTATGTATTCGAAAATAAGGAAGACTCCTTGACTGTGAATGTGAAACTAAACATGGCCAAAACGGAGCTTATCTTTCCCCCAAAACCCACCTCCCCCCTTCTTTCCTTCCCTTTACCGTGGATAGCACTGTCATCCTCCCTCTCTCCTCGGCTGGCATCCTTGGGTTATCTTTGACTCTTCTCTCTCTTTCTCTGCACATATCTAGTAGCTATCTAAAACCTGTTGTTTCTTTCTCTATAATATCAGCAAAATTCATCTCTTCTCAGAACGCACTACCAAGATCCATATTCACTTTCTCATCACCTTCTGTCTAGACTATAGTAACTTGCTCCTGACTGATCTCCCATGAATCATCTATTTCTCCTTCAATCTGTTGAAAAGTCAGCTGCACAGCTAATTTTCCAGTGTCGCTAAACGCACATAATCCTTCTTCACAAATCGCGTCATTGGCTCCCTATTCATTTCCAAATACATTTCAAACTTCTTGTTCTGACCTACAAATGTATTCCTTCTGTGGCTTCTCACTAGTACTCCTCTCTCATCTCTCCCTACACCCCTCTCCAGCAACTCCGCTCAGCAAATAAATCACTTTTATCTATGCCATTCTCTTCTACTGCCAAATCCAGATTGTTCTTTCCACCTTGCTGTACCATATGCCTGGAATAGACTACCTGAGTCAGTACGTCAGGCACTATCCATGGTCTGTATTCAAATCCAGGATAAAAACTCATCTCTTTGAAGCTGCTTTTGGATCCTATGCCTCTTATTCTCCTGTCTACACCCATGTGTATTTTTTTTTTTTAATATTTAAATTTTTTTTATTGTCAACATTTCCATAGCACATCTGATTACAAGAAATCACAGCTGATCAACATTTATATCTTAACAATCTGGTGACGAATATGTCAAAATGTGTGCCTTTGAGTCAGTCCTGACTCCTGGTGACCCAGAAGCTCCTGGGTTTTCTTGGCAATGTCACCGGAAGTAGATTGCCAGGCCTTTCTTCCGAGGCAATGGAGGTGTAAGCATATATTCAAAACATATGTCTAGTAGGATACTTTATACATCACTCTCGCCCTGTCAAAGTGCCCTTACACACCAATCAGCAGAAAATGTCTTGTGCCTCTCTCTTCCAGATTGAAATCGACATTTAAAGAAGTTGTACAAGTGCTGGGTGGCAAAAGCAAGCTATCATTAATATCATGGGCTTCTAAAAGCCCCAAAGAATTAACAGAACAAGATAACAATATCTTTCAAGCCTATATTTACTATCGTACCTTTTATCTCAACATGTTTTTACTATCCTCTTAGTTGACCTCAATAAACAATTGAGACTCTAATGCGTCTTCCAACTGTTCTTTTATAACCAACCTTGTTTGAGAGAATTATATATATATATATCATATTAGACCTCCCGCCAACCCCAAGATCACCCCCCTAACATAAGCAATATTATGTTACCCCTCTTTTCCCCTCCCCCTCTTCCCCCACCTACCCTCCTTTCCCCCCCCCCTCCCCCCCTATCCAGAGGCATCTCAACTTCAAATATTCCAGGATAGAAAGCCACAACTCGTTAAACTTCTCTTGCTTCCGGCGTCTCACTGCTTTCAACTGCTCCATCACAGCAATCCGACGCAGCCTGCTCTTCCATTGCTCCACGCCCGGTAACTGGACCTGCTTCCATTATTTATTTTATTTATTTATTTAACATTTCTTCTATACCGCGCTATTTAGATCAGTGCGGTTTACATTCAACATCAACTATACAACGCAGGCACTCTGAGTTGTATTTACAATGAACGGGGAGATCAACTTGGAAGTAACTGGGGGAAACTATCTACATCGTATTTACACTGGTACCTACTTTCAGGCAGGGTCTATCTACATCTTATTTACACTGGGTGCCTAAATTCTATTTCAGGGAGTACTGTTGGGAGACCAAGCTGATTATCCTTTTTCATGCTGGGTCTGATTAGTTAGGTGCAGTGGGTGATTGTCTGAGGAGCACCATGCATGTTTACTATGGCTGGATTTGGGGTAGTATATAGTGAACAGATGATGCTTTAATGCCTTCCTGAAGTGGGTTAGGTCGGTGATGTTCCGAATATAAGTGGAGAGGGCATTCCATGCTCTAGGTGCGTAAATCGTAAAGGCCCTATTCGTTGTTGCTTTTGTGCATTTCGTCATTGCTTTTGGGACATCTAGGGTGTTTTACATTGTGGGTCTTCTGTTTCTGTTATGTGGTACGTTGTGTATCATCTTGCTGATGGCTGTGGGGGTCCAAGTGTTTAAGGCTTTGAAGGTCAGGGTTAGTACTTTGTAGAGGGTTCTTGCTTGAACAGGTAACCAGTGGAGGTTCATCAAGACTGGAGTTATATGCTCTCTCCGTGAAGCTCCTGTTAGTACTCTCGCGGCAGTGTTCATTGCGAGTTGGAGCGGTGCTAGTGTTGCTTGAGGGAGACCGTGTAGAATTACGGTGGCATAGTCGAAATGTGGTAATATTAATGCTTGATAGATTGATCGATAGTCGCTGAAGTTGAGTAGTGGTCGTAGGTGTTTTAAGGTCCTTATTTTCAGATATACTGTTTTTACGGTGTTTTTTATGTGGGTTTTCAAGTCCAGCTGTTGGTCCAGTGTAACGCCAAGGTAGCGGATTGTGGGCTTAGTTTTCAGTTCTGTGTTGCCGATTTTTAAAGAGGGTGGAGGGGTGAAGCTCTGGTTCCTTGAAATAGAAAGAACATCTGTTTTGCTGTAGTTGATTCGCACGTTTTGCGTGTTGAGCCAGTCTGCTACTGCCTCAAAACAACTTGTTAGAGGGGAGAAGTCTGGTTGGTCGGTCCTGAATGGGATGTATAGCAGGATATCGTCTGCGTAGGCCAGACAGTTGACCTTGAACGAGCGTACTAGGGTGCATATGGGCTGCATGTAGATGTTAAACATCAATGCAGATAGTGACGAACCCTGTGGCACACCCTGGTTTTGCAAAAATGATTCTGAGGTCGTGGAGCCAGACCTTACATGTTGCCATCTATTAGTCAAGTACGATTTGCACCAGTCTAGAGCAGTTCCTTGTATTCCTTTCTCGCTGAGGCATTGTAAGAGGATCTCGCGGCTCACCGAGTCGAAGGCCGCTGCGATGTCCAGGAAGATGAGGGCGAATCCTTGGTGAATTTTGTCAATTCCAGAGACTAGGTTGTCAAATAGGGTGGTGAGGAGGGTTTCCACCCCGTGTGCTTCTCTGAACCCATGTTGGGATGGATCCAGTGGGGATTCAGTTTCAATATGCTGTTGAATTTGGCGCTGTACTATCTTTTCGATTACTTTGGCAAGCATGGGGATACTTGAAATTGGTCTGTATGATTCCACTTTCGTTGGGTCCAGCCTGTTATTCTTCAGTAGTGGTCTTCCATGCCCTAGCAATTTCACTCCGAGCTGCCTGGATACACGCCCGTATGGGGCGTTCCATTTTCTTACTTCTCTTAGCAGGCCATATCCCCAACAACCCCAAACCCATATCCAATTCCAGTTGTTCCCCAAATAATCCCTGTATTTGCTCATTCACCATTTTCCAATATAATTGCACCCTTGGACAGCCCCACCAGATATGCAGGAATGACCCCCCATTTCCACAGATTCGCCAGCACCGATCAGACACCACGGGAAACATCCTATGCAGCCGCTCCAGGGTATAATACCATCGATACAGCAACTTATAGGATGTCTCCTGGATCGTAACCGACAAAGCTTGTCGATTAATATTCACATATATCCTCCTCCAAGCCTGCTCCCCTAATTCCCTACCCAAATCCTTTTCCCATTCAGTCTGGTGGGAAAACTTCCTCCTGCCCCCCCCTCCCCAGACCACGATACAATTTATTTATTTATTTATTTATTTAACAGTATTTCTAAACCGCCTTATCTTAATAATCAAGGTGGTATCACAGCAAGCAATCAGGTAAAGTGTGTGTGTTGTACATGCAGTGAGGATGAAACTTAGTTGAGTGAGGGCTGTGTTGGGTGCTTGATTTGTTTGAGCTATGTACAAGGTGGGCTATTTACAGTGGTGCTAAAAACACATTTTATATACATACAGTTGTTTAGGAGGATTGGAGTGCTGTTATCCATTCTCTTAGGCTATGTGATGTGACCATAGTGCTCTGTGAACAGCATGGTTTTCAGTTGTTTTCTGAAGTCTTTGAGGTCTGGAGTTGCCCTTAGATCGTCCGGTAGATTGTTCCATATTGTTGGAGCAGCCATGGAGAGAGCTCTGTCTGTTGTGTCCTTGCGTGTGTGCTTGTATTCATTTGGGGTACTGACTCGGTTGCGTGTTTGACTTCTTCTAGGACGTGCGCTGGTTTCCGGTTGTATGAGCGTGTGGAGGCTGTTGGCTGATGTGTGCTCTTTTATCTTAAATAGGTTTATGATGGTCTTGTATCTGATGCGAGCACTGATTGGGAGCCAGTGTAAGTCCTTTAATGTAGGTGTGATGTGCTCCTGCCTAGCGGCTCCGGATATGATTCGAGCTGCAGTGTTTTGTGCCAGCTGGAGTGGTTTGAGAGCTTGTTTTGGTAGTCCAAGGTATATCGGATTGCAGAAGTCCAGTATTGGGGTTATCAGTGCTTGACAGACGGTACGGAAGTGTTCTGGAGCGAGGAGTGGTTTCAGTCTCCTGATGATTCGCATCCTGTAGTAGGCCTTTTGTATTGTTTTGTCTATGTGTGGTTTGAGGTTGAGTTTACTGTCCAGAGTAACCCCAAGGTATCTCACCTCTGATCTTATCGGTATCGTGGTGCTTTGTATCTTTATGTTTGGTGGGTGTATGAAGCTTTGGTTCCGAGTGATGATTAAAGCTTCGGTCTTGTTGTAGTTTATTGCGAGGTTGTTGTTTTGGCACCACTTCGCCATTTGGGTAAGGCAGTCTGTTATCTTAGAGAAGTCCGGGTTGTCGATTGATATCGGGGAGTATACCATGATGTCGTCTGCGTATATTGTGTATTGGATGTTGTTCTCTTTCATAATGTTGCATATTGGTTGGATGTAGATGTTAAAAAGGAGTGCTGAGAGTGCGGATCCTTGCGGTACTCCTTGTTGTACGTTTATGGGTCGGGAGGTGTCATGTCCCACCTTGACCTGTAGCTGTCTTTCGGTTAGGTACGAGTGGAACCATTTCAGAGTGGTACCGTGTATACCAGTGTTCTTTAGTCTCTCCAGGAGCATATTGTGGTCAACTGTGTCGAAAGCTGAGGAGATGTCGATGAAGATCATTATAATTCCATTCCTGGTGTTGTCAATTATTCTTATGATGCTGTCGAAGAGGTAGATCAGTAGGGTTTCGACTCCATGGTTGGGACGAAATCCGTGTTGGTTGTCGTCGAGAGTTCCGTGTTCGTCAATGTGTTCCTGAAGTTGTAGTTGAACCGTCTTTTCGATTATTTTTGCGAGGAAGGGTATGCTGGAGATTGGTCGGTATGCTGCTGGGTCCTTTTTGTCGAGAGTAGTTTTCTTTGTGATTGGTCTTACTGAGGCAAGCTTTAATTGCTGTGGCATGAGTCCTTGAGTGAGTGAGTTGTGTACCATTTTATGAATGGTTGGTATGAGGCTTGATTTGGTGGCTTTGACCCATGACACTGGGCAAGGGTCTGTAGGAGCAGTGCTTGTGTTGATTGTGGAGATGATGTGGGATATCTGTTCTTTTGAGGGTGAGTAGAATGTGCCCCAGGTTTTGGGGTGTACGTTCGTTCTGGTGGTTCCACTGGGTGTTGTGCGCTCTGTGGAGTGAAATTTGTCTTTGATGTGGTCGGCGAATTTCTGTGGATCCACTTGTATTTCTCTTTCTGCTGCTTGCTCTTTTGTCAGGGTTTTTACTATTTCGAAAAGTTCTCTGGGTTTGTTGATGGAAGAATTTATCAGGTTTGTGTGGAATTCTCTCTTTGATTGGTTGATGTGTTCATTGTATTGTTTTTGCTTTGTTAGGTAAAGATGTTGGTCGGAAGTAGTTTTGTTTTTTCTCCATCTCCGTTCAATTTTCCTGAGCTCCCTCTTTTCCTGTCGTATTTTTGCTGAGTACCATGGTTTGTTTTGTCTCTTGTTGTGGTGTTGATTCTTGGTCCTGTCAACGGATGGTTTGGCGGCGTTAGCTAGAACGCTGTTCCAGTTGGAAACTTGTTCCTCCAGGTCCTCTGAGTCAATGTTCAAGTGTTGTATTGTGTCCTGTATGAATTCGTCCTTGTCAAAGGACTTGAATCGTCTTTGTGTGTGTGGGATGTTCGCTCTTTCGCTTGTCCGGTCTTCTTGTGATTGCAGTTTCGTCTCGATTAAGTAATGGTCAGACCATGGTACTGGGGTGATGGTGGGTGTAGAGATTAGGTCTCTTGAAGTTAGGTAGTTTGATGCGAAGATGAGGTCTGGGGATGATCCAAGTCTGTGTGTTGGTGCATTGACTATCTGTGTGAATTGAAGTGAGGTCATTGCCTGAAGGAAGGCCTCTGCATCTTTTGTATTGGCGGACTTAAGGTTGAAGTCTCCGATTAGTAGTGCTGGTTTGTTGTTTGTTGTTATGGCACAGGCTTCTTCGAGTGTGAAGGCTAGTTCGTCGGGTGGAGCACGGGGTGCTCTGTAGGTTAGGCAGATTGCAATATTCTTGTTCTTGATGCTAATTGTGTTACACTGCTGTGTATCTGTGAGGTTCTGTGTCTTGAACTTGAGTTCTGTTTTTGCTATTATTAGGACTCCTCCTCCACGCTTGTGGGTGCGTGGGCAGTTGTATGCTGAGTAGTTGTTCGGTACTAGTTGGTTGAGTAGTACACTGTCGGTAGGGTTGAGCCATGTCTCTGTGATGCATATTATGTCGGGCTGTCGCTCTTCTATGTGGTCTACCAGAGTGTGTATCTTGTTGCAGACGGATCTGGCGTTTATGAGCTCAATTGTTGTTGTCTTTGTGGAAGAGGTTGTTGCTACATGTGCTTCCTTTGAGCCGGTGTTGGGGTTTGATTTGTGTCTGTTTGGTCTCTTTGCTTGGGAGGTTGCGAGTGTCTCTTTGTGTGTGTGTTGTGGACCGAGATATGGCAGTGCAGTTGGGGGGTACCATGGTGTGTTTGTTTGGGGGTAGTGGAGGTGTGTGGTCGGTGGGAGGAGTTGTGTGACTAGAAGGTATAGAGGGAGGAAGTATGTGGTGTGCATGTTGGTAGTTTGTGATGTTCTGATAGGGTGACGCCTGTCTCCTTAGGTCTTCGTCTGTTGTTTGCTTTTGGGGAGAGCTGTACTTGTTGCGGGAGCTTGTCCCGGGGATGTGGAGCTGGATCTGTTGCGGTGCGGGAGCCTGTCCCGTGGAGGGAGCCTGTCCCGTGGATGTGGAGCTGGATCTGTGGCGGTGCGGGAGCCTGTCCTGTGGATGTGGAGCTGGATCTGTGGCGGTCGCCTTGGTGCAGGAGCCTGTCCTGTGGAGGGAGCCTGTCCCGTAGATGTGGAGCTGGATCTGTGGCGGTCGCCTTGGTGCAGGAGCCTGTCCTGTGGAGGGAGCCTGTCCCGTGGATGTGGAGCTGGATCTGTGGCGGTCGCCTTGGTGCGGGGGCCTGTCTCGTGGATGTGAAGCTGGATCTGTCGCGGTGCGGGAGCCTGTCCCGTGGAGGGAGCCTGTCCCGTGGAAGTGGAGCTGGATCTGTGGCGGTGCGGGAGCCTGTCCTGTGGATGTGGAGCTGGATCTGTGGCGGTCGCCTTGGTGCGGGAGCCTGTCCCGTGGAGGGAGCCTGTCCCGTGGATGTGGAGCTGGATCTGTGGCGGTCGCCTAGGTGCAGGAGCCTGTCCTGTGGAGGGAGCCTGTCCCGTGGATGTGGAGCTGGATCTGTGGCGGTCGCCTTGGTGCAGGAGCCTGTCCCGTGGAGGGAGCCTGTCCCGTGGATGTGGAGCTGGATCTGTGGCGGTCGCCTTGGTGCGGGGGCCTGTCTCGTGGATGTGAAGCTGGATCTGTCGCGGTGCGGGAGCCTGTCCCGTGGAGGGAGCCTGTCCCGTGGAAGTGGAGCTGGATCTGTGGCGGTGCGGGAGCCTGTCCCGTGGATGTGGAGCTGGATCTGTGGCGGTCGCCTAGGTGCAGGAGCCTGTACTGTGGAGGGAGCCTGTCCCGTGGATGTGGAGCTGGATCTGTGGCGGTCGCCTTGGTGCAGGAGCCTGTCCTGTGGAGGGAGCCTGTCCCGTGGATGTGGAGCTGGATCTGTGGCGGTCGCCTTGGTGCAGGAGCCTGTCCCGTGGAGGGAGCCTGTCCCGTGGATGTGGAGCTGGATCTGTGGCGGTCGCCTTGGTGCGGGGGCCTGTCTCGTGGATGTGAAGCTGGATCTGTCGCGGTGCGGGAGCCTGTCCCGTGGAGGGAGCCTGTCCCGTGGAAGTGGAGCTGGATCTGTGGCGGTGCGGGAGCCTGTCCCGTGGATGTGGAGCTGGATCTGTGGCGGTCGCCTAGGTGCAGGAGCCTGTACTGTGGAGGGAGCCTGTCCCGTGGATGTGGAGCTGGATCTGTGGCGGTCGCCTTGGTGCAGGAGCCTGTCCCGTGGAGGGAGCCTGTCCCGTGGATGTGGAGCTGGATCTGTGGCGGTCGCCTTGGTGCAGGAGCCTGTCCTGTGGAGGGAGCCTGTCCCGTGGATGTGGAGCTGGATCTGTGGCGGTCGCCTTGGTGCGGGGGCCTGTCTCGTGGATGTGAAGCTGGATCTGTCGCGGTGCGGGAGCCTGTCCCGTGGAGGGAGCCTGTCCCGAGGATGTGGAGCCGGGTCTGTGGCGGTCGCCTTGGTGCGGGGGCCTGTTCCGTGGGGGGGAGGCGGAGCTTTTATGGAGTGGGGAGGCCGGAGCTTTTATGGAGTGTGTTGTCGAAGAGGGCGTTTGGTAGTGTGTGATGTATTATGTTCTGTGAGGGGTTTACTTGCGGTTTTGCTGTCCTCCACGGTCTGCTCCTCTGTCGGGATCCGTTGGTATGCAGTCGGTGCTGCTGAATTCCTGGGATATTTCCTTCTTTTCGCCTCCGTGCCGCGCCTAAGCGCCACGCCAAAGGGCCCTCTGGCGAGGCCCTCAGGCGCGGGCGCGCCCTGCAGGGACGCCGCTTTTATCCCCGGCAGCTGCTTCTTCTTTCGGGCTCCCACCGCCCGGATTGGGCGGGAGCTGGAGAGGGGGTGGAGACTCCCGGCAGCGGCGTCTCTGCAGGCAGGGACGCCGCTTTTATCCCCGGCAGCTGCTTCTTCTTTCGGGCTCCCACCGCCCGGATTGGGCGGGAGCTGGAGAGGGGGTGGAGACTCCCGGCAGCGGCGTCTCTGCAGGCAGGGACGCCGCTTTTATCCCCGGCAGCTGCTTCTTCTTTCGGGCTCCCACCGCCCGGATTGGGCGGGAGCTGGAGAGGGGGTGGAGACTCCCGGCAGCGGCGTCTCTGCAGGCAGGGACGCCGCTTTTTATCCCCGGCAGCTGCTTCTTCTTTCGGGCTCCCACCGCCCGGATTGGGTGGGAGCTGGAGAGGGGTGGAGACTCCCGGCAGCGGCGTCTCTGCAGGCAGGGACGCCGCTTTTATCCCCGGCAGCTGCTTCTTCTTTCGGGCTCCCACCGCCCGGATTGGGCGGGAGCTGGAGAGGGGGTGGAGACTCCCGGCAGCGGCGTCTCTGCAGGCAGGGACGCCGCTTTTATCCCCGGCAGCTGCTTCTTCTTTCGGGCTCCCACCGCCCGGATTGGGCGGGAGCTGGAGAGGGGGTGGAGACTCCCGGCAGCGGCGTCTCTGCAGGCAGGGACGCCGCTTTTATCCCCGGCAGCTGCTTCTTCTTTCGGGCTCCCACCGCCCGGATTGGGCGGGAGCTGGAGAGGGGGTGGAGACTCCCGGCAGCGGCGTCTCTGCAGGCAGGGACGCCGCTTTTATCCCCGGCAGCTGCTTCTTCTTTCGGGCTCCCACCGCCCGGATTGGGCGGGAGCTGGAGAGGGGGTGGAGACTCCCGGCAGCGGCGTCTCTGCAGGCAGGGACGCCGCTTTTATCCCCGGCAGCTGCTTCTTCTTTCGGGCTCCCACCGCCCGGATTGGGCGGGAGCTGGAGAGGGGGTGGAGACTCCCGGCAGCGGCGTCTCTGCAGGCAGGGACGCCGCTTTTATCCCCGGCAGCTGCTTCTTCTTTCGGGCTCCCACCGCCCGGATTGGGCGGGAGCTGGAGAGGGGGTGGAGACTCCCGGCAGCGGCGTCTCTGCAGGCAGGGACGCCGCTTTTATCCCCAGCAGCTGCTTCTTCTTTCGGGCTCCCACCCTCCAACCCTCTCGAACTCTCCCATCCCTGCCAAAATGCTACCCTGTCATCCTGAACCCCCTCCCATGATTCCTGGATCCTCTTCTGGGTCAGAAAATGCTTAACTTGAAGGTGTGGAAAGAAGTCCCCCCCCCCCCTCAATTGGTATTTCACCCGAAGCTCCGGGAAGGGAATCAGTTCTCCCTCTTCTATGAAACGCTCAAAAGTATCCAGTCCCACGCCCCCCCCCCCCCACCGCCAAAATACCCCCTCTCTACCCGGGTCGAACTCGGGCGTCGCCCTCACTAGGGCCAACAATGAAAAATAAGCCCCTGGGGCAAAGTGAGCATTAGCCTTGCGCCACTGCGTGACCAGGTGTCCCATATACAGATTCTCCCGCCACCGCCCCTTGGGAAGTTTACCAAATATCCAGGGCAAGTATTTCAAGTTGGTCCCCCCAGCCCAGTATTGCTTAATCTCCCGAAACCTTTTCGGAACCCCCCCTCCCCCATATCCCTCCACTCAAAAACCTGGCGCAATTGGGCAGCTGCATAATACCGAGTTACATCGGGCACCCCTAGTCCTCCCCCCTCCCTGCTCTTGTACAGAACCCTTCTACTCACCCTTGGGCGACTATTCCCCCACACAAAAGCAAAGATCTGATTCTGCAATTGATGCAATTCCTGACATGGTATACCTACTGGCAATGTTTGAAACAAGTATAGCAAACGCGGGACCAGGTTCATCTTTAGAACTGTCATCCTCCCCAACCAGGACAACTCTACTCCTTTCCAGCAACTCATATCCTTCCTCAACTGCGCAAACAATGGAGGATAATTTGCCCCATACATCCCTAACGGATCAGCAGTAATCTGAACACCCAGATATTTTATAGATCTACTTGCCCACCGAAACGGGAAGGAACCCTGCAGACTCTCAATAACCCGGGGCCGTAACGAAATTGACATAGCCTCCGTTTTATCCCAGTTATCTTTAAATCCCGAAAGGGCTCCATAATCCGTAAGCTCCCTCATCAGCACAGGAAGAGAGACCACCGGCTGAGTCAGGGTAAAGAGTACATCATCCGCGAACAGTACCATCTTATGCTATATTGTCCCGACTCCAACTCCCTTGATGTCTGGAACCGACCGGATCCTAGCAGCCAGCGGCTCCATAACCAAGGCAAAAAGCAGCGGGGACAAAGAGCATCCCTGAAGGGTACCACGCCCCAGGGGAAAGAACTCCGAATAACCTCCATTCACACACACCGCCGCTGCCGGTGAGGCATATAAAGCCTTTATCCATGTGCGAAATTTAGGGCCCAGTCCGACATGTTCCAATACCACCTGCAGGAAATCAAAACTGACCCTGTCAAACGCCTTTTCAGCATCAATCAAGAGAAACATAGCCTGCTGTGCCTCCTGCCTCGCCAGCCACCCCAGTTGAAACACCTGTCGTATCCCGTCCACCGTGTGTCTCCCCACTATAAACCCAGATTGGTCCGGGCGTATCAAGCCTGGCATAAGCGGAGCCAATCTCGTAGCCAACACCTTTGCCAGTATCTTAACATCTATATTCAACAACGATATGGGACGATAGGAACCGCAGACCGCTGGGTCCCTCCCCGGTTTGGGAATCACCACTATAGCCGCTTGACTCATTGATGTCGGCAGAGCCTCCCCCCTCAAAACGGCATTAAACACTCTAGTCAGAATAGGGCCCAACAAGTCCGCCAGCTTCTTGTAGAATAAATCCGAGAATCCATTGAGCCCCGGTGCCTTGCCAGGAACCAGTAGCCTAATGGCATCCAGCACCTCCTCCAGTGCAATATCCTCCTCCAACCCTTCCCCCTCTAAATCCCACACCTTCGCGCTTCCATACCCCCCATTCTGTAAGTACTTCCTAATTGTGTCACCCTCCCGGGGGGTATCCGCAGTATACAAATCCTTATAATAGTCCCGGAACCTCTCTCGAATATCTCTATTTTTAAACAGCAGCTTATCTTGTGGCCCTTTAATTTTTGCAATAGCCTGCCGTTGCCTTTGGATCTTTAGCTTATTACACAAAAGGCGACTGGACTTGTTATCGAATTCATAATAACGCTGGCCCACCCTCTCCAGGTGATGAGAAACCCTTTCCAACTGAAGTGCATTGAGTTGCCGTCGAGTCTCCTCGACTTGCCCTCGCAGGAGAACTCCCCCCCTTTGCTTATGGGCCCTCTCCAATTCTGCCAATCGCTCCGTCAGGCGACAAATCTCCTCCTCCCGTTTCCGCTTCCTTTGCGCTCCCATCTGGACCAGGTGCCCCCGTACTACCGCCTTCAGGCCATCCCAGAGCCCACCCGTGGAGACCTCCCCCATGTCATTCAACTCCATATATTCCGTTACCACCTTCTGCAACTTCTGCTCCACACCCTCTCCCTGTAGAAGATAATCATTCAATCTTCAGAAGGTGCGCTTCCCCTCTTCCCTAGTTGATCCGGGGCATGATCAGACCAAGTGACCACTCCTATAACTGTCTTATCCAAAGCCTCCCTCCAATAACCATCCCCCAGCAAATAATCTATTCGGCTGTAAGAGTCGTGGACTGCCGAGTAAAATGTAAAGTCCCTTGCCAAAGGGTGGGCCACCCTCCATAGATCCTCTAATCCAAAGTCCTTCAGCCACTTCTGAAATTGTCTCCCCCCTCCCTCATCCCCCTTCCTCTTCCCCTCCCTCCCATCCAACGCTATATTACAGTCCCCCCCACCAAGAGCCTCCCCTGAGTTTTCCCACCTAGCCATTTACCCATCTCCTCCCAGAACCCCTGTTGTGCCACATTCGGGCCATACACAGACATTAATGTCACTTGCTCCCTCCCTAACTCCCCCAGAACTACCACTGCCCTGCCATCTGATTTCCTATACACCCTCCCAACCACAAAAGGAACATCATGCCTGATGAAGATTGCCACCCCTGCCTTCTTCCGCCCCCCTCCTCCGCTGCAAAGAAACCCTGGTACTTCCCCGAACTCAAAAACCTCTCATCCCCTTCACGCATATGTGTCTCCTGTAGGAAAGCCACCTGCCAATTCTGGCTCCACAGCTCATTCCACATTAGTTTTCTTTTCTGTGGCGAATTCAATCCTCTCACATTCAAACTACCTACTTGCAGGCCAGTAGCCATAACCACCATCTGTGCCCCCTCCTACCCCCAAAGCTCACCTTCAATGCCCCTCCCCACCCCAAGCACACAGAGCTCCACTCTGCCCCCCTTGGACGCTCCATCCCCCATCTCTCAGCACTCCCCTCAATGACCCTATCAGACCCTCCTCCCCCCCCCTCCCCACCTTAACAGCATTGACCCCAGTGTACTCATGGGCCAGCAACTCGTTAGGCAAAAGAAGGCCCTCTCCCCTTCCCCCCTTCCCCCCATAGCTGAGACGTACCTCTCCCATCTCAACACTCCAGCCCCTTAACCCCTTCACCATCCTAAGGATCATGTCCAAAGCAACAATGTCCACTCATAAGTATCACATAGTTCCGGATGCAGTTCCTCCCGCGGACTCTCCTTGGCCCACCTCGCCGGACTTTCTCCGCAGGCGCTGACCCTTTACCAGGACTCTCTCCCATCCCGGATGTGCTCCTTTACTCCCCATCTGGCCCGCTACCTTCGCCACCTCTGGAAAATGAGAAGCCCTCTCCTGCTTCAAAGTCTTCCATGCCTCTGCCTCCGTTTGCACCCGATGTCCGCGGCCATTTATATCCAATAACAAGGCAAAAGGAAACAGCCACCGATACTTCATTTTCTTGGCCCGCAGGTACTGTGTGACCTGCCTCATGTCTCGATGCCTCTGCAAAGTCCCAGCCGAAAGGTCTTGATAGAGCTCCACCTTTTGGCCCTCCCAGGTGAAGCCTTTCCTGGCTGCGGCAGCTCTCATCACCTTTTCCTTCACTGCAAATGATGCGAGGCACGCCACAATGTCCCACGGCTGTCCCCCTCTCGCCGGGCCCAGCGCTCGAGGCGCTCTCTCCACCACAACATCCGCTCCATCTGCCATGGCTTCCCCACTTTGCATCAGAAAGTGGCATACCTTCTGGACCACCGCTGTCGCGTCTGCAAACTCCTCCGTCTCCAGCAGACCCCTCAGGTGCAAGTTGTTACGCAGGGAGCGGTTTTCAAGATCCTCCAGCTTATCTTTCGAAAGAGACTGTTCTTCTTGAAAACACTTCAACTGGGCCTCCATTTCTCTCCGCCTGTCGGTCCACATGTTCCTCCAGCGATTCCACTCTATGACCGAGCTCCCTTACATCCTCTTTTATGCTTGCCAGCGTCTCTTTGAGATCTCCCCTCGTGGCAACAATCTCTCTCTTTAACGATCGCATCCAGCCCCATATATCTCCTCGAGTGCAGCCTTCATCCGCTCGTTCCAATTCTTCTTCCGACTCCTCTCCCGACGCCATGTGCTCCGGCGAATCTCGGGTTTTCTGCTCGGCGTTACCAGCGTATGGGGACTTAAATTTGGCCAATTTCTTTCGCACCGACATCTCCGCCAGACTCGCACTCTCCAGACACCAACTTTTTATTTCCTTAGATGGGGTAAAAGTTGCACTTTTCCTCCTAATTACTGTGTCTCGATGGAAGCTCAAAAGTTAAGTTGCCATCACCCGGGTGACGTCACTTCCTCCACCCATGTGTATTTTAATGATTTCCTGTAAGTATTCCCTAGTCCCCTGTTGTTCTATTTGTCTGTTTTAGTAGATTGTAAACTCTCTTGAACAGGGGCTGTATTTTATGTATATGTGTATAGCAATACCTATGCCTAGTAGCAATATATAAATGATAAGGAGTAGTAAGAAAGGTGTGTGTGAATGGAAATGAGGTGTGAATGCAAGCAAACAGAAAGTTGCTATTCCATTGTCTCCAGCTCTGTGATAAAATTCTGGGGAAAGCTGATAATGGATCAGAATTTATTTACCAGAAACATACTGAGAGCTGTGCTTGAGTGACAGAGTGAATGTAAATGAAAAGAGTGAGAGAGTTGAGCTGGTTTGAGATTCAGATAGGGATATATTAATTATTGGGGTTATTTTAGAAGAGATGAACGTGAGATGGACATCCCAAGAAGGCAATGTAGAGGTTAGAAAGGCAGGGATGCACAAATGGCAATTTGAGAACCATGCAGATCTGAATGTTTCCATAGATGCCATGTCCAAGTTTGGCTGTCCAAGGATGGGCATGTTGGAGGCATTCTGGAGCACAGCCAAGATGTATTTTGCATAATGTTCGAAACATCCTGGGTGCAGCAGCCAGATGTTTTGGCCTATACCACCTATAAATAACGAATAGTTAGGAGACTTTGCTGGCCTTGCTGACTGCAAATGCGATTGTGTCTGGAGGAGTGTGTAGCGAGAATAGTCTGTCATTCTTGTCTACTGAGTACCGTATAGTGTGAAACCCTGGTGTCTCTGCTGTGCCACCCACCCCTCTGTTAGTGCCTTCTGTTGCCCTAGGAAGCTCCTTGTTGTTAGCCCTCAACAGATCCCCTTTCCCATCCCTAGGCCTTCGGCCACTCCCTCCGTAACCGGCTATATACCCCTGTCTCACCTCACTTTCATGTACCATTACTCCACCTTTGTTTGTCCGAGCTGTGGCAATGTGAGTTTGTGTGTGCTTGTGTTTGTTGGCATGCAAGAGCAGAGGTGTGCATGTAGACAGTTGCATGGGTCAAAGTCAATCCATCTGTATCCCTGTGTATCTGTGTCTCACTGAGCACAGAGCACTGTGTATTGGTGGAGGTAGCACAAGGGGTGAAAGTGATGGGTCCGAATGGGTGTAGATGCTGGGTGTCCAATGATGGTGCTGGTGGGAGCCTAAGGGTGCTGGTGGTGGGTAAAAAAGGGTACTGATGGTGGATATACAATATGGATAATGTGAACCAATGGTTTGCAGGAGGAGAACCACAGGGTGCACAGGAGAGAAAGGAGAGGGCACCCCTAACAGTGGATTTATCGGGCCAGAATCCAATTTCTAGAGCTGATGGATGAGCAGTGCCTGATGCGCTTCAGATTTGATAGCCATACCCCAGCTATGTCTGGAGGTGAAGCGTCTCCTCCGCTCTGCCACACAGAGAGGCTAACCCATCCCAGTCCACATGAAGATAACTACAGCCCTAGCATTCCTAGCTACTGGCAGCTTCTAGTCTGTGCCTGCAGCTATGGAAGGCATCTGCCAATTGGCAATGTCATTTTCAATGTCAGTTTCTTGCATTGTTCTTCACCAGAATTGTAGACTGTACATAAAATGCAAGGGTGCCAATAATGTTGACCACAACTGTATGCGTCTCAACATAATACAGCAGTGGCAACAGACTATGCTGCAGTTCCATCAGCTGGCACATTTTCCTGTGATGTTGGGTGTCAGACTGTACACATAGCCCCCCCCCCCCCCCCCCCCCACAAAGGACAAAGGAAGCAACACACAGGAATAGGAAGGCATTCACTCTATGAATATGCAGGTGGTCTGCAATGCTGAGGGTGAAATAACAGATGTCTTTCACCTCTGTAGACAAGCAGAATGCACTGTAATATGAGGTGGGGACTACTCTGACAAGCATTAATAAACTCCCCATGTTTACTTCTCTTGCATGAGACAGAGGATACCTTCTGAGGAGGTGACTAATTACCTCCATTTTAGCACCCTGGAATGAGGAAGAGGAGTGCTACAGCTGTTCACGCTGAACCACCAAGGCAAACGTCAAGAGGACATTCAGCCATCTGAACACCAGGTTCGGATGCCTAGAAAGGACGGGGTGAACTCCTCTACAGCCTCCAGAGAGTCTGTGAGATCTTTATGGCATGTTGCATAATCTAGCACTGAGGAGGCGCCAGTCCTTGCCCTCGGAGAACCAAATGGTGGATGTAGATACTGAAGAGGGGCCTGCCATGGCCCAGGATGAAAATGAGCAGCCATATAGACAAGGCTATATCACCAGAAAACAGCTCATCGAGACTCATGTCATATGAAGGTAAGCCTTTATTGCCATATAGCTTAAGATAGCTAAAGACAGGTTGTGATATAACAATCTTTATTGCCATATAGCTTAAGTAAAGACAGATCAGGTTCCTCCACTATCTGCCCCATACCTAACCACATGGCCCACATACAAAATGCATTGTATCACACCTACATCCCACCATCACCACTTGCACCCCATCTCAACCATGTAAGGCTCTCAACACACCCAGCAAACTCTCCCTTCTCTGCCCCCCTACTACCCTCCCTTCCAGCAAAAGACAGGTTGTGATATAACAAACTGCCAACAGCACTGTCAGCCTGCTAACAGGAGCCACAGGTCCACGGATAAGCCATTGTAGATTCCAAGATATCTGGAGCTGCCCCTTACACACAGGCTAGACACATGGGGCCGACAGAGCTATTATGTTCGCCACCCCATCCCTTACCTCTTCCCCGTGTGTCCTGCCCTTGACTGCTTGGGAGGGACTGTGGAGCGATAGTTGAGCCTTCATCACTGATGGAACTGGAACCAGAAGTGTCTGTATCCTCTTCCACCTCTCCCCCACCACCCCTTTCCTTGGCACCATGGAAGTCTGGGAAGGGTGGAGGGGTTCTTGTACTGCAGGGGAGTGAACCCAGTACTATTTATTTTATTTTATTTTTTTCTTCTTTATTTTTCTTTTTCCACCTTTATTATTTTTAATCAATGTCTTTGTGTGTATGTGTATATATATATATATATATATGTATATATATATACAAGGTGTGACAAAAAAGAAACGAGACTGTGGCAGCCACGCCCATTACTCAATGCCAGTTGGCTAACCGCTTATGTCACTGTGTTGTGCAACATCTCGCCACTATTCTGCTCTAATATTTTTCATCTCTCTCACGCTGTTTTTCTTTTTCAGGATTTTTTTGTAGCACACTGCTCCATCGCTTTGTCACGCAACTGGAGGTGGCAGAAATATGGAGCAAAGAATCAACTTGAAATTCCTGGTTAAGTTGGAGAAGGGCCCAACTGAGTGTCTCCAACTTCTCCAAAAGGATTATGGAGAAGATGCAATGTCAAGGCACCGAGTCTTCAAGTGGCACAAATGCTTCAAGACTGGCCGCGAGGAGGTGGAGGATGATCCCAAGTCAGGATGGTCTTCCACGACAAAGATGGCTGAGAACATTGACAAAGTGAACCAGCTGGTGTGGAGTGATCACAGATTGACGATGCGGATGAAAGCTGAGGAGCTCAGCCTGAATAGGGAGTCAGTGTGGACCAACTTAGTGCAGGAGCTGGGGATGTGTGCGCCAAGATGGTGCCCAAGCTTTTATTGGATGACCAGAAGGAGCACCGGGTCAGTGTTTGTCGAGACTTGCTAGAGAAGATCAGAGAAGATCCAGAGTTCGTTGGCCAAGTCATCACAGAAGACGAGACTTGGGTCTTCCAGTACGAACCTGAAAGCAAGAGACAGAGCCTGCAGTGGAAGACATGACTGTCACCCAGACCCAAGAAGGCGCACGTCCAAATCAAGGTCATGCTGATCGCATTCTTTGACCAGAAGGGAGTGGTCCATCATGAGTTTGTGCCTGAGGGTCAGACAGTCAACCAGCACTTCTACCAGCAGGTCCTCAATCGCCTCCATGACTGAGTTCAGCGCATCAGGCGGGTTCTGTGGAGAAACAAGTCATGGCTGCTCCACCAAGACAACGTGCCTGCACACGCCGCGCTCAGTGTGAGGCAGTTCTTGGCCAACAAAGAGATCACAGTTCTCGACCACCCTTCTTATTCCCCAGATCTCGCATCGTGCGACTTCTGGCTCTTCCCCAGGCTGAAGACTGTGCTCAAAGGAACTAATTTTGCCTCTGTAGAAGAGATCAAGGCCACTGTGATGAGGGAGCTGAGGGATCTCAAGGAGGAGAACTTTACAGAGTGCTTCTGTACGTGGCAGAAGCGAATGCAGAAGTACCTTAACTCAGGGGGGGATTACTTTGAAGGGGACAATGTGTAATTTCTCTGTAGATTTTGTAATAAAATATTTATGGGACAGTCTCGTTTCTTTTTTGTCACACCTCGTGTGTGTATATATATATATATATATATATACACACATATATACACACACACACACAAATATATATGTTGTCTAAATTACTTTTGTAAACCGCTTTGCTGACATGGGTTAAAAGCAGTATAAACAGTAATAAAATAAACCATAAACCATATGTTGGATGGTTGTAGTGGGTGACTGGGCATGGCTAGATTTGTGCTGTCTGCCACTTCTGTTTCTGGTATGGGTACTGAAACAATGTGTACTGACACTGAGCCCAAGGGATGGCAACTCAGTATGAGAGGCAGGTAGCCTTAGCTGATCCATGTAGCCTCTCAGGGCCTGTCAGCAGGGCTGGACCATCCATTAGGTGAACTATGCTGTTGCCTAGGGCGGCAGATCCTGATGGGCAGCATCATTGAACCTCCTTCCCCCTGGGAAGCAGCAACTGAACTGTGCTTCAGCAGGCTTTAAAATGTCCACATGCATGCATGCATTTCCGGCCTGCGGCTCCTGCCCCCTCCAAAGAAATTGTGTCAGAAGGGAACAGGAACAGCAGGTTGTGAGCACGCATGCATGTGGGCACTTTAACTCCTGATGCAGCACTGAAGCAGTGGTTCTGCCCTTGAACGCGGGGGGGGGCAGGTGTCATGGAGGGTCTGCTTAGGGCGGAAGAAAACCTCGGGCTGCCACTGCCTGTTGGAGTGCATGCAGCTTTGCCAGGTGAACATGGGCATAATCTCTCTCTACTTCCAGGGACTGGCACATGATGTTGAGCTACTCACAATGAATTCGGAGATACTTGACATTTTGCTGCAGTAGATGTTCCTCACAATATATTAGATGCTGACTCCTGTTGTTTATGGTGGGAAAACCTCCAGTGGCTCCAGCTGTGCCTCCTCAGCAGGTGAGTCTCCAATGACATCAGGAGTGCATGGGGATGCACCTAGGCCATGTCTATATGTTATATCCTCCTCAACATCCTCCTCCTCTTGTAACTCCTGAACCATGCTCTCACTAGCGGTCCTGTCCTCTCCAGTTGGTAGCTCCTCTGCTATGATGTGGTTGTCCAAGGACTCTACTGTTGTTCCTGGATATGGCTCTGCCCTCATCCCTGGAGCCATGTGAACCAACAGTACCATCCCCAGCACCTGCAGATATGGAGACCAGGTCAGGCTCTGCCATGACATACTCATTCTTGGAGTATAGTTGCACATATTGTTCCTATGCTCTGTGCAACCTACATGTGAGCATGCAGGTTTAGCAGTGTACAGGAGGAGCACCACTATTGGGAATATGTATGCCTGAGGTCATAACACCCACATCCCAAGGAATTTATATAGAAGGGGCAGTGATGTGTGTGGGATAGGGACTCTGTGGTATGAGGAGGTGGGGGCATGTATTCAGGAAAACCATATGCACGGTAGGCACTGCACCAGTTGACTGCAATATCCACTTTGCCATAACTGCAGCCACCCATCCAGCTCCAACATGCGGCCTACATGCTCCCCTACATGGTCTGGGTGACCGGCTCTACATCCACATAGTCTGCCAATGGGATGCCAGCACTATCGTGTCCAATACAGCAGTGAGTGGCCCTTCTCAGCAAAGACAAGCCCTGGGGGTTGGCCTGGAGAGTAATGGTGGGGCTGCACCCATGGGCATAGAGGAGTAATATGGAATGTGAGCAAGTGAATGGGCAGTATGGGCTGCATGCACAACCCTGAAATGTGTCTGTGAAGGGGGAAGGGGGGCTGGCTGCAGTGCCACACAAGATCTGAACTGCATGCATACTTGACTGACACTACTGTTTGTGCCTTATAGATATGCTATACTCACTTTGCTGCTGTGATGACCTTGAGCTGTTGAGACCACCAACCGCTGTCACTGCGTCTTCATCCACGGTGGTCAGGATGCACTGTTGTAATTTGATGAGTACAGGAGGCTGATCATCACTTCCTTAAGCAGCTGCCTTGTGCTTTGCCCTTCTCCGCATGTCTCTCCACTTGCACTTGGCATCCTTGATGTCCATGTTGCTGCGCTAGATGTCAGTTTGATGCAGATGGCACACCAGAGATGTTCCTTTTGGTGGGCATTTAATTATCTGCAGAATTACCAAACAGAATGCGATGCTTGGCCGGCACCTCCCTGAGCAACAAATCCACCTCCCCAGGATAGAGGATAGAAGCTACAGGGTAAACTATAACATGTTTGGCTTTACAGAGAACAGGGGTAACAACTTGGATAACAAGGGGATACAAACTGAACTAATTACATATGTACAATGAAATTGAGTGCTAAGAATTTAGGGTGTTACATGTGTACAGTGAGGTTGTGTGCTAATATTGAGATGTTAAATGTGATCATGTAAATGTGACCATATCAGTTGCCATGAGCTCTGCAGTCTATGGCAACCCTCAATTCAGAGCACTGAAGACATGTTGGTGAGCAGCTGGCCAAAGAAACAGCTGGCAACTGTGGGTGTTACTGTTGCAGCTGTGTTAGCTGTGGTAGTTTTGGAACTGGAAGAGGGTGTAAGCAGGCACCATCAGAAAGGAAACGTAATTGGCAATGTTGGCCCCAAACTACCAACGTTGGTATTACAGGGAAAGTCTCTTGGTGCCGGGCCATCTGGGAATGCATTGTGGCAGCCTCTCTGCAGCTAGCACTTAGATGCTGCCTGCAGTAAGGTAGCAGACAGGCAGGACACAGGGTAACACCAAGGACACTGACTGTACAGCTCTGGGGCTGCAGGACAGATGTAGCAATAGGGCATGCATGTGCCTCTGTGACTGAGCACTGTTGTGACCACTTTGATTGAAGGATAAGGTGGTATACAAAACTGTCTAAATAAATAAATTCAGCAACAAGCAGACCTTGCAAAAGTGTACCAACAGGGTGAAATGTATAGGGGAAGGTAGCACATGTGAGGTAGGGAAAGATACAGTCAGGATGTACGCTAACGCCTAGGTGGTCATGATGGGGGGACATAGTGACCATATACTTTACGTGTCATGAAGGTATCCAGTGTTTGGCCACCTGTATGTCCATAGGGTGCCATCAGGGCTTGGGATGACCATACTGTGTACCCTCTCTGTGACCCTGGCCTGGTATCAAACATTCACAGATGCCATGATCTAAGCTGTCATACTAACTTTCACATAGCTTGGCAGCCTTCTTAGATGTAGCTCACACCAGCAGCCATCAATGGCCTTCCAGACTTTGGGAGCTTTTTGTTTGCCATCTGCAGCTATCCCATATACCCTACAGTACAGCACTCTGGGACCTGTTGGGATGAACACAGTGCTGTGCAAGAGATAAATGTTTGCCAGCTGCCTTTGTGCCCATGGAGTCACACTTGCTCTTGAGCCAGCTGAATGCCTGGAAACAACAGGGACACAGGTTCTGGTATGACTTCTGCATATGGGAACTGGGTGCATGACAGGTGCAGAAAACTTTGTCACTCTGCACATCCTTCTAATTGGTCTGACATGTTCCACAGCCATAAAATTCACTGTCCACCTTTTACTGCGGTGTGCTGTGGATAGCTGGCATTGCACCCCATCTTTATGTACAGCTATATTAGCACTGCAGTGTGGGCTGCTTTTCCCCAAAGCTGCTGTGCAACCCATGGGTCTGACTACCACTAGGCATCTGACCCTATATGGCTACTAGTCAGCAGGTAGTGCTTTTCCCTATCCAGTTTAGATCAGTTCCCTATAGATCTCTTTGCACGCCAGCCCTAGGAACTGTACAAAGGGAACAATAGCGTGTATTTGGTAGGGGGCTGGCAGGGTTCACATGGGGGTGGTGGGAGATACACATATAGCTGCCACCCTATGCCCTCAGGGTGTTAAACATGGAAGCAGTGTTACACCCATGGCATGGGGCATCCTCCATACTTGAGCAAGTCCTCCTGTGTCATGCATGTCCCTTTCTATGGTCCTAGCTCCTTCAATAGCACTGGGGTCTGCTGCAATGGGCGGTGGAAGTCAAACACACAGAGACTATCTTTTCCCCAAAGAGTATCAACATTTATTCCAAACTCTAACAAACTATTGTCACATATACATTTTGCCCCTACCCCTAACTAGATCCCCACCCACCGGGTACAAGCAGAATAAGGGCAGAGACACATGCCCAGAACTCAAGTATAGCAGATGCAGTTCTGCTTTTATGCTTTACTGATGGCCCAGCTTGATGTCCTGGACCCAGGTGACTGTTCCAAAGTCCTGCTGCATCTCCTGCCGAATGGCCTGGTGATGCAGAAGGAACTGAGGATCTACTTGTCCCAAGGATGTCTTAGACAGTTCATGCTGTGCCACAGAGACTGGCTGCTGCGGCACAGCAATGCTTTCTGCAGTGGGACCACCTGCCGCCCCACCCCCTCCTGACTACCTCCCGTCCCCCTCTAGGCCTCCATCATCCCTCCTTCCCTTCATCCTGGTTCCTCTCCCCTCTCCCACTCCCCCCACTCCTCACTCCCTCTCCCCCTCCCAATCCTTCCCCTCCACTGTAAATGCCAGTGGGCACATGGCACAAGTGCATTGCTGCACCTGCAGATGAGGCAGGCAGTCCTTTGGGCAACTCACATGGGCCCACATAGCACATGGGGTCTTTGTGCACTGTCCTTACTGTGGGCAGCTATCCATCTCCTCGTCCTCCTCCTGAGAAGTATCAATAACCAGCCATGACTTCTGAGACTCAACATGCTGTAGTGAGGTCTGCTGCTCCAGCTGCCTGCTTCTTAGGCTCCTCCAGCTCCTCCACCTCTGCAAACTCCACTACCTCCTCTTACCCTTCCTCCTCCACCACTGCCACTGGGCCCAGCTGTACTGCTGCTCCTGCTGCTGCAAATGGGATAGTGAAGGTACATGATTGCCCTTCCCAGCCACCATATAGGTTCCATTAGTACATATATCTCTGCTTTTCAGCCACTGCTGTCACCCACCCTGTCACTCCGAGCCACATGGAACTGCTATCCACCTGTCCACGGGCCTGCTCTATGTGCCGCATGTATTTCCTTGGCTCTGATCACACACCCAAATACCTTGGCTTCCACATGCACTGAATCTTTTGCCACACTGTTGTATGTTGCCTCTCTACAAACTGGTCGAGTTCTACCTGTGTTCTGCTGTGCTGCTGCTGCTTGCCTTATCCTCTGTTGCTACTTCCATGTATCCCTGACCATAGAAACATGACGGCAGAAAAAGACAATATGGCCTATCTAGTTTGCCCTTCCATATCAACTACAATAGTCTCCCTTTTTCCTTTAGAGATCTGTGTTCCATGCTTTCTTGAATTCAGATACTGTCCTCATCTCTGCTATCTCCCTTCACTGGGAGACTATTCCATGCATCTACCACTCTTCCGTAAAGAAATATTTCTGCATATTACTCCTTAGTCTATCCCTTTCACCCTCATCCAAAGTCCCCTTGCAGCATAAGAACATAAGATATGCCATACTGGGTCAGACTAAGGTCCATTAAGCCCAGTATCCTGTTTCCAACAGTGGCCAATCTAGGTCACAAGTACCTAGCAGTTTCCCCTTGCTTTCAATAGAAAAAGGTTCTCCTCTTGTGAATTTATACTATGGAGATATTTAAACATCTCTATATTATCTCCTCTATCCCGCCTTTCCTCTAACGTATACATATTAAGATCTTTAAGTCGGTCCCCAAATGCTTTATAAGAAAGACCACTAACCGTTTTAGTAGTCACCCTCTGCACAGACTACATCCTGTTTATATCTTTTTGAAGGTGTGATCTCCAGAATTGCACACAACACTCCAAGTGAGGTCATACCAGAGACTTATACAGAGGCACTATCACCTCCTTTTTTCTGCTGACCATTCTTCTCCCTGTGCACCCAAGCATCCTTCTGGTTTTTGCCGTTGCCATTTCTACCAGATAAACCACTTTAAGATCATCAGAAACAATTACCCTCAGGTCCCGCTCTTCTTTTGTGGACAGAAGTACTTCGCCTCCTACACTGTACTGCTCCCTTGGATTTTTGCAGCCCAAATGCATGACCCAGCATGCATGATACTTGCAACTCCTGGACCACTCTGGCTTAACTGCTTTTATTTATGCATTACACCACCATCCTTTCCCCACTTACATCTGGTTCCTTGCTATGCCCTCTACACAGCTGCTGCCTGTGATCTGACACCCACACTCATTCCTTGTGGGTCACCTATGCTCTTGCTGCTGTTCTCCCTCCATATCTAACACATTATGGCATGCACAGTGCTCCTGATCTTTGCTGTCATCTATATCTGTGCTATCGCTTGCCTCCAATATCTGGAACTCTGAAGGTTTTGAGATAGCTGATCCAGGAAGATGGAACCCTCATGGAGACATGGCCTGACATCTTTTAGGGAAGCATACTTTATTCATCATTCTCCCAGTTGTCACAACCTCCTCAGTTGTCTCCCCTCCAGATGCCTGGGAGTCAAGTGATGGGGTTGTGGCAACTGGGGGTGCATTGCTAACAGTGCCCTTCCTTCAATGATGGCTGGAGATCTCTCCTTCAGGTTTGTAACACTAACATTTGTTATGATCATTTCTTGGACTGCCATGCTATTTCACACTCCTTATATTGTCAGATTGAGATTGTGGTTTAGTGGAGATTGATCACCTTGATTTGATAGTACTTGAGCCCTCTCCTAGCTATACATCGTCTAGTTGTGCTGTGCTTGGCACCCTCTCCATGCCATTTGCCACCCTCCCCAGGGATCACAGACACACATGACTCCAGAATCTGCTTGTCCAGCATCACTCACACACATTCCACATATCTTCGGCACTCCTGCAGCTCCCGGCTTAGGTATGCCAAGAATTGTAGCCTCTTCCTATGTGTGGCTGTGAAATGCATCCTCAGGCTTTTATGTCTCTGCGTATCCTGTATCACCTGTGAGAGTCAAAAGTGGAACCAATGCTTGCTTACCCATCCAGCATCTCTGACATCCCATGCCTTCCCACTCGTGGAATCCATCTGCTCCCACTGATTTGCTTATCACTGTAGGCATATTGTCTGCCGTTCTGTTGTGGAGCATGTATCTCGGTCTGCCTGTGGATGGGATTTTCACTTCCCCAGGGCCCCCCATACCACCCCAGCAATTCTAGGGCATTTTATTTATTTATTTAGACAGATTTGTATCCCACCTTATCCTACAATCCTCTGCTTCCTGCTCCCATCTGTCCATGCCTGTCCCTACTCATCTTTTGAGTGCACAGATATTCTGCTGGTTTCTGTTTTTTTGTGGAACTCTTATTGGTCCATGGGACTGTACCCCTTGGCAAGATGTGCACCACAGGTGAGGCAAAAGATCACGTAGATCACAAAGACACAGTCCAAACCGTGATCGTTGTGGAAAAGCAACCTTTAATTAAATATCTGTTCTGTAGACCTATTACCAACCCGACACAGGCCGTGTTTTGCTACCTTCGTCAGGGGTTGATCAAGGTACTAAAACATAGAAAGACATAAACATGTATTACACAATACACAATTTAAAACATGTGAAAGCAGATGACTACAGCATATTAGAATTAAACCAAACTTACAGGACAACGTATGAGTAAAACCATAAATATGCCTCATAAATATCATAAATACTATAAAAGTATATAATAAGGATAAAAATATAAATAACATAAATATAGTAAAATGATGATCAAACTAATAAATAATATAATCATATATATTACATACAAACAAAAATAAAATTAAACATTAAAATGAATGTACCAGGGATGTGACAAACTTCCAATGAATAGTTACCTCTATGTTGAATAGTGAGGGCCCATCAAACCTGTGGCCTTTATGTAAAACTACGATTGTATCGACTAAAAGTGATAACCAAAATAAAAATTAGAAAAGCTTAAAAACCACACATTTAAATAATGCTTATCGTTATATAATACATTTAACATATAGCCACACACTACCTAATTATGTCTCATTAAATGGAGCAAGCGTTATAATAGGACATGTCTATGAGAGAAAACGCAGCAGGAGCGGAGGAGGTACAAAAGCATATTATTATGCCGCAATGAATTGACAACCAATTCTAAAAGGATATATTAGCCTATACTGTCTGTTCAAATAAATTGTAATGGCAACATTTGCCGTTGAGGAACCCCTCTATACTTATTAAAAAGGTGAAGGGGGGGGAAAAACATAATTTAACTATAGAAAAGCCAGTGTATTGTGAAACTACAAAAATGTTTGCCCTACGCGATATATACTTATACATATATGTGGCCACTTTATCTCAAAGGCATCATACTACAGGCGTCAATACCGGTAGGGACCCCTTCGTCTGCTTCTAAGGATTAATTGATATTTGATTCCTCTTATTCTAGACTTAGGGGTATGTTTACTAAACCGTCTTAACGTGCGCGCTCCCACGTTATCACACGATAAGGCGCCTTATCGCGCGCTAAGGCACAAAAGAGCGCTGAAGGCGGAGAAAGGCTCCCGGAGGGCGGAGGAAGGCTCCCCAGGGGCGGAGAGAGAGGGTCAATGGGCGGAGAGTGGGAGGGGAGAGGCTCCCTGCACACTAATGCTGTGAAATACAAGGCTGAAAACTAACGCCAGTGAAACCCTGGCGTTAGAGCTGATTTAAAGGGAAAAGAAACCATTTCCGTCAGCAATGTACAGCAAAACCAGGGAAACCTACAAAAAAGTGATAAGTGTGATAGATGTGCACGGAACAAAAGGGCAAAGAAACAGTGAAAATGACCAGAAGAAAATGTAAAAAAACCATAACCAAGCTGGGCAATAGTGATATCAATGGGAAACATCAAAAAACACCCCCAAGAAAGCTCCAAAAAAAAGATATGAATTTTGGAAGGGTCTATGCTCTGTCCCCATACAAGGTGAATGAGCCCACAGTGAAATTGCGCTGATCAGGGTTTTCCTCTCCATTGGACAGGTTTCCTATGGTGTGCACATGTTCCACAACAGCAGGGCGGGCATGTCGGAATGGGCAACTGGACAGATGCTGGAAAAGGGGATACAGAGGGCTGCAGGCGGCACATGCTGTGGTGCAGCTGGGGCACAGTGCGGACTAGGGTAATGCCTAGCTGGCCCATAGGAATGCTGAAACAGTAGAGCAGCCAGACAGCAACTGCTGAGGGCCCAACATGGGCAAGAGTGTGCTTCCCATGGTGTCACAGGGAATAGTACCCAGCAGGTACCCCCAATGGCACGGAATATTGGCAGGCAGTGCTGGGGGAAAGCGTGGACAGCTATGCAGGCACCCCTACCCCAGAACCCACACCATAGGCAGCCGCCTACCCGCACACTGGATGGCCTAAGACTGCGCAGCACGCGCAGCACCAGCACCACCAGCAGAAGGGCATGTCAGCATGGTGGCAGAGGGGTACTGGTGGTGGAGGGGGCAGTGGCAGCTGCCCAGAGCAGACCATGGCCTAGCCCTGTTTAGGTGGGTGCCGTGCACTGCAACAGACAGGCTCTGTCTGACAAACAGTCATGGTATCTCCAGGGAATGCGCTATCTCTGTGGCAACACGGTGGTGCAGTGAACACAACCAGTGTGTTCAGGAGCAGAAGATCACAGGTTCAAGTCCCAGCTGTGGTTCCTGCCAACCCAGTCCCCATATTTTACCCACTACTACAACGTGCTAATACAGACAGAACCTTTATTGCAGATAACAGAAACATGCCCAATAAACCTACATTTTACCCTACAGAGCACAGACACCATAAACATGCACATTACCTAGAGTAGAGTCTCCCAAATGCAGTCCTGGAGGGCCAAACACCATTCAGGTGCCATGCTGCCTCTAATAAACACGGCTGTGCTGCATGTCTATGCACCACCCCCATGGTATGCAGATGTATCTCGTGCATATTCATTAGGGACAGCATGAAAACCCGAACAGTGTTTGGCCCACCAGGACTGGAGTTGGGAACCTCTGCCCTAGAGCAGCGGCCAACAGGGGCAGACACACCCTCACCCACAGGCTCCATTATCCAAAGCCTCCTGGAGAGGCAGGATGTTGGGCCCTGCGTGCATCTCCCAATACTAGCACTTGCATACTTTAGCAATGCCACCCTAAACCTGGGAATATTGTACACACCTATCAAACGGTTGCTATGATTACTGGCAGATAGCAATTCCTAAGTTAAGCACAATTTGCTGATTGAGCTGCATCATAGCAACCTTTCTGCTGTCTGTGGAGTGTGCTTCAGGTCTGATGTCTGACAGTGTTTACCACCCTGGGGAGTGACCCCAACAGTATTGCTTACCATAGCCATGCCTGCACTGTGCCCAGGACTGGTGCGGTGGCCAGGGCTGCCAAGAGCCTCTATATTTGCACAATGCTGGCATAGGTGTGGGAGCGTGTGTTTGTCTATCCAGTGTGTGGTGTCTGCCAACATCTTCCTCAGCCCACACTGTTGCCAGTGTAAGCCTGCCAATGTGCATAATGAGGAGCAAGGTACCATGGGTATAGCCGGACAGGGTGGCCTGGCCAGGATGCATCTGCACAGGGCATAGGGCAATGGCTCGGACATTATTTAAATGTGTGGTTTTTAAGCTTTTCTAATTTTTATTTTGGTTATCACTTTTAGTCAATACAATCGTAGTTTTACATAAAGGCCATAAGTTCGATGGGCCCTCACTATTCAACATAGAGGTAACTATTCATATGCAGTTTGTCACATTCCTGGTACATTCATTTTAATGTTTAATTTTATTTTTGGTTTTATGTAATATATATGATTATATTATTTATTAGTTTGATCATCATTTTACTATATTTATGTTATTTATATTTTTATCCTTATTATATACTTTTATAGTATTTATGATATTTATGTTATTTATAAGGCATATTTATGATTTTACTCATACGTTGTCCTGTAAGTTTGGTTTAATTCCAATATGCTGTAGTCATCTGCTCTCACATGTTTTTAATTGTGTATTGTGTAATACATGTTTATGTCTTTCTATGTTTTAGTACCTTTACCTTATCAACCCCTGACGAAGGTAGCGAAACACGGCCTGTGTCGGCTTGGTAATAGGTCTACATAACAGATATTTAATTAAAGGTTGTTTTTCCACAACGATCACAGTTTGGACTGTGTCCTTGGCAAGATATGTCCTGTCTTTAGTGTTCCCGTGTAGTGACTGGTATGACCACTGCAGCCACAAAATTTGTTCTGTCCGTCTTTTCTCCATTCTAACACAGTTGTGGGCCCAACCCCCCCCACCCCCCCCCCCCCCCCCGGACATCCCTGTGCCATCTCCTGCTGGGGTATCACTGTTCCCTCTTCATGCCTGACCCCATCCCTGTGCACTCCTATCCACTCATAACCCTATAGCACCCCACTGTCCATGGCAAAGATCACTTGGGCCTCCCAGTGGACAGTCTGTGCCCTCAGCAGATACAGGATATGCTCCTGATTATTACTATGCGGCAGAAACATCTCATCTTCATACAGAAGAATTTGGGCAGCTGCGTCACTATCGCTACAACTTCTCTCTGTGTCCACTGTTACTGCATGCCCATATGTGCGTGCATATTTTCCCATGCATATGCATGTCCATGTACCCGTCTTTACAAATGGTGCCTTGTACGGCTTCTACATCATATTCCCCAAGGTCATCATTTGTGGCAGCCTCTTACATGCACTACATCCATCCTCCTAGACATTCACATGGTATCTGGCTGTTCACAGGCCCGGTTCTGAAATCGCCTACATTTTCTGCATGTCCTGTTTTGCACATTCCCCCCACTACCAGATGCTCCTTTCTAAAATGCCATTTCACATGTTTGTTTGGCTAGTCAGGTCAAGTTTATTCAAGATATCCTTTGAATGAAGAAGGATCACCCTATCTAATCCTAAATTAGATATATTTCTCTATTTGATATATATATATAGATAGATAGATATATATGTATAGATATATATATATATATATAAAGACAGCATAGTAGGTAAAGAAAGCAAGTTGTAAAATGTTGACCAGATTCCTATAGTTGAGTGATTCCAAGAAACTGCGGGTGCCCAATGCAAGAACTGCACACTTCAAGGATAAGTGACTTTTTTCAACTGAGCCCAAGCTATTTATTTATTTATTTGGTTTTCATTTGTATACCACTACTTCCAGCGATCAGTAGCGGTTTACTTTGCACAGTAAACTTGGTTACATATGATAGGAATCAATATTATTTAAATTTTCATTGTGGGATGAATGTATATACATTTAAACATTTTTTATTTTTTTTGTTTTATTTTATTTTTTTTACATAGTTTGAGACATGTACAATTGCATTTATATGGCTGAAAATATATAATTTTATAGTAGTAACGAAATAGGTTCCTAAGCTCTTGTTCATTTGGGTTACGAGGTGTGGTTCATTCTGCATTACCTAAGTTAAGTTAAAATGTTCCTAGAAGAGGTGGGTCTTTAGTTTTTTCCTAAAGTCCTGTAGGTCGCTGTTCGACCTCAGTTCGTCTGGTAACTGATTCCATAACATGGGTGCTGAATATGTGAATGCTCTATTGCTTGTGCAAGCTTTGACAATCCTGATGTTAGTTGTGATGCAAAGAGTGTTTAAATTGTGCATTCTTCTGCTTCTGTTAGGGGGTTGTGTGGTGATAAGGTTGGAGAGGTAAGATGGTGCTACTTTGTATATCAGTTTGAATGTTGTTACTAGTATTTTTTGTATCTTATGCAGGCAGTAATGGGGAGTCAGTGTAATTCGATTAGGTGTAATATGTTCGGTGAGTTTTCTCTTCATGATGATCCTGGCTGTGACGTTTTGCGCCATTTGCAGTATGTTGAGGGTTTTCTTTGGTAGACCTTGGAGAATAGCGTTGCAGTAGTCTAGGTGGGGAGTAATGAGTGCTTGTGTTACTGTTCTGAAATCGGAGTGTTCGATGATGTTGCGTAGGGGTTGGGTTGAAATTATGCTTTTTGGCTAGTTGATTTTTAAAGAAAAACTACTAATACTTGCATTGTCTTAATTTAGTGTTTGATTACTTTTTTGCTGACACAATTGAAATCCTAAGTGGACACTGTAAAAAAAAAGAAAAGGAAAAACAAGTGAGCTAACAAAATAGTTATACAAGGTAAGCTAGTTTCATTGAAGAAATACAACTAAGACTGTAAAAAGTTACGTATCTGATGATTTGTAGTACTGATGATAAGCTGTCATTGATGCAATACGCCTTAAACAAAAAGATTGTTACTTTTTGTTTAGTGTATAATATAAGCTACACTAAGCGTGACTTATATACTCCTTAATTATATTATTTCATATCTACCTCCGAGAGCATAAATAAATACTATATTGTATTCTAGCACAGTATAGAGAAAATGATAATATAAATGTAAAAGAGCTGTCATGGTTAAGCTGCGGATAGCTAAAAAAAATAAAAAGCTTCATTTTAAGCCATGACAAACAGAGGAAGTAACAAAAAGCAGTTTGTTGTAGATATCCTCCTGATACGGCCATAGGTCAAAGGAGGTTAGATATAGGCTGCAACATTTATATTTAAAAATTTATAAATATCTGTTCCTATAATTTTATTCAGCAAATAGAGAATTTTCAAAATGCGTTTATCTAAAATTCTGTATTGGGCAGTCAATTATTTATGGAAGTGTGCGAAGCAGTTAACACACGTTTTGATGCATGGGCACTGTCTACTTGGAACAGTGGTAACTGTTACTGCTGGGGCATGACAGTTACTGTGCAGTAATTCCCACTGTAACTGCAAATCATATGCTGGGGCGGGAAATGAGTGGTTTAGAGGAGGAAAGTGGACATGGAGCATACATTGCCATTAGCATGGGGAAATATAGTGCATGGTGTCAGTGTTGCAATTAGTGTGGGTGCACTTGATGACTCAATGGGTGGTATTAGGTGCATCCGTGTTAATTATGCCATTTATTTATTTTATTTATTTATTTCTAGCTTTTCTATACCGCGCTATTTGACATCAGCGCGGTTTACAATTAACAATTTTACACAAGGCGGAGAAGTGCCTTGTGCTTACATCGAACAGGACATAGTAACTAGGATTCATAACATTGAACTATTTACATCTGAACAATGACAGCTTACTAGTGTCGCTTTTACATTTTAAAGCTGTTGGGTGGTTGTGTTAGGGTATATATTCCTGCAGTAACTGCTGAGAATTTGCTGGTCACACCCCTGAAAGTTACCATTTAGGTTTTGCACTTCATGCATGTTAATTTTAATGTTAAATATGTGTTAAGTGTAAAAACATAACATGAAATTGGATTTTCTGTATATAAATGATTTGGGGTTCTCACTTTTAACAACTTCACCGGCTCACAATGGTGGTCATTGCTTGAATATTGCAGCCTTTAGGGACTGTTTATGTCCTAAGAACTCTCTACTCATTTTGCCACTCTCTTGGACTGACCATTTTTTGATCATCTTCAACTGTCTTGCTGCTATAAAATCAACTTCTCTTAAATTTGGCTCATATTCTAGTCACAGTGTTGCAGGGATTAATATTGAATCTTTTCTTTCTGAGTGCCAGTTACTTTTAGACAATTTCTCATCCATAAAGAAAATAATATATTATATGCCATACTGGGTCAGATCAAAGATCCATCAAGCCTAGTATTCTTTTTCCAACAGCAGCCAATCCAGGTCACAAGTAATTGTCAGGTTCCCAAAAAGATACATAGATTCCATGCTACTTATCTCAGTGGCACAAATAGACGTCTGGATTGGACTTCCATCTCCGCTATTCACTCTCCTGCTACCCCAGCTAATGCTTGTTTGTATGGGGAGCCTTAGACAGGGGTGGGAGGGGTTGGTATTGAGACAGAGCGAGGGAGGGGCATGGGCGGGCTGCGACCCTGGACATATAGGGCCAATTCTGAGGTCGGCCCTGTACGTCCGGGGCCATGAACATGGACAGGGGACTTATTCCATCGCAGAGGTGGAATAAGTCCCCCTGGACGTTGGGGGGATCATGCTGCCGGGCCGTGAAAAAAGGTAGGGGGTGCAGGAAGATACATGGGAGGCTGTATTGAGGGTCCGGCTGCAGGGAAAGAAGAGGGTCAGCTGCAGCCAGCATTTGCAGCTCCATTCAGGAGCCTGACTGAGGAAGCCGGGGATCTGCTATGCATGCAGGCCAACCAGAATCAGGGCCCAGCCCGCACTTTCAGGCCTTAGACACGATTCTGATCCCGCGGGCACATCTAGCCCCCACAGGATCAAAATCAGGTCTAACTTCGGGCGTCTCGCTTCTGATCGGCTGCACAGGGGGATGGATGGCCAATTCAGAATGTGCCTCCCCAGGGGTAAGCAGTGGATTGCCCTAGTCCTCTTTTAAACCCAGCTACACTAACAGCTTTTACTACATCCTTCGATAATGAATTCCAGAGTTTTCTCCAATTAGTCTTCAATGGGCTACATTGTAGCTTCATTGCATGTCCCCTAGTTTTTCAACTATTTATTTATTTCATGAGTTTTAGATACCACCTTTTCCTTTAATCAAAGTGGTTTACAATATAAGGTAATACATAATAAGGTGTGGGGGGATTATGTGCTTTGGGTGAGTCCATAGTGTTCTTGGAAGAGAAGCGTCCTGAGCATTTTCCGAAAGTCCTTAATGTCATTTGTGATTCTCATTGGGTTGGGGAGTACATTCCACAGTGTGGGCGTGGCAAGGGACAGAGCTCTCTTGGTAGTAGATTGGGTGGATCGTTGATATGCCGCAGGAGTGGAGAGTTTGTTCATCGTGTTGATTTGCCTAGGGCTTGTGCTGTGGTCTTTGTTGAGTATGCTCTGAAGGGCCGAGGCCGAGAGGTTGTGGAAGATTTTGAAGATATTTAAAGTTGCTTTGTATCTTGCCTGTGAGCAGATGGGTAGCCAGTGCAACTGTTGGAGAATTGGGGTGATGTGTTCATTTCATGTCGTATTCATGATGATTCAGGCCGCCGTGTTTTATACCAGTTGGAGATGATGAAGGCAATGTTTGGGTAGTCCATGCAGGACTTTTATGCTGTGGCAGGGTTCCTATCTGTTCTAGATGTGGTGGACAGCACACACATCACCCTCCGGCCCCCGCGACAGAATGAGGCTGCATATTGGAACCACAAGGCCTTCCACTCTGTCAAAGTGCAGGTGGTGTGCAGCGTGCATGGGAAGATAATGGATGTCTGCACAAAATACCTGGGGTCCTGTCACGATGCCTATGTCCTGAGCCGGTCAGGGCTCCATGCACGGTTCGAGAGGGGCCACATCACTGGTGGATGGCTATTAGGAGGCATATGCACAGACACCCTGGGATTAGGAAGCATGGAGAATCGCATGGGGTTATGTGCACTGGGCAGATGGTGGTGGCCCGCACCCATGACCCCAAGGTCCTGCGTGTGGGCCCCTTGGCCCTGGGGGGCCACTGGGTATGTACGGGGGCGCCCTGCCACTATGCCACCACAGTGGCGTTATGCGCAGGGTGCCCCCCTGGCGACCCCCCGACATACATGGCTATGGTTCACTCTGGCCCTGTATGTCCGGGGGTTGGTCCTACCCACCCCCCACCCACTCTTTGCACGTATATCCTGCCCCATCCCCTGCAGTTTGCACAGTGGCCCCGTGCATGCAGCAGAGGTCGGAGGCAGGTGACTAGAATGGCAGCAGCAGGTCTGCACGCACCGGTATGCCATGCAGCCCTGTCTACCGCCACCCAGGGGTATGCCAGATGTGGGCCAAGCATAGGACAAGCATAGGACAGGAGCACCATACATTCTCATGATTCCCAAGCCCACCCCCCAGCAGGGACCCTGCACCTTTGGCGGCATCCATGCACATGTGGTGGGCTTCAGACACATAATGCTCCACTGGCACTCTTTGGACCATCCTTACAGTGGACACAGCCACGCATATACACAGCTGTCCACAGCCCACAATATGTCACTAACACATGACCCCCTTACTAGCACATCAGCTGATCAATGGTTTGCTGTTCTGACTCCCACTGCATGTGACCGGGGCTATCCCCTACGCAACTGGCTGCTGACCCCCATACTCCAACCTAGCAGCCCAGCACAGCACTGGTACAACTGTGCACAACGGACCATACGGGGGATCATCAAGCGCACCTTCGGCCAGTTGAAATGTTGGTTTTGATGCCTGGACCGGTCTGGGCCTCTTCAGGCCTCGCAAGGTGTGCCCGATCACCATGGCATATCGCATGCTCAACAACTACACCCTGTGGTGCCAGCAGCCACTGCCAGATGAGCCTGAGCCAGCCTAGGATGACGGTGATGAGCCACATGCCGCTGCAGACGTGCCCCATGGCACACAGTCCGGACGGGGAGTGGTGGGATGTGACAGCCTTGTCCAGGCACACTTTGCCTGACTGTCTGAGCCATATGTTCTCCATTCATACAACCTGATGCTCAAGCCAGTGCCTGGGGAAGGACTGGGGCATGTATCACAGCCGTCACGGGCATGTGCATGCCCACACCATGCAGACATGACCTGTATGGCCGGCCCATGCCTCTGCGTGTCATGCACTTTACCTGTCTGGGACATTGGTCACAGCAGTATGCCACCATGGGCTGCTGGTATGGGCACTGTCTCTGGGTCGGGGGTTCGGGGCCCACCCCGCCAATATTTTTGCTGACATGTGCCAGGGGTATGATGTCCACCCAGCCACGTGCAGTGCCCCTCCAGACCCCAGGTCTGCCTTGACATGTGTCTGATGGCATCTTCAAATGGTGCCATGTGTGGGCCCATGTTCCCAGACATGTGCATCCATAGCATGGCGCTCACGGCTGCTGCAGCTGGGGGGGCGGGTGATGCACATGGTGTGCCATATATACATGGTACCCCAGTACATCACCATCCAGCCACACAGGGCATGCATGGCTGCCATCATACACTGCAGATGCAGTCCCAGGCTTTCTCCTGTCACCTTGGGGTGGCAGGGCTGCTGCACAGGCAGCCCCACGCATGGGACAGGTGTCTGTGGCAGCATGTGGTCCCTGTCCCCAGCCCACCCATGCTGCTACAGGCTCTATTCTGTCGCAACTGGCCCCCCCCTATGGCTCACTGACTCGCACATTCCACATGTGTCACGTGCCTGGGACCCCCATGCACCTCTCTTCATTCCCTGCCATGCCTGTTGCGCCACCAGCACTGGTGGCCCATCCCAGGCCTCCTGCCATCCCCCCTTCTATCTGTTTGTCAGTGCACAGTGTGCCAGGTCAGCTACGGGCCCCATACTACCCAGCCTTGCACACTGCATGCAGCACATTCTTCTCCCACTCAACTTCCACGTCCAGTGCCGCTGCTTCATGCAGTCCTGACTGTGCTGTCAGTCCGCCATGCCTCCCTACCCTCCCTGTCATGGGTCACTCCACATCCCTTCTTGTGGGTGTCCGCACATCTGGGCTGTCCACATGACCTGGCCCTGCTACATTCATGGCTTACTCTGGCCCAATCCCCTCTCCCCATCCCGCCCCCCTCTGCATGGCATGCACCACTAGTGTCTGTACTGCGGCTAGCCCCACTGCCCTAGGCCGCGGCGCCCCCATGGACCGCTGACTGTGCTGCTGCCACATGTTCATGGCTCCCCTCCCCTCCCGTGTGGCACCTCCCCTGTCCCCCCGATTGTTTGCCCTAACCTGCGCTACTGTGGTGGCCAGCCTACCTGGCTATTTGGCTCAGCTATGCATGGGCTACCATGAATATGTGGCATGCAGCACGGCGTCTACCCTGTAGCGTTACACATATGATTGGGGCCATTCTTTGTCACGGTTGCTGTGGGTGACAGATACATAGACACACATGTTGAACAGCATAACATTTTATTTACCCAGCAAACATGCATGGGACAGACACATAATATGGGCAAACAGTGCCCATACACACTGGCAAACAGGTATGCCCCATGGCACCCAACCCCCACCCCTGCTGAACCTACATGGCCATTAACACTCCTGACCCGTCCACCCTGGTGGCTGTCACTGCAACAGCAGCCACTGGCACAGCTCATGCCACTTGGTGGCCCTTGCGCACCTCCCTGGTGGTGGGGCTCAGTGCCCCACAGGGCTGCCTGCTGTGCAACTGGGGGTGGTGTGTAGTGCTGCAGGTGAACTTCCAGCAGCAGTTTCAGGCTTCTAAGCCTGACCTTCAGGCCCTGCATCTTACCCCCGAGGCCCTCATGATGTGAGAGGTGGGAGAGGGACCTGCTCAGCCATGCAAGGCTGCATGCAAGAACATGCTCCAGACAGCCCATGGCTGGTATGTCTCTGTGGCCTCCACCTGCCTCTTGGGCCCTACATCAGATAGGGATGGGCTTTGTGGCCCACCAACAAGGGCATCCTGCTTCCATGTGCACCTGGCTGCAGGTACCTCTGCCACATCAACGCCTTAATCACTGCCGTGACCTGGCACCACCACAGCCTCCTGGCAACCCCAGCTTCCATAACATGGGCCCCCCAATGCCTCCTTGCCATCCGCTTCCCCCTCCAGCCATACTGTCACATCACACCCTCTCCCCCTGCACTCGCACTCGGAACCCCCATCCATTCTGCACACCCACCCTCTCTCCCTGCATGCCTTCCATCCCTTCACCCTTGCTCCCATCCTCCTGCCACTCACACCCCCACTCTCCACCTGCATTCCTTCCATCATCTCACCCTCGCTCCCACCCTCCTGCCACTCACACACCCCACACAATCCCCCTGCCTGCACACAGACCCCTCACCCTTGCTCCCACCATCCTGCCACTTACATACCCCCACACGCTCACTCTGCCTGCACACAGACCCCTCACCCTTGCTCCCACTCTCCTGCCACTCACACACTCACACAGACCCCTCATCCTCACTCCCACCCTCCTGCCACTCACACACCCCCACATGCTAACACTGCCTGCACACAGACACCTCACCCTCATTCCCATCTTTCTGCCACTTATACCTCTGCACACTCCCCCTGCATGCACTCCATCCCCTTGCCCTCACTACCACCCTCCAGCCACTCACCCTCCCCTTATGCACTCACATACCACTCCTTTGCCACCCCTGCCTGATCCCTCAGCCTGTGTCACTACAGCCTCTCCCACAAAACTCCATGGGGCCCTCCCCCGGCTGCTCTCCCTGCCACACCACAAACCCTCTTCACCAGGGCTGAAAGATGAGGGTCTAGAGGTCGCCCTCTGTTTCTGCAGCACCTGTGCATTGCACCAGTGGGACCTGGCCACTGACCTGCTGCACACTATCCCCCAGGTGTGCTGTGGGACATAGGTCCCCCTGCCCACTGCCATCGGCTCCGCCCCCTTCAGGGGAGGTGGACGGGGAGAATTCTACCTCCCCTGCTGGGCCCTCCTCATCTACAGATGGTGGGCTGGACAGGAGGATGGGGCTTGTTGGTGCACTGCTGCTGCCCCTGCTGGTGGTCATGCTGCCACTCCTGCTGGGGCTGGGGGGGGGTGTATCTCTGCCAGCGTCCTCCACGGTGTCAGGGGTGGAGCCATCAGCAGATGGAGTGGGGACTCCTCTTCCTGCTGTGCTGCCACTGTGGGGGACAGAGGTCATGGTTATCTGCATGGCTATGGTGTCTCTGCTGCATCCATGGGCAGCTGGGATCCTGGTGTGCCTGTGGCACAGGGTGCTGTCATTCCGGGCCCATGGGTGGCCCAATATGCTTGCTCTGTCACCTTCCTGTCACTGCCACTGTGGTGGGGCAGGCAGGCCTCTTTGTGTCTCCTTACCATTCTCCGTGCCCATAACTCTCTGTGGGACATCATGGTGACTGCACCATACATGTCCACATCCTGCTCTTCCTGTTGCTGCACTATTATGGTTGATGGGGAGGTGGGTACACACACAGGGTATTACAGCATGTCCCAGCTCTGCAGGGGGTGGGGCAGTGTGGGCTGGGAATATATGTTGTGGGACCCTGGGGTGGGGGCATGCTGTTTCCGTGGTGTCCATGTCACAGCAGTGTGTGCTCTTACATGTGGTGCCTTACCTCTGTGTTGGGGGGCCTGTCAGCCTGCTGTTCAGACTGGGTATCTGCATAGCTACTCACTCTGCTCCTCCTGCAGCTACTGCCAAATATGCCTTATTAGCCGTGGGTGTAATACTTCATTTTGCACCCGTGCCATTCACACTGTGACTCCCCTCTGACTTGCTCTGCTCATCTTTCCTAGGGCCCGGGAACATGCACAGCTCTAGCCTGGTGGTTCTGTGCCTGACTCAGGGTGCTGGGTTCGCTTCCTGCTTGGGGACATGTACAGGGCCATTTTTTGGGGTTCCTCAGCAGGATCTGTGTGACCTGGGGCTGTGACTGACATTTTGGGACTGCTCTCTGCTATGTGTGTCCCTTCCATCTGTTTCTGTGTTCCGCTATGCTTTCACTGTAGGCCTGCTTGCATCCTGTTCTCCCTTGTTTCCTGGGCCCTTTCTGTGGGGCTACTCTGTCTGTGCTGTGCTATCACTGTGCAGCCTGACTGCTTTCTGCCAGGGGCAGATTATTTATTTATTTATTTATTTAATGTTTTTTCTATACCATGCTATTTGTCATCAGTGCGGTTCACAAGTAACCAAATCGTTCGGCGTAGGAGGTCTACAATGAGCTTACAATAAACGGGGTATTTAACAGGGATAACATGTGAACTATATACACTCGTCGGCCAAAATCATAATTGCAGCCCGGCATTATTTACAGGTTAAGCAGCAACATGATTATATACAATCTAGGTGCGAGTCGCATAGTGGGGACAATGCATCATTATATAGGTTATTGTCAGATATCAGAATTAGGTAACACATGACTAGATACATTCTGATTATGACTTTCCCTGCCCTTCCTCTCCACCTTGGTGCATGCCTGTCTCTGTATCAACTTTTGTGCTGCACCAACCTGCCCACTTCTTTCTGCTTCTAGGTTTGTCTCTCTGTGTAGTGATGTACTTACTGGGCAAGGATGGTCCTGATGTGTTCCCAGCCCCTGCGTGCTGCTATGTGGGCTGGTCGCCTCTGCCTGGTGGGAAGGAGAGTCTCCTCTTGCTTCAGGACCAGCAGCCTCATCTCCGCCTCACTGAAATTAGGCTTCCTGGTAGCCATTTTGATGTTTGCATTATGATGCGAGGGGACACATGATCTGCAGGACATGGAGTTAGGGATATTTTTGGGGTTGCAGGTGCACCGGGTGGCTGGGGCAACACAGGTCGTGTGCGTGGCTCAGGATAGTGCGATAAGCCAGCAGTTTCCCAGGGAACAGCCACACGCCGATTCTACATCCCCATGTGCGTGTGTCTATGCAGGGTTGTGGAATCAGTGTTATACATGCATGTCCTCTCTGGAGACGTGCACGGGGCCCGGATGTGCCTCTTTCTGAATCAGGCTCTACATCAGCTGGCTACCCTGCTCTACTGTTTATTCGCACCTTCAAAAAATTTAACAGATTAGTAAGACAAGACTTTCCTTGGCTAAATCCATGTTGACTTTCTCCCATTAAACCATGAACATCGGCCGGGAACATTAGCAGCCGACGGGGGTGGGAGTGAGCTGCTCCCCGCTCTGAATCTCTGTCCAACTGGTGCTCTCCAAACAACTTTAAATTGCAGCAGCACCATCGCATAAGGATCTACGTAAGAGTCATCCACTTGTCACACCGGCCACCGATCTTCGGCATCCAGCAGGACACACAGACACCGGTGCCCCATAAGAAGAGGGAGAGGATGTCCTGTGCACAGCTAGACCGTAACACACTTCAGTAATACACTGAGTAAAACCTTAGGAGACACCTAAGCAAACCCTGTCTAATAGGAACCCTGACCAACTGGAACTCTGCACTCCACAAACCAGCCATGAAGATTCACAGTTACAATCTCCTTTGTATCCTTCTAGCACTACAACTGCTCCTACAATACACAGAGGTGGGCCAAACCAGGTCAAACACATTGGTACTCCCTCTATTAAACTCAAATCCAGCACAGAATCCTATTGCAACACCCCTACAAACACCCAACCACAAATCACACACTCTAATACAAATTTGAAATATCAAATCAATTCAAAATATCAAATCAACCGTAGACTTTTGCAAACAACTTAAAACCCACCTGTTCCTAGAACATTTTTTCATCAGACACCCAGCAGCCACAGGTCAGGACTACCGCATACAATCACTTCATCCTCAGCCTACCCCCATAAAGCCCCTTTAACACCCACACCCCTCCACCCCTATGTATTCATTCAAATGTATTGATATATGCAAAAGGTTCATTGTTCTCTGTTCACATTTAAATAGTTTTCATGTTCATTGTAAATGTTTTTTATATTCCTTGTAACTCATTCACTGAATCAGCTCAGTTCCATGTAAATCATTTTGACTTGTAGAAAAACGGTATAAAAAAATTTGTTAAATAAATAAAACCCATCCACCTCACATAAAACACACACACCAACCCCCTGTTGGACACCTCCATCACATGTACACTCATTAATGCCAGATCAGTAAAACCAGTACTATCACTGACTACCTACAGACCCATCAGACAGACATACTATGCATCACGGAAACATGGCTCAATGATACCGACCAGGTCATCCTTAACCAAATCACCCTACCTGCATACTCTGCCTTCAACTGCCACAGAACACTCGAGAGGAGGAGGAGTGCTAATACTAGCAAAAAGCCAGTTTAAATTCAAGACCCTTGTATCAAGCAACCCAGCAGAATCCAGCATAATCACCATCTCCAACAACTATGTTAATATATGCCTCATTTACAGAGCCCCGAATGCCAAGTCTGACCAACTCTCCACATTACTTGAGATAGTATGTGCCCACAACTCCCCACATAAACCTCTCATACCCTTGGGAGATTTTATCCTTAGTGCAATGCCTAACAAAGAGGCAATATCATTCCTGAAAGCAATGGAATCACTACAATACAACCAACTAATTAACGCCCCCACTCACAGACTAGTTACAACCCCCGACTTCATCTTTATCCCTAAAGTGCTGCTTGAACACAACCACATAACACTCCCATCAATTATCCCAACTCCCTGGTCAGACCACCACCTAATAATATTCACTATGCAGATCACAAAAACTTTTGATAATAAACACCAGCAACACAAAGACAGAAGATTCAAGAGCTTTAATAAAGAAAACTTCCTGCAAGAAAATAACTCCAAAACTACATCAAAACATAATGACCTCGACATCACTATTGAAAACTGGAACCATACCATATCCACAGAAGCATCAGCACCAAGTAGGAAACATACAACTAAACAAAAAGTAAAAAATGCACCATGGTACCCCAATGAAATCAGAGAAGCAAAGAGAATCCTACGCAAACTTGAGAGGAAATTGAGACAGAAAAGACTCAAGAGATCCTACAACAATACAGAACCAAACAACAAGAATACAATGACTTGATCAACAGATGCAAGCAACAGTTTCACACCAATCTCATCATGAAGTCAGCAAATAAACGCAGAGAACTTTTTGATATAGTACGAGCACTCACAAGAGACCCATCTCAACGAAATGACCCTGAAATACATCCACAAAACATAGCAAACCATCTAATCGACAAACACTTGAAACTCAATCAAAACATCCCCCCCCCCCTCATAACATGCAAGACACAAAACCCAGCCTTCACCAAAACTTGAGGTGAATTTAGCATGCCATCCTGTCAACAAATAGAACATATTATATCCTCCCTTAACACTATCACCCCTCCATCTGACCCCTGCCCTGTAACATGGATAAAATCAGACTAAGAGCAGCTCAAACACGTCATACACAAAATAGCGACAGCATCCCTCACCCAAGACTACATGCTAACTCTCAAACAAGCAACTAAACGGCCAATTCTCAAGAACACATCACTCAACAAAATGACCCCGCAGCATACCGCCCAATTTCCAGCCTTCCATTCATTGCAAAAATTATAGAAAAAAATGGTTCAGAAGTAATTACAAGATCACATAGACCAACACACTCCACTGGACCCCCACCAACATGTATTCAAACCAAAACATAATGTTGAAACTCTGCTAACCTTGCTCTTTGACACATCATCAGGGCATAGATAACATCAAAGCCGAATTCCTCTTCATATTTATGGATATATGATCTGCATTCGACACCATATCCCACACTATCATGCTGCAAAGGCTCCAAGAAATTGGCCTTCACAACACCACATTAAAGTGGTTTCAATCATACGTGCAGGGCATACCACAAGGATCCTCGATCTCCTCACTACTCTTCAACCTCTACATAAAGCCCATCTACAATGTAATCAAAAAAACACAGAATGCATTACCGGTTATACGAGGTGTGACAAAAAAGAAACGAGACTGTCCCATAAATGTTTTATTACAAAATATACAAAGAAATTATGCATTATCCCCTTCAAAGTAATCCCCCCCCCCCAGAGTTAATGCACTTCTGCATTCGCTTCTGCCACATACGGAAGCACTCGGTAAAGTCCTCCTCCTTGAGGTCCCTCAGCTCCCTCATCACAGTGGCCTTCATCTCTTCTACACAGGTGAAATGAGTTCCTTTGAGCATAGTCTTCAGCCTGGGGAAGAGCCAGAAGTCGCATGGTGTGAGATCTAGGGAATAAGGAGGTTGGTCAAGAATGCGATCAGAATGACCTTGATCTGGACATGCGTGCCTTCTTGGGTCTGAGTGACAGTTGAGTCCTCCACTGCAGGCTCTGTCTCTTGCTTTCAGAGTCGTATTGGAAGACGCAGGTCTCGTCTCCTGTGATAACTCGGCCAACGAACTCTGGATCTTCTCTGATCTTCTCTAGCAAGTCTTGACAAACATTGACCCGGTGCTCCTTCTGGTCGTCAGATAAAAGCCTGGGCACCATCTTGGCGCACACCTTCCGCATACCCAGCTCCTGAACCAAGATGGATCGCACTGACTCCCTGTTCAGGCTGAGCTCCTCAGCTTTCATCCGCAATTTGCGATCATTCCACACCAGCTGGTTCACTCTGTCATTGTTCTCAGCCGTCATTGTCGTGGAAGGCCATCCTGACTTGGGGTCATCCTCCACCTCCTCGCAGCCAGTCTTGAAGCGTTTATGCCACTCGAAGACTCGCGACCTTGACATTGCATCTTCTCCATAAGCCTTTTGGAGAAGTTGGAGACACTCAGTTGGGCCCTTCTCCAATTTAACCAGAAATTTCAAGTTAGGAAACTAAAACCAGTACTAAGCTAGGACCATTTTCGTACCCCTGTACTAGACTACTGCAACTCGCTATACCATGGACTCTCAAACATACCATACATCCCCTCCAATTGGCACAAAATACGGCAGCATATATCATTACCAGAACATCCAAACATGACCACATCACCCCCATACTTAACCAGCTTCATTGGATCCCAACACACTCTTGCACCAGGTTCAAGATGATGCTAAACATCTTCAAAATCATACATCACTCCTCCGCAAACATCCTACAAGACCTAATTATAAGAAATTCAATTACACGCTCCAGGAAACAACAACAAAAACATGATTATCACGCCTACCGTTTACCAGAAATCTAAACAATCCACGTGCAGAAGAGCGCTCTGCCTCTCTGCCCCAGTCTTATGGAAATCCCTCCCGGAAGATATATGAACCACAGTAGACATTAAGGGCTTCCAGAAAAAACTGAAAACACTACTCTACACAGAACACTTAGGAAATGTCACTTAACCCCAGCAAATGCAACATTCTGGACTCCCGTATTCCCAGCCTACCACGTTTCAGCCACAAGCCAATAGAAGGCAAAATCTGTAGATAACCTATAACATGTAAATTTGCCCCGCATGTCAACTTCCCCTTTCCCCAATGCATCTTCTCATTTCAATGTTCTAAGTTCCAGTTACAGTGTATACGCTCATTTAATTACAGTCAGTTAAGTTATAGTGTATTTATTCATGTTTTAATGTACTCAGTTTGTTATAATGTAAACCACTTTGATTGTAGGATAAGGCAATATAAAAAAACTGGTTAAACAAATAAATAAAATAAAATGACTATCTACATATTCAATAATTCTATTCTTTATAATTGTTTCTACCATTTTGTCTGGTACTGATGTCAGGCTCACTAGTCTGAAGTTTCCCGGATCAGCCCTGAAACCGTTTTTAAAAATTGGCACTACATTGGCCATTCTCCAGTTGGGTGGTGGCATATATTTCGGGCTGTGGAGGATGGTAGTTTAGCTTGTCCTAAGTTGGCAATTTACTACAAAGCTGCACTGTTGCGAGGACTCTGTTATCACTATATCAGACCACAAGATGTTCATTGGGTCGATATGGAGCAGTGCTGGTTGACTCCCCTGTCAATTTTCAAGATTGAGGGAGGACACACTCTTTTAGAACCTTTAGCTAAAATAGGTTCCCAGATACATTAGTGGAGCAAAATTACTGGATCCCTTTTCTCTGCTGCAAAAATAGTAGATTATGCCTCCTTTGGAGGGACCTTACAAAATTAACCACTCAAAGGGCACAAAAATCTAACACCAAAACCTCCCTTTGTTTCTAAAATCCCCTCACCTAATATGTTTTTGTCAGAACTGTTACCGTGAGGAAAACCTCTTGAGGTACAATGTTCCTTTTTTCTCATTTTTACGAGCCAAATACCAGCTCTACCTGTGTAAAATCACCATAAGGGAAGTGCTAAAAGCAAACCCCTTAAAACAAACAACGTTATAAATGTTTGACCAGTTTGTATTAGAGAAGTATCAACTTATCTAAACATCGGGTTCTTGAACCCAGGTGTTGCGTTTCATCGAAGGCTCATCTTCCGCAATCTCCACTTTCAGGGCTGTTTGAAAGCACTTCCACTCCGTCTCTAAGCTCCCAATTCTCAGCATACAAATAAAAGTATAGTGCTACATAGCACCATGTTTCAAGCCTGATCCATTTCCTGGCCCTTCATCAGGCAATTCCTTTGCTGAAGCTTCAAACAAGTCAAACATTTATAACTTTGTTTCCTTTGGAGGGACAGCATTTAAGGAGTTAGGCAGAGGATGATGATATTACCCATTTTAGCGATTTGATTGAGGAACACTCCTTGCTATGCAGCAATTGCAGTGAAAAGAGGGCGTCAAGGTTCCCCTTTTCCATTATTTTCTGCTACACTTTTTTATAATGTGGAAGGAGAACTGGTTCCACATTACCAGAGAGTCCTCTGGTGTAGAGAAAATCCTTTATGAAGAAGAGGTGTAAGGGTAAAGGACTACTCTCTAAATTGTACAGGGAATTGCTAGACTTGCATTTTCTGGAGACAGACCCTCAAGTGGACAGGCGACAGACTGCTTGGGAAGTCCCTAACATTGACAACATGGAAGCTTGTTCGTCATAAATGATATTGATGCACTAGGAGAACCAATAGACAAATCCAATATAGGATGCTTATGTAGGCTTATATGACCTTTATTCGACTGGTGAAGCTTTGTGTACTAAAGAATGATAAATTCTAGTGAATGTGTAGGTGCATTGGTACTTTCTACCATCTCTGGTGAGAATGCCCTAAAATACAGGAGTTCTGGTCCCAGATCATACAGCATATTAAGGAGATTCTCTGTGAACAAGCAGGAAGTACGTCCTTATGCATAGGTGATGTCCCCAATGGAGCCCCATGCAGTACCTAGGGCCTGATCATCAGCCGCCTTGTAATTTTTGCCTGCAGATGACAAGGAAGGCTTCAGTGGTCATGAAAAATAGCAGGAAATTCTGTTCAACATCAAAGAGCTCTCAAGCTCAGTCGGAGTTGTGCATCCGCATTTCCCCGGCCATCAGCCATCAGTCGGCCTCTCAGTGAGTAGGGAACTGGCATCGCCCCCATCGACATTGAAGGGTTATCGCACTGAGCACTGGGTGAAGGGCTAAGTTCATCGGTATTGAAGCCCTTTGAGACACAAGGTCGAGAGCGATGGCAGGAAGTGTTAGTGCCTCTCAAAGGTGCCATGAAGCGAGGACTGCTTAATCTCCAGGGATTCGGAGGGACACTGTTAGCCTTCCGACAGCCGAGTCCAAGCTGCCGATACCCCTGCATAGGTGCCAGGTATGTTGATCAGAGCTACTCGGGCTTCTGAGCCTTTGGAATCAGCTGCCATGGAGAAACGGCTCCTAAAGGTGCTTGAGAATTGCATGGCAGCCTTTTTTGCGATGCAGCACACCGAGGCCCTGGCATCGACCGTCATGCAACTGATTCTGAAGACGCATGCCCTGCCCCCATCAGAGGCATCGACATTGGGACATCGAAGGGCTCAAACGCTGGTTTCAGCCGAACCGATTTCCCTCTCTAACGCCTCGGGGTCCGATGCACCTTCGAAACCCAGATTGACTTCGGAGCATCGAAGTTCTCAGAGAAACTCCCATTCCTCTCGATGCAGGAGAGAGATCCAGGCAGAGACTCAGAGGTATTGACTTCCTCTCAGAGTCTGACTCCGATGGCTAGGTAACCGATATGGAATCGGAGGACTTCTCGGAGGGAAGGTCACCGAAGCTCCCGTCAAACCTTTCCCCACTTCATGAATGTCAAAAATCTTCTGAAGACATGACATGACATTCCAGGATTTTGTGAGGGATATGGTGAAGGCCATACCGTTTTTTCTGGAGATTGATGAACCAAGGGCAGAGGAGTTGGAAATCTTGCAGTACTCCTTGGCACCTAAGGAGGTGGTGACCGTGCCTCCTGCAGAGGGTACAGATCAGGATGTGAGAGAGGCCCCTCATGGTACCTCCAGTCAATAGAAGATTTGACTTGATGTACAGGTTCCAGAAAGCTCCTGGTTTTGAGAAACCTCAGCTTCCGTGCCGCTCCTTAGTGATCGAGTCCACCCTGAAGAGGATTAAGAGTACTAAGACTCATTCTTCGACTCCCCTGGGAAGGGAGGCTCGGTCCTTGGACTCTTTCAGGAGAAGGTGTTTTCAGAGCTCGATGCTTATAGCCCGAGTGGCCTCATAGCTGCTCTACATGAGCATATTCCTAAAGGATGTTATGCGAGACCTAGCTGACCTGTCTCATATTCTTCCTTCTGAGAAACTGGAGTAGTTTCGCACCTTAGTGGGCCACAGCAAGGAATGCTCAGAGTTCTTGGTTTAGGTGACCTTTGACGCCTTCAAGACAGCGTGAGAGTTACTGCAATAGGGATTGGGGCCTGGACACTTGACCAGCTCTAGTCCTCTGACTTAGAACAGTCGGTTCAGAATAAACTGGTAGACGTACCATGCTGTGATAAGAATTTGTTTGGTGAGCAGGTAAAAGAGAAGGCTGGCATTATAGAGAAGCAGCATATCACTCTTACCAGACTCTCTAGGTGCACACCTGAACTGGCTTATCATAGGAGGTACCAAGGAGGGAGCCAGAAAATGAACTACTACCCCCGTAGGCATCGGTACTTCCCTAGATCCCAAATCTCCCAGCAAAAACAGCAGACTCTTTGCCAACAACTGCACAGGGAAAAGCCCCATAAGGCCCAAGCAGCCCCGCAACCAAAGCTTGAGGCAGGGTTTTCACTGGTTCCTCCGGAGCATAGCCAATCTACCAGGGGTCACCGTGATTTCTCCAGGACCAAGCAGGAAGTCAGTCCTCACATATAGTCTACATATGGGTGACGTCGGCGCCGACGGAGCCCTCGTGCGGAGCATTTCCCCAGCTTTCAAAGAAAACCTATGGGAATTGCAGCGCGCATGCGCGGTCCCCTTCCCGCCCAAGGGTGCCATCTTGCTCAGTCTTCTTTTTTCCGCGGAGCCTGACGGACGTAGTTCGTTTTTCCCCGAGGAAAAAGTTGATTTCACTGTTTTTTCTTTTTCTCCTTCGGTTCGATGCCGGATCCTTTTCCCGCCTTGGCCCGATACGCCGGTATCGAGTCCACTCTCTCTTTTTCGGCTTTTGTCCTTCGTGACTAGCGTTCGCGCCATTTTTCTTTTTTCACTGGCAGCCCGGTCTTTTGACCTCGCAGGGGCCCTTTTTCCCCCGATGGCTACCAGCGGGTTTAAAAAGTGTGATCGGTGTAAGAAACTTATGTCTCTTACCGACACACATGACTGCTGCCTCCGCTGCCTCGGACCCGATCATGACCCGATGATCTGTGGTCCGTGTGGCAAAATGTCCTCGAAGGCGTTGAGGAGTCGGCAGCACCAGAAGGATAGGATCTTCTCTGACTCCGCGTCCAGACGGGCCCGGACCTCGTCAGAGGCCTCGACGTCTCGGGACTCCGGCCCTGAGCAGCATCGGGGTTCCTCTGAGCGGGGGTCTCCTTCACGGGAACATCGCAGGAAGAAGAAACCCGTGAGGGCGGCGTCGGTGGACGCTCCTGGTTCCTCGAGGGCCAGGTCGCATAGCCCCGATAGCCGTCCCCGGTCTTCGGAGTCGGAGAGGCCTGCCAAGCATCCTCGTATCGAGATGGAGTCTCCTGGACACGTGAGTGCTGTAGTCCTCGTTGACTCTCCTCCAGGGGAGCCGATGTCGGGCCCGATGCCATCGGGGCCCGAGTCGGGGGCTGCTGGGTCTCCTGAGCTCGGACTCAGGTTGACGGCCTTGGAGAGCAGCCTCGCTGCCTTCATGGAACAGCAGTGGGCATTGATCGCTGGTCTCACCGGTGCATCTGCCCCGACCACCGCGACCTCGACATCCAAGTCGACCCTGGAGGCCGAGCCGATCCTCGAGTCCATGCGGGCTCGAGTCGATCCTCGGCCACGGTCTCCCTCGGCCTCCCGTTCGGGACCGAGGTTGTCGACGCCGGTACCCTCGGCGTCGGTGCGGAGGGCATCGGTGCCCGCCTGACCAGAGCCGCTCGATTCCTCCTCTGAGGAGTCGGGCTGGGAGACGGAGGACGAAGAGTCACCCGATACTTATCGGACTGGGTGTGTCCCATCGGACTCGCCGGAGTCCGAACCTCGGAGACGATCCCCACCGGAGGATACCCGGTTCTCGGACTTCGTGCGGGATATGGCCAAGGCCTTGGCCTTCCCCGTGGATCCCGAGGAGGAGCCTCGAGCCGAGGAGCTCGAGGCCCTCCAGTATGACTCTCCCCCAAAGGAGGCCTTTACTGTACCGGTTCCTCCGATGCTGGAGCGGCTGCTCTTCCACATGTGGGAGACCCCGGCCTCGACACCGGTGTTAAGCAAGCGGGTCGATTCCATCTATCGAGTCCGCAAGAGCCACGGGTTCCAAAAGGCACAATTACCGCACCACTCCATGGTTGTGGAATCGGCTATGCATCGACTGAAAAGTCAGAAGATGTACTCCTTGGTGCCTCCCGGCCGGGAGGCCCGGAACCTGAATGCCCTCGGTAAGAAGTGCTTCCAGGGCTCTATGCTTGCTTGCCATGTCCAGACTTACCAGCTCTACATAGGCATGTATCTCCGAGACCTGTCAAAGGAGATTGCCGGGTTCTCTGCAGGTCTCTCCGAGGAACCTTTGCAGCGGTTCCAAGCCTTGTCCACTGGTATTCAAGAGTGCTCGAAGTTTATCTCTCGAGCAGCCTACGATGGCTTCGAGGCTTTGGCCCGAGTAGCCGGGGCTGGCATCGGTGCCCGCCAACAGGCTTGGCTACAGTCATCCGACCTCGAGCCATGGGTGCAGGACAAGTTGGTCGATGTCCCCTGCCGAGGTGAAAACCTCTTTGGCAAGCCCATGGCTGAAAAGGCTGCAGAACTTGAGACCGAGACTCTGAACAGGACTAGGCTGTCCAGAAAAACCTCTGCCCCTTCTCAGAAAAAGAAGGGCTCGGGAAAAAAGACCTTTTACCCGAGAAAGTCATCTGCCTATAAACAATACCCTCATTATCAGGCCTCTGCAGCTCCCCAACAGTGTCAGCAGGCCAAGGGGCAGGGTCATGGGCCCCGTAGGCAGAAGGCCCCCAAGCCACCAACACCGGCCCCTGCTCAGCAGGGTGGGGTTTTTTGACTCAGAAAGCATAGCCTCTTCTCCTCAGCTGGCTTCTCTCAGCACAGGAGGCTGGCTGGCCCACTTTGCCCACAGGTGGTCAGCCGTCACATCAGATACCTGGGTGCTCCATATAGTCCAGAAGGGCTATCTTCTCCATTTTCACCAGGTACCTCCCTCCTATTTTCCAGGGGAGCCTCCAAGACTCCCTCTGCACAGGGACCTACTCCTTCAGGAGTTAGCAAGTCTGCTAAAGGAACAGGCTGTGGAACCGGTGCCCCACCACCTGAGAGGTCACGGCTTTTATTCCAGGTACTTTCTGGTACCAAAAAGAACAGGAGGCCTCAGACCCATCCTAGACTTGCGCAACCTCAGCAAGTTCCTGGAGAGGGAAAAGTTCAAGATGCTTACCCTTGGAATCCTGCTGCCCTACCTCCAGCAGGGAGATTGGCTATGCTCCTTAGATCTAAAGGATGCTTATACTCACATCCTTATTCATCCAGACCACAGACAATATCTCAGATTTGTTGTGGGGGGAAACCACTACCAGTACAGAGTACTTCCCTTTGGCCTAACCTCCGCTCCCAGGGTGTTCACCAAGTGCCTGGCGGTGGTGGCGTCCTACCTGAGGCTTCAAGGTCTTTTTGTGTTTCCATACCTGGACGACTGGCTCGTAAGGGGCCAGTCTTCCCAGGAGGCCAGTCAAGCCACCCTTCGCACTGTGGCTCTGCTTCAGCACTTGGGGTTTGTCATAAACTTCGCAAAGTCCACTTTGCTCCCGTCCCAGAAATTGGAATTCATAGGAGCAAGGCTAGACACTCTTCAGGCGAGGGCTTTTCTGCCAGTGGACAGGGCCCTCCGGTTGATGGATGTAGCCAGGCAGTTTCACAGCAATTCCCTGGTCTCCGCCAGGCAATTCCTGAGACTTCTCTGCCATATGGCTTCCACGGTTCATGTAACCCCCAATGTCCGCCTGCACATGCGGCCTGCTCAGTGGAGCCTTTGAACTTAGTGGCATCAGGCCACAGGGAGCCTTGCAGACTCGGTGAGAGTATCCACCCTGCTCGTCTCCTCTCTACAATGGTGGCTTCATCTTCCGAATCTGGTACTCGGAGTGGATTTTCAATCCCCTCCGCATTCTCGAGTGCTGACGACAGATGCTTCTCTTCTGGGTTGGGGAGCACATTGCCAAGGGGCATGTACTCAGGGTCTCTGGACTCCTTGGAAGGCTGCTCAGCAGATAAACTTCCTGGAGCTACGGGCAATACGCCTAGCTCTGACAGCCTTCTCCCACCTCACATCTCACCAGTCTGTACTGGTCCAGACGGATAATCAAGTTGCCATGTTCTACGTGAACAAACAAGGAGGCACAGGCTCCTTCCTTCTCTGTCAGGAGGCACAACGGCTGTGCTCTTGGGCCGTCAATCACAGAATCCTCCTCAAGGCTGTCTACCTCCCCGGTCAAGAAAATTACCTGGCAGACAGACTGCGCAGGATCCTGCAACCACACGAATGGAGATTGAATCCACTGGTGGTTCAGCAGATCTTTCTCAGGTGGGGCCTCCCCACCATGGATTTCTTCGCCAGCCCTCTGAACCGGCAACTCCCGAGATTGTGTTCCAGACAACCGCATTCTCTCAGAGTAGCGGCGGATGCCTTTCTGATTCCGTGGTCCCAAGGCCTACTATATGCGTTTCCTCCCACGCCACTAGTGTCTCGAACACTGTTCAAGGTCCTCAAGGACAGGGCCTCAATGATTCTGATAGCCCCCAGGTGGCCGAGGCAGCCGTGGTTCCCACTCCTGTTGCAACTGGCGGTGGACACTCCCCTGCCTTTGGGAATTCAACATGATCTCCTGTCTCAGGACCAGGGGTCTCTCTTGCACCCCAACCTCCAGTCCCTTCATCTGATGGCCTGGCTGCTGAAAGGGTAGTCCTGGCTCCCCTACTCCTGCCTAGAGAGGTGGAAGACGTAGTCTTAGCCTCTAGGCGGCAATCCACCAGGAAATCCTACGCTCTTAAGTGGCGTAGATTCTCCACCTGGTGAGCTCAGCACAGCGAGAATCCCTTCTCGTGCTTGGTAGCGGTAGTATTACAATATTTGCTTTACCTCTCCAATCTAGGCCTTAAGTCCAACTCCGTCAGGGTTCACCTCAGTGCTCTCTCAGCGCACCACTCGCCGGTGGACGGGAGGCCTCTTTCCAACCACCCTTTGGTGGCTCGTTTTCTCAGAGGCCTCCTCCTGCTTAAGCCTCCTTTATGTCCACCAGCCCCTGAGTGGGATCTGAATGTGGTCTTACAGCGGCTTACTTGTCCGCCATTTGAACCTATGGCTACCTGCCCTCTCCGTTTTCTCTCCTGGAAAACCTTGTTTCTGGTAGCTCTTACCTCTGCTAGGCGAGTGAGTGAACTTCAGGCACTAGTGTCTGATCCCCCTTACACTAGGTTCTACAGGAATAGGGTAGTCTTACGGACTCACCCAAAGTTTCTTCCTAAGGTTGTCTCCCCTTTTCACCTCAATCAGGAGGTGGTTCTTCCAACCTTCTTTCCCAGGCCGCATGCCAACCGGGCTGAGATGGTCCTGCATACCCTGGACTGTGGGAGGGCATTGTCCTTCTACCTTGACCGTACGCGGGAGCATCGGAGGGCTGTTCAGCTCTTCATTTCTTTTGACCCCAATAAGTTGGGGTTACCTGTCTCCAAGCGTACTTTGTCCATATGGGTCGCTGACTGTATCGCCTGGGCTTATGGGGCAGCTGGCCTCTCGTTGGAGGGTCGAGTCACAGCTCATCGTGTCAGGGCAAAGGCTGCGTCAGTGGCACATCTCCGCTCTGTTCCGCTGGCAGACATCTGCCGGGCCGCTACTTGGTCTTCAAGCCAGACTTTTGCGGCCCATTACTGCCTTGAGAGGGAGTTCCGCAGGGACAGTGCTTTCGGACAGGCAGTACTCCATAATCTCTTTGGGGTTTAGGCAACTCCTACCCTCCGGCCCTGGTGTTGGGCTACCGGTCGGGGGCGTTCTCAGAGAAGATTCCTTCCTTACATACTGACGAGCTAGAGGGAGCTCATTTTTTCGGCTTGAGGTCTCCGGTAGCCTTAAGCTGGGGAGTCCCATATGTGAGAACTGACTTCCTGCTTGGTCCTGGAGAAAGAGTAGTTACTCACCTGTAACAGGTGTTCTCCAGGAGCAGCAGGAATCAGTCCTCACAACCCTCCCTCCTCCCCTTGGAGGTGCAGTCATATGATTTATTTTTGCTAATTTTTTGCTGTCTTTTAGCTATGTCATCAGACTGAGCAAGATGGCACCCTTGGGCGGGAAGGGGACTGCGCATGCGCGCTGCAATTCCCAAAGGCTTCCTTTGAAAGCTGGGGAAATGCTCCGCACGAGGGCTCCGTCGGCGCCGACGTCACCCATATGTAGACTATATGTGAGGACTGATTCCTGCTGCTCCTGGAGAACACCTGTTACAGGTGAGTAACTACTCTAAACCCTCCAGTGGGGGGAAGGCTCACTCTCTTTGCCCAGAGATGGCCCCTCTTAATCTCAGACTCCTGGGTGGCTACAGATAATTTAGTGCGCATACAGGTTGCACTTCTTCAAACTACCTCCAAGTTGGCCCCCCAGGGCATATCACCTCGACCCTCTGCATTAGAAACTGCTTTGGAAGGAAATCTCCACTCTCCTGGCTGACCTAGCTATTGAGCTCCATACCGCATGAGCAAATAGGGCAGGGCTTTTAATCCAAGTACTTTCTGATCCCTAAGAAAACAGGGGGATTCTGTCCTATTTTGGACCTCGGGGACCTAAACACTTACTTGGTGAGAGAAAGGTTCAAGATGATTTCTCTGGATACCCTGCTCCCATACCTTCAAAAAGGAGATTAGGCTATGCTCCCTAGAACTAAAGGATGTGTATACCCAAATAGCAATTCATTCCACTCACAGAAAGTATCTCAGATTCATCCTGGGAGAACAACACTTTTAACACTAGAAGCCCCAAAAGGCATTTTACCTAGAAACTCCAAAGTGCGTCAATTGACGCATTATCACAACGACTGCGTTTAGCATGAAATGCAGATGTGAATTAATTTGAAGTTACTTATTTGTTACGTGCAGTATGTGATGTCATTACATGACGTCATTGTGTGTTTATTGTTTTGTAATGTCAGAGTAAAACTGTAAACAGTGATTGATTTAAAACCGAAATTTACTTTGTTACTCAGGTATGTACAATGTCGTGACTTTCGAACACGCCCTAGAACAGGCCGATACTCCAGAACCTTTAGCATATTGCTTCCTCCCTGAAATTTTATTCATTTTTTTCTACGATTCTATTTACAGAATGCCGAGACCTCGTAAGAAGACAGCAGTGCCTAGATATGCTGGTGCAAAATCAGATTCAAACGTTGACCTACATGTTACAGGTTGTGCAGGCGCACATGCTTATCCTGTTCGTTCGTTAACTGACATGGACTTTGCAGTTACTTTTGAATTTGCAGTTACTTTTACATTTAGTTAACACTGTTCTTACGTTAGTCGTTGTATGAAACTTGTGAAAACCACTCAGTTTTCGTGGTTGCGTCAATTGCCGTACTTTGGGGCTTCTAGGTATACAGTCATTTTCCCGCTAGGTGGCGCATCTGTCATTAATTTTCAATGCACATATTTGAACATCTTGACCTCGCTAACAAAGTCATGGAACATAACTGACATGGTTCTAGCAGTGGTGCTGGTATACAACTTCGAAGATGCATTTGTGTCAATTGACGCACTTTGGGGCTTTTAGTGTTAATATGGAGTGCTGCCTTTCAGCCTAACCTCGGCACCCCGAGTCTTCACAAAATGTCTCACTGTAGCGGCAGCCTACTTCAAAACATGGGGGGTGTTTGTCTTCCCTTACCTAGATGATTGGCTAATAAAAAGCACCACTCTGGAGGGAGTTTGGGACTCCACACGGTTTACCATTCAGGTATTGCAGCTGTTAGGATTTGTGATCAACTACCCTAGGTCCCACCTTCAGCCCATCCAATAGCTAGAATCTATAGGAGCCCTACTCAACATGACTCAAGCGAAGACTTTCCCTCCGCAGGACATGCTTCAAATGCTGAGAACCTTATTAAGGGACACTTAACAGGGTTAGCGAGTGATGGCTCGCAAGATGCTAACCATCCTAGGCCACATGTCCTCTACAGTGCATGTTACACCCCTGGCACATCTTCAGATGACGCAGACTCAATGGATTCTGCGGACTCAGTGAACCCAGGCCATGGGTCGTCTCCAGAATTGGGTGTATGTCACCAATCTGCAGGTCCATTCACTGCATTGGTGGATGTTTACTTAAAATTTGCTCAAAAGTCTCCCCTTTCAAAAATCCTCGCCCCAAAAGATCTTAACAACAGACACATCCAAATTGGGATGGGGAGTTCATCTCGATGGCTTCCACACTCAAGGCAACTGGTCTGTCCAGGAAAGTCTTCACCAGATCGAGAGCCATAGCATATGCTCTAAAGGCCTTCTGCGATCAGCTAGCCAACCACATTGCCCTCATTCAGACTGACAATCAAGATGCTGTGTTCTATATCAACAAGCAGGGGGGCACTGGCTCCTATCTCCTTTGCTGGGAGATGGTCAAGTTGTGGAGGTTTGGCATCACTCACGTAATGCAGCTGAGGGTCACTCTGTTGGACAGACTGAGCCAGTCCTTCAGCCACAAGAATGGATGCTGAACAGAGATATGGCGGCCTGCATCTTTCAGAAGTGGGCATTCCCTCAATAGACCTGCTTGCTACTCCACAAAATGCCCAGGTAGATCGGTTCTGATCCAGAGTGGAATTCCTCAGCAGACTGGCATCAGATGCTTTCCTCCTGTATTGGGGGGACGGTCTTCTGTATGCTTACTCTCCAATACCTCTCATACCAAAAATCCTAATGAAGCTCAGGACAGAAGAAAGTAGGATGATACTCATTGTGCCGTATTGGCCCAGACAGTTCTGGTTCCCACTCCTGCTGCAGCTCTCCACTCAGGAACCCCTCTGGCTCGGCCATGCTCTAGATCTCGTTTCGCAGAACGAGAGGATGCTACAGCATGGTTGTTGAGAGGCGAGTCCTGTCAGAGCTCAGTCAGCTTGACATAATAACTGATGTCCTGTTGGCCTGCAGGAAAGCCTCGATGAAGAGGTCTTATGCCTATATGTGAAAGAGGTTTGCTGTCTGCTGTGAAGGCCAGACCCTGGATCCTTTCATCTGTCCTGCAGGGAGACTGCTCAAGTATCTTCTACACCTCTCTGACTTGGGCCTGAAGTCCAACTCCATCTGAGTTCACCCAGCGTGATTGGAGCATACCATCGTGGAGTAGAAGGGAAGTCCATCTCGGCACAGCCTTTGATTGTTCATTTCATGTGGGGACCGCTTCTCTTGAAGTCTCTGTACAAGTCCCCCACTATGGCTTGGGACTTCAATATGGTACTAGCGCAGCTCTGAAAGCTTCCTTTGAGCTGCTCAATTTCTGTCCACTGAAGTTCTTGACCTGGAAGGTCTTGTTTCTGGTAGCAGTCACTTCGGCGTGCCGAATGAGTGAGCTTCAGGCTCAGGTAGTTCATCCACCGTATACCAGATTCCACCATAATAGAGTAGTTCTTTGAATGCATCCCTGTTTCCTTCCAAAGGTGGTTTCGGATTTCTATCTCAACCAGGCCATAGTGCTACTTACATTTTTCCCTAGTCCTCACAACATTGCACATGTTGGATTGCAAGCGGGTCTTAGCCTTTTACTTGGAGCAGACAAAGGACCACAGGAATTCCTTCCAACTTTTTTTTTTTTGACCCTCACAAGTTGTGAGCTGCCGTGTCCAAATGTTCTCTTTCAATTTGGCTAGCAGACTGCATCTCCTTCGCTTATGGCCAGGCAGGTCTGAGCCTTGATGGTCACAATGTCTGAGCTATGGCTGCTTTGGTGGCCAACTTATGCTCGGCCTCCATGGAGGAAGTCTGCAGGGCTACAACGTGGGCTTCTGTCCACATGTTCACATCTCACTATTGTCTGGATGGGGATTCCTGACACAACAGTAACTTTGGCCCATCTGTACTCCGGCACTTGTTTGGGGTTTAGAATCCAACTCCATCCCCCAATGCCCTTTTGTTTGTCCAGACTACAAAAAAAAAAAAAAAGAAAGAAAGAAAGTGATACGGAGCGCAGAAGAGATGAGGCAGGACTTACCTTCACTGTACATAGTTGATTTTGCATGTTACATAGTTAATGTTGCCCCTGTTGAATTTCTCAGCTGCCTTCTCAGTTTTCGGTAACCTGTAGCTTGGGAGTTCCGTGCGTGACGACTTACTTCCTGCTTGTCCATGGAGAAAAGGTAGTACTCATTGGATAGCAGGAATAAGTCCTCACAACCTTTCCAGCTCCCCGAGGAGTTTATTCTGCTACAACTACTGAATGAATTCTTTGCTTTGGTCTTTACTGAGGAAGATGTAGGAATGTTACCCATGACTGAAGTGGTATTTAAAGTTGCGGAAGAATTGAAGGAAATATCAATACATCGGGAAGATGTTTTACAACTATTAGATAAACTGAAGAGTAGCAAATCACCTGGGCCGGATGGTATACATCCAAGGGTGTTGAAAGAACTGAAATATGAGATTGCAGACCTGCTATTAGTAATCTGTGAACTATCATTAAAATCATCTCTAATACCTGAAGATTGGAGGATCGCCAGTGTAACACCAATTTTTAAAAAGGGTTTCAGGGGTGATACGGGAAACTACAGACCGGTGAGCCTGATGTCAGTACCGGGAAAAATGGTAGAAACCATCATAAAGAATAAAATTACTCAGCATGTAGATAGTCATGGCCTAATGGAAGACAGCCAATATGGCTTTAGATAAGGAAGATCTTGTCTTAATAATCTGTTATGTTTTTTTGAAGGTGTGAATAAACAGGTGGACATAGTGTATCTGGACTTTCAGAAAGCCTTTGACAAGGTCCCTCATCAGAGACTTTTGGCAAAACTAAAGAGTCATGGGATAAGAGGCAGTGTACTACTGTGGATCAGGAACTGGTTAAAAGATAGAAAGCAGAGGGTAGGGCTAAATGGCCAATTTTCCCAATGGAGAAAGGTGAATAGTGGTGTACCCCAGGGATCTGTGCTGGGCCCGCTGTTTTTTGACATATTCATAAATGACCTGGAAAGTGGAATAATGAGTGAGGTTATCAAATTTGCAGATGACACAAAACTATTTAAAGTTGTTAAAACCCAAGAGGATTGTGGAAAATTGCAAGAGGATCTTGATAAATTGGAAGACTGGGCATCAAAATGGCAGATGAAATTTAATGTGGACAAGTGCAAAGTTATGCACCTAGGGAAGAACAACCCAAACTATGGTTACATGATGCAGGGTTCCACATTAGGAACCACCACCCAGGAAAAAGATTTAGGCGTCATTGTGGATAACATGTTAAAACCCTCGGCCGATGTGCAGCGGTGGCCAAGAGAGCAAATAGAATGCTAGGTATCATAAGGAATGGAATGGAAAATAAAACAAAAGATATTATAATGCCTCTATATCGTTCCATGGTAAGACCGCACCTTGAATATTGTGTGCAATTCTGGTCGCCGTATCTTAAAAAGGATATAGTGTTATTAGAAAAGGTTCAGAGAAGAGCCACCAAAATGGTAAAGGGGATGGAAGAATACTCCTATGAAGAAAGGCTAAAAAGGTTAGGGCTCTTTAACCTGGAAAAGAGACAGCTGAGGGGAGATATGATAGAAGTCTATAAATTAATGAACGGAGTGGAACTGGTAAACGTAGATCGATTGTTTACGTTATCAGAATATAGAAAGACTAGGGGACATGCAATGAAGCTACAGGGTAAACTATTTAAGACTAATAAAAGAAAATATTTTTTCACTCAACGTGTAATCAAACTCTGGAATTTGTTACCGGAGGATGTAGTAAAGGCTGTTAGTGTAGCTGGGTTTTAAAAAAGGTTTGGACAAGTTCCTGGAGGAAAGGTCCATAAACCATTATTAAGAAGGGACCCAGGATATCAATGCTTGACCCAGTACAAGCATTGTGGAACCTGTGTCTTTTGGGGAAACTGCTAGGTACGTATGACCTAGATTGGCCACTGTTGGAAACAGGATACTGGGCTTGATGGACCTTGGTCTGACCCAGTATGGCATATCTTATGTTCTTATGTTATCATTACTGGAGAATATGGTGCCACGGTGGCAAGTGAGAAAGAGATGCAAAAAAGCTCCAAATAGAAGCTGGGGAGCATTCCCACATGGGCCTCCATTGGGGATGTCACCCATGCGGGAGGACTTATTCCTGCTGTCCATGGAGAACACCTGCTACAGGTGAGTAACACCCTTTGATGGGATGCGCTCTCTCAGGGGACCCCATGTTCTGCCTGTTGGGATACCTTGGCCAACAGGATGGTAGACATGATTGTATGTGGTTGATAGAATTGTTGTAGCTAGTAACCCATATGGTGCTGGAAGGGTGAAAGGGGACGTACGAGGGTAGATTGGCAAATGCGTGTGAATGAGCTTATGTGTATGGATAAGCTATCTTTCATGATGAGGGGCAGATTGGATGTGTTTGATGAGCTCTGAACTCCTTCCTGTCAGGTGGTCCCAAAAGACCACTGCGTGATACTTTGTTATAATGTGTTGGTAGTAGGAGACAGTTGTATGGAGCGCAGTGGTTTTCATGGTGAGAGAGTTATTGTCAGTGTGTTTTTCCCAGGCTGCTCCTTTAATATTTCTTTATTTTATTTTTTCTTTCCTTCCTTCTATGCTGCCTATCTTCTCTCTGCTCTTTTCTTTTTCATCTTATCCTGCTGGTGGGGAGACCATTGCTCTCATACTTAACTATGCAAATCCAGATTATGAGCAGAATGGGGTAATCCTGGTACACTACTCCTCAAAGCACCATTCTGTATTTTTAGTTAAATGGAGATACTCCATGCCCTCTATTATTGTTCTATACTTTCTCTAGGTTGACCCTGGTTTTTTCATCTGTTTTTTCTCATACGGGAGTTTCCAGATACCAATATACTTTCAAGGGCAGATGATGATATTTGTCAGAGGGTGGTTTTGCGGGCTTCTGGCTGCGCAATGATTGAAGTTGGTCATTTGGATTTCATTGTCTAAAAAAACAATGTGGATGAAGTTTTGGATGCGCAGGGAGTTTCTGAAATTGGGCAAGGATGTCCAGGATCCAGCAAATGTCCCAGACATGCCTCTACCACATCCCCGATTCCTACTAGGCCTTCCTCACACTTGGAACGTCATTGAAACCGCTTTCTAAAATGGCTCCGGGGATATCTCTATGCTTTGGACATCGCCCATTTTCAGATGTCCAAAACACAAATAAAGCTTCTAAAATGACCCCAATAGTGTCTTGGTGTGCTTGTTGCACAGAACCAAATTGCAGTGATACACTGAACACCAAATATTAACATCAGTTTATTCTTTTTACAGGTATCACATATTATCAGAGAAATACGTCAGTTCCAGCAGACACCATACAGGATAGACCATCAGCCAAAGGTAAGTTTTTCTGGATTTGTTTGGTTTCCCAATCAGCAAAGGTAAGCTTTGCTGGATTTGTTTGCTTCACAATTCTTTTCATAGCTTTCATTCTCTTCCAGCTACATCCAGAATGCATCCTTTTTTTTAAATCAGGAAGCTTGATGTAGCCACCTTGCAAGTTTGGTTTCAAGCCAATTTTAAATGCATTGCATAGTGGTTGAAGACAATTCATTTTGCTGCTTTAAAACTGGTTCAAAACTGATTTTCAGGATCACTGAGTATGAAAGAGAATGGGGCAAATTTCAAACAGTACCCTTTGGGACAAAAAACACAAGTACATTTTACCTGCTAGTTTTGTACCACTTTCAAAGATAAAGTCCATGTGTTCTTTCACTTTAAAATTTGCTGCAAGTATACAGTATGTATGGTAATTTGCACCTGCTTTTTCTATGGATAGAATTTCACTTGAAAAATATGTACAGAGATTTGAAAATACAACTTAAACATTTTTTTACAATATGTTCCTTGTAATTTGCACTTTACTGTTCTAATTACATTGTTTTGCACTGAGTTACCTGTAAACCATCTTGACTAGTAGAAAGATGGTATAAAAAGATGTTAAATAAAAAAATACTTTTCCTCCCCTGACCTAAACATGTCCTTGAAAATGCCTCCTCAATGTGGCTAAAAGCGGCAAATTTTCAATCACTTTGAGGGTAATTTTATAACGGGGCATCTAGGTTGTCAAGATGTAGGCACATATGTTGTCCTTATTTTATATAGGGAATATACGCACATATTAGGCTTTATAAAATAGTCCACAAGAAAGTAGATGCCGGCATATATCTGCTCTGAGGCAGATGCAAAATAGTCCACCAAAGTTTCTGTGGATATGTATTGGCTTAATATACGTCATAGCTGGCTTTCTTTTTAAATGCCAGCTATGGTGCTTAAATAAAATATATGGATTCAACATCAAAAGCAAGCATACTAACATAGTATATGACGGCAGATAAAGACCAGTATGGTCCATCTAGTCTGCCTAGTCAGGCGGCAAGAGTAGGTACACTTGCCACTCCGTGCAGGTCACCTCTCCCCATGCCTTTGTTTAGGGGTGTACCGTGTAGGTCACCCCTATTTGTTCAGATAGAGTAGTTACTCACCTGTAACAGGTGTTCTTCAAGAGCAGCAGGAATCAGTCCTCACATATGGGTGACGTCGGCGCCGACGGAGCCCCCGTGCGGAGCATTTCCCCATCTTTCAAAGAAAGCATTTGGGAATGCAGCGCGCATGCGCGGTCCCCTTCCCGCCCAAGAGTGCCATCTTGCTCAGTCTGATGACATAGCTAAAAGACAGCAAAAAACAAAATAAATCATATGATCGCAACTCCAAGGGGAGGAGGGAGGGTTGTGAGGACTGATTCCTGCTGCTCCTGGAGAACACCTGTTACAGGCGAGTAACTACTCTTTCTCCAGGACCAAGCAGGAAGTCAGTCCTCACATATGGGACTCCCCAGCTTAAGGCTACCGGAGACCCAAAGCTGAAAAATGAGCTCCCTCTAGAGCCTCAGCAGGTGAGAAAAGAATCTTCTCTGATAACACCCCCGAACGGTAGCCCAACACCAGGGCCGGAAGGTAGGAGTTGCGTAAACCCCAAAGAGATTATGGAGTACCGCCTGCCCGAAAGCACTGTCCCTGCGGGACTCTCTCTCAAGGCAGTAGTGGGCCGAAAACGTCTGGCTTGAAGACCAAGTAGCGGCCCAGCAGATGTCTGCCAACGGAACAGAGCGGAGATGAGCCAGTGACGCAGCCTTCGCCCTGACACGGTGAGCTGTAACTCGACCCTGCAGGGAGAGGCCGGCTGCCCTGTAAGCCCAGGCGATACAGTCGGCTACCCATATGGACAAAGTACACTTGGAGACAGCTAACCCCAACTTATTGGGGTCAAAAGAGACGAAGAGCTGAACAGCCCTCCGGTGCTCCCGCGTACGGTCAAGGTAGAAGGACAACGCCCTCCTACAGTCCAGGGTATGCAAGACCATCTCAGCCCGGCTGGCATGCGGCCTGGGAAAGAAAGTTGGAAGAACCACCTCCTGATTGAGGTGGAAGGAGGAGACAACCTTTGGAAGGAACTTAGGGTGAGTCCGTAAGACTACTCTGTTCCTATAGAACCTAGTATATGGAGCATCGGATACTAGGGCCTGAAGCTCACTTACTTGCCTTGCCGATGTAAGAGCTACCAGAAACAACGCTTTCCAGGAGAGAAAATGCAAAGGACAGGTAGCCATAGGCTCAAATGGTGGGCAAGTAAGCAGTTGCAAGACCACATTCAAATCCCAGTCAGGGGCAGGTGGACACACTGGAGGCTTAAGCAAAAGCAGGCCCCTGAAGAAGCGAGCCACCAAAGGGTGGCTGGAGAAAGATTGCCCTTCCACCGGTGAGTGGTGCGCTGAAAGAGCACTGAGGTGAACTCAAACAGAATTGGACTTAAGGCCCAAGTTGGACAGGTGAAGCAAATACTGCAGCACCGCTGGTACCAGGCATGAGAGAGGATTCTCATTGTGTTGAGCACACCAGGTAGAGAATCTACGCCACTTAAGTGCATAAGACTTCCGGGTGGACTGCCTCCTAGAGGCCAAGACCACGTCCTCCACTTCTATAGGCAGTAATAAGGGTGGTAAAACTACCCTTTCAGCAGCCAGGCCATCAGAATGAGGGACTGGAGATTGGGGTGTAAAAGAGACCCCTGCTCTTGAGACAGGAGATCTGGTTGCATCCCCAGAGGAAGAGGAGTGTCCACCGCCAGTTGCAAAAGGAGTGGGAACCACAGCTGTCGGGGCCATCTGGGGGCCACCAGAATTACCGAGGCCCTGTCCCAGAGCACTTTGAACAGTGTCTGGGGCACTAGAGGCGTGGGAGGAAAGGCATATAGGAGGCCTGTAGACCACGGAATGAGAAACGCATCCGCTGCTAATCTCAGAGGATGCAGTTGTCTGGAACAGAACCTGGGCAGTTGACGGTTCAGAGGACTGGCAAAGAGATCTATAGTTGGAAGCCCCATCTCAGAAAGATCTGTTGAACCACTAAAGGATTCAACTGCCATTCATGCGGCTGCAGGATCCTGCTCAATTTGTCTGCCAGGTAATTCTCCTGACCTGGGAGATAGACCGCTTTGAGAAGAATGCCGTGATTGACTGCACAGGAGCACAGGCTCTGCGCTTCCTGACATAGAAGGCGGGACCCTGTGCCCCCTTGTTTGTTCACATAGAACATAGCGACCTGATTGTCCGTCTGAACTAAGACGGACTGGTGAGAGATGAGATGAGAGAAAGTTCTCAGGGCTAAGCGGATAGCTCCCAGTTCTAAGAGGTTGATCTGCTGCGTGGCCTCCCAAGGAGACCACAGGCCTTGAGTACATGCTTCCTGGCAATGTGCACCCCAACCTTGAAGAGAAGCATCGGTTGTCAGCACCTGAGAGTGTGGAGGGGTCTGAAAAGGCACCCCTTGCACCAAATTCGGAAGATGAAGCCACCACTGTAGAGAAGATTCTAGTAGTATGGACACCCTCACTCTGTCCGTGAGATTTCCGGTGGCTTGGTGCCACTGAGTTCTGAGGCCCCATTGAGCCGTCCTCATGTGTAGACGGGCATTTGGAGTCACATGGACCGTGGAAGCCATGTGGCCTAAGAGCCTCAGGAATTGTCTGGCGGAGACCAGAGAATTGCTGTGGAACTGACTGGCCAGAGCCATCAACCTGTGGGCCCTGTCTATGGGTAAAAAGGCCTTTGCCTGAAGGGTGTCCAGTCTTGCTCCTATGAACTCCATGTTCTGTGAGGGGTGCAAAGTGGACTTTGCGAAGTTTATAACAAACCCCAGATGCTGAAGCAGAGCGACAGTGCGGAGGGTGGCTTGATTGGTCTCCTGTGGGGATTGACCCCTGATAAGCCAGTTGTCCAGGTATGGAAAGACGAAAAGGCCTTGAACCCTGAGGTAGGCCGCTACCACCGCCAGGCACTTGGTGAATGCCCCGGGGGCGGAGGTTAGGCCAAAAGGCAGTACCCTGTACTGGTAATGGTTTCCTCCCTAGGGTTGCCAACTGGCCGGTTTTCAGCCGGCCTGGCCGGTTTTTCCATGGCCAGGCCGGCTGCCGGCGCAGATGTAAAACCGGCCCTTGAGAAGCCGTTTTTTTGCTCTGGCCGCAAGATCGGGAGCGGCCAGAGCAAAAAAACGGCTTTTCTTCCGACCCGAAGTCCAAAAAAAACCCCACCCAGGGCCGGCCCACACACCGGAGGGCTTCAGAGGGAGCAGGGTAAGCTCGCGCGAGGCCCTGGCTCCCTCTGTACAGCCACCAGCGTGAAGAGCCTTTTCCTTCACGCTGGCGGCTGTATCTGTAAAGCCGCGATTGCTGGGAAAGGTTAAAGGCAATACCCTTTAACCTTTCCCAGCATTCGCGGCTTCACAGATACAGCCGCCAGCGTGGACTGCAAGGACTGCATGGGCTGTGATGGGGGGGGAACCTGGACCGGAAAAGGGCTATGGGGGGGGGGACTTGGACTGGAAAGGAATGGGCTGTGATGGGGGGGGGACCTGAACTGTAAAAGGGCTATGGGGGGGGGGGACTTGGACTGGAAATGGGTTGTGATGGGGGGGGACCTGGACCGGAAAAGGGTTAGGGGGAGGGGACTTGGACTGGAAAGAAATGGGCTGTGATGGGGGGGGGACCTGAACTGTAAAAGGGCTGGGGGGGGGGGACATGGACTGGAAATGGGTTGTGATGGGGAGGGGGACCTGGACTGGAAAAGGGCTATGGGGGGGGGGTAACTTGGACTGCAAATGGGCTGTGATGGTGGGGGGGGAACTAGGACTGCAAATGGGCTGTGATGGTGCAGGGGGACTCGGACTGCAAATGGGATGTGATGGTGGGGGCTAGGACTGGAAATGGGCTGATGAAGAGCTAGAATAGGACTGGAAATGGGCTGATGTGGGGCATGGGAGAATGGGACTAGAAGGGAGTGGATGCTGGGTGGGTCTAGAACTATAAGGGAACTGATTTTGGGGGAGGACTAGAATGGATGGGGAATGAGAATGGAGAGGGGAAAAATATTTTGTGTGGAAGAAAAGTCTATGATGGGCTGGGTATTGGGAGAGTAAGAGGGGCTTGAAAATGGAAGGGTGAAATTTAAATGAATGATAAAGGAATAAGGAAAGAATTGGGGGAAAGAGCAAAAGGGAAACAATCAGTATGTTAAAGCAGAAATAGAGAGAGAATGGAAAACATCTAAAAGAGAAGAAAGGACAAATGGATAGCTCGCAGAAGACACGAAGAAACCAGAAGAAAGTGACTGGAGCAATTGCAACTGAAAAAATGCCCAAACAGAAGGTAGAAAAATACTTTTTATTTTGAATTTATTAACTGGAATATGTCTGGTCTGGGAAGTGTGTATTGCTAACATCTTTGCGTTTTTGTATAGTGCAAGAGGAAATTACTTTATAGTTTTATTTCTCCAGTGTTGTACATTTCATGTTTGGATTTTGGAGTTCCCAGTTTAATTATTATCTGACCAAGGAAGTTAGCCTACACGTATCCTCGGTAATTTTTGTGGGTGGGGCTGGGGGCGGGGCAGGGGTGGGACTAGGGGCGGAGAATGGGTGGAGCATGGCGAGCCACAGGTGTCGGGTTTTTCTCGGTGAAAAAGTTGGCAACCCTATTCCTCCCACTACAAATCTGAGAAATTGTCTGTGGTCTGGATGAATGAGGATGTGAGTATAAGCATCCTTTAAATCTAAGGAGCATAGCCAATCTCCCTGCTGGAGTTAGGGCCACAGGATTCCAAGGGTAAGCATCTTGAACTTTTCCCTCTCCAGGAACTTGTTTAGATTCCGCAAATCTAGGATAGGTCTGAGGCCTCCTGTTCTTTTTGGTACTAGAAAGTATCTGGAATAGAAGCCTTGACCCCTCAGGTGGTGGGGCACCGGTTCCACTGCCCGTTCCTTTACAAGATTTGCTAACTCCTGCAGGAGTAAGTCCCTGTGCAGAGGAAGTCTTGGAGGCTCCCCTGGAAAATAGGAGCGGGGTACCTGGTGGAAGTGGAGAAGATAGCCCTTCTGGACTATACTTAGTACCCAGGTATCCCTTGTTACGGCTGGCCACCTGTGGGCGTACAGGGCCAGCCGGCCTCCTGTGCTGATAGGGGCCAGCTGAGGAGGAGAGGCTATGCCACTGGAGTCAAAACCCCGCACCCTGCTGTGCAGCAGCCGGAGCTGGTGGCTTGGGGTTTTTCTGCCTACGGAGCCCATGTCCCTGCCCCTTGGCCTGCTGACCCTGTTGGGGAGCCACAGAGGCCTGAAAATGAGGGTATGTTTTATAGGCAGATGACTTCCTCGGGTAAAAGGTCTTTTTCCCCAAGCCCTTCTTCTTCTGAGAAGGGGCAGAGGTTTTTCTGGACAGCCTTGTCTGGGTAAGAGTCTCGGTCTCGAGTTCTGCAGCCTTTTCAGCCATGGGCTTACCAAAGAGGTTTTCACCTCGGCAGGGGACATCGACCAACTTGTCCTGCACCTATGGCTCGAGGTCCGATGACTGTAGCCAGGCCTGACGGCGTGCACTGATGCTGGCCGCGACTACTCGGGCCGAAGCCTCGAAGCCATCATAGGCTGCTCGAGAGATAAACTCCGAGCACTCACGAATACCCGAGGACAGAGCGTTGAACCTCTACAAAGTTTCCTCGGAGAGACCAGCAGAGAACCCGGCAATCTCCTTTGCCATGTCTCGAAGGTACATGCCCATGTACAGCTGGTAGGTCTGTTTTTTTCTTTTCTTCAGGTGCACTCGCCTTTTTGGGCCTTAGGCCCAAAAACTTTCTTTAACATGGAAAAACCTGCCTCAGGTTTTAAAAAGTGCACAAAACGTGCGGTACCATTTCCGTCACTGACACCCATGAATGGTGTTTAAAATGTTTAGGTCCTGACCACTCCATCACAGATTGTGTGTCCTGTGCTATGATGTCTAAAAGAGGTCGACAGAACCGAGCTGCTAAGCTCAGTACCCTGTTTCCCTCTGATGCGGCTTCGGTGGCATCGACGTCTTCCAGGGCTTCTTCTTCTTCCCGTGGATCTCAGGTAACTAAACATAAATCCAGCCGGTCCTCGAAGGGTAGATCTCCTTCTAAGCATCAAGATGCCTCTGGCGTTGCCCTCGAGGATTCTGCACCGGCAAAATTACCCCGGCGGGAGGCTTCGGCTTCAAAAGCACCATCATCGGGGTTTCAGGATGTTCTTGATGGCTCGGCCTCGACAGATCTCCTGGTGCCATGCTCTGGGGTACCGGCGGTTTCCACCGGTACCGACTTCCAGGCATTGGCAGCGTCTATGGACCAGAGAATTCTGTCCATAGAACGCAGTCTAGCAGCTTTCCTTTTGGCATCGACGCCCTTGGTACCGCGACAGACAACTCTGGCACCGGCATCGGTATCGGTATCGGTACCGGTACCGATACCGATAGCATCGACAATGAGAAGAATTAGAAGTGCAAAAAGACATGCCTCTAATCCTCCAGGATGTGAATGCAGAACTCCGGATGCTTTTGGACGTAGAGTCTTTCAAGCTTCCATGCTTGCTGCAAGAATCAGTTCCTATAGTCTCTACATGAGAATGTTCCTAAAGGAAGTTACTAATCATCTACAGACTTTAAGTCCTTTCATCTCTGAGGATAAAAGGCAGGAGTTTCTCACTTGGCTCAAACATGCCCAAGATGTCTCTAAATTCTCCAACCGTGCAGCCTTTGACTGCTTTGAATGTATAAGCAGAACCTCGGCTATTGCCATAGGTGCACGTAGAATTGCTTGGCTCCAAGCATCTGATTTAGAACTCTCGGTACAAGATAAATTGGGAAATATTCCTTGTACTGGTGAGAACCTGTTTGGTAAAGATTGGCAAGAGAAAGCCAATGAAATGGATGCTGAAAATTCCACTTTGGATAGACTATCCAAGTCTACTGCTGATCCTGTTAGGAAAAGGTTGTTCAAGAAAACACCTTTTTCTAAAAAGAAAAGATTTTATCCTGCTTATGGTCAGCAGGCATCTTCTACAGGTCAGTTTTCAACCAAACGTCAGCAACCACCCAAACAGAAGAAAGCAAAGGCTGCTAGGCCTCAACCGGCCCAGCAGCCTCAGCCTCAGCCTCCTCAGGGCCTTTGACTTTCAGCTAGAGAACTTAGACTTTCTGGCCCTAGAAGGACCAGAACCGTCCACCATTCCAGGAAGGTTATGTTATTTTGCTCCCAGATGGGGGCAAATAACAGCAGAGCATTGGACACTCTCCATCATAAAAGAGGGGTACAAACTTCATTTTTCAAGCATGCCCCCTCCCACAATAGTGAAGCAGTTCAATTCTCCGACCTCTCTCATCGACCTGTTAGGTCAGGAGGTTACCATCCTTCTTGCCCAAGGGGCAATAGAAGTGCCTCTTCATCAACAGGGCACAGGGTTCTATTCCCCTTATTTTCTTATTCCAAAGAAAACAGGGGGATACAGACCTATCTTACATCTCAGAGAATTGAACAAATTCCTTGTCAAGGAGAAATTCAAAATGATTTCTCTCGGAGCTCTGCCTCCATACCTTCAGAGTCAGGATTGGCTTTGTTCTCTAGATCTCAAGGATGCGTACACCCATGTTCTCATCCATCCAACCCACAGAAGGTTCCTTCGGTTCCTGTTTCAAGGAAAGCACTACCAATACAGGGTGCTTCTTTTTGGTCTGGCCTCTGCACCAAGGGTGTTCACGAAATGCATGACTGTGGTAGCAGCATTTCTATGCACTCTGGAAATATTTGTCTTCCCTTACTTGGACAACTGGCTCATTCGAGCTCCAACACAGTCAGAGGCCAAGACTTCTCTATCCTGCACAATGTGTATCCTTCAGTATTTAGGGCTGGTAATAAACATCCCAAAATCCAGTCTAACTCCTACTCAATCTCTAGAGTTCATAGGAGCCTTGCTGGATACCACAAGGGCAAAGGCCTATCTTCCCCAGGCCCATTGCCTTCGCTTGGTGCAATTAGCTTCTCAAGCAGTACTAAAGCCCTTTTTAACTGCTCGAGAAATGTTACAGTTACTAGGCCACATGGCATCCACCGTGCATGTGGTACCATATGCTCGCCTTCACATGAGGGCAGCTCAGTGGACTATATCCACTCAATGGACACAGGCATCAGGTTGCCTGTCAGACAAAATAGCAAACACAAGTCGCCTCATTTTGTCTCTCCAGTGGTGGAAGTCCACTCAAAATCTGTTGCTGGGGTCCCCCTTTCAGCAACCCCTGCCCCAAGCAACTCTTACAACAGATGCTTCTCCAATGGGTTGGAGAGCTCATCTGCAAGACCTCTCCACCCAGGGCACCTGGACTCCACAAGAGAGTTGTCTACATATCAATCTCTTGGAGCTCAGAACAATCTTCCTTGCTCTGCGAGTGTTCCACACACTGCTCAGCTACAAGACAGTCCTTATTCATGCGGACAATCAAGTAGCCATGTTCTACATGAACAAGCAGGGGGGAACAGGCTCTCTGTCGCTTTGCAACGAAGCTTTGCGACTGTGGGCCCTCACCAGAGAGCATCAGATTCATCTTCTGCCAGTGTATCTTCCAGGCGTTCAAAACTCTTGGGCAGATAGACTCAGTCGAGTTCTCCTTCCACACGAGTGGTCTCTGCATGCAGACCAGGTGGCCAAGATTTTTCAACTTTGGGGCACCTCTTTGCAAGTCCGTGGAATGCCAAACTTCCCCGGTTCTTTTCCAGAACTCCGGCTCAGGGAGCTCAGGCAAAGGATGCTTTCCTCCTTCACTGGGGTCAAGACTTCCTGTATGCCTTTCCACCCATTCCCCTAATTCCCAAAACCCTTTTCAAGCTTCAGAGAGACAGAGGCCACATGATTCTCATAGCACCACATTGGCCACGGCAAGTGTGGTACCCTCTGCTTCTACATCTCTCTCAAGCTCCCTCCCTGGAGTTAGGGTCTGCTCCAGATCTTCTATCTCAGGGGAACGGAATGTTATGGCATCCCAATCCCCAGTCTCTGCATCTCAGGGCTTGGTTGCTGAAGGCCTAGATCTCCAAGATCTTCATCTTTCTCAGCAAGTGAAAGAGGTTCTTTATGCTTCCAGGAAACCTTCCACTAGACGTTCTTATGCTTTCAAGTGGAAGAGGTTTACTATTTGGTGTTCTGAAAAGGGTCTTAACCCTCTTGCCATACCTCTGGAATCTTTGCTGGAGTATCTCCTCCATTTGTCTAATGCAGGCCTTAAAACAATTTCAGTAAGAGTCCATTTGAGTGCTATTGCAGCTTCCCTTAAGCCTCTAAATGGACAACCTATTTCCTCTCATCCTCTTATAGCAAGATTTATGAGGCCTCCTTCTAACTAAGCCTCCCATTAGACCGCCTCCAGTGGCATGGGACTTCAACCTGGTTCTTGGTCAGCTCATGAAGCCACCCTTTGAACCTTTGGCTACCACCTCCTTGAAATTTCTTTCTTGGAAGGTTATCTTTCTCATTGCAATCACATCAGCACGCCGCATTAGTGAATTGCAAGCACTAGTAGCTAATCCACCTTATACAAGGTTCCATCATGACAAGGTAGTCCTTAGGACTCATCCACATTTTATGCCTAAAGTGGTCTCGCCTTTTCACCTCAACCAAGAGGTCTACCTACCTGTCTTTTTTCCAGGACCTCATGCATCAAATGCAGAGAGGAATCTTCATACCTTGGATTGTAAAAGAGCTCTAGCTTTTTACTTACAAAGAACACAGCAGCATAGAAAGTCCTCTCAACTCTTTGTTGCTTTTGATCCTTCTCATTTGGGACTTCCAGTCTCCAAGAGAACACTATCTAACTGGATTGCTCAGTGTATTTCTTTCGCCTATCAGAGTAAGAACCTTTCTCTGGAGGGCCATGTCACAGCTCACAATGTGAGAGCCATGGCAGCCTCAATGGCTCATCTAAACTCTGTGTCTATTGACGACATCTGTCGAGCAGCCACTTGGGCCTCGGTTCATACCTTCACAGCCCATTACTGCTTGGACAAGGACTCTCGCCGGATGCCTTGTTTGGTCAGGCTGTTCTCAAACACCTGTTCCATACCTAATCAACTCCTACCCACCATCCCTGGTAGGATGCCAGAGTTCCATGGGGAGAAGTGGAGCCCTTCTCAGGGACACACAACTTCTGGGGTCTCTCCCTGGCACCTAAAGCTAGGGAGTCCCCATATGTGATGACTAGATTCCTGCTTGTTCCTGGAGATAGCATAGTTACTCACCTGTAACAGGCGATCTCTGGGAACAGCAGGAATTTAGTCCTCACAACCCACCCACCTCCCCTAGGAGTTGTATCTCTATCTCTGTCTCTTTCCTTTCCCTCTCTCTCTCTCTTTGTCTCAGCTTAAAACTCTATGCTGATAACTCTCAAATCTACCTCTCTACACCTGAAATCTCTCCAGCAATCCAGACCAAGATCTCTGCCTGCCTTTCTGACATTGCTACCTGGATGTCTTACTGCCGCTTGAAATTGAACATGGCCAAGACTGAACTCCTTATCTTTCCCCCCAACACCTCCCCTTCTCTTCCTCAGTCTCTGTGGATAACTCTGTAATCCTTCCTGTTTCCTCGGCCTGCAATCTGGGGGTTATTTTTGACTCCTCTCTCTCTTTCTCCACACATATCCAGCTTGTAGCTAAGACCTGCTGCTTCTTTCTGTACAACATTAGCAAAATCCGCCCCTTCCTTTCTGAACACACTACTAAAATGTTTATCCACTCCTTAATCACCTCCCGCCTTGACTACTGCAACCTACTCCTTGCTGGTCTCCCTGCGAACCATCTCTTTCCCCTTTCAATCTATTCAACATTCTGCTGCTCGGCTAATTTTCTGCCAGCCTCGCCATTCCCACATTACTACTTCTCAAGTCACTTCACTTGCTCCCTATCTGTTTCCGCATCCAGTTCAAACTTCTCCTCCTGACCTATAAATGCATTCACTCTTCAGCTCCTCGGTACCCTTCATCCCTTATCTCTCCCTACATCCCCTGTCGGGAAATTCGCTCTTCTAACAAATTACGTCTATCTATACCCTCCACTCGTACTGCTAACTCCAGACTTCGCTTCTTTCACCTTGCTGCACCTTACGCCTGGAACAAGTTACCTGTGTCTATACGCCAGGCACCCGCCCTAGGCCTCTTCAAATCCAGGTTGAAAACCCACCTCTTCACTGTTGCTTTCAGATCTTGACTTCTGTGTTTTGTCTTGACTAGATTGTAGGTGCCGTGTTTGTGTTTTTTGCCCTGACTATATTGTTGCTGTGTGTGTTTTTGTCTGACAAGCAGGGACTGTCTCTCTTACATGTCTGTACAGCACTGCGTATGACTGGTAGTGCTATATAAATGCTCAATAGTAGTAGTAGTAGTAGTAGGTCACGAAAAGTCTGTCAAACTTGAGGTGAGTCTGGGTACGCTGAAAGTAGAAGGCGAGGGCCCGCTTGCAGTCGAGGGTGTGGAGAGCCGCCAACACCTGATCAGCGTGGAGCCTCGGGAAGAAGGTCGGGAGCACTATCTATTGGTTGAGATGAAAGGCTGACACGACCTTAGGTAAGAACTTAGGATGTGTCCGGAGGACCACTCTATTCTGATAAAACCTGGTATAAGGGGCGCCAGCCATGAGTGCCTGAAGCTCACTGACTCTGCAAGCCGAGGTCAGCGCCACCAGAAAGGCCACCTTCCAGGACAAGTGCTGGAGCGAACACGTCACCATCAGCTCGAAGGGTGGGCGAGTGAGTTGCATGAGAATCACGTTCAAGTCCTATTCCGCCGGCGGGGGACGGATGGGCGGCTTGGATAACAGAAGGCCCCACATGAAGCGGGAGACTAGTGGCTGCCCTGAGAGAGGCTTTCCCTCGATAGGGAGATGATTAGCCGATATGGCGCTCAAATGAACTCTAACAGAGTTTGACTTCAGCCCTTCCCTCGAGAGGTGGAGGAGGTACTGGAGAACCCACCGAACCTGGCAGGAGAAGGGGTCAATCTGGTGATCCGAGCACCAAACGGAGAAACGTTTCCATTTGAAGGCATAAGCCCGCCTCGTGGAGTCCTTCCTCAAGGCAAGGAGGATTTTCTCGACCTCCTCCGGAAGGGCCAGGGAGGCTAGAGAGACACGTTCAGCCACCTGGCCATGAGAGATAGGGAGGGTAGATTCAGGTGTAGTAGCCGACCTTCCTCCTGTGTCAGCAAGTCCCTGGCAGAGCCCAGGGGAATCGGAGGCTCCGACGACAACCGGAGCAGGAGTGGGAACCAAGGCTGCCTAGGACACGAGGGGGCCACAAGGATCAGCGATGCCCTGTCCCGTTGGGCCTTGAACAGAGTCCTCACAATGAGGGGAAAAGGAGGGAATGCATATAGGAGACTGGAGGAACAGTCCAGGAGAAATGCATCGGGGCCCTCCCTGCCCGGGTGCAGCACCGGGCCACAGAAGCTGGGAAGTTGTGTGTTCTGAGGGCTGGCAAAGAGATCCACCGCTGGGGTGTCCCAGCATAGGAACAACCGGCCTATCGCTTTGGGGTCGAGGTGCCACTCGTGGGGGCGAAGTATTCTGCTGAGCCTGGCCGCCAGGCCATTCTCCTGACCTCGGAGGTACGTCGCCTTGAGGGACATCCTCCGCCAGGCATCAAAAGAGCAGATGCGGACTGCTTCCCTGCAGAGGGAGCGTGACCCCGTGACCCCCCTCTTTGTTGATATAGAACATCGCTACCCGGTTGTTGGTCTGCACCAGAACGGACTTCCCGCTGATGATATTGTCGAAGGCCTTCAGGGCCCACCGGATGGCCCGGAGCTCGAGCAGGTTTATCTGCTGTTGAGCCTCCACCGGTGACCACTGTCCCTGTGTGCAAAGAGACCTGCAGTGGGCTCCCCACCCTAACAGGGAAGCATCCGTAGTCAGAACCACATCATGCTGTGGGGACTGGAAGAGCCACCCCCGCAGGAGGTTGCGGGGGTTTTGCCACCAGTTCAGGGACAAGCGGAGGTCGGGAAGAATCCTGACAGGGTCCCTGAGGTGTTTGAGGGACTGGCTCCATTGGGTACTGAGACACCACTGAGCCACCTGCATGTGCAGGCAGGAGTGAGGAACCACATGCAGGAACAGGAGACGTAGCATGGACCGAGCGGTGACCTGGTGAGCGCTGTGGATGCAACCCGCCAGAGCCCGGAGGTGGGTGGAGCGGTCCGCCTGCCGAGTAACGAGGTGTGCCACGATCAACTCGAGAGCCTGCGTTGGCTCGAGGTGAGACTGGGTAGTTGACCAAGAACCCCAATCCCTCCAAGAGAAGGACAGTGCTCGACATCGCTTGCCGGGCTTCCTCGACGGACGAGCCCGTAACGAGCCAGTCGTCGAGGTAGGGAAACACCGACACGCCCCAGCGCCGAAGATAAGCAGCGGCCACGACGAGACACTTTGTGAAGACACGTGGGGCGGATGCAAGGCCGAAGGGGAGCACCCTGTACTGGAAGTGCTCTCCCTGCACCCTGAAACATAGGTACTGCCTGTGTTGAGGTTAGATCAGAATATGGGCGTAAGCGGCCTTTAGATCCAAGGAGCATAGCCAGTTGCCCTACCGGAGGAAGGGCAGCAGCACGCCAAGAGATAACATCTTGAATTTTTCCCGCACCAGGAACTTGTTTAGCCTGCGGAGGTCGAGGATAGCCCATAGACCCCTCGTCTTTTTCAGGACAAAGAAGTACCAGGAATAAAAGCCCCGACTTCAAAGGTGGGGAGGGACCTTCTCGACTGCCCACTGGGCGAGGAGATTCCCGCTGCAGCAGAAGCTGATGCGCGGGGAGTCGAGAAGGCTCTGCCGGGGAGATAGGGGTTGGGAGCCTGTCGAAGTGGAGGCAATAGCCCTTCCGGATGACCTGGAGAACCCAGGTGTCCGAGGTGACAACCGCCCAAGCCTGGGCGAAGCTGGACAGACATCCCCCTATGGGCTGCTGTATCGCCGGAAGGTGAGAGGCTATGCCGCTGGTGTCAAAACCCCTGAGGGGGTTGTGGGAAAGCTGGCGTCTGGGCCTTCGGTCCCTTAGGTTTCTGGTGACTCTGGCCAGACTTCCCCTGCGTGGGAGTGGATGGCGCAGGGGTAGCTGGGTACGGCAGGTAGTCGCAATACTGGAGGCTTTTCCTGGGGAAGAAGGGCTTCTTGGAAGGCTGCTTCTTCCGAGGTGGTGTTGAGGTCTTGCGGGAGAGATGGGTCCTAGTGACGTACCCCGTCTCGATCTCAGCCACCTTCTCCTCCATCGGTTTACCAAAAAGTTGCTCGCCGAGGCAGGGCACGTCCAGGAGCTTCTCCTGCACCCACTGCTCCAAATCTGGTATGCCTGGATGCGACAGGAGAGCATGGAACCCTGATAGGCCTTGCGGCTCAGGGTATCAAGGGCTCTGGACTCTCGGTCCGGTGGGACCGAGGAGTGGGACTTAAGGCTTTTCTGCTTCCTCATGGCTTATTCCACCACCATCGAGGTGTGTGGAAGTTGAGTCTTACGGAAGCCTGGCCCCCGCTGCACCTTGTACATTGTGTCAAGGCGCTTGCTCACGATGGGAACCGAGGCCGGGGCCTCCCACATGCGGAGCAATAGCTGGGAGAGAATCGGTGGCACCAGTACTGTGAGGGATTTCCTGGGCAGGGCCTCGTACTGAAGAATATCGAATTCTTCAGCACGAGGGTCTTCCTCAGCCTGGGTGACCAGGTTGAGGGCCCGATCCATGTCCCGAATAAATACCAGAAAGGAGGTGTCCTTGGGTGGTGGATGCCGCTGGAGTCCAGGCAGCGAGGGGTCCAACGGAAGATCCTGGTGGGTGCGGGTCTCCGGGGATGTGTCCCCATCAGATTCCCAGTCTGAGAAATTGGTGGAAGGATCTGAACCGGGCGGTTCGCCCTGTCTGATGGCCGGCGGCCTGGAGCCAGAGTCCCTGGATGACCTCACATCTGAGGAACGGGAGAGCGAGCGAGACCGACGTTGAGGACCCTCACAAGGCCTGTGGCAGCGAAACTGGCCCATGAGCGCCTGCTGGGAAGCAATGAACGCAGAAACGCTGTGTTCTAGCGCCAGCATATGTGACTCCCACGCGGGCGTGGGGCCCTGGACACCGATACCAGGATCACCGAATCGGGCATCGAGGAGGAGAGGGGGTTCTCACTGGGATGGCTCTTAGGAGACTGGGCACCTTCGCCGGAAACCTCCATTTCTCGGCGAGGTACCTTGCGGGGCCACTCCGACTCTCAGGAACGCTGAATGGGGCTAAACAACCAGGCGCGGGAGCGCTCGCGCTTGTCAGGGGCCCCAGACAGCGACTTCGAGGCCTTCTTTTTGCGCCATTCCACCTCGGGGGACCTCTGGTCCGAATGCCGCCTGGAACGTGGTGCCGCAGGGGGAGAACCCGCTGTAGGGGAGATGACCAAGGGTGCCACCGGGGACACCGAGGCAGCCTTTCGAAAAATGTCTTTGGACTTCTGCTTACAGCTGAGCAGGGCCTTAGAGAACATTTTCTTACAGAGCGAACAAAGCTCTGGATCATGGTCGGCTCCCAGACACCTTAGACAGCAGTCATGATTATCTGTAAGCGACATGTTCCTAGAGCATCTATCACATTTTTTAAACCCAGTGGCCATGGGAGTGAAAACAGCCCCTGTGTGGTCGAAGACCCACGCGGCCAGCGGTTGGAAGAAAAAAAGGGCACAAAACCCAGGAAGAAAAAATTTAGGAAGGGAGAAAGGGGAGGATGGGTAGAGGACCGGTGCAACCAGAAAAGAGAGATACAGCCTGTTAAGGTGAAGAAAATTAAAACTTTTTCCGAGGGATGAGGACGTGCGTCCGATGGGCTCTGCGGAAAAAGGGAGACTGAGCAAGCTGGCACCCCTGGGCGGGAAGAGGACCACGTATGTGTGGTAGCAATCCCAAAAGCTTTCTTTGAAAGCTGGGGAGTTGCTCTACGCGGGCTCCTTCGGCGCCGACGTCACCCATAAGTAAGGACTGACTTCCTGCTTGTTCCTGGAGAAATTGCCACTGCCTGGTTAGTTTCTACACGTTTTTATTGTTTTTATATTATATACAAACATTTCGAAATCAGGTTAACCATGACCGTTAACAACCAACCTTTCCCAGTCATCTTCCCTCCTTCCCCCCCCCCCCCCCCAGCTCATCCCTCCTTCTTATTTTCCTCCCCCTCTCTTTCCATTAAACAGCCATTCTGGTAAAAGTACAATAATTCACATTTCAATTACCCCATAAGCATTCAGAAGGTCCTCTTCTCTGTTTACATTGGCCCCCTTAGCCCTCTAGCCATTGCCACACCAATCTCCACTGGTGTTCTACCCTCTCCCCCTGCCCTTTCTTTTGAGCAGTCAGTCTGTGCATCTGATATAGGGTAGCTAGGAGGCTTCTATATCTACCCCAGGTAGTGTCTTCTGCTTCCAGTGTGCAGCTTTCTCACGCCTCACCGCTACTATGCAGTGTGCAACTACTGCTTACTGATGTCTGGGGATCATGTCTACCTTTTGGTGGAGCAGAAAAATTGCTGGCTGGTGTGATATCTGCCAACCCCCAATTTCTTCCATACTTTTTATAACCATATCCCAATATTTTTGGACCACCCTGCATTCCCATCACATCTGGAAATATGAACCCCTCTCCCTGCACTGTCTCCAACAGCTCCCCATTCCATTAACACCTGCTTGAGGTAATTGTATGGGTATGAGGTACCAGCACAGAAGGGTTTTATATCCATTCTCTAGGAGTTTTACTGCTATTGATAGCTTTGCCACCCTTTTAGCAATCTCGTCCAATTCATCCGGCTCCCAGGATACCCCTAGGTCCTCCTCCCACTTATACATGTAGCCCAACTTCTCCCCCCTTCTCCCAAGAGCCCACGGTATAATTGGGATATTACTCCCTTATTCCTCAAGAGGCATATACCTGCAGACTTCTCATTTTTCTTGCATAAATTGGCCCGGACCTCCCTCCTTTGCAAAACGTTCTGGATTTGTAGATAGCTATAGTGATCCCCTTCTGTCAGGTGGTATAGGTCTTGCACCCTTTTGAAGGGCCAAATTGCCTCCTTGTGTATTAACTGGGAGACCCTACATAGACCCCTTGTTTCCCATCTCCTGAGACATGCTCGTCCCGGGCCTTCTCCCTGTCAGAAACAAGCTGCTAATGGCATAATGGCTGAAACCTCTTTACCTGCCATTAACTTTTGTCTCTGCTGATGCCAAAGCCCCATAGTGAAGCGTACAAAGGGGTTTGCCACATTAGAAAATCTAATGGTTCAGCACCTGCCAACACCTCTTCTATGTCAGCCATTGCCAATGCTTGTCTCTTAACTAAGAGTGGAATGCCTTTAACTATGCTGCTTTGTAGTATTTCATAAAATGAGGGAGCCCCATTCCCTCCTCCCTTTGAGCCCTGTGCATGTCATTTTCTGCCATCCTCGGGACCCAGCCCATCCAAACAAACCGCCTTACTTTTTTATGCACCTGTAGCAGGATCCAACTGGGTATCTCAATGGGGAGAACCTGAAAGAGATACAGAAACCGCGATAGTAACAGCATCTTCACCGTCACTTTTCTGTCCAACCAAGAAAGAGGTTTCTTTGCCCAGTCACTCAGGAGGTAGTCCACCTCCTGTAATAGTTTTACATAGTTCATTGTGTATAGTTCCCTATGGTCATTCCCCATGTGAACCCCTAGATACCGGATGCTTTTTTTCGCCCAGCGGAAGGGTAAGGAGGCCTGTAAGCGTCTCTGTAGTCTATCGGGGACGGTTAAATCTAGAATAGTAGATTTATCCCAATTTAAGTGGAACCCTGAAAGTCATCCATATTCTCTTAATTCTCCTAGACACTACCAAGATCACATCATCGGCAAACAGTGATGCTCGAAAGTCCCTGTCCCCCATAGCTATCCCCAGTATGTCCTGGCTCATCCTAATTTGAGCCGTTAAGGGCTCCATTGTGATTGCAAACAGCAGGGGAGACAGCAGACATTCCTGTCTTGTGCCTCTTTCTAGAGAGAAGAACATAGAGTATTGGCCATTTACTTTCATGCACACCTGGGGGTTACGGTACAAGGCCTGTACCCACCCTATGAAATTTCCTCCTAGTCTCATTTTCACCAATATTTTAAACATAAAGTCCCAGGAGATGCGGTCGAACGGTTTCTCCACGTCGAGTGAGACCAACAAGGATGGTTCCTTCCTCCCAAATGAGATTAAGGATTTTCCTAATATGGTCTGCAGCCTGCCTCCCTGGCATAAACCTTGCCTGATCTTCATGAATCAAGCTCAGGATGAGTTTATTAAGTCACTGAGCCATAATTTTGGCCAGTATTTTTGCACCAATATTCAAAAGCAAGATTGGGCAGTATGAGTCACAAGCTTGTGGGTCTTTCTCCTCCTTGGGGATTAGGGAGATTCTCGCCCATCCCATAGTTTCTGCCAAAATGCCTCCTTCTCTAGGTAAGTTAAATATGCGAGTTAGTGGTTTGTGCAGGAGAGGACCCAATTTTTTTATAAAAGCAGGCCGTGAGGCTGTCTAACCAGGGGTTAGGGGCCGAGAGGCTGTCTAACCAGGGGGTCTTATTATTTTTTAAGTTCTTGATCACCTGGAGCACTTTCTCCCCCCTCCACCCTCCCATTAATTTTAAATTCTCCTCAACCTTTTTTTCCACATCACAACGGGAGGCGAGTAAAGAGTGGATAAGTGTTTTAGTAGTGTGTTCAGAAAGGAAGGAACACATGTTGTTAATGTTATAGAGAAAGAAATTACATATTGGATATGTGAGGAGAAGGAGAGGGAGGGTCAAAGATGACCCCAAGGTTGTGGGCTGAGGAAACAGGAAGTAGAAGAGTGTTATCTACAGAGACAGAGAAAGAAGAAAGGGAGGGAGGAGGATTTAGGGGGAAAAATAAGAAGTTCGGTTTTGACTGTGTTCACTTTTAAAGGGCGGTGAGACATCCTGGCAGTGATGTCAGCTAGGCAGGCAGAGATGCAGACCTGGAGTGTCAGAGAAATATCAGGTGTAGATAGACCTGAGAGTCATCGGCATAAAAATGATACTGAAAGCCATGGGAGGAGATGAGAGCACCAAAGGATTGAGTATAGAGAGAGAAAAGGAGAGGGCCCAGAACCACTGTTCCCTCTAAGCTGTGCGCGTGTGCGCGCACACACACCTCGCCGAGCAAGCGCACATACTTTACAACAGAGCGCACAAAAATTACGGTTCTGATTCTGATAGAAAACAACAGACGTCTTAAAATTTAAAAGTTGTTGTGTATTTACGGTTTTCACAAGTTCTACAATATTTTCTAGTGCAATCAATGTGGTGTACATACTGTATTCTGACGTGTAGTCAAATTTTAAAGTATATAACTCCGAGTGTCGTTATGTGGCGCACAAAAATTTAACCTTCCTTCAAAAGCTGCACAGCTGATATTTTATGCGCACACAGCCTACAGAAAATTAGAAGGAACATTGCCCAGAACAGACCCCTGGGGTACACCGACTGAGAGTGGGATAGCAGTACAGGAGGAACCACCAGAACAAACTCTGAAAGAGCAATAGGAAAGATAAGAGGAGAACCAGGACAGCACAGAGCCCCTAAAACCAAGTGAGGACAATGTGTCGAGGAGAAGTTGGTGGTCAATAATGTCAAAAGTAGCAGAAAGAAACCTGCTGGGTCAAAAAGAAAATCTTTGTAGAATTATCAACACCTGACTTTAAAATTGACCAGACTAGGAATATTTAAAATTAATCTTCTAAAGCACAGTTACAACTCTTTGGGGCATGTTTATTAAAGTTTAATGCATGTTAACAAACAATGCACAATGGAACTTAATACATGTTAACACATGCTAGCCTTTAGTAAACCAGGCCCCTTAGTATCTTTTTAAAGTTATACTTTTAAAATATGGTCTTGGGAAAACATAAATATACATAAAAGGGACTTGTTTACTAAAGTGTGGTAAGCTTGTGCACTTAGCACGTGTTAGGAGCCAAGATTAACGCATGGTAATTGCAAGGGCTGTGCGTTGTTGAGGGCGTGGTCGACAAATGTCCTGCAGTTAAACATTGCACACATAGCACGGGCCGATGGTACAGGCATCGGCAGCATGGATGCCTATACTGTCTGCCGAGGCATGTGACGCAGGCTCTAATGCTAACCAGTAATCTCCCTCCTCTCCTCCCTCATTGCTGCCGAGGTTCAAAATGGAAGCTTTGACCCCTAGTGGTAGCCTTTTAGTACTACCACTAGGATCAGTCTGCCAATTGCTCTTATTTGACAGATTGATCCCTAGCAATATTACTGTGAAGCTACCACTAGTGGTCATAGCCATCATTTTAAATCAAGGTGGGAACGAGGCAGAGGTGAAGGGAAATTGCTCTTGCCCTGTGGACTAGACTACCAAGGCTATAGTGGTAAGGTCTGAGGGTGGGGGGTTGGAGGAGAGTCATGTTATGATGCACTTGGAGGGGCTGTCATTGGGGATTTTGATCAGGGGAGCTGTCATTGGAGGGTATTATGTGCTGGGGGGATTGGCATGGGATTTTTATTGCATGTCTATTTTTAGCAGATCGTAACTGTTAACATGGGCCCACGCTAATTAGCACACTTTAATAAACATCTTCTTACTTTGTGTGATGGGTTTACTGCCCAATTTATACCTTTTTTTGACCTGTCCCTTAAAATAAGGAGTTTTTTTGGTATATAATGCCTTGCTACAAGAATAGAATAGCCACCTGACCCAGGACAATGCTGACAGATTATACCAGTCCTTGTGTTGCTCCCTTGCATAGGTAGAGTTTAGTTCTGTCTTAAAATAAAAATAATCTAAAATTTAAAAATGAGAACTGCAGGTTTATAGATGCAGTGGAACAAAGCTAGGATGGAATCAGATGCCAACCTTATACTTGATAATATTTGCTGAGAAAACAGTTTGATTCATTCTATAAAACATTCTTCTCCTGTTGTCCTCATTTGTTTTTAACACAAAAGGCAATGAGATGTGAGGATTGGAGAGTCCATTGGAAACACCATGTAAAAGAGAGGGATGCTCATGTTTTTCTAATGATTCTTTTGCACAGTCTGGTTTGGTGATAATATTTTCAACTTAGCCCCAGATAACTGAATGAAAATGCACTTCATTTTTATTTCAGGTGACTCGGTTTCTCTTGGACAAATCTCTCATCATGGATGAAGATACCCTTTATGAGCTATCCTTAAAAACTGAACCTAGGCTCCCTGCATGAGGACGCAGAGAACTTTAGAAGTCATACACAGAATTATGCATGGTAAGCCCTGCAAACTGCAGGGAAGGAAATGGTCAGATTGCAAGCTCCCATTTCTGAAAAAGACGAAGTTTGCTTCAAGGCAGATGAGAAGAAGACTGTTGAAGAAGGTTGATCAAATGCTTCAGATTGTGGACTAAGAGATTACTTCTCTACAATGCATTGTGGTCGAAGTGTAATAACAGATATGTATATCCATGGGCCAGAAAATAAGAAGAATTGAACAATTGCATGAGAAACTAGCCAGATTATTGGTATTCAAACACAGAAATACATGTTAGATTTACAGATTTTATTATCAGTTACTGAAACTTGTTTAAGGACTTGATTCACCCAAAATCTTTTTAGCTCTAATAGCCAGATGTTGTAAAAGCAGATATTAGGCAAAAAAAATCATTGTGGCTTAAGAAAGGCTAATCAGAACAGACACAAGGAGCCTATAAGGGTAATTATATAAAGTTGCATATAGCTAATGCACGGGTTAGTGTAAATGCCTGCACTTAGATTTTTCAAGAACACTTGTAAATTTGTGCTCATCCCAAGCTCCGCCTGTGTGCACACCCACACCAAAATAAGTGCAATCTCCCCATCCCACATATTTACATAATAGCAACCAGCTAAAGCATGCATGTAAAGGGCCATCCACATGCGTAAATCATTAAAAACTGCTGATTTATACACAATGATGTCATGTAACTTGATGCAACTCCTCATAAAATTACTTCCTAAATTTACTCAGCTCTGTTTATATACAAATAACTGTTCATACATATATACATACATTTTCACATGTTATTTCCCTACATTAGACCTCACACAAGTATGTTTACTCTTCATCAAATCTGACAGAAGTCGGTGCTAAGATACTGCTGCAGTCATGCAACTGCCATTGCTTCCTCGGAGTTTAAAATGTTTTTTGTACTTGGTGAAAAAATTAGGAATGCTAACTGTAACAAACCCTCTCATATAGCGTAGGAAATATTTTTTTAAAAATCCTTTCTCCTTTATTTAACTACTGGTTAAAATTTTCCATACAAAACTAACCAGGACAGGACACACAGGGCTATTAAAAGATACATAAAATGCATGCATAATATACTGGCAAACAAGATCTAATCTAGTGACTGCTTATAAAACAAAATAGCATACTACATGCATTCACTCAAACAAATGTACTCATTTTTAACTTACATACTTCCTTTACACCATTACACAGAATACTAAATGACAGTTTTGATGACCCTGTCTTGGATCCTTTTGCAAAACCCATCAATTAAGGCAGAGACTTCTGTACATCCATAATCATAATCTTCAGGAGGCGTGAAAGACAGTGAGCATGTGAATATTGTGTTTGGAGATAATAATGGAAATGCCTTCTTTTTGTAGATCTTAGTTCCTTTTCTATACCTATCTGCTGATTCAAAGGATCACTACAATAGTGTCCAACTGTCCATAGGTTCACTAGTGCATCCTCCTGAAAACCTAATTTTACTATGTAAACTACACTGCAGGCTTTCTGCAGCTGATTCCTGTCAAAACATGAAAACATGCATGAGAATGTTCTGGAGTTTTCTCTCTGACTGCTGCATGAGATACTTCCATAAGTTCAATCAGCATTCTTAGTCATTTTATTAAAAAATGTGCATAATAACTGAAATGTTTCTATTTTTTGTTTATTTAAACCTTTTTTCCCCATCGATTACTCTGAAGTTGTGTGTGAAGTGTTTTTAAGCATATTTAAACAATGCAATGTGGTGACTGAAGTTTGGACTGTATTTTTACTTCTTGCCCTTATTTTAAGCTGATATTGCTCTCAGGGAATGCGGAAAGCATACCAATTCCAGATGTTGGTGACATCAAGAGAGTGACTTTATACGGTATGTCTGAAAAAGGATAACAATTATACATACATATTGTAATGAAGCAGAAAATATAGCATGTTAGAGTAGTTACTCACCTGTAACAGGTGTTCTCCAGGAGCAGCAGGAATCAGTCCTCACATATGGGTGTCATCGGCGCCGATGAAGCCCCAGCGGAGCATTTCCCCAGCTTTCTATGAAAGCCTTTGGGAATGCAGGCACGCATGCGGGGTTCCCTTCCCGCCTAAAGGTGCCATCTTACCTCAGTCAAATGACATAGCTAAGAACAGCACACAAAAATGAAAAAATAAACTATGTACAACTGCAACTCCAAGGGGAGGAGGGAGGGTTGTGAGGACTGATTCCTGCTGCTCCTGGAGAACACCTGTTACAGGTGAGTAACTACTCTTTCTCCAGGACCAAGCAGGAAGTCAGTCCTCACATATGGGTGATTCCCTAGCTCTGGGCTACCGAGGAACCCAGGCTGAACAAGAGTACTCCCTCTAGTCTCAGCAGCAAAGAAAGGCATTTCAAGGACACAACCTCCACCGGTAGCCCAACAGAGGGCAGGAGTTGCCTAAACCTCAAAGAGATTCTGGAGTACTGCTTGGCCAAAAGCACTGTCCCTATGGGACTCCCTCTCCAGACAGTAATGGGCCGCATAAGTCTGGCTTGAAGACCAAGTTTCAGCCCTGCAGATGTCTACCAAGGGCACAGAGCGGAGATGAGCCACTGAGGCAGCCATTGCCCTGACACGATGGGCTGTGACCCTACCCTGCAAAGGAAGGTCAGCCGCCTTGTAAGCCCAGGTGATACAGTCAGCCACCCAGATGGACAAGGTATGCTTGGACACAGCCAACCCCAACTTATTGGGGTCAAAGGATACGAAGAGCTGAGTAGCCCTTCTATGCCCCTGCGTACGGTCAAGGTAGAAGGATAAGGCCCTCCTACAATCCAGGGTATGCAGGGTTGCTTCAGCCTGGCTTGCATGAGGCCTAGGGAAGAATGTTGGAAGAACAACCTCCTGATTGAGGTGGAAAGAGGAGACAACCTTTGGGAGGAACTTTGGATGAGTCCTAAGGACTACCCTGTTCCTATAAATCCTGGTGTAAGGCCTATCACAGACCTGGGCCTGAAGCTCATTCACTCGCCTAGCCTAGGTATGGGCTATCAGGAAGAGTGTCTTCCAGGAGAGGAAGCATAGTGGACAAGTAGCCATCGGCCCAAAAGGTGGGCGAGTCAGCTGCTGCAAGACCACATTCAGCTCCCACTCAGGGACAGGAGGACGGATTGGAGGTTTGAGCAAAAGCAAGCCTCTGAGAAAGCGGGACACCAAGGGGTGACCTGACAGAGAATGTCCCTCCACCAGTGAATGGTGAGCTGCTAGAGCTGAGAGGTGGACCCTAACAGAATTGGACTTAAGTCCCTCATTCGATAAGTGCAGTAAGTACTGAAGCACTACTGGCACAGTACAGGAGAAAGGATCTTCTGTACGTTGCTGACACCACACAGAAAACCTTTTCCATTTGAGAGCATAGGTTTTCCGAGTGGACTGTTTCCTAGAGGCTAGGACAACCTCCTCAACTTCCTGAGGTAGGCCCCAGGGAGCCAAGACTACCCTTGCAGCCTCCAGGCCATCAAATTGAGAGCTTTGAGATTGGGGTGCAGAAGGGAACGCTGCTCCTGTGAGAGAAGGTCGGGTTGCAACACCAGAGGCAGTGGGGGATCCACTGCCATTTGAAGCAGAAGAGGAAACCAAGGCTGTCTCGGCCACCTGGGAGCCACCAGCAGGACCGAGGCCTTGTCCTGAAGAATTTTGAAGAGAGTTCGGGCCACCAAGGGCGTGGGAGGAAACGCATAGAGGAGGCCCTGAGACCATGGAATCAGAAAAGCATCTGCTGCTATTCGCAGAGGATGCGGTTGTCTGGAGCAGAACTTTGGCAGTTGCTTGTTCATTGGGCTGGCAAAGAGATCTACCAAAGGGAGACCCCATTTTAGGAAGATTTTCTGAACTACTGAAGGATGCAGCTGCCACTCATGGGGCTGCAGAATCCTGCTTAAGCTGTCGGCCAGGTAGTTGTCCTGGCCTGGAAGGTATACAGCCTTGAGGAGCATGTTGTGGTTGAGGGCAAATGAACAAAGGTCCTGAGCCTCCCGACAAAGGATTCTGGACACAGTCCCGCCCTGTTTGTTCACATAAAACATGGCTACCTGGTTATCTGTCTGAACCAGGACAGATTGATGAGCCAGGGCAGGAGAGAAAGCATTGAGTGCTAAGCGAATAGCTCTGAGCTCAAGGAGATTGATCTGCTGTGCAGCTTCCCAAGGAGACCACAGGCCCTGGGTGCACTTGCCTAGACAATGAGCTCCCCAGCCCTGCAGGGAGGCGTCGGTGGTCAGTACCACCGTGTATCCAGGAATCTGAAAAGGCACCCCCTTTAGAAGATTGGGTGGGTGCAGCCACCAGTTGAGGGAGTTCAGAAATTGTCTGGACACCCTTATCCTGTCTCTGAGGCTGCCTGTGGCTTGTGACCACTGAGTCCGAAGGCACCACTGTGCAGGCCTCATATGGAGCCTGGCATTGGGGGGTCACATGTACTGTCGAAGCCATGTGGCCAAGCAGCCTCAGGCAGAGTCTGGTGGAGACCACTGACCCACTGAGAAACTGATTTGCGAAGTCCATCAGTCTTTGGGCCCTGTCTGTTGGCAAGAATGCCTTTGCCAGAACAGAGTCCAGCCTTGCCCCTATGAACTCCAAGTTCTGGAAGGGGAGCAAAGTGGACTTTGCGAAGTTTATGACAAATCCCAGGCCTTGAAGAAGAGCAATGGTCCTGAGGGTGGCCTGTCTGGCCTCCTGGCATGTCTGACCTCTGATGAGCCAGTCGTCCAGATAGGGGAAGACAAAGATTCCCTGATTTCTCAGGTAGGCCGCCACCACTGCCAAGCATTTGGTAAAGACCCTGGGAGCGGAGGTGAGGCCGAAAGGCAGCACTCTGTACTGATAATGGTTTCCTCCCACAATGAACCTGAGGTACTTTCTGTGGTCTGGATGAATGAGGATGTGAGTGTACGCATCCTTTAGATCTAAGGAGCATAGCCAATCTCCCTGCTGGAGGTAGGGCAGAAGCGTTCCAAGAGTAAGCATCTTGAACTTTTCTTTCTCTAGGAACTTGTTGAGGTTCCTGAGGTCCAGAATGGGTCGGAGGCCACCAGTTCTTTTGGGTACCAGGAAATACCTGGAGTAGAATCCGTGACCTTGCAATTGGGGAGGCACAGGCTCCACCGCCCTGTCCACCAACAGACCTTGAAGCTCTTGAAGGAGAAGGTCTGTGTGCAGGGGAGGCCTTGGAGGCTCCCCTGGATAGTAAGGAGGAGGCAGTTGGTGAAAATACAGTGCATAGCCCCTGTGGACTATGTCCAACACCCAACTATCCCCGGTGATAAGGGGCCACTGGTGGGCAAAGAGGGCTAGGCGACCTCCTGTGCAGGGTTGGGAGAGCAGGGATGGAAAGGCTACGCTCAAGTAGTCAAAACCCCCCACCCTGCTGAGTGGGAGCAGGGGCCGGAGGCTTGGGGGTCCTCTGCCTACAGGGCCCATTACCCTGCCCCTTGGCTGGCTGACCCTGAGGGGCAGCTTGGGCAGCCTGATATTGAGGGTACTGTTTGTAGGCAGTGCCCGTCCTCGGGTAAAAGGGCTTTTTACCCGAGCACTTCTTTTTATGAGAAGGGGCAGAGGTCTTCCTAGACAGCCTCGTCCGTGTAAGGTGCTCTGTTTCGAGCTGAGCGGCCTTCTCGGTCATGGGCTTGCCAAAAAGGATTTCACCTCGGCAAGGGACATCGACCAACTTGTCCTGAACCCATGGCTCGAGGTCCGATGACTGCAGCCACGCCTGGCGTCGAGCCGCGATGCCGGCTGCCGCAACTCGGGCCGAAGCCTCGAAGCCATCATAGGCGGCGCAGGACATGAACTTCGAGCAGTCCCGAATCCCCAAGGAGAAGGACTTAAATCTCTGCAAGGGTTCCCCGGAGAGACCAGCAGAGAACCTGGCCAACTCCTTGGCCAGGTCCCGCAAGTACATGCCCATGTATAGCTGGTACGACTGGATACGGCAAGCAAGCATCGAACCCTGGAAGCACTTTCTACCGACGCCATCAAGGTTTCGGGCCTCCCTGCCAGGGGGCACCGCGGAGTGCATCTTCTGGCTCTTCAGACGATGCATGGCCGATTCCACAACCATAGAATGGTGTGGTAGCTGTGCCTTCTGAAAACCAGGGCTCTTCCTGAGTCGATAAATCGAGTCGACTCGCTCAGAACCGGCGCCGAGGCCGGTGCCTCCCACATACGGAAGAGGAGCCGTTCCAGCATCGGAGGAACCGGGACAGTAAAGGCCTCCTTCGGAGGAGAGTCATACTGCAGCGCCTCGAGCTCTTCGGCTCGAGGCTCTTCCTCGGGGTCCGCCAGAATGGCCAAGGCAGTGGCCATATCCCGGACAAACTCCGAGAACCGAGTATCCTCTGGAGGGGATCTACTCTGGTGCTCAGACTGCGGTGAGTCCGACGGGACTCACCGAGTCTTGAACGTATCGGGAGACTCCTCGTCCTCCGTCTCCCAGGCGGACTCATCCGAGGAGGAGTCAGGGTCCAACCCCAGCAGGGGCCTGCTGACTCCCGACGCCCAATCCGGGCCCAGCAAGGGATTTTAAATACACGCGCCTTCAGGCGCCGACATCCGGCAGCCCCCACCACCACCAGCAGCTCTCCCCTTCCCGGGGATCGAGCCACCGGCAGCAGCAGGGGCCTGCTGACTCCCGACGCCCAATCCGGGCCCAGCAAGGGATTTTAAATACACGCGCCTTCAGGCGCGCCCGCGACTGGCGGGCCCGCGCCTGAGGGCCTCGCCAGAGGGCCCTTTGGCGTGGCCCTTAGGCGGAGCACGAGAGGCGGCACACCAGATGCCTCACCAGTGACCTAACTGCCGGACACCTGACCAAGATTCCAGCGTTCTACCAACATCTGAACTGTGAGAATGTGTTTTCGTTGAATATCTCCATCTATTGTAAGCCACATTAACTTACAAAGTAACCTGATAGCATCATAACGTATTAGATACTATCTTAGCAATACAATCTTACCAGTTGGAAGTCAATTTAAACTGCCAGCTTTGCACTTCTTACAGTGTTCACATTACTGCAATACTGCATTCTCTCTGTAAAGTTAGTCATTATCTTGCATGCAAACTGTACCTGCTCTATTGTGCGCTCTCATATAATTACTCCTCTACAGTGTCTCACACACAATCCAAACCCTCAGAATGGCCCTCCAGGTCGCTGTCATTCTTAGCCTCTACCTCCTCACCCACTGGCTTGGAACCTCCCAATCTCTCTACATACCACATGGCAGGATTCCAATCCTGAATAGCCATGGAAAAAGATGGAATAGTCCTCCGTACTTCAACACAGAAAGTAACACCTACTCACGCCACTCCCACCTGATACATGTAGCACTCCAGCTATCCAATACACCCAACCAGGAAAAACCTTGTAGATGCCGACCCCTAAAATGTGCCATCATTAACGCACGTTCCATCCGCAAAAAATGGCCTGTTGTCCTTGACACAATCTCCTTCTATGACCTTGAGATCCTCATGATCACAGAAACATGGCTATCACCAGAAGACAACGTCCTCCTCAATCAACTACTTCCCCCTAATTTTTCCATACACACGAAACATAGGGAAAACAAAAAAGGAGGAGGGGTGCTCATAATCTCCAAATCAGACCTCAACTTCCAGATTGTGGACTCTTCTAGCACAACCAGCCTGGACACTCTCTCTGTTGCTAACCAACAATTCTCCCTTACCCTATTATATAGAACACCATCTACGTCTCCAGTTGACCTTCCAACCATCATTGACCTTGCAGCTAACACCCGCACTCCCAACAAACCAATTTGGATAATGGGTGATTTCAATCTCCCATCGCTACACCAAAACCACGCAAATGCGTTCCTTGATGCAATGGAAGAGCTGGGTCTCAAACAAATCATAAATGAACCCCACATACAAAAGGGAACATTCTGGACTTGGTTTTTATGCCACATCCAGTCAAGGACAAAAGCCACAATCTGCCAACATCAGTCGTGGATGTACCCTGGTCCGACCACAAATTGATCATTATCCAGATTCCCAGCAACAATGACCAGCTGAACAGAAGCCAACCCAAGAACATCACCTCTCGAACTTCCACTAGATGCTTCCGCCCCTTCGATAGGGAACTCATCCTTTCGGAGACCCCATCACTCATCAACAAAACAACACCTGACCTTGATGAACTAATCTCTCACTGGAATTCCAGCCTGCTTGCCATCTCACAACACCCAAACCCTAAAAATACAGCAAGAGCGAAAAGAAAATCCGCCCCATGGTTCTCTCCTGACCTACGCGCTTCCCTCATGCAACTACGTAGACTCGAACGCCGATGGCGCCGATCACGCTCACCGGAAGATCAGACCGCATACCTAACCCACCTTGCAATACATCGAGGAACAATCTCTATCAGAATGAGACAATATCACACTGACACCCTAAAGAGGTCATTGAATAAACCTCGTGACCTCTTCAATTTGGTCAAATCCCTCTCAAAGGAACCATCACCCGAGCAACACATCAACATACACCCACAAGATTTCGCTGATTATCTGCAATCCAAGATTGTACAAACTAACAAGGTCACAGCAGTCCAATATCAAGAACCAGCGGACCTCTCTCCACTTAACTTTTTTCCACACCATCCAATAAATGTATTGAGAACACCATAGCATCACTCAACACCTCCACTGCACAGACCGACCCATGTCCAGCTTTTTGGATCAAGGAACTACGAGATGTGCTCAGTCCTGTCATCGCAAATATAATGAAACTCTCCTTTACAACAGGTTATTTTCCCACTTCACTCAAGCAGACTTCCATTAGACCATTACTGAAAAACCCCAAACTGGACCCCCAAAGGGTGGACTCCTATCGACCAATAGCCAGCATCCCCATCTTAGCCAAAATAATTGAGAAGGAAGCACAACGGCAAATTCAAGATCACATAGACTCTGTTGCTCCCTTAGATAACTGCCAACATGGGTTCAGAGAACATCATGGGGTTGAGACACTACTCACTGGTCTAATCAACAATATCATCACAGGAATTGACAACATCCATCAAGGTTTTGTCCTCATCTTCCTAGACATCGCCGCGGCTTTTGACTCCGTGAGTCACGAAATCCTCCTGGGAAGACTAAAAGAAAAGGGTGTCTGCAACAAGGCACTAAAATGGTGCAAATCTTATCTGGACGATAGATGGCAATATGTGAAGTCTGGATCAGAAGAGTCTAGCCACTTCCATCAAAAACAAGGGGTACCTCAAGGATCCTCATTATCCTCCTTACTCTTCAATATCTACATGCAGCCCATTTGCAATATCATAAGATCATTCAACGTAAACTGCATGATATATGCAGATGACATTCTTTTATACATGCCTTTCTCCACAACCCACATGGACCTGACCCCACTCACAGATTGTTTCAATGCAGTTTCAACATGGCTCCAGACACAGAACCTACGTATCCAGCATAAAAAAACAGAGGTCCTTTTCATCTCCAGAGACTCCAGCTTTACGCCCCCATCCCACGTCAGTGTCAAGGAAGCTGATTTGCAAACTAAAGACGCAATAAAATATTTGGGAGTTACCCTGGACCAACATCTAGACATGAGACGCCACATAAGCAGCGTAGTCAAAGCCATCTACTTCAAAATCCGTTCCCTCAAACACCTACGCTCCCTGCTGGACCCAGACGATTTCCGTACCATATATCAAGCGCTGATCCTGCCGCATTTTGACTTTGCAAATGCCATCCTACAAGGTCTCCCCCAATCCACACTAACCCCCTTACAGTTGGCCATGAATGCCGCAGCTAGGGTCCTCTACGGTGCATCCAGAGACGACCACGTGACTCCTATTCTCAAACAGCTACACTGGCTACCAATTCACGGGAGAATCACCTTCAAATCCCTTGTATTAGCATTTAAGGCAATCAAAGGCACCTCATCCCTCTCACTCACGAATCTAATCCACATGGTCCCCCCCAACAGAGCAAGAAGAACATCAGCTGTAAACTTGCTAGCAATACCAAAGGCTTCAACAAAGTCCAACACGAACACCACAAACAGGGCATTCAGTTTTTATGTACCAAAATGCTGGAACACCCTACCCCCTGACATTAGAGCCATTACCAATCTATATCAGTTCAGGAAGGCTCTCAAAACATACCTTTTCTGCCAATACTTCCCAGACAGCAACTGAACTAGATATCCCCTCCAAGAAATGACCCAATCTAGAAATGCCCTCACACTGCAGTGTAGATAGTTTATGTATATAGTTAACCCAGTTATCCAAGTTTGTACTCCTGTTCAATGTAAAACCTGACAGTTTGTCGTTATGGTCGTTTTGTTATGATGTAAACCGCGCTGATTCTAAATAGCGCGGTATATAAGAAACTGTAATAAATAAAATAAATAAATAAATGATGGACTCGAGTATCGGCTCGGTCTCTGGGGTCGACTTCGAAGTCGATGTCCCAGTGGTCGGGGCAGATGCTCCAGACAGGCTGGCCATCAGTGCCCGCTGCTGCTCCATGAAGGCAGACAGGTCTGCTCTCCAAGGCTGTCATCCTGAGACGCAGCTCGGGAGACGCAGCAGCCAGCGACTCGGGCCCCGGCGGCGGCTCTCTGGGAGGAGAGTCCTCGAGGACTACAGGGCTTACGTGTCCAGAAGACTCCGGCTCCATGCGAGGAACTTTGGCAGGCTTCTCTTGTTCCACGGGCCCGGGGCGACGGTCGGGGGTCTTAGACCTGGCCCTCAAGGAGCCAGGGACCTCCGACGACGACACCCTCGCAAGCCGCTTCTTCCTCTTCCATTCCCGGTCGGGGGACCCCCTGTCCGAGGAGCTTCGACGGCGCTCGGGATCGGAATCCCGAGATGTCGAGGCCTCAGACAAGGTCCGGGCCCAGCCGGAGGCTGAGTCCAAGAAAAGCCTTTCTTTCTGCTGCTGGCGACTTCGGAGTGCCTTGGAAGACATCTTCCCACATGGCCCACACGACTTAGGGTCGTGATCAGGACCGAGGCACCGAAGGCAGCAGTCGTGTGTGTCGGTGAGAGACATTAATTTCTTACACCGATCACACTTTTTAAAACCACTGGAAGCCATCGGGGAACAAAGAGTCTCCGCGAGGTCAAAGGACCGGCCTTCCAGGGAAAATGGAAAAAAGGGCGCGAACGCCAGCCACGAAGGGCAAAAACCGAAAAAGAAGAATCAAGCTCGATACCGGTGTACCGAACCCGGCGGGAGGGGAACCGGCGTCGAACCGGGGAAAAAATAGCGATAATCGCCAAAACAAATCTACTTTTAACCGGGAGGACAGGACTCACATCCGGTGGGCTTCTCGGAAAAAAAGAGACTGAGGTAAGATGGCACCTTTAGGCGGGAAGGGAACCGCGCATGCGTGCCTGCATTCCCAAAGGCTTTCATAGAAAGCTGGGGAAATGCTCCGCTGGGGCTTCATCGGCGCCGATGACACCCATATGTGAGGACTGACTTCCTGCTTGGTCCTGGAGAAAGTTCAGATGAGGGGGCTGATGTAAAAGGGGCTTATTTTGCTTTCTGAAAATATTCAGTCTTTCTAAACCATATCCTTTTAAACAACGATTGTGATATTTTCATTCACTGAAATGGGCATACATGTTTATGAGAGTCTTTTTCAGTCATAAAGTTGGGTGAATTTTATCCTGAAAGTAGAGCAGCTATATTTTCTGTCTCTACAATAATTGACCAATAGCACTCGAGAGTTTTAAACAATTATCTTTGTAAGCTGTGATATCTTTTAAAGGACCAACATGGGTCACTTCTTCAGAGTCCCATCTCATCTGAGGAAGGGTTATATGTGGTTTATAGATAAGGTGCAATCTATAAAATTTCCAGGACCAATAGGGTTACGAGAATTCTACATTACAAAAACAGACAAAAATACAAGGTTCTCCTAAACAGAAAGCAAGTTCTCGAAATGTCTTGGAAATATTTTTATAGGGAAGTAAAAGTGTAGTATATTTGAGCAATTCAACTGCATTTGTAAATATTATTTTCTTAATCTGCATACCAAGTGGACACGTCTTATACAGAAACTTTTGAAAAGTCACTAAACAGTAACTCACCCAAGAAGTTTCAGCTGAAGGTTGTCAGTTTGAATTCATTCAGCACATTAGATAAAAGCTTCCATTCTGGTGTAGATTAAACAGGTCATAAAGCAAATATATTTTTAACTTTTGGGAAAAATTCTGTATATTTGTTTCTTCAACATCATTTACTGTCAGAGCTGTGGCATATTCTGTCTCAGACTTACTGCATATCTAGATACCTGATAGCCAGGCATAAGTAGGGAACAATGAAAAAAATGCACACACACACACATAGAAAAGAAATATTATTTTTAAAGATTCCTATGCCTTCTGGTGTTTGACTTCACTAACAGCATATTGGCAAGTTTTACTATTTGTAAGAGATAAGATATCTACCCATCACATACTTTATTACCTCATATCTTCTATAATAACAAGGCAAGACTTTATATTTTAATGTTACTGAATATCCAAGAGTATGGCATAGCCCCAAATGGGAAAAGAAAATATTATGAGGCATATTTTCTTTTGGATTATAGTAAGATATTCTGCTTGGAATGGTAATCAATCAAATTGCTACCTTTCTCAGTGCTAACATATTTAGATAAACCTGTGACATCTGATTTCATGTTGATTACATTTCTGTACATGCATGTTTCTGATCCCTATTTTCTTCTCAAGTACAACCACATAACATATTATTGCATGAAAGAAAATGCTCAAAGAAATACGTATTATTCTTCCTAAAATAATTAGGTATTTGTACTGTTGAATAAAATTAATTGACTGGACATGTTTTCCGATATATACAGTCATGAACACAAGTGAAACAGCTTACCCATTGTTTTCCGGACAGTATTTTAATTACTGGAATCAGAAAAATGCTAAGGTGCATAGGGAAAAGTCTAATCAGTAGAAAAAAAGGAATTAATGATGCCTCTGTACAGATCATTAGTGAAATCTCATCTAAAGTATTACATCGAATTGTTGAGGCCATACCTCCAAAGGAATAGAGATAGAATAAATATGCTCCCTATCATATGAGAATTACTGGGTCAATATTCAGCCACAGCGGTCGGTGTTCTTAGGATAGGGGCCAACGCTGAATATCTGGAGGAGTGGTCTAGTGGTTAGGACAAGGTACTTCAGGCCAGAGGGCCGGGGGTTCAAGTCCCACCTGGGGACAGCAATCTCATGCCGGAGGGACTGGGATTTCTAGTCCTAGGCACTCCTTGAGGTCTTGGACAAGCCACTTAACCCTCCACTGCCCATGTTCCCTGTAAGTATTAGTGTATGTGTCTCATATCCCCTCGTGTTAAATGTATCCCCCAATTGACCGCTTTGACCCGGTGAAAAGCGGGATATAAATACAGCTAAATAAATAAATAAATAAAAATATCTGTCTAGAGTAGTCAAGTGCTGGTGCTATCCAGATAGCAACCATATTCAGCACCACTATGCAGACTGATATCCAGATACCTTAGGACAGTCTTTTTATTGTCCTAAGTCATGTGGATAGTTATTCGGATAGCAGCACTGAATACCACTGCTATCCGGATAATGTGCCACTCTGCCACTGCCTCCCCCCTCCCCACCATAGACCATGCCAGTGCTGTAAGGATATTCAACAGTACCACCCAGTTAGTGCCTCTGGATATTTTGGTCAGTGGCACTTATCTGGATAGCAGATGCTCAGCGTAAGTGCAGCTGACTATTGACCTAAAAGATGATGGACAAGAAAGATAAATAAGAGAGATTATTATAATGCAACATGCTTTTGGAATATTGGTTTCAATAATATTTTCTTCTACTTTACTGAGCTACATTATCATGCTATACTTTTAGTATTCAAAACAAAAATAGAGTGAAAATAGTGTGAGCAAAACAAAAATGTGTAATGTTTTTTTGTCGGAAGGCAGCCCGGAGGATCAAACTACCCTCTTGAAGCTGTAACTTCCATTTTATTCAGTTTATAATTAACCCTATGAAATTATATGCTTAAGGGTTAAAATTAAGGTAAAACCACCACAAAAGGTGTCACCTCAGCCAAAAACCACATATGATTTAAAATGCAGTACAAAACAAAAATGAAAAAAAACAAAAACAAAAAAAAACGTGGTACTTATCCAAACAGCCGTTCCCCGTCAATGCAAATATCCTTCCAGGGGAGACCGACAGCGACCACGGAAGTACCAAGTCTTTGTCCAAGGAACATCAACAATAAATGTTGAAGCAGCAGTAAATATCAAAGGACACAGTACTGCGTTTCGGGCGAATGCAAGATTTCTCGCGCCCTGTATCAACGCTCTAAAAAACTGCCATGAAAGTGAAACCACAGCGTCTTCTGTCTCTCCAAGACGCCGGCGCATGCTCATTGATGATCAAAAGCCCAAGAAGCAAATTAAATAGCTAGGGTGGAGCAATAGCCATGAAGTAAACTATTGCATGGTAAAACTGTTTTTCCGAAGCCCAAAGTTAAAAACCAAAAATGGAGGAATCCAAAAAAGAAAACCAACAACCAAAAAATGAAAAATGAAATTCAAACATTCGATTTAAAAATGAAACGCAAGCTTTAAAGAATGCTGACCCAGTCCAATTCTCTATTCAAACCCAAAGGTTCAACGGTGTTCCATGTAAAGATCCACTTCTGTTCAAGACGCTGCAAAGAGTACGGGGGATAGCCATGGGGGCCACAGTGGCTCCCTCTGTGGCTACTTTGTACATGGCAGACTTTGAACAATCTTTAGTTTATCCATCACCATGGTTTGAAAACATCCACTTATGGGTCCGGTTTTTGGATGACATCTTTTTCCTATGGACTGATACTGAGGACAATTTACAGTTGTTCTTTCATTGGCTCAATAATTTAAGATCAAATTTATCTTTTATTATGCACCACCATTTGAGTCGATTGGAATTTCTTGATATATTGGTGGTCAAGCATTTAACTTCTTTTCATACCACATTATTTAGAAAACCAGTACAACGGAATATGTTGCTTAATTTTGCCAGTTTCCATCCTTTGCCTTTGAAGAAGGGTTTGCCCTTTGGCCAATTTCTCAGGATTCGACGGATATGTTCTGATCTTCCGGAGTTTCTTCGACATGCCCAGGACCTCTCAATACGTCTTACCCAGCGTGGATACCCCAAAAAAGTTATTAAACAAGCCTTTTTAAGAGCGAGATATATCCATAGGGATTGGTTATTTCCTCCTTATACATCGGGTTCGAATAGTGACCAATCTACTGCCACCTCTAGTGAACCATTGGTGGCGGTTCTCCCATTTATGTCACACACTGAGTCTATAAAAAAGATCTTACTTAAACATTGGCATGTATTACAACTACACCCTTGTTTTAGAGGAAATTTGAGGGTTGTACACTCCAGGGGCTCAAATGTTTGTGATTATGTGGGGCCCACTCTCTCACCTAAGGATAGAAGATCTTATGATACATCTTTGGAATTGGGACATTTCCCGTGCGATTCCTGTAATTTTTGTTTTCAAACCATAACAGGAAAGCATTGGCAGGTGCCGAATTCTACTTTGGTCCATGAGGCTCATTGGCATACTACCTGTTCCACGTCTTTTGTAGTATATGTGTTGGTTTGCCCTTGCAACCTCTTATACATCGGGCGTACGATTCGTCCTGTCAAGCTTCGTTTGACAGAGCATGCTTCAAGACTTAGGACTTCGGTTCTCACCGCCCCGATTGTACAACATAGTTTGGATTTGGGTCATAAATTTACGGACTTTACTTGGAGAGTGCTGGACATGGTCCCGGAGCACCCACGAGGAGGGGACCGTGTACACTCTTTGCAGCGTCTTGAACAGAAGTGGATCTTTACATGGAACACCGTTGAACCTTTGGGTTTGAATAGAGAATTGGACTGGGTCAGCATTCTTTAAAGCTTGCGTTTCACTTTTAAATCGAATGTTTGAATTTCATTTTTCATTTTTTGGTTGTTGGTTTTCTTTTTTGGATTCCTCCATTTTTTGGTTTTTAACTTTGGGCTGCGGAAAAACAGTTTTACCATGCAATAGTTTACTTCATGGCTATTGCTCCACCCTAGCTATTTAATTTGCTTCTTGGGCTTTTGATCATCAATGAGCATGCGCCGGCGTCTTGGAGAGACAGAAGACGCTGTGGTTTCACTTTCATGGCAGTTTTTTAGAGCGTTGATACAGGGCGCGAGAAATCTTGCATTCGCCCGAAACGCAGTACTGTGTCCTTTGATATTTACTGCTGCTTCAACATTTATTGTTGATGTTCCTTGGACAAAGACTTGGAACTTCTGTGGTCGCTGTCGGTCTCCCCTGGAAGGATATATGCATTGACGGGGAACGGCTGTTTGGATAAGTACCACGTTTTTGTTTTTTTTCTTTTTGTTTTTTTTTTCTTTTTTGTTTTGTACTGCATTTTAAATCATATGTGGTTTTTGGCTGAGGTGACACCTTTTGTGGTGGTTTTACCTTAATTTTAACCCTTAAGCATATAATTTCATAGGGTTAATTATAAACTGAATAAAATGGAAGTTACAGCTTCAAGAGGGTAGTTTGATCCTCCGGGCTGCCTTCCGACAAAAAAACATTACACATTTTTGTTTTGCTCACACTATTTTCACTCTATTTTTGTTTTGGGTATTATTTTGATAGAGTGGGGGTTTTTTGTTTTTTGTTTGGTATACTTTTAGTATTAGCTTTTTGACAATATGTTGATGAAACACATACAATAGACAATTTATTATACAGTTCTTGACTCCTCACACCACTGTATTTAATATAGCAACATAGTATATGATGGCAGATAAACATCAGCATGTCCATCTAGTCTGCCCAGCAAGGCGGCTAGAGTAGGTGCAAGTGCAAATAAAGACAAAAACAAACGACAAAGTTGTAGCTGTTATAACAAAAGTAAGAAAGAGTAGTTACTCACCTGTAACAGGTGTTCTCCAGGAGCAGCAGGAATCAGTCCTCACATATGGGTGACATCAACGTCGATGGAGCCCCTGCGGAGCATTTCCCCAGCTTTCTAAGAAAGCCTTTGGGAATACTGCACGCATGCGCGGTCCCCTTCCCACCTAAAGGTGCCATATTGCTCAGTCAAATGACATAGCTAAAAAACAGCACACAAAAAATGTAAAAATGAACTATATACAACTGCAACTCCCAGGGGAGGAGGGAGGGTTGTGAGGACTGATTCCCGCTGCTCCTGGAGAACACCTGTTACAGGTGAGTAACTACTCTTTCTCCAGGACCAAGCAGGAAGTCAGTTCTCACATATGGGTGACTCCCTAGCTCTGGGCTACCAGGAACCCAGGCTGAACAAGAGAACTCCCTCTAGTCCCAGCATCAAAGAAAGGCTTTGCACTGAAAGAACCTCCACCGGTAGCCCAACGGAGGGCTGGAGGGCAGGAGTTGCCTAAACCTCAAAGAGATTCCGGAGTACTGCCTGGCCAAAAGCACTGTCCCTACGGGACTCCCTATTCAGGCAGTAATGGGCCGCAAAAATCTGGCTTGAGGACCAAGTTGCAGCTCTGCAGATGTCTGCCAACGGTACAGAGCGGAGATGAGCTACTGAGGCAGCCATAGCCCTTACACGGTGGGCCATGACCCGACCCTGCAAGGGAAGGTCAGCCGCCTTGTAAGCCCAGGTGATACAGTCAGCCACCCATATGGACAAGGTACGCTTGGACACAGCTAACCCCAAATTATTAGGGTCAAAAAGATATGAAGAGCTGAGTAGCCCTTCTATGTCCCTCCGTACGGTCAAGGTAGAAGGATAAGGCCCTCCTACAGTCCAGGGTATGCAGGACCGCTTCAGCCTGGCTTGCATGAAGCCTAGGGAAGAATGTTGGAAGAACCACCTCCTGGTTGAGGTGGAAAGAGGAGACAACTTTTGGGAGAAACTTTGGATGAGTCCTAAGGACTACCCTGTTCCTATAGAATCGGGTGTAAGGCCTGTCACAGACCAGGGCCTGAAGCTCACTCACTCGTCTGGCCGAAGTTAAGGCTACCAGGAAGAGTGTCTTCCAGGAAAGGAAGCGGAGAGGACAAGTAGCCATCGGCTCAAAAGGTGCGCGAGTCAGTTGTTGCAAGACCACATTCAACTCCCACTCGGGCTGGAGGACGGACAGGAGGCTTGAGCAAGAGCAAACCCCTGAGGAACCGGGACACCAAGGGGTGAACCGACAGAGAGAGTCCTTCCACCAGAGAGTGGTGAGCTGCCAGAGCTGAGAGGTGGACCCGAACAGAATTGGACTTAAGGCCCTGATTGGACAAGTGCAGCAGGTACTGAAGCAATACTGGTACAGCACAGGAGAAAGGATCTTCTGTACGCAGCTGACACCACACAGAAAATCTTTTCCATTTCAGGGCATAGGTTTTTCTAGTGGATTGCTTCCTAGAGGCCAGGACGACCTCTTCAACTTCTGGAGGTAGGCCCCAGGGAGCCAAAACTACCCTTGCAGCCTCCAGGCCATCAAATTGAGAGATTTGAGATTTGAGTGCAGAAGAGAATCTTGATCCTGAGAGAGAAGGTCGGGCTGCAACCCTAGAGGCAGTGGGGGGTCCACTGCCAGTTGAAGCAGAAGTGGAAACCAAGGCTGCCTCGGCCACCTGGGAGCTACTAGGAGTACCGAGGCCTTGTCCTTTAGAACCTTGAACAGGGTTCGGGCCACCAGAGGCGTGGGAGGAAACGCATATAGGAGACCCTGAGACCAGGAAATCAGAAAAGCATCCGCTGCCCACCTCATGGGATGCGGGTGCCTGGAGCAGAACCTGGGCAGTTGCTTGTTCAGGGGACTGGAAAAGAGATCTATGGATGCAAGTCCCCATTTCAGGAAAATCTTCTGAACCACTAATGGGTGGAGTTGCCATTCGTGGGGCTGCAGAACTCTGCTCAACCTGTCTGCCAGGCAGTTATCCTGGCCAGGGAGGTAAACAGCTTTGAGAAACATGTTGTGCTTGAGCACAAACAAGTAAAGGTCCTGTGCCTCCTGACAAAGGAGCCTGGACCCAGTGCCGCCCTGCTTGTTCACATAAAACATGGCTACTTGGTTGTCCATCTGTACTAAGACAGACTGGTGAGCCAGGGTTTGAGAGAAAGTCTTGAGGGCTAAGCGAATAGCCCGGAGTTCTAGTAGGTTGATCTGTTGCGTGGCCTCCCAGGGAGACAACAGGCCCTGGGTGCACTTGCCCAGACAATGTGCTCCCCAGCCCTGCAGAGAGGCATCTGTGGTCAACACCACTGTGAACCCAGGAATCTGAAAAGGCACCCCTTGCAGTAGATTGGGGGGGGGGGTGCAGCCACCAGCGTAGGGAGTTCAGGAATGGTCTGGACACCCTTACTCTGTCTCTGAGGCGACCTATGGACTGTGTCCACTGAGTCCTGAGGCACCACTGTGCAGGCCTCATACGGAGTCGGGCATTGGGAGTCACATGCACTGTCGAAGCCATGTGGCCCAGAAGCCGCAGCCAGAGCCTGGCGGAAACCAGTGGCTTGTGGAGAAACTGGTTTGCCAAGTCTATAAGTCTTTGGGCTCTGTCTTCTGGCAAGAAAGCCTTTGCCTGCAGAGACCAGCCTTGCTCCTATGAACTCCAAGTTCTGGGAGGGGAGCAAAGTGGACTTTGCGAAATTTATGACAAAACCCAGGTGTTGAAGAAGAGAAATAGTTCGGAGGGTGGCTTGCCTGGCCTCCTGGCACGTCTGACCCCTGATGAGCCAGTCATCCAGATAGGGGAAGACAAAGATATCCTGATTTCTCAGGTAGGCCGCCTCCACTGCCAGACATTTGGTAAAGACCCTGGGGGCGGAGGTGAGGCCGAAAGGCAGCACTCTGTACTGATAATGGTTGCCTCCCACAATGAACCTGAGGTACTTTCTGTGGTCTGGATGAATGAGGATGTGAGTGTACGCTGTCATCAACCCCCCTGGTGGCCAGTGGCTGTAAGGGTAGGTTGAGCATATTATTATTTTCTGGGAGTAGAGGGCTCTTTTAAGGCCAAGGGTATCTTGGTCTTTGCAGTCCTGCTCCTTATGTGAATAAATTGTGTATGCCAAGTAGAGGGTAAATAGGGCTTTTATTTCCCTTTTAACGCAAAAGGTTTGCTGAGATACAGAAATACAGAAAGTCCTTCTTTTCAGGCTTCCACCACAACATAAGTAAAGAGGTAAACTGTTACAAATTTCACAGTTGCTTGTGGGATTTAACCCAGGATTCTTTCAAACTTTAGAGCAAAACAAAGGAGTGAACATTCCTCTTTCATTCAGCACAAACATGAGTATTCTCAAAGCAATGTCTGTATAACTCACAGTTCAGGGAGTGATTCAAAACTGCCCGCAATACAAATGGAGCAATCCATTAATTCATCTTGAGATAAGGGAATAGGATCCTCAAGCGCTGTCTGCATTGGCTCTGGGTCATTGTTATCTCCCTCTGAATTGGAGCTTTCCCTGGCCGCTATAGTTTGCCCGTCACTGTTTCTGTTCCCTTGTTTCCAGTAAGGCTGTTCTAGGGCTCTCAAATAAGCATGGCTTGTTCCTTTGACCTTATGTCCTGGCTTATAAAATTCTGGCCTGCTTCTTTTCCTTTCAAACTGGATATCTGCTTTACAAGAGCTTCTAGGAGCTGAGCTTCTCTTTATGAGTAAAGTGTCACCATACCTTGGCTTCCTGTAGCCGGTATAACTGGAGTTTTCCTTCTCAGGCACTTCTCTCAGGACACAGTCTCTTTGGCAGACTTTCTCTTGGAAGCTTCTAGGCACTGCTTGACCTTTCTGTAGCCTAGGAAAACCTGGTGAGGAATCCAGACTTCCTTGCTTCCTGGTATAGGTAACTCTGCTATCAGTACCTTTCCTTCTGGAGCCTTCCAATCCTGTTTCAGGGTCTTCTGGTGAGCGTAGGCCTCTCTCCAGGTATGGCTCTCTCCTTCTGAGCTCTTTACCTCTGAGGTCTCCTGCTACCAAGTCTTTCTCCGGACTGACTCTCCACGGCCCGTCTTTCTCTCTGGCTCTTTCTGCTCCTCTTCTAGCTCCTGCTGTCCTTGTCGTGCTGCTTGTCTTGGCTGCACTGCTTGACCTGGCTGGGCTGCTGTTCCTGGCAGTCTCAGCTTCCCTTCTCCTCATTCTCCCCTCTCCTGCACTAGCTTTCTGCTTATAAAGGCATTCCACGTTTGAGTTCCCCGGGCTACTTTTCAGGTGCAGCTGATTAACTTCTGCAGAATCATCAGCCGGGTATGTTAACGCAGCCTCTGTAAGTTTTCGCCTGCTCCCTCTAGCTGTGCTGAAGGGCAATTGCATCTTCTGCACATCATTTGTTTTGTGAAAGCGTTTTTTCCGAAGTCTTCACTTTCATTAGCATCCGCTCTATGACAACGCATCCTTTAGATCTAAGGAGCATAGCCAATCTCCCTGCTGGAGGTAGGGCAGAAGTGTTCCAAGAGTAAGCATCTTGAACTTTTCTTTCTCTAGGAACTTGTTGAGATTTCTGAGGTCGAGAATAGGCCTGAGGCCTCCGGTTCTCTTTGGTACGAGGAAGTACCTGGAGTAGAAACCGTGACCTTGGAGGTGGGGAGGCACAGGCTCCACTGCCTTGTCTCGCAACAGACCCTGAAGCTCTTGAAGGAGGAGGTCTCTGTGGAGAGGAGGCCTTGGAGGCTCTCCAGGGAAGTAAGGAGGAGGCAACTGATGGAAATGAAGCATATAGCCCGTGTGGACTATGCTTAAGACACAACTGTCTCCTGTAATGGGTGGCCATCTGTGGGCAAACAGGGTTAGTCGACCTCCTGTGCAGGGATGGGACAGCAGAGACGGAGAGGCTATGCCTTGGGAGTCAAAAACCCCCACCCTGCTGAGTGGGAGCAGGAGCCTGATGCTTGGGGGCCTTCTGCCTACGGGGCCCATGTCCCTGCCCCTTGACCTGCTGACCCTGTGGGGGAGATGGGGAGGCCTGGTAAGGTGGGAACTGTTTGTAGGCAGTCACCTTCCTTGGGTAAAAGGACTTCTTACCCGAGCCCTTATTTTTATGAGAAGGGGCAGAAGTCTTTCTAAATAGCCTTGTCCTCATGAGGTGCTCGGTCTCGAGCTGTGCAGCCTTCTCGGCCATGGGCTTGCCAAAAAGGTTCTCACCTCAGCAAGGGACATCGACCAACTTGTCTTGAACCCATGGCTCGAGATTCAATGACTGCAGCCATGCCTGGCGTCGAGCAGCGATGCCGGCTGCCGCAACACGGGCCGAGGCCTCAAAGCCATCATAGGCTGCGCGGGACATGAACTTAGAGCATTCCCGGATCCCCGAGGACAAGGACTTGAACCTCTGCAAAGGTTCCCCAGAGAGACCAGCAGAGAACTCGCCAGGTCTCGCAAGTACATGCCCATGTACAGCTGCTAAAACTGGACACGGCAAGCAAGCATCGAGCCCTGGAAGCACTTTCTACCAAACGCATCCAGGTTCCGGTCCTCCCTGCCAGGGGGCACCGCGGAGTGCATCTTCTGACTTTTCAGACGATGCATGGCCGATTCCACCACCATGGAATGGTGTGGTAGCTGCGCCTTTTGAAAACCAGGGCTCTTACGGAGTCGATAAATGGAATCGACCCGCTTGCTCAGAACCGGCACCGAGGCTGGTGCCTCCCACATCTGGAAAAGGAGCCATTCCAGCATCGGAGGAACTGGCACAGTAAAGGCCTCCTTCGGAGGAGAGTCATACTGGAGGGCCTCGAGCTCTTCGGCTCGAGGCTCCTCCTCGGGGTCCGCGGGGATCGCCAAAGCAGTGGCCATATCCCAAACAAACTCCGAGAACCGGGTATCCTCTGGAGGGGATCTACTCGGGGGCTCAGACTGTGGTGAGTCCGACGGGACACACCGAGTCTTGAAGGTATCAGGGGACTCCTCGTCCTCCGTCTCCCAGGCAGACTCGTCCGAGGAGGAGTCGGGCTCCAACCACGCGGGGCCCGGCAGCACCCGCCCCGACGCCGAAGGCACCGGCGTCGACACCCTCGGTCTCGACCGGGAGGTCGAGGGTGACCGCAACCAAGGACGACCTCGAGTCTTCATGGTCTCGAGTATCGGCTCGGTCTCCGGGGTCGACTTCGACGTCGATGTCCCGGTGGTCGGGGCAGATGCGCCAGCAAGGCTGGCCATCAACACCCGCTGCTGATCCATGAAGGCAGACAGTCTGCACTCCAAGGCTCTCAGCCTGAGACCAAGCTCAGGAGACTCAGTAGCCACCGACTCGGCTCCCTGGGAGGAGAGTCCTCAAGGACAACAGGACTTACGTGTCCAGCAGACTCCGGCTCCACACGAGGCACTTTTGACGACTTCTCCTGTTCCACAGGCCCGGGACGGTGGTCGGGGGTCCGAGACCTAGCCCTCGAGGAGCCAGGGACCTCCTCCAATGCTGCCCTCGTGAGCCGCTTCTTCCTCTTTCACTCCCACTCGGGGGACCCCCTGTCCGAGGAACCCCGACGATGCTCGGGGTCAGACTCCCGAGACATCGAGGCCTCAGACGAGGTCCGGGCCTGGCCAGAGGCCGAATCAGAGAAAAGCCTTTCCTTTTGATGCTGGCGACTTCGAAGTGCCTTAGTGGACATTTTGCCACACGGTACACAGATCTTAGGATCATGATCAGGACCGAGGCACCGAAGGCAGCAGTCGTGTGTGTCGGTGAGAGACATTAGTTTCTTGCACCGATCACACTTTTTAAAACCACTGGAAGCCATCGGGGAAAAAAGAGCCCCTGCGAGGTCAAAGGACCGGCCTTCCAGGGAAAAAGAAAAAAGGGCGTGAACGCCAGCCACAAAGGGCAAAAAACGAAAAATGAGAACGGGCTCGATACCGGTGTACCGAACCCGGCGGGAAGGGGAACCGGCATCGAACCGGGCAAAAAACCGCGATGGAATCGCAGGAAATAGCAAGAAAAAATCTAACTGTTTTCCAGGTGAACTAGGACAGACGTCCGACGGGCTCCACGGAAAAAGAGAGACTGAGCAAGATGGCACCTTTAGGCGGGAAGGGGACCACGCATGCGTGCAGTATTCCCAAAGGCTTTCTTAGAAAGCTGGGGAAATGCTCCGCAGGGGCTCCATCGACGTCGATGTCACCCATATGTGAGGACTGACTTCCTGCTTGGTCCTGGAGAATTACATAATCACAATAGCCTTAGGTTGCACAGAAACATAAAAAAACAGTTAAAGACCATAAAGCCGATCTAAACTGTCATTTTACCTTTCTCTAGCAATATTGCTAAATTGCACTTGAAATTGGCATTGGTAATTTTGTTTTATATATTGCTTGTTTCAGAAGTCCTTTGTAGGTATATTGAATAATTGTTAACTATGCCCCTTTTTGTTGGACAAAAGTAGGTTGCTGTGGTGGATAATCTTGGAAGCGAAGAAAGAAGCATAGAAACATGAAGAGTAGTGAGGGTGTGCAGTTTTTGTTCCCCAAATCCCAAAGTTACTTGCCTTGCAGATGGATGCTGTTTTTATGCATATTAGTGCATACATATTCAGGCAGTATTTGTGTAACAGGGCGCCTAGGTTAATGGGGAGGAAGGTGCTAGTTTCCTGTCTATTTTATAAATACACATAGGCATGACTTCCGGTGGCATGGTGGACTAGGAAGGACGCTTCCTTCTTAGCTCCGGAGCCTACTACCCTCCCCCTCCTCACTTAACTTGTTAATCGCTCCCCTCCTGCGTTGCTCGAGTTGGGGGGGACAATTCCTTCTTGGAGAGGGATAGTTTAACGCTCCAGTCTGGTCGTGGACCCCATGGCAACGAAAACCGCTCGGCGGGAGAGACCCCGAGGTGGCGAGGCACTAATGGCGGAAGGTGAGACGCTGGACCAGACTCCCACTACCTCGAGCTTGACGGTGGAAGAGGTCTCCAAGGCGGTAGTGGCGGCGCTTGAAGACCGCCTGGGGGGCCTGGCAACTCAGATGAGCGCGGTGGCACAAGCGGTCTCTGAATTTACTGGGCACGTGGAGCAGGTGGAGCAGCGAATTAGTGACCTGGAGGACACGCGGTAGCGCGATGCAGCCCGGATTCAAAAGTTGGAAGAGACCCTGCTGAAGCACGTGGAGAAACTAGAGGACCTAGAGAATCGGAGTCGGCGTAACAACTTACGATTTATTGGTATTGCAGAATCAGTGCTGGATAAAGATCTACGGCAGTATCTCGAGCGGTGGCTGCCCGCCAACTTGCCGCTGGTGGAGGGGCTCGGTGAGATCATCATTGAGATCTTGATTTTTCAGGATTATTCTGCTGGGGTCTCGATGCGACGAAGGGCCTATAAGGAGGTGTGTGGCCGGCTGGTGGAGAGGGGCCTCCGATTCACTTTGGCCTATCCTGCCTCGCTCAGGGTGGACTGTGCTGGAGGACGTCGCGTGTTCTCAACGCCGGAGGAGGCGATGGCATACTGTGACAAATGCGGGTGACTGTGAGGCCCTCAGATTACCGGGACAGAAGTGTTCTCCAGGAGCCCTTGGGCTCTAAGGACATGAGCGGTGTGTGGGGGGGGGGAGTGTTCACATGCTACCTGTTAAAGTGGCTGCTGTTTCATGTTTATTTTCGATTGTTAATGTTTAATTTAGACTGTTAATGCTGTGTCTGTTCCACCAGCGGCCAAGGTGGGTGATATAATGGCCTTTGCTCCAGCCTGCAGTACTGTGTTTTTGGGGGGGGGCTTTGGAGTGGGAGGGCCTGTCTCGTGGGTGCGGCGCTGGCTGCCGTCGGTTTGCACGGGGGCCCAGGCGGTCTGCTTATATGACTGGGGCGTCCATGCTCTTTGTCCGACGGGGGGGGGGGGGCCCTGCACTCACTTAACTAGCAAGAGCATTGGGGTGTTTGTTCGCTGAAGATGTATAAGGGGTGGGTGGCGGGACTGGGGAGCTCCTTTTTCTTTGTTAGCCCATGTCCCTCAATGTTTCATTCCCTCCGGGCTTGGGGGAGGTATCTATTGTGTTTATGTGGAGTGGGAATGGGGTTGTTGCTATTGTTGCTAGCGGTGCGGGGAGGGGTTGATAGGGCAGGGAGGGGTTGGGACCTAGGATGCAAAATCTCTGGAAGTGGCCGGGGGGAGGGGGTATGGGGGTTGTTGTCTGTGTGTGAGTTGGGGAGGGGGTAAGGGGGGCTCTGCATGTCTCGGAAGTCTCGGAACTGGTGGAGGGCCCTGGGGAATTGGGGTGCAAGATGGAAAGTGGAGGAGGAGGTGTGAAGTCGCAGGGGGGATGGGGTAGGGGGGATGGGGGGGAGTTGAGTTTGTGCTTGTAACCGGGGGGGGGGGGGGGTACTCTGGATGCGCAGGTAAGGGGAATAGAGGGGGGTAGGTATGTGACTGTTTGTTTGGTTCCGCTAGGGTTAGTGTGCGTGTGTGAATGTATCCATGAGGGTGTGTTGGTGATCTGGCGTACACTTGTGTTGGGGGGGACCCTAGGCTGGGGGGGTCCTCGCCAAGGTATGGGGCTGATTCCTGTGTGGGAGGAGCCATGGGTAGTGGCATTAAGATAGCCTCTTGGAACGTGTATGGCATGGGCTCCCCGATAAAGAGATATAAAGTCCTCCAGCAACTAAGCCGTAAACGGATTGGGATTATACTGTTGCAGGAGACACATATGTCCGTGGCTGAACATGCAAAATTGTGTAGAAGCAACATTGTTAAGGTCTAAGGGGCTCCGGCTGTGGGGAAGAAGCGGGGGGTGGCCATCTTAATTGCTAAGCATGTAGCCTGGGTGGAGGAGAAAGTTGACATTGATTCAGATGGCCGTTATGTTATGGTGTGGGGGCTGCTTGATGGTGTTAAAGTTGCCTTGTGCTCGGTGTATGCTCCCAATGTCTATGAAGCTCAGTTTTATCAGGCTCTTACTCGTCTGTTGGAGGCTACTGACGGAGGTGATTTTAATGCAGTCTTGGATGAGAATATGGATCGCTCTGGACCGCTTGGGGGGAGAGATCGGAGGAGTGTGGGGGTTGTGCGAGGCGAACCAGTTGTTGGATATTTGGAGAGTTTTACACCCTGGGGACCGGGAGTATACCCATATGTCTAGGGCCCATGGGACATGGTCCCGCATCAATTATTTCCTGATTTCGGAATCCTTGTTTAGCTGGGTGTTGAAAGTGGAGATTGGCCCATCTGTTATCTCTGATCATGCGATGATAATTACGGAGCTGCGTAATCGAGCACCCGACAGAACCCGGATTTGGCGTTATCCGCTGGAGCTTACTGGGGATGGTCAGTTTGACAGGTTTCTTAGGGACAAATGGAGGGAGTATGTGGCCTTTAATGACCAGCCAGGGATCTCTCCGGCTCTCTTTTGGGAGGCCGGGAAGGCGGTCCTCCGGGGGGAGATCATTAGTTATTATAGTTTAAAGCGGAAGCGGAGGAACCAGCGAATTCTTTTTCTGGAGCGTGAACTCGGTAAAGCGCGGAGGCAGGTGGCAGCGAACCGGACGGCGGTGCACAGGCGTAAGTTGCGGGAAGTCCAGATGGAGCTGGAGATGCTCCTTCACCAGCGTGCCCAGAAGTCCCTACTGTATTACAGATATCAATTATACCAGCATGGGAATCGGGCGGGGAAGTTGATGTTGTCTCTAGTGCGGCTGGTGGGGGGGCCGCGCCATATTGGGGCTATAAGGCATCCGGATGGGTCCATTCGCAGGGATGCGGCGGAGATTGAAAGGGTTTTCTCTGATTATTTTCGACAGCTCTATGTAGGGGAGGGGGACAGAGAAGTGGAGAGTAAGGAATTTTTGGCGGGATGTGCTTTACCGCACCTGCGCGCAGAGCAAGTGCAGGCCTTGAATCAGCCTATATCCTTACGCGAGGTGCATGATGGGATTCGGCATTTGAAAAGCGGGCGAGCGCCTGGAATGGATGGCCTACGGGGCGAGTTTTACAAGATATTGGGAGATGTTGTAGTGGCCCCGCTTGCAGGATACTTTGAGGATTTGGTTCAGTGGGGTGGCTTCCCATATGAGGTGAATAAAGCATTGGTCACTATACTGCCAAAGCCGGGGAGGGACCCGCTTCTACCTGGCTCGTATAGGCCTATATCCCTTCTTAATGTCGATATTAAGATTTTGGCCAAAATTATGGCAGACGGGTTGGCGGGGTTTCTGCCGGCCCTGATCCATGGAGATCAGGTGGGCTTTGTGCGGGGGCGACATGCGGCTTATAGTCTGCAACGACTTTTGCTTTCGGTCTGTGTTGGGCGGTCGGCTCAGCTGGGGTCTATGCTTATCAGTTTTGACGCAGAAAAAGCATTTGATCAGGTCAATTGGGGATTTATGTACCAGGTTCTGGAGGCAATGGGGTTCACAGGCCTTTTGTGGATGTGGTGTGGCTTCTTTACGCGGAACCAAAAGGGGCTATTATGGTGAATGGGAATCTGTCTTCGGAATTTTCTATTCAAAAAGGGACGCGTCAGGGCTGTCCTCTCTCTCCGCTTTTGTTTGTTTTGACATTGGAGCCTCTGCTGATTAGGATTCGGGCCCATTCTCACCTTCGGGGCATTACTATGGGGCAGTCGGAATTCCGTGTAGCGGCTTTCGCAGATGATTTGCTTGTGCACTTAGTGGACCCTCAGGAGGGGTTGCCACCTCTGTTACGTCTTTTTTGCGAGTATGGGGTGCCCTCAGGGTTCCGACTGAATCTGGATAAATCCGAGCCGATGTTATTGGGCCCCGATGCACAGCAGGGGTGGGTGGGTGATTTCCCCTTGAAATGGGCGCGGGGGCAATTCAAATATTTGGGGGTTTATGTGCCGGGAGAGCTGGGAGATCTTTACCGGTTGAATGTTACCAAGCTCTTAGATACCTTGACGGTTAAGGTGGATAAGTGGAGGGACCTACCGCTCTCTTTAGGTGGGCGCATTGCATTGTTTAAGATGACGATGTTCCCTCAGATTTTGTATTTACTGCAGATGCTCCCGTTGTTGCTAAAGCGTTCAGATTTGCGAAAGATGGACAGAGTGCTCATTCGCTTTTTATGGCAGGGACGGCGGCCAAGAGTGTGCCTGGAGGTGCTGCGGCAGCCCTGGGCCTCCGGAGGCATGGGACTCCCTGATATTCGGAAATATAATATAGTCTGTTTGTTACGGTAAGTACGGGATTGGCTTTGGGATCTGGAGGAATACACTCCATTGGGGATGCTACGGGAGGCGGTGAAACCTCTTCATTTGCGATATCTCTTGCATGCGAGGGCGGTAAGGGGGCCGGAACGCAATCTTTGTGTTATTGTTTTGGATCCCATCCGGAGGGCGTGGAAGTATTTTTGTGACAGCCGAAAGTTGGCCATTCATCACTCTCCTTATCTCCCGATTCGGGGTTATGGTGAGTTCTTACCAGGACTTGAGGGCAGCTTGTTTGCGCGGTGGACGCGCTTGGGGATAGTGAATCTGGAGCACGTCGTAACCCCGGAGGGGGCAATGGCGGAGTTCTCCCTGCTACGTCAGCAGTATCCTCTAGGGGGACGAGATGTTTTTCTCTATGCCCAGGTTCGCAGTTACATTCGTACCGTACCTACGGAAGCGTTACGGGGGGAAGTCAGTTCTGGTATAGAGGTGGCCTTACTGGGGGGGGAACAAGGGGCGCGGGTAGCATGGTTGCATAAGATGCTATGGGATTCGGTGCCGCCGGTTGCTCTGGATGACCTTGCTGCGGCTTGGGCTCAGGACTTAGGGGTGGTGGTGACGAGTGGAGAGGTGTTATGTGGTTTGGCTGCTATTCCGAAACTTAGTGTGTTGGTGACATTTCGAGACTTGCAATACAAATTGTTGCATCGCCTCTATTTTGCTCCCCTTCGGGCGTGGAGGGCTGGGATTGCGCCTTCCCACTGTTGCCCTCGCTGTGGTGAAGGTAGGGCCACGCTGGGTCATATGTTTTGGGGGTGCACGCGGGTCCAGGCCTTCTGGGGTCAGGTGTGGGCATATTTAGGGGGGTGCCTACGACGCCCGCTCATCTTTACTGCGGTTAATGTGGTGTTGGATGTGTGGGAGGACCACTGGGCTGAAGAGATGTGGCGGGAGGTCTTGCAATGGTTGCATTTGGTGCTGGTGACTGCGAGAATAACTATCTTGCATCGCTGGGTGGATGATAAAGGCCCCACATATGGTTTGTGGAGGGGGCGATTGCATGAGGTGATGTTAATGGAACGGCTCCGGGCGAGTGGCCATCCTGGACGGTGGAAGCGTTTTTTGCTTCGCTGGGAGCCTCACTTAAAATCTTTGCCTAGGGGGACCCGTAGCCGCATCCTTGGAGGGCTTTGAGGAGTTTGGTTCTCCCTGGCATTCAGATTTGGAACACACCAGTGGTGCATAGTACAGGATTGTGATCTTTAGCTAGGATGACTCTGGAGAGGGCGTGGGGACGGGCACGGGAGAAGAGTACACCCCGGGCCTGTCCACTGTTGGGTTTGCCTTGGTTGAAACCCTGGGGGGGGGGGGGCTAGACTATTAGGATATTGGGGTGTTTTTTTTGATAATCCATGTGGGGGGATCTATCTTTAAGGGCCCAGGGGGGGATGGTGTTCTTTAGTGTTCTTTGGGGTTTCTGTGCTGGTCTGGGCTCTCCCGCAGCCTCTTGGAACTATATTTGGTCAGAGGTGCTGCTTTGCTGTGTTGGGGGGTTATTTATGCTGTAAGTTTTTATGCGGTAAGTTTTTGTACTTTTCTCTGTTGTGTTACACAAAAAAGATATTTGCATTGCACTGTACTGTCTGGGTGTAGCTTTGGAATATTGAATAAAAAATTTGAACATAAAAAAAAAAAAAAAATACACATAGGCATTTACACCAACCCCATCAAAACTGAAGATGCTTACTCTCCAAGTACATGCTGGCTTACACTGTGCATACTTTTAGCTATGACAGTTTTCGAAGAGGCATTTTACAAAGCATCTATGATTCAGAATAGCTAGAAATCTAGGAGCACAATGTTAGGTTTTCCTTCGAAAAGGCTTTAAAAATAGGGGGTTTTTTTGCATTGGTGATATCACTCCCATTCATACTGTTCCTTTCATAAGGATACTAATAACTGCACTGGACAACATGATTTGATTAAATTGGGCTACAGCGTTATTAATCTTAACCAGACCTTGAGCCACTCTACATTTCCTTGTGCACCCCCATATTTCCCAAAAATGACCTTATGCTGCCAGTGTGCCTCCACCCAGCCAGTGGTGATGCAAGGATATGAGGCGCCCTATGCAAACCTCATTCCTGGCACCACTCTGCCTCGCCCCCATTCTTACCCCTGTCTGGGACCAATTTTATCAAAACAAACAAACACTCCCAAAATCTGAGGAAAATTAAGATCGCATTTTGTACAAAAGCAATATTTATTGTACCTTTATAACCTATAATCAACATCTAAAACACAATATCCACAATTTTTTTCTTCCTTCCCTATACTGATAGGTGAAAAATAATTGGCAGCACTAATCCTCAAATTTAAAACCCCACAATATTATTTTACATGCAAATATGTTTCCACATATACATATACCTACACATGTTGTTGTTAAGTGCCGTCGAGTCAGAAGTCGACTCATGGCAACCCTCTGGATAGCTATCCTAAATTGTGTTCGGTCTTGAGTCAGGTGGCTCATTGTTGACAGACTGGTACCCATAGCTGCTGTTATTGTATCGATCCATCTCATTGCTGACCTTCCTCTTTTGCGTTGACCTTCTATCTTGCCAAGCATGATGTCTTTCTCTAATGATCTCTCTCTTCGCATGATGTGTCCAAAGTATGAAAGTCGAAGTCTTGTCATCTGAGCTTCTAAAGAAAGCTTAGGTTTGATCTCCTCTAGTACCGACTGGTTTGTTCTTCGGGCAGTCCATGGTATACACAGTATTCGCCGCCAGCACCAAAATTCAAAGGCATCAATTTTCTTCCTGTCTATCTTTTTCACTGTCCAGCTTTCACATCCATATAATGTTATTGAAAATACCATGGCTTGAACAAGTCGAATCTTTGTATGGAGAGAGACATCTCTGCTCTTGAGAATCTTATCTAGGTCTTTCATAGCCATTCTGCCAAGAGCAATGCGTCGTCTGATTTCTTAACTGCTTGTTGCTTCTTTAGTGATAGTTGATCCAAGTAGGTTAAAGTTGTTCACGTTGGCCAAAATGGATGACGGAAGAAATTCTGAAAATTGCCCAGAAACGCAGAGAAGCTAAAGCCAGAGTAGAAAGACAATAACAGAACTAAACAGAGATTTCCAACGTGCAGCAAGACGGGACAAGGAAAAGTACCTACACATACCATTAGAAAAACATCACAAACAGCAGTGGGTTATTACATCCCCAATACATAGCAGAGCAGCATTGGCTTTCATTTTTCCAGACACTGACTTAACCACAGTAGGTTGTTACACCCACAATAAGTTAAAGGGCAACCACTGTTTGGGACCAGCAGTGGCGGCAATGTTTTTAAACAGTACCATAGCATTTACTTAAACCTTCAGCGTTGTGGTGTTGGTTCCTGCTTCCACCCTCCCTGCAAACAGGAAATCTGCATTGGTGCTCTAGGTGACCACCTAGTTTGCCTAATGGTAACACCGACCCTGCGCCTATGCTGCTCTGCTCTGTCCCCCAACCCTTTTATTCCCTCAGAATAGCACTTCAAATCCAGGTTTTCTCCCCCTGCCATATCCCAGCACCAGGACTTAGGAGTGGCCCTTCCTTCTTACATCTGGTTCTGCCTCCCAGTACTGCAACCTTTTCAGGGCTATGTTTACCTCTCTCCCAGAATGTATCCCTGCCTTATCCCCTTCCTGGCTCTTTGCTCCCAACCCAGCTCAGGTATCCAACACAGATGTGCCCTGTTGTTCTGTGGCCAAATCCCCTTTCAATTAAGCATGGCCAGATTACACTCCAAAAATATAGTCTGCTGTCTCCTGAATCCCACTGCTATACAAGTCTGAACCTACATACAACTGATGGACACCATCAGGCCAGAAAAATACATCAAACCATTCATGCTGGATTCTAAACCCTTCTTGAGCCAAAAACCGGGATCCAATTGAGTCTTGAAGGACTACTGAGTCTTGAAAGACTACCAAAAGGGACTACTACAGCTGGAAATAGTTCTGCACTTGTAAGTATTTATCTTCTGGAATATTTATTTATTTATTTATTTATTTAACATTTTTATATACCGCACTATTTATTATCAGCGCGGTTTACATAGAACTACAAAACATCAGATAAGATAAGATACATATATCTGTTTTTACATGGAACAGGAAGAAAAATCACAGGGAAAATGGGAATTCTTTGGGTTAAAGCTGATAAATCTGTGTATTTTAGAATTCAGTGTTTTTGCTGAGTCAGTCTGGTCTTAGTACCACCAGAGAGCTTTTTATTTAAATCAAATCAGAGTATACCTTAGAATAGAAAGTAAAATAGAGTAAATGGTTACTGAAATAAATTTGTTTCTAGAGAGCTTTTTTATTTAAATCAAATTGGAGTGTAGCTTAGCATACAAGTAAATAGTCTCTAAGAAGAAAGAAATAGAGTAGTTACTCACCTGTAACAGGTGTTCTACAGGAGCAGCAGGAATCAGTCCTCACATATGGGTGACGTTGGCGCCGACGGAGCCCTCGTGAGGAGCATTTCCCCAGCTTTCAAAGAAAGCCTTTGGGAATTGCAGCACGCATGCGCGGTCCTCTTCCTGCCCAAGGGTGCCATCTTGCTCAGTCTGATGACATAGCTAAAAGACAGCAAAAAAATTAGCAAAAATAAATCATATGACTGCAACTCCAAGGGGAGGAGGGAGGGTTGTGAGGACTGATTCCTGCTGCTCCTGGAGAACACCTCTTACAGGTGAGTAACTACTCTTTCTCCAGGACCAAGCAGGAAGTCAGTCCTCACATATGGGACTCCCCAGCTTAAGGCTACCGGAGACCCCAAGCGAAAAAATGAGCTCCCTCGAGCTCGTCAGCACAGAAGGAAGGAATCTTCTCTGAGAACGCCCCCGACCGGTAGCCCAACATCAGGGCCAGAGGGTAGGAGTTGCCTAAACCCCAAAGAGATTATGGAGTACTGCCTGTCCGAAAGCACTGTCCCTGTGGGACTCCCTCTCAAGGCAGTAATGGGCCACAAAAGTCTGGCTTGAAGACCAAGTAGCGGCCCTGCAGATGTCTGCCAATGGAACAGAGCGGAGATGAGCCACTGACGCAGCCTTCGCCCTGACATGATGAGCCGTGACTCGACCCTCCAACGAGAGGCCGGCTGCCCCATAAGCCCAGGCGATACAGTCAGCGACCCATATGGACAACGTACGCTTGGAGACAGGGAGCCCCAACTTATTGGGGTCAAAAGAAATGAAAAGCTGAACAGCCTTCCGATGCCCCCGCGTACGGTCAAGGTAGAAGGATAACGCCCTCCTACAGTCCAGGGTATGCAAGACCATCTCAGCCCGGTTGGCATGCGGCCTGGGAAAGAAGGTCAGAAGAACCACCTCCTGATTGAGGTGAAAAGGTGAAACAACTTTAGGAAGAAACTTAGGGTGAGTCCGTAAGACTACCCTATTCCTGTAGAACCTAGTGTAAGGAGGATCAGACACAAGTGCCTGCAGTTCACTCACTCGCCTAGCAGAGGTGAAGAGCCACCAGAAATAAAGTTTTCCAGGAGAGAAAACGGAGGGCAGGTAGCCATAGGTTCAAAAGGCGGACAAGTAAGCCGCTGCAAAACCACATTCAGATCCCACTCAGGGGCCGGTGGACGCAAAGGAGGCTGAAGCAGAAGGCGGCCTCTGAGGAAACGAGCCACCAAAGGGTGGTTGGAAAGAGGCCTGCCGTACACCGGCGAGTGGTGTGCTGAGAGAGCACTAAGGTGAACTCTGACAGAGTTAGACTGAAGCCCCAGATTGGAGAGGTAGAGCAAATATTGCAACACTACCACTACCAAGCACGAGAAGGGATTCTCGCTGCGCTGAGCACACCATGCAGAGAATCTACGCCACTTAAGAGCGTAGGATTTCCTGGTGGATTGACGTCAAGAGGCCAAGACTACATCTTCCACTTCTCGAGGCAGTAGTAGGGGAGCTAGGACTACCCTTTCAGCAGCCAGGCCATCAGATGAAGGGACTGGAGGTTGGGGTGCAAGAGAGTCCCCTGATCCTGAGACAGGAGATCGTGTTGAAACCCCAGAGGAATAGGCGTGTCTACCGCCAGCTGTAGCAGACGTGGGAACCACGGTTGCCTCGGCCACCTGGGGGCTATGAGAATCAATGAAGCCCCGTCCCGGAGGACTTTGAACAGCGTCCGGGACACTAGTGGTGTGGGAGGAAACGCATACAGTAGGCCTATGGACTACGAGATCAGAAACGCATCCGCTGCTACTCTGAGAGGATGCGGTTGCCTGGAGCAAAATCTCGGGAGTTGTCGGTTGAGAGGACTGGCGAAGAGATCCATGGTGGGGAGTCCCCACTTGAGAAAGACTTGCTGAACCACCAATGGGTTCAATCTCCATTCGTGTGGTTGCAGGATCCTGCTCAGTCTGTCTGCCAGGCAATTGTCCTGACCTGGGAGGTAGACAGCCTTGAGAAGTATTCCGTGATTGACAGTCCAAGAGCACCTGACAAAGAAGGAAGGAGCCCGTGCCTCCTTGTTTGTTCACATAGAACATGGCAACTTGATTGTCCGTCTGGACCAGTACAGACTGGTGAGAGACGAGGTGGGAGAAGGCTCTCAGAGCTAGGCGTATCGCCCGTAGCTCCAGGAAGTTTATCTGTTGAGTAGCCTCCCAAGGGGTCCAGAGACCCTGAGTACATGTCTCTTGGCAATGTGCTCCCCAACCGAGAAGAGAAGCATCTGCTGTCAGCACTTGAGTAAGCGGAGGGGATTGAAAAAGCACTCCGAGCACCAGATTCGGAAGATGAAGCCACCAGTGCAGAGAGGAGACCAGGAGGTCGGATATCTTTACTGAGTCCGCTAGGCTCCCTGTGGCTTGATGCCACTGAGTGCGAAGGCTCCACTGAGCAGGCCGCATGTGCAGGCGGGCATTGCGGGTTACATGAACCGTGGAAGCCATATGGCCGAGTAGTCGCAGGAATTGCCTGGCAGAGACCAGGGAATTGCTGCGAAACTGGCTGGCCAGATCCATTAGCCTGTGGGCCCTGTCCAGAGGCAGAAAAGCCTTTGCTTGAAGAGTGTCTAGCCTGGCCCCTATGAACTCCAAGTTCTGGGACGGGAGCAAAGTGGACTTTGTGAAGTTTTATGACAAACCCCAAGTGCTGAAGCAGAGCCACAGTGCGAAGGGTGGCCTGGTTGGCCTCTTGGGAAGATTGGCCCCTTATGAGCCAGTCGTCCAGGTACAGAAACACAAAAAGACCCTGAAGCCTCAGGTAGGCCGCCACCACTGCCAGGCACTTGGTGAACACCCTGGGAGCGGAGGACAGGCCAAAGGGGAGTACTCTGTACTGATAGTGGTTTCCTCCCACAACAAACCGGAGATATTGTCTGTGGTCTGGATGAATAAGGATTTGAGTATACGCATCCTTTAGATCTAAGGAGCATAGCCAGTCTCCCTGCTGGAGGTAGGGCAGCAGGATTCCAAGGGTAAGCATCTTGAACTTTTCCCTCTCCAGGAACTTGTTGAAGTTTCGCAAGTCTAGGATGGGTCTGAGGCCTCCTGTTCTTTTTGGTACCAGAAAGTACCTTGAATAAAAGCCGTGACCTCTCAGGTAGTGGGGCACCGGTTCCACAGCCTGATCCTTTAGCAGACCTGCTAACTCCTGAAGGAGTAGGTCTCTGTACAGAGGGGGTCTTGGAGGCTCCCCTGGAAAATAGGAGGGAGGTACCTGGTGAAAATGGAGAAGATAGCCCTTTTAGACTATATGAAGAACCCAGGTATCTGATGTGATGGCTGACCACCTGTGGGCAAAGTGGGCCAGCCGGCCTCCTGTGCTGAGAGAAGCCAGCTGAGGAGAAGAGGCTATGCTGTTTGAGTCAAAAACCCCCACCCTGCTGAGCAGAGGCCGGTGTTGGTGGCTTGGGGGCCTTCTGTTTACGGGGCCCTTGACCCTGCCCCTTGGCCTGCTGACCCTGTTGGGGAGCTGCAGAGGCCTGATAATGAGGGTATTGTTTATAGGCAGATGACTTCCTCGGGTAAAAGGTCTTTTTTCCCGAGCCCTTCTTCTTTTGAGAAGGGGCAGAGGTTTTCCTGGAAAGCCTAGTCCTGGTCAGAGTCTCGGTCTCGGGTTCTGCAGCCTTTTCAGCCATGGGCTTGCCAAATAGGTTTTCACCTCAGCAGGGGACATCGACCAACTTGTCCTGGACCCATGGCTCGAGGTCGGATGACTGTAGCCAAGCCTGTCAGTGGGCACCGATGCTGGCCCCGGCTACTCGGGCCGAAGCCTCGAAGCCATCGTAGGCTGCCGGAGAGATAAACTTCGAGCACTCTCGAATACCAGTGGACAAGGCCTGGAACCTCTGCAAAGGTTCCTCGGAGAGACCAGCAGAGAACCCGGCAATCTCCTTTGCCAGGTCTCGGAGATACATGCCCATGTAGAGCTGGTATGTTTGGACACGGCAAGCAAGCATAGAGCCCTGGAAGCACTTCTTACCGAGGGCATCCAGGTTCCGGGCCTCCCGGCCGGGAGGCACCAAGGAGTGCATCTTCTGACTTTTCAGTCGATGCATGGCCGATTCCACAACCAAGGAGTGGTGCGGTAATTGCCTTTTGGAACCCGGGGCTCTTGCGGACTCGATAAATGGAATCGACCCGCTTGCTTAACACCGGCGTCGAGGCCAGGGTCTCCCACATGCGGAAGAGCAGCCGCTCCAGCATCGGAGGAACCGGAACAGTAAAGGCCTCCTTCGGAGGAGAGTCATACTGGAGGGCCTCGAGCTCCTCGGCTCGAGGCTCCTCCTCGGGATCCGCGGAGAAGGCCAAAGCCTTGGCCATATCCCGCACGAAGTCCGAGAACCGGGTATCCTCCGGTGGGGATCGTCTCCAAGGTTCGGACTCGGGTGAGTCCGATGGGACACACCGAGTCCGATGGGTGTCGGGTGACTCTTCGTCCTCCGTCTCCCAGCCCGACTCCTCAGAGGAGGAATCGAGCGGCTCCTGCCGGGCGGGCACCGATGCCCTCCGCCCCGATGCCGAGGGAATCGGCGACGACGACCTCGGCCCCGAACGGGAGGTCGAGGGAGACCGTGGCCGAGGATCGACTTGAGCCCGGATGGACTCGAGGATCGGCTCGGCCTCCGGGGTCGACTTAGACGTCGAGGTCCCGGTGGTTGGGGCAGATGCACCGGTGAGACCGGCGATCAATGCCCGCTGCTGTTCCATGAAGGCAGCGAAGCTGCTCTCCAAGGCCGTCAACCTGAGTCCGAGCTCAGGAGACCCAGCAGCCCCCGACTCGGGCCCCGACGGCGGCTCCCTCGGAGGAGAGTCCATGAGGACAACAGCACTTACATGTCCAGGAGACTCCATCTCGACACGAGGATGCTTGGCAGGCCTCTCCGACTCCGAAGACCCGGGGCGGCTAGCGGGGCTATGCGACCTGGCCCTCGAGGAACCAGGAGCGTCCACCGACGCCGCCCTCGCGGGTTTCTTCTTCCTGCGATGTTCCCGCGAAGGAGACCCCCGCTCAGAGGAACCCCGACGCTGCTTGGGGCCGGAGTCCCGAGCCGTCGAGGCCTCTGACGAGGTCCGGGCCCGGCCGGACGCGGAGTCAGAAAAAATACGATCCTTCTGGTGCTGCCGACTCCTCAACGCCTTTGAGGACATTTTGCCACACAGACCACAGATCATCGGGTCATGATCGGGTCCGAGGCAACGGAGGCAGCAGTCATGTGTGTCGGTAAGTGACATAAGTTTCTTACACCGATCACACTTCTTAAACCCGCTGGTAGCCATCGGGGGAAAAAGGGCCCCTGCTAGGTCAAAAGACCTGGCTGCCAGGGAAAAAGAAAAAAGGCGCGAATGCCAGTCACAAAGGACAAAAACCGAAAAAGAGAGAAGGACGCGATACCGGTGTATCGGTCCGAGCGGGAAAAGGATCCGACGTCGAACCGGAGAAAAATAGGGAAAATCAACTTTTTCCTCGGGGAAAAACGAACTATGTCCGTCGGGCTCCGCGGAAAAAAGAAGACTGAGCAAGATGGCACCCTTGGGCGGGAAGAGGACCGCGCATGCGCGCTGCAATTCCCAAAGGCTTTCTTTGAAAGCTGGGGAAATGCTCCGCACCCATATGTGAGGACTGAATTCCTGCTTGGTCCTGGAGAAAAACTTGTTTCTAGTGACCTTTACAAAGAGGCCTTCCAGTTAGGAGTCAAAAGATCTGTGAAGTTCTCTTAAATAGGTGTTAAAGGCAAGTGACAGATCAAAGGGCATCAGAAGGCGAGAAAGGATGTCCGAAGGGATCGACACCCTCATGCAGCGATGGCCGTCGAACGGGCTGCTTTATGTCTTCCCCCCATGGGCACTGATAGGGCGAGTGATTCAGTGCATCGAGGCCCATCGGGGGAGGGTATTACTGGTAGTGCCGGATTGGTCCAGACGGCCTTGGTACACGGATCTAGTGCGTCTTCTCGATGGGGAGCCTTGGAGGTTTCCGGACAGAGAAGATCTGCTGCTCCAGGGTCCGCTTCGAATGCCTCAGGTGGATCGGTTCTCGCTTACGGCTTGGCCATTGAAAGGGAGAGGGTAAAGAAGAAGGGGTATTCTTCAGCGGTCATTTCTACGTTGCTGCGGGCCCGAAAAGTCCACGTCTTTGGCGTATATTCGTATATGGTGCGTATTTGAGGATTGGTGTTCGCAGCGGCAGATCTGAGCTTCCACTGTTTCTATGCCTTCAATTCTGAATTTTTTGCAGGACGGTTTTGATAAAGGCCTAGCTGCCAGTTCTCTTAGAGTCCAGCTTGCGACGCTGGCATGCTATAGAGGTAAGGTTCAAGGAGTGTCCCTGGGCTCTCATGGGGACGTGATACGGTTCTTGAAGGCGGTGGCTAGGTTGCGACCTGCCCGCAGACTGTGGGTTCCCCCGTGGGATCTTAATCTGGTTTTGGGAGCTTTGACTAAAGAACCATTTGAGCCTATTCACTTGGCATCCGTCAAGGACTTGACTCTAAAGACAGTCTTTTTGGTAGCCATCTGTTTGGCGCAGAGAGTTTTGGAGTTGCAGGCTCTTTCCTGTAAGGAACCCTATTTCGTTTTTTCTAGGGAAAAAAATCGTGTTACGGCCGGTGCCCTCTTTTCTGATGAAGGTGGTTTCACCCTTCCACTTGAATCAGTCGGTTTCCTTACCAGTGTTGGGGCGGTCGGGAGATGTCACTGTGAGCCGTGACCTGCAGTGTTTGGATCTTAAGAAGACGCTGCGACAATATTTGAAGGTCTCAGAGTCCTTCCGCAGGTCCGAACGTTTGTTTGTTCTATTCGGTGGCCCACGTAGAGGTGAAGCGGCGGCTAAGGCGTCAATCTCCAGATGGATCCGGGAAGCTATCGCGTCCGCTTACTTATTGCGAGGCAAGCAGGTGCCTGCAGGACTGTGGGCTCATTCAACCAGGGCTCAGGCTACGTCGTGGGCAGAGTGTAGCTTGGTGCCTCCAGTGGAGATCTGTAGAGCAGCCACTTGGTCTTCTCTTCATACCTTCAGTAAACACTACCATCTGGATGTCCAGGCGGCGAATGATGCTTGCTTCGGGTCAGCAGTCTTGCAATCCAGGAGTTCAGGTCCCTCCCAATAGTTACTGCTCTGTTACATCCCAGAGGTGGAGGACTGAACTGGAGGACCGATAACGAAAGAGAAATTAGACTTACCTGGTAATTGTAGTTCCTTGAGGAACTCCAGTTCAGTCCTCAATCCCACCCGGGGAAGAGCGGCATACAGTTTCGATCATTTTAGGGAGGGCTTTCTGGTGCAAGGTGCTTTACCATTATAACTCAGGCATCAAACTCTTGGTGGGAGGAGTTCAGAATTGACATTTGTTCTCCTGTTTCTTCTTTTTCTCCTTTTCTCTCCTTTATATTCGCGTTCCTGAAAGGCAAAGAAGGGAAGAGATGGCGTTTGTTTCCCATTTGGGGAAGTATAGTTCCTTTTACCAGTTAAATGTTAAAAAAAAAGGCAGTTCTTTCATTTGGTAATTCATATTACAGTTGTTAATTGGGTGAAATGTACCTTTATATGCCATGGCTACTTATTTGTTGCTCCTTTAAGTCTGCTTTGTCAATAGTTCACTGGGGCTGATGGGAGAGATCAGCAGGATATATCCAGTGATGTCAGGCTTCTGACATGCCCAGTCTCCAATGCTGCAGGAGGACGTACACTACCCAGAACTGGAGGACTGATAAGAAATTGAAATCTAGAACTTACAAGGTAGCATTCTCTGAAATGCTTCCCATTCCATGTGCAGGACCCAAAAGGCAACCACAGCTCCGGAGTCTCAATGTGTGGATGAGACAATGGTGCAGACAAAAGGTTTCTGGTTTGTTAGGAACTGGGCAATATTCTAGGGAAAGGAGAGACTTTTCCAAAGGGACAGGCTCCGCCTTAACCAGGATGGTGCCATGGCTGCTAGTATTAACCTTTAAAAAGGAGATAGAGCAGCTTTTAAACTAGATAATAGGGGAAAGCTGATATTTGCCAAAGAGCACATGGTTCGGAACGATGTATCCTTGAAGGATACTAGCAAAAGATTGAAGTTAGGGCATATTGACAGAGAGGTTCCAATAAAGACAAAAGTAACCCAAATGCCCTTAAGTACAGAGTAGACAGAGCTTAAAGATTCCAAATTACCCCTGCCTAGTGATAAAAAGATTAATATGAATAAAATACACCCTCTAAAATACTTGTATGCAAATGCTAAAAGTTAAAAAATAAGATTGGAGAGTTAGAATATATAGCACTAAATGAGAAGTTAGTACGATTGGTATCTCAGAGACCTGATGGAAAGAGGACAACCAGTGAAACACTGTGATACCTGGGTAAAAATTATATCGCAATGATTGAGTAGATCAAATTGGTGGTGGGATTGCACTCTGTCAGAGAGGGCATTGCGGCCCACAGGATTAAAGTTACACTGTAGAATCTCTATGGTTTGAAATTCCATGTAATAAGGGGAAGGCGATGACAGCGGGGGTGTACTACCAACCTGGTCAGAATGAACAAATGGATGATTAAATGCTCAAATAAATCAGGGAAACTAACAGTAATAATAATGGGTGATTTCAATTACCCCAGTATCGACTGGGTCAGTGTCATGGCAGGACATTCTAGGGAGATAAAGTTTCTAGATTTAAATAAATGATGCTTGTTGTTCATGAACCGACAAGAGGGGAAGCACAAGATCTGGTGCAAGAGATAAGGTGTTAAGGCCACTTGGCAATAGTGATCATAGCATGATCGCGTTTGATTTCATAAATGGAAGAAGGACAGCAAGGAAATCCACAGTACCACCTTTTAACTTTGATAAAATGAGGAAAATAGTGTGGTTTAAAATACTATCATGAAAGCCCAGACCAGCTGTATTCCACACTTTAAGAAAAGTGGAAGGAAATCCAAAAAACTGCTAGCATGGTTTAAAGGTGAGGTCAGAGAGGCTGTTGTAGCCAAAAAAGCATCTTTCAGGAAATGCAAAAAGGAGTCAAATGATGTTTACTGGAAACAACAAGCACTGGCAAGTTAGATGCACGGTATTGATAAGGCACACAAAGAGAGAATTTGAAAAAAAGCTTGCTCTGGAAGCAAAAATGCATAATAAAAACTTTTTCAAGTACATTCATAGTAAAAAAAATATATGAGAGAATCAGTTGAACCAGATGATAGAGGTAAAAGGGGCACTAAGAGGAGACAAGGCCATAGTGGAGAGACTGAATTCTTTGCTTCGGTTTTTACTGAAAAAGATGTAGGGAAATTACCCATGACTGAAATGGTATTTAAAGCTGATGCATCAGAAGAATTGAAAGAAATATCGATATACTGGGAATATGTATTACAACTGTTTGATAAACTAAAGAATAGCAAATCACCTGGACTGGATGGTATACATACCAGGATGTTGAAAGAACTGAAATATGAGATTCCAGACCTGCTATTAGAAATCTGTGAACTATCATTAAAGTCATCTGTAATACCTGAAGACTGGTGAATGGCCAATGTAATGCCAAGTTTTAGAAAGGGTTCCAGGGGTGATTTCGGAAACTACAGACCAGTGAGCCTGCTGTCAGTACCAGGCAAAATGGTAGAAACCATTATAAAGAACAAAATTACTGAACATGTAGATAGTCATGGTTTAATGGGAGAAAGTCAACATGGCTTTAGCCAAGAAAGTTCTTGTCTTACTAATCTATTATATTTTTTTGAAGGTGTGAATAAACAGGTAGACAAAGGTGAGCCGGTCAATATAGTGTATCTGGATTTTCAGAAAACCTTTGACAAGGTCCCTCATGAGAGACCCTTGCAAAATTAAAACGTCATGGGATAGAAGGCAGTGTACTATTGTGGATCAGGAACTGGTTAAAAGATAGAAAGCAGTAGGTAGGGCTAAATGGGTAATTTTTCCAATGGAGAAAGGTGACTAGTGGAGTACCCCAGGGATCTGTGCTGTGTCCACTGCTTTTTAACAGATTCAAAAATGACCTGGAAACAGGAATCAAATTTGCAGATGACAAAATTATTCAAAATTGTTAAAATCCAAAAGGATTGTGAAAAATTATGAGAGGACCTTGATAAGACTGGGTATCCAAATGGCAGATAAAATTTAATGTGGACAAGTACGAAGTTATGCACCTAGGAAAGACAACCCAAACTATGGTTACATGATGCAAGGTTCCACATTAGGAATCACCACCCGGAAAAAAAATTTAGGTGTCATCATGGATAACACATTGAAACCCTCTGCCCAATGTGCAGTGGCGACCAAGAAGGCAAACAGAATGCTAGGAATCTTAAAGAAAGGAATGGCAAGTAAAACCAAGGATATTATAATGCCTCTGTATTGTTCCATGGTGCGACTACACCTTGAATATTGTGTGCAGTTCTGGACGCCATATCTTAAGAAGGATATAGCAGAATTAAAAAAGGTACAGGAAAGAGCCACCAAAATGGTAAAGGGGATGGAAGGATACTCCTATGAGGAGAGGCTTAAAAGGTTAGTACTCTTCAACTTGGAAAAGAGATGGCTGAGAGGAGATATGATAGAGGTCTATAAATTAATGAATGGAGTGGAACAGGTAAACATAGATCGATTGTTTACGCCATCAAAAAGTAGAAAGACTAGGGGACATGCAATGAAGTTACAGTGTAATCCATTTAAGACTAATAAGAGAAAATATTTTTTCACTCAACTCATAATCAAACTCTGGAGTTCGTTACCAGAGGATGTAATAAAAGCTGTCAGTGTAGCTGGATTTAAAAATGTTTTGGACAAGTTCCTAGAGAAAAGGTCCATATACCATTATTAAAGAGGACCTGGCTAATCCACTGCTTGCCCGGGACAAGAATTGTGGAACCTGTGTGCCTTTTTGGGAACCTGCTAGTTACTTGTGACCTGTTGGAAACAGGATACTGGGCTTTGTGAACCTTGGTCTGACACAGTATGGCATTTCTTATGTTTAGTTTGGTTATTCACTCTGTGACCTCTCTGAATCCAGTAAGCAACCCAACAAAGTGGAGAAGTTCTTTCACACCACCTCAATGACCTCTTCCTGGTCCAGGAATACAAATTGTTTCTCCATAGACAGGCAGGACAATGCAATCATACTCTTATGGTGCCGTCCCCATTGGAGCCAATGTGGCTGGAGTATTCTCCAGGTAATAGAAGTCTTTTGGACTTTTTGTGCCTGCGTGACCATGTTCCCACTTCCCTCACGCAGAGTCCCACCCATCAATCTGTCTTTTTCTACTGAACGGTATAGATTGTGCGTTTCTCCTCCCAACCACCTTCAACTTCAATTCAGTGACCCAAAGAATCAGTGATTATGGAAAGCAAAAGCAAAACACTGACAACTTCTGCTTCAGCTAATTAAAGCAAGAGTCTCTCATTCTTTCTCAGCTATGGTGCTGCTAGTTACTGTGGCAACAAGTTGATGGTGGCACAACTTTAAAAATTTCACATTCTGCCACGCAGACTCCACTGGTCCTAGTCTCAGCTCTGGCAGGGGAACACAGTAATGTTGATGTCAGTGCTGTACTGACAGGAGCAGCTGCCTTCCCCATTGACAGTAGACTCTCAGGGAACTGCATGGCCCCAGCATTGGGTCCATTGCATTGCCCCACCCCACCACCTGTTTTCTTCTTAGGATGGCTTCCCTGCTAAGCCACGGGTAGTAAAAAAAAAAAAAAAATCCCACTGAAGAGCTCCCCCAGAGGATATATCAAGGAAAGTGAAACAAAAATATAAATTTACCTTCACAAAATCTGTCTTTTCACAGTCAAACAAGGAGGACAGCAGATCCGTTCATAAACATTGCAGAACATCCTCAGATTGTTCTCCTCCCAACTCTGGGGTGAAGAGATCTTATAAGGTAGTACTTCAATTAGACTTACAGCTAAGGGGGTCAGCTTCCTTATTGAGCCATGAAATGCCATCTCTCTCACCAGAAGCACAGGATCTTTAGATAACAGATTTCCTTCCAAGTGTCCACAATACCCTTTCCAAATTGTACAGGACACAGCTTTTATCCTTCAGTGTCCTGTCAACACATCCAGCATGGCTCCTTCTTCTCAACTTTATTCTGCTTTCCAATCTCAGCCTCATCTAAATGTTCTCTCTCCTAGGCCATCCAGGAGTAGCTGGGAGAAACGCTTGAAATATGGGATGTTATAGACATTAAACATGGATCATATGAGATGATAAATTGATTTCTAAAATTCCAGATGTATTTGATCTTGCTGACCATAAAGCTGGCTCAAGAGTGTGTAATGGTAATGCAATATTTGGAGATGACACGGCACTATCTTAGAGTAAGCATAGCACTTTGGAAACCCTTTTTCCCCACTGCCTCTTGTCTATGACCTTTGCTTGGAGGAGTCAGAGTTTAAGGTTTAAGGGATTTGTTAAATTTTATACTGCAGTTGCTTCTGTCAGCATCGATTGATGATGAAGTTGAGAATGATCATGCCCTGGTGCTGAACCTTATGCTTTAACTCTAGCCACCTTGAAGTAGGCTGGAGGGAGAATGGAGTCTTCCAGATGGCAAACTGAAGATTCTGAATAACGTGGTGCACGGTAAAGCTATAATCTCTTTTGGTGCACCACAAGATTGAAGAATGGATTGAAAATCCTTCTTGTTGGCTAGGTTCATGGGATGAATCTAAGGACATTGTTTTAGATTTTTTTTTTTTTAGTTTACTTTATTCAACAGATTTTCTATACTGCCTTATCCTACAATCAAGCTGTTTACAGAGCAACTTGAACAATTTACAAAATGACACGAATACTCATCAATAGAGTCTTGTGGGGTAGAACGCTCTGTTTGGTGCTCGCATTGCTCTTAGGCACTACTGGTTCTTATACTTAAGGATCTCCATAATGGGAGTAAGTCATCCTTCTGGGACACTGATAGCTAGATGTATAGTGCAAGTCTGGGGACCAATTCTCATTAGTGATCAGAAAGTTGCTGAAGGATGAGACGTGCCACCTTGTTATGCTTTTCTGTATAGAAATTTTCTGCCATTAAAACGTCGCAACCAGCTACGAGTAATCTTTTCCAGCTTTCTTACATAATCTACCTATATCTGTTTTACCTGGTGGTTTATCTATGCATGCTGTGAACCATCTTTTCTGTAATCCACTTTTTGTGCTCCAACTATCAATATGTCATCTTCGCAATCAGACTTGGGTTTACCTCTGTACGGCCCAATTCTGATCAGCCATACTAGGGGGAGATGACCAGCACAGAATGCTCCTCTCTGTATTTATGATCAGTTTCTATGAGGCCTATTCCTCCTTTGACTCTAGGAATATGCAGTCTTGGCCTATACTGATTCTTATAAACTATTTCATGGCATGGAGGAATTTTCTTGTTTATACATCCAATTTTTCAAGATATTTAAGATGCTTATTCTATAAGAGAGTATGGCAATTGCAAGCTGATTAGTGACTTATATTTTATTCTTTGATGCTAGTGTACGTTTCAGTATCAATTTTAATCTCCTGCAATACTCATTGCTGGTGTTTTCTCTCAGTAATTTATGTTGGATTAACTCTTGCTCTTTCCTCTACTCCTAGATATTAATTTATATCTATCAATTTCCTGAATGTCATAACCCTCAGTTAAAGAGATGTTTACAGTTTTGCTCCAAGGAAAACTGTCTTAGTATATTTGTCCAGGCCAAAAGTTCTCAACATCATCTGAAAAGCTTTTTACAAATGAGTTATTCTGCTAGGGGTTGATCACTGGGACTATAGAGTTTCAAGTCCCAAATGTTGGAATTTATTTATTTTTATTTATTTATTTATTTATTACAGGCTCTTATATACCGCACTATTTAGTATCAGCGCGGTTTACAGTATAACAAAAGACCAGAGCAACAAGCTGTTTGGTTTTACATAGAACAGGTTTTACATAGAACAGGTATGAGCAACTTGGATATACATGGGGGACATTGTTAAATGAAACTATTTACATGCTGTATATACAAGTATGTAGAGGCATGCCCTCCCTACAGCCATTCAAGCAATCACTGACCTGGCCCAATTCAGGAAGGCGCTGAAGCACCACCTATTCATACGGCACTACTCAGATGACAGCTCACAAATAGCCACCCCAATCACCAAGATGGCACTACTTAAGGGACAGCTCGAAAACAGCCATCCCAATCACCAAGAATTCTCTAACACCACACCCAGCACGCTGTAGAGCAGCTAGCCTCATTGGTGCAACTCCATGTAAATATCAGTATGTACAATATTTATTAGTGTAAATAATTTGTAGAACGTTACCCCAGTTAGGTCCAAGTTCTAGTTCCTGTTTTATTGTAAATACAATGTAGCCCCAACTGCATTGTATAAGGTTCTGTTAAATGTAAACCGCACTGATGGGAATAGCGCGGTATAGAAGAGACATTAAATAAATAAATAAACTCAATAAACAGTGAGTGTGATGTCACCTCTGGATCTTTGCCAGCTACAGGATTAACCCTTTCCACTTGGCTGTCCTACCGCATGGGACATTTCAATTTTCCCAATCCGATCATATGTCTCACCCTGTGGGACATACAAATAACATGCTAGTTTATGGCCCATGATACAGCATGACTGGTTACTGTAGAATGTGCATGTCATATTGGTTGTAATTTGGCCAGTTTCTTGTTAAAATTTATTCTGATCTGGCATGAGCAACATAGAAAATGTATCCGAGTGGAAAGGTTTAAGACTAAATCAGTTGCCCAAAAAGTTAAGACGTATACTCAAAGGCTTAAGCTCTATATAAAGTAAGAATGGTGACAAGGAGTGTCCTTGTTACTGTATATTCCTTCTGGATCTTGATGTTAGGAATGATTGAACATTGAAATGGAGTGTGGTTTGCTATCTTTGCATGGTAAATGTGATGTACTAAATCAATTCAAAGTTTGTATATTTCAAGGCAATTTATTATCTATGAGTGTGGAATGCTTTATTTAGCAATAGCTGGTCTGGCTATATATACTTCACTCTAGCTAACCCTCTGTTCTGCTGGCATACAGTTCAAACTTCTGCTGACCTATAAATGCATTCACTCTGCGGCTCCTCACTACCTTTCTTCTCTTAGCTCTCCTTACAACCCCATCGGGAACTCCGCTCTTCTAGCAAACTGCTTCTATCTGTGCCCTTCTCTTCTACTGCTAACTCCAGACTTCGCTCCTTTCACCTTGCTGCGCCTTACACCTGGAACAAACTACCTGTGTCTGTATGCCAGGCACCTTCTCTAACCCTCTTCAAATCCAGGCTGAAAACTCACCTCTTCGCTGCTGCTTTTGGATCTTGACTCACTTGATCTCCTTTTTCTTTCCCCTTGCTTTATCCCTGCCTACACCTTCTGTGTTTGTCTTGACTAGATTGTAAGCTCTGATGAGCAGGGACTGTCTCGTACATGTCTGTGCAGCGCTGCGTACGACTTGTAGTGCTATATAAATGCTCAGTAGTAGTAGTATGGTGTGATTGGAATATATTTTGTCAGCATCTATTGCAGTGAGCAACTTGCAGATTGCAGGAACACAAGTTTTTGGTCTATAATTTTTTGGAACATTACTTGGATTTCCCTTTGGAAGAAGACATGTTCTTCCTGATATTAGCCAGTGGGGTGTTAAGTATGGCTGTTGAATCAATTGATTTTTGTGGGATGCAAGGTCTTGGTGGAGGGATATTACCTGTTTGAATTAAAAATTGGTCACTGCACCTGGGTCAGGGCTCTTCCAATTTGGAACCAAAGAACATAAGATATGCCATACTGGGTCGGACCAAGGTCCATCAAACCCAGTATCCTGTTTCCAACAAAGGCCCATCTAGGTCACAAGTGCCTAGCAGTTCCCCCAAAAGACACAGGTTCCACAATGCTTGTACTGGGGAAAGCAGTGGATATCCCGGGTCCCTTTTAATAATGGTTTATGGACCTTTCCTTCAGGAACTTATCCAAACCTTTTTTAAACCTGGCTACACTAACAGCTTTTACTACATCCTCCGGTAACGAAATTCAGAGTTTGATTACAAGTTGAGTGAAAAAATATTTTCTCTTAGTAGTTTTAAATAGGCTACAGTATAGCTACATTGCATGTCCCCGAGTCTTTCTATATTTTAATGGCATAAACAATCGATCTACATTTACCCGTTCCACTCCATTCATTAATTTATAGACCTCTATCATATCCCCCCTTTTTTCCTGGTACTGACGTCAGGCTCACTGGTCTGTAGTTTCCTAGATCACCCCTGGAACCTGTTACATTAGCCATCCTCCAATCTTCAGGTATTATAGATGATTTTAATGATAGTTCACAGATTACTAATAGTAGGTCTGCAATCTCATATTTCAGTTCTTTCAACGCCCTTGAATGTATACCATCTGGTCAAGGTGATTTGCTACTCTTCAGTTTATCAAATAGTTGTAATGCATCTTCCCGGTGTATCAATATTTCTTTCAGTTCTTCAGCGGCATCACCTTTAAATACCATTTCAGTCATGGGTAACATCCCTACATCTTCCTTAGTAAAGACTGATGCAAAGACTTCATTCAGTCTCTCTGCTATGGCCTTGTTCCCTCTTAGGGGCTTGTTTGTAAACAAGCTCCTTAGTGTTCCTTTTACCCCTCTATCATCTAATGGTCCAACTGACTGTCACAGGTTTTTTTTGCTACGAATGTACTTTTTAATCTGCATTCTAATTATTTTGTTGTTAGTTCAAGCCAGTCTATAGCTTTGATGTTTGCCTTTTCCAAATGTTTTGTATGCTGATTCTCTGTTATGCTCTACGGTGCCCTCATATAAATTTCTCCAACTCCAATACCTTTCTATTTCTGTTTTAGGTGGTGGTATTTTCACTGTACTGATGTTCTTTCTCAGTCCCATGCAGAACTGTTTTGGGTTCTCTATAAATAGTTTATTTTGATATCTTCCTTTTTTTCTCTTCTTTATCTCTCTGTAGTTTTTATGTTCTTATTTATTTATTTGGCTGAACGTTTATACTTTTTACGAAGGTTAAAGCAGTGTACTGTCATAGAGTGGATGCTAATGAAAGTGAAGACTTAGGAAAAAATGCTGTCTTTCACAAAACAAATGATGTGCAGAAGATGCAATTGCCCTGCAGCACAGCTAGAGGGAGCAGGAGAAAACTTACAGAGGCTGAGTTAACACCCCGGCTGATGATTCTGCAGAAGTTAATCAGCTGCACCTGAAAAGTAGCCCGGGGAACTCAAATGTGGAATGCCTTTATAAGCAGAAAGCTAGTGCAGGAGAGGAAAGAAGGAGGAGAAGGGGAGCTGAGACAGCCAGGAACAGCAGCCTAGCCAGGTCAAGCAGTGCAGCCAAGACAAGCAGCACGACAAGGACAGCAGGAGCTGGAAGAGGAGCAGAAAGAGCCAGAGAGAAGGACGGGCCGTGGAGAGTCAGTCCGGAGAGAAACTTGGTAGCAGGAGACCTCAGAGGTAAAGAGCTCAGAAGGAGAGAGCCATACCTGGAGAGAGGCCTACGCTCACCAGAAGACCCTGAAACAGGATTGAAAGGCTCCAGAAGGAAAGGTACTGATAGCAGAGTTACCTATACCAGGAAGCAAGGAAGTCTGGATTCCTCACCAGGTTTTCCTAGGCTACAGAAAGGTCAAGCAGTGCACAGAAGCTTCCAAGAGAAAGTCTGCCAAAGAGACTGTGTCCTGAGAGAAGTGACTGAGAAGGAAAACTCCAGTTATACCGGCTACAGGAAGCCAAGGTATGGTGACACTTTATTCATAAAGAGAAGCTCAGCTCCTAGAAGCTCTTGTAAAGCAGATTTCCAGTTTGAAAGGAAAAGAAGCAGGCCAGAGTTTTATAAGCCAGGACGTAAGGTCATAGAAACAAGCCATGCTTATTTGAGAGCCCTAGAACAGCCTTGCTGGAAACAAGGGAACAGAAACAGTGACTGGCAAACTATAGTGGCCAGGGAAAGCTCCAATTCAGAGGGAGATAACAATGACCCAGAGCCCATGCAGATAGCGCTTGAGGACCCTATCCCCTTATCTCAAGACGAATTAATGGATTGCTCCATTTGTATTGCGGGCAGTTTTGAATCACTCTCTGAACTGTGAGTTATACAGACATTGCTTTGAGAATACTCATGTTTGTGCTGAATGAAAGAAGAATGTTCACTCCTTTGTTTTGCTCTAAAGTTTGAAAGAATCCTGGGTTAAATCCTACAAGCAACTGTGAAGTTTATCTCTTTACTTATGTTGTGGTGGAAGCCTGAAAAGAAGGACTTTCTGTATTTCTGTATCTCAGCGAACCTTTTGCGTTAAAAGGGAAATAAAAGCCTTATTTACCCTCTACTTGGCATACACAATTTATTCACATAAGGAGCAGGACTACAAAGACCAAGATACCCTTGGCCTTAAAAGAGCCCTCTACTCCCAGAAAACAATATGCTCAACCTACCCTTACAGCCACTGGCCACCAGGGGGGGGGTTGATGACAGTACATAGAACAGTAACTTTGTACAACAATGGTTAAAGAATAAATATGATAGCCAATATAACTATATTAACTTTAGCTATATTCAGAATGTTCTTTGGTGCTCTTCATGAAGGGGGGGGGGGTTAGGTGGGGGTGTGGTGGGACCAAAGTGGAGGGTGAACAGGTGGGTTTTAAGGAGTTTGCGGAAGGTATTGGAGTGTCTTATGTGGTCAGGGAGGGTGTTCCAGGATACAGGAGCATTTAGCTCGAAGGATCTGGCACATGCTTTCTGGGTGCTTTTGGTTATTGACTGGGGGGTGACTAGGGTATCCATTGAGGAGGATCTTCTTGGTCTGTTTGTCTGTGGTGGGGCAATAAGAGCTTGGAAGGAGGGGGATGATTGGTGGTTGATGGTTTTATGTATCATTGGGAGGATTTTGTACTGGATTCTGTTCTGCAGTGGGAGCCAGTGAAGATGTTTGAGTATGGGGGTGATGTGCTCATGTCTGGAAGCACCTTGGATTATCCAAGCCATCATTGGAGGGTGGTTTGCAGAGGAATGAGCTTTGATTTGGGTAGTTCATGGTTTGTTTTGGATCTTATTATTTTAGGTGAGCTTGATCTTCCATGCACAGTGATTTTATTTTTCCTTCATTATATATTTCCAAGAAGGAGTTGTTGTCTTTCTCCTTTTCTTCTGGTCCTGTGTCCTTTTCGGTAAGATTGTCTTAGTAATAATTTTTGCTGCACAGTATTGGATCTGATTTAACTCTAGTGTCCATAGATGGTTCTTTTATGTGAATTATGGCTTTACTGATTTTACTTATCATGCTTTTTGCCTTAGGTATGAAGTAGCTTTGGTAGTCATTCCCTCTCTTGAGCCCCACCACATTTATCAAACTCCATGCAGGCCAGGAGGTCCACTGCCAGCTCTTCAGTCTCCTGATCTCTGTCCTGATTCTTCTCTCTGCCCCTTGGCCTGTTCTGCATTATTCAAATCTTCCCCATCTCCCCCTACATACACTGAATCATCATGCATTTCCTCTTCACTTGGCCCCACACCATTCTCTCCCTTTTGCTCCATATCCTTATCTGCCACAGAGGGGTATCAAAGTCATGTAATAAAAAATTTGTTTTTGTTCCATCTAAGTGCTCTGGTTGTTTTGGCAGCTCTTTTTTTTTTTTTTTTGCATTCCTTTCCAAATAAGTTTTTCCTCTCTCTATTTCTCTTTCTGCATCATTGCTCAATTCTTTTAAAACATCCTTATTCAAGTACTTTTCTTTAATTTGTCCCGTCAGAGATCTTATATTTGTATTGATTGCTTGTTGCTGCATTTCCTTTGATATTTTTCCTTTCTTCATTTTTTGGTGAGCTTTCTTTGTGTATCCTCTATAATCACAACATGAGTTGTGGCATGATAGAAAGGAGATAATGTACTGCTACCATCTTCAGGAGTATACCTAACAGTTTTTATTCCTCTTAACTTTTTCATTACTTCCTGTGGTTTATCTTCTGTTGCAGTTGGTCCATGCACAAGTTCATCATGGTCAGTTGCTGCATCAGGGATGGTTATCTTCTAAACATTTTACACTGTCGCTACTACCATCATTAACATTAGTGGATAAGCTTTGGGTGGGCACCTTTTAATCCCAGGCAATGCAAGGCTAGTATGTATTCTTCTTTTTCCTTCCTACCATACTTTTACTGCGGTATTGCCTTGCTAGAATTTGGTATAGATTTTATACAATGGGTCGCCACTAGCAAGACTTGATGAGTAGAAACATTTCCTCCTCATAGATACACAGCAATTCATCAGTTTTTCTGCTGGATTTTATGTTGCATTCCCCTTTGACCCTGAATGTAGGTTTTGTATAGAGATATGTTTGATGGTTGTTGAATGGTCATATTGAAGGTGGTGTTATAAAAGGGCGCATGGTTTAAAAAGTCAAGTAGATTCCTTCTTAGGTGCTATTCACAGGGGTGGTTATGTGACTTTATAAAATACTAGCATAAGAGGCAGAAATTGAGCCTTGTACAGTATACAGGCATGGACATTTATACCTGTTTGAGAGCAGATGTAAGTTTTCATGTATAAAGCTTGCAAGTAGATGTGTAAATTAAGGTCTTTTATAATCTATATGCGTATTTGTGAACTGCATCCACTACCGGCAAAGTCCATGCCATCATGTCAATGCGCACACTTTACACCAATCAGAATTTTAGAGAAGGCCATTTACATACATATGTGGCTATTTATGTGCATATGTGAAAATGACTTTATAAAATTACCCCCACTGAGATGTATTTTATAACAGGTCACCTAGGTAGGAAGTCCAAGTAAGTACAAAATCTGGAGCTATTTTATAAATAGCCTCACAAACTCTTCAACAATCAGAGGCAGATTGCTCTTGCTTAGGAGCTGATGGAAATGTACACATGTATTTTATAAAATATATGCATTTTTTGTGACTCCATCAACGCTCCCCCCAAATTCCTCCCTCAACAATGCCTGCCCTCTGGCCAAGTAACGGTAGGTATGAACATTCTCCATGCCTACTTTATACACACATAAACTGTGGGGTAATTTTATAAAAGCCCTTTTCTGCAGGTAAAACAGGGTTTAACATGGGAAAAAGCTTATAAATTTACCTCATTATGTCAGTCTTGTTTTATGTTTATTTATGTAAAAATGTATGCTGTTCAAAGCTGACTTGTTTGGAAGGGTGCTATAAATAAAATAAAACAAAATAAATAAATTCAATACAATTTCAACCCTCCAGGGCCTATTTATAATGAAGAAATGACAAAATGGTTTGTTCCCAACAAAGATGTGTTCGTTGCCCACTGCTATCTTTTGTCCATTTTCGGCTGTCTTGTTAGAGGCAGCCTATGGCTAGGGGTTCCCAACTGTGAGAACATGATATCCTACTTGTCCTTGAAGAATTCAAAGTTATTTACCTGAAACAGGTGTTCTCCATGGACGGAAGAATATTAATCCAAACAAAACTCACCTCTCTCCCCTATGAATTGGTTTCTCCTCCTAGAAACATAGAAACATGATGGTAGAAAAAGACCACATGGACTGTCTAGTCTGCCCTTCCATATCAACTACTACAGTAGTCCCCTTTTTTACTTTAGAGATCGTCTGTGTTCGTCCCATGCTTTTTTAAATTCAGATACTGTCCTCATCTCTACCACCTCCGCTGGGAGACTATTCCACACATCTACCACTCTTTCTATAAAGAAATATTTCCGCTTATTACTCCTAAGTCTATCCCCTTTCACCCTCATTCTATTGTATGTCCCCTCATAGCAGAATTTGCTTTCAATTGAAAGAGGCTCTCCTCCTATGCATTTATGCCATGGAGATATGTAAACATTTCTATCATATCTCCTCTATCCCCCCTTTCCTCTAAAGTATACATATTAAGATCCTTAAGTCTGTCCTCATATGTTTTATAACAAAGACCACCAACCATTTTCGTAGTCACCCTCGATACCGACTCCATCCTGTTTATATCCTTTTGAAGGTGTGGTCTCCAGAATTGCACACAATACTCCAAATGAGGTTGCATCAAAGACTTCTAAGAGGCACTGCCACTTCCTTTTTTCTGCTGGCCATTCCTCTCCCTATGCACCCAAGCATCCTTCTAATTTTTGTCATTGCCTTTTCTACCTGTTTAGCTACTTTAAGATCGTTGAACACAATCATGCCCAGGTCTCACTCTTCTTTTGTGGATAGAAGTACTTCAAACTCTACACTGTACTGCTCCTTTAGATTTTTGCAGCCCAAATGCATGACACTGCATTTTTTAGAATTAAATCTCAACTGCCAAATTCTAGACCATTCCTCAAGCTTTGCTAGATCCCTCCTCATATTATCTACTTCTTCCTGGGTGTCTATTGCAGATTTTGGTATCATCCACAAAGAGATAAACCTTACCCGACAGCCCTTCCGCAATATCACTAACAAAGATGTTAAAAAGAATAGGACCAAGGACAGATTCCTGTGGCACACCACTGGTAACCTCCTTCTCCTCAGAGTGAGCTCCATTTACCTGTACCTTTTGTCACTTCCCACTCAACCAATTTCTAACCCAGTCAGTCACTTTAGGGTCCATCCCTAGGTGTTATTTTTCCAGGAATTTGCAAGCTGAGTTATACCAGAGATGAGATGCTTCTTGAAACATCCAAGCTCTCTGACAGAGGTGAAAGCTGGGAAGCTACAGAATGAAGAGAGTTGGACACAAGTCACCAGAGCCTGCAGAATCAACAATCCAACTACCCCAGCCCTTGAACTGAAGAACCAGTATGCAGTGAGGAGATGAAAGCATCCCAGCAAAGGGACGTACCAGAGCTCAAGCACCTCAAGGCTGCGGAATCAGTGACTACAAGGAAGCGAAGGGTAGTGGTGGTTGGTGATGCTCTTCTAAGAGGTACTGAGGCGTCCATATGATGTCCAGAGAGGTGTACTGTCTGCCAGGTGCCAAAATCTGAGATGGTTTGGAGTTTGCAAAGACTCATCTAGCCTACTGACTATTATCTGATTTTGCTCACCATGTTAACACAAATGATACTGATAGGTATCCCTCTGAGTGTATCAAAAGAGGGTGAAGCAGATAGATGCACCAATGATATACTGCTCTTCAGTTTCTCAATTTGTTCTACTACTTTTCCAGGTTCACTGAGATTTGATTCAGTTCTTCTGACTCATCACCATTAAATACCTTTTGTGGCATGGGCAGCGTCCTCACATCTTTCTCAATAAAGACCAAAGTAAAAAATCTCTTTAATTTCTCAGCTATGGCCGCGTCCTCCCTGAGTAACCCTTTTATCCCTTGATCATCCAACTAATTCCTTCAGCAGGTTTTTGCTTCAAATATACCAGTTAAATGTTTTTATGAGGTTTTGTCTTGATTGTAAGCTTCTTTCCAAATTCTCATTTTGCCTTATCAATGCTTTAGTTTAACTTGCTAGTGAACATAAGAACATAAAATATGCCATACTGGGTCAGACCAAGGTCCATCAAGCCCAGTATCCTGTTTCCAACAGTGGCCAATACAGGTCATACGTACCTAGCAGTTTACCCAAAACACACAGGTTCCGCAATGCTTGTACTGGGTCAAGGATTGATATCCTGGGTCCCTTCTTAATAATGGTTTATGGACCTTTCCTCCAGGAACTTATCCAAACCTTTTTTAAACCCAGCTACACTAGCAGCCTTTACTACATCCTCCGGTAACAAATTCCAGAGTTTGATTACACGTTGAGTTAAAAAATATTTTCTTTTATTAGTCTTAAATAGTTTACCCTGTAGCTTCATTGCACGTCCCCTAGTCTTTCTATATTCTGATAACGTAAACAATCGATCTACGTTTACCCGTTCCACTCCGTTCATTAATTTATAGACTTCTATCATATCTCCCCCCAGCCGTCTCTTTTCCAGGTTAAAGAGCCCTAACCTTTTTAGCCTTTCTTCCATCCCCTTTACCATTTTGGTGGCTCTTCTCTGAACCTTTTCTAATAACGCTATATCCTTTTTAAGATACGGCGACCAGAATTGTACACAATATTCAAGGTGCGGTCTAACCATGGAACGGTATAGAGGCATTATAATATCTTTTGTTTTATTTTCCATTCCTTTCCTTATGATACCTAGCATTCTATTTGCTCTCTTGGCTGCCGCTGCACACTGGGCCGAGGGTTTTAACATGTTATCCACAATGACGCCTAAATCTTTTTCCTGGGTAGTGGTTCCTAATGTGGAACCTTGCATTGTGTAACCATAGTTTGGGTTGTTCCTTCCTAGGTGCATAACTTTGCACTTGTCCACATTAAATTTCATCTGCCATTTTGATGCCCAGTCTTCCAATTTATCAAGATCCTCTTGCAATTTTTCACAGTCCTCTTGGGTTTTAACAACTTTATCCCTTGAACAAGTGCTTATGCTGTTTCCTTTTCTTCCTAAGAAGCTACAGGAGTGGAGTGGCCTAGTGGTTGGGGCAAGGTACTTCAGGCCGGGGGTTCAAATCCCACTAGAGGACAGCAACCTTTATTTATTTATTTATTATTTATTTATTGAACGGTTTTATATACCGCCTTTCAGAAAAATCAAAGCGGTTTGCATAGAACAAAACTTGAACATTACATTGAAACTTATTCAAACAATTGAAATTACAATAAAAATGGTATTGTAGTTCACTAGAATTATTAGTGTAAAGAGTAAATGTGATAATGTGGAGAATTGGGTATTGTAAGATAGAGTAAGAAAAAGGAAAAAGTAAATTGTGAATTGATGAATATGAGTATACAGGAGTTTAAGTGGGAAATATTTCATCTATTGGGAATGAATCTCCAGAGTACTCTATAAATAGGTGAGTTTTAAGATCTTTTCGAAATGCTGAAAGATCTGTGATATCTCTGAGTTTATCCGGCAGAGAGTTCCATATTAAAGGAGCATTGAAGCTGAATGCCCTATTTGTTGTAGTTTTATTGAGTTTTGAAAAGTTGTTTGGAACAAGTAGTGTGTTCAGGTTCCTTTGTCTCACTGTTCTGGTCCTTGAATGAATTGTCAGTAGATCAGTTAGATATGATGGGGCTATATCTCTTATCAGTTTGAACGTTGTTATGATAACTTTATATTTTATCCTACTTTGTATAGATAACCAGTGACGTTTGTACAGTATAAGGGTTATGTGTTCAGTTGGACCTGCATTTATAAGCATTCTTGCAGCAACATGTTGTGCTACTTTTAGTTGGTGTAAAGCATGTTTTGGAATACCTTGAAGAATTATGTTACTAAAATCTAAGTGAGGCAGGATCAGGGCTTGAAGGACTGATCTGAAGTCCAGATTTGATAATAATGGTTTTAGATTTTTAAGATATCTTAATTTATTATATATTGTGTTTGTTGTATTCCTGATGTGTGTTGTTAGACTTAACGTTCTGTCTATGATAACGCCAAGGTATCTTATTTCATCTTTTATGGGGATGCTTATGTTTTCAATTTTTATTTCTGTTGGGGGGGGTAAATTTTTGATTTCTAGAAACAAATAATGCTTCTGTTTTCTTGAAGTTAATGTGTAGATTATGTTCATTTAGCCATTGCGTCATTTTAGTGAAGCATGATTTGATATTGGAGAAGTCCAGGGAGTCTATGTCCATAGGGAGATAAATCATAACATCATCAGCATAAATTGCATATTTTAATTTGCACTGTTGAATGATGTGGCATATAGGTTGTAAATATATGTTAAAGAGTAGAGCTGACAATGCAGAACCTTGTGGGATTCCTTGTTTTTGCGTATAGGTTTTAGATGTATGGTTTCCTATTTTTACCTGTTGCGATCAATCAGTTAGATATGATTGGAACCATGCAAGAATAGTGCCATGTATACCAATCTGTTTGAGTCTTTCAAAAAGGATACGATGGTTAATTGAATCAAAGGCAGCCGATATATCCAAAAATATAAGTAATACTGCTTTTTTTTATTTGTCAATGTATTTTAGAATATCATCAAAGATAACTGCAAGAAGTGTTTCTACACTATGGTATGGTCTAAAGCCGTATTGGTGTGAATCTAAGGGGGCATGAAGTTCAATGTGATCCTGAAGTTGATTATATACTATTTTTTCTATAATCTTTGCCATAAATGGAAGGCTAGAGATAGGTCTATATGAAGAGGAATCAAGATTGTCTAGTTTTTTGTTTTGCAGAATAGGTCTAATCAAGGCTCTCTTTAGGATGGTTGGCATAGTACCATGTGTGAGAGAAAAATTTGCTATATTTAGAATGTAGGGCGCTAGGAGTGGTTTAGTATTTTTGATCCAGCTAACTGGGCAGGGATCAAGACTAGAAGTGGTTGTGTTAATATCTGAGATCACCTTATCCAGTTCTTTTAGTGTTACAGTATGAAATTTATCCCATATGTGTTCAGGCTTTGGGTTGGAGTAAATTAGTGGAATTGGAGGGTCTGATAGTGGAGAGAGCTTAGTTATGTAATAGTCAGCAAGAGTTTGTGGGTTAATAGGGGTGACATCTGTATTAGGAGGGTTTGATACTTTTTTAACTATTTCAAATAATTCTCTGGGACGATTGAGGGAATTTGTTAGTAATTTTGTATGAAAGGCTTTTTTAGATGCATTTATTGTTTTTCTGTAGAAGTCTAGTTTCTCATTGTATACATTTCTGTCATTATTTGAGTTAGTTTTCCGCCATCTTTTTTCAATCTTTCTAAATTCCCTCTTTATTTGTCTAATTTCTTGCGAGTGCCAAGGTTGGGAGTCTCTCTGTTTGGATCTGGATTTGTTTGTTTTAGAGCTAGGAAGCACAGCTGCTTTTTTTATAGTCTCGTTCCAGTTAGCAATACTGATCTTGATGTCTGTTACTGTTTCAGGAATATGTGGTAATATCTGTCCTAAAAATCTTTCCCTGTCAAATTTCCTGAACATTGTAGTTAGTCTTTGTTTCGGCTGTTGGGTTGTGATTCTATTGAAATGTGGGAGATTGAATCTAATTAAATGGTGGTCGGACCATGGAATGGGAATAGCCTGGGGTTGTGAAACATTGAGATTATAATCTGGAGATCTTTGAAGAAAGATTAGGTCAAGGGTGTTTCCTTTTATGTGAGTCGGAAAATCTATGATTTGCTCAAAGTCAAGTTCAGACATGGTTTCAATAAATGCTTTTGAGTGTGATGGTGTAGTTGAGGGAAGGTTTAAGTCTCCAATGATTACTAGCTGTTTTTTTCTTGTGTTGAGGGAACATATCATATCTAATATGGAGGATAAAGATTTTGTATCTGTGGATGGAGGTCTGTATATGAGACCAAATGAATGTGAAGTTGTTTCAAACATAAGAACATCCATGTTCTCAATATTATTAGAAATGAGGGAAGCTTTAAGGTTATTATTTATAATAGTGATGACACCCCCACCCCTTTTTAAAGCCCTAGAGCAGTGAAGTAGCTCATATCCATCAGTTTGTAATTGATTTAGGAGAATGTTATCATGAACCGTGAGCCATGTTTCTGTTAAGAATAATATGTCAGGTTTATAATCGGTGAGGATATCAGTTATGATCGGTATTTTATTCCTAATTGATCTCACGTTTATAAGTAAACAAAGAAGGTCTTTAGATAAGGATTTGTGTTGTTGGACATGGTGATGGTAAGATTTCCCAGGTGTGATATATATTAGACAATTTCTTTGACCTTGTGCATGAGGTGTTTTGTGATATGGTGTATTATGAGAGATGTTGGGATTCTTATGTTGGAGAATAATTGGAATGTTATGAGTAACAAGGGAGTATGCGTGGATATATTTTGGCACAAATATTGTAAGTAGAATTAGAAAGATAGACATGATTTTAAGCCGATTGATGTAATCCATAATGATAGGAGTCTATTGTATTAATTACCTTTCTGAGATTTCAGTAGAATTGAAAAGGTGAAAGGCAAGGTTTCTGCTCTAAGGTCGCAATTAGGTTAATGCTCAGCTAGTTACTAATTACTGGCTACTGGCAACAGTAAATGAATCTCATGATAGGAATAATTACTGACTACTGGCAATAGTATATTTAAAACAAGTAGAAGTAATTATTAGCTACTGACAACAGTATATGTAAGACAGGTTAGGAAAATTACCGATTACTGGCGACAGTATAAGTAGTTCACTAGCTACTGGTAACAGTATATGTAAGATATGTAGGGATAATTATTAATTATTGGCAACAGTATGAATAATTCACGAAAGAGATAAGTATTGGCTACTGACAACAGTATAATTAAAACAGGTAGAGATAATCTATTAGCAGGAGAGAAAGGGGTAGGCTTTTAATTTTTAAGGGGGCCATTATGTAGGTTTTGGTGAGGGGGCTGTGTATGAAACTACTAACAATAGTAGATACGGCTACTGGCAACAGTAACGTGGTGAAAATAGAAACAGTTCTCTGGGGATTACTGGTGATAGTAAATGCAGTTCAAAATAGTGACAGTTATATGGGATTACTAGCAATAGTAGATGCGGCTATTGGCAACAGTAACGTGGTCAAAAATAGAGACAGTTCTCTGAGGATTACTGGTGATAGTAAATGCAGTACAAAATATAAACAATTATATGAGACTACTAGCAATAGTAGATGTGGCTAATGGCAATAGTAATGTGATCAAAAATAGAAACAGTTCTCTGAGGATTATTGGTGATAGTAGATGCAGTTTAAAATAGTGACAGTTATATGATGCTACTAGCCATAGTAAATGCAAGCTAATGGCAACAGTATTATAGTCAATAATAGAAACAATTCTATGGGAAAGGGTCTCTTTCTATAGTCAGTAATAGAAACAATTCTATAAGCTAATGGCAACAGTATTATAGTCAATAATAGAGACAATTCTATGGGAAAGGGTCTCTTTCTATGTCCGTTAAGGTGATGTATACTTGCTGTGGTCGCAGAAGTAGTCGTGTTGACGATGAGAGCGAGCTCAACCCTGGGGGAGCTCAAGCTACTATTGTATTGATGAGGATGGATCACTTGTAGGTTTCTGGGGCATCTCAATGAGGGCCGTTGCCTAAGGGCCGTGCCAAAGGGCCCTCTTGCGAGGCTCTCAGGTGCGGGTGCGCCTGTGGCGCTCCTTTTTAAAGAGCAGTGGGCTGCCCCGATTGGACAGCACTAGGCTGTGACGCAGCTGCTGTGGGTGGAGACGGGCAGCTTCTCACTCCCTCCTGGGAGAGCTGGACACTGGAGAAGCTTCAGTCCGGGTGGAGCTCTTTTGTGAAGCTGAGGCTTCGGTCCGGGTGGAGCTCTTTTGTGAAGCTGAGGCTTCGGTCCGGGTGGCAGCTTCTCTCCCTCCTGGGAGAGCTGGACGCTGAAGAGGCTTCAGTGCCTGTGGCGCTCCTTTTTAAAGAGCAGTGGGCTGCCCCAATTGGACAGCACTAGGCTGTGACGCAGCTGCTGTGAGTGGAGACGGGCAGCTTTTCACTCCCTCCTGGGAGAGCTGGAAGGACTGGGGTTTCTAGTCCTACAAGTGCTCCTTGTGGTCTTGGGCAAGCCACGTAACCCTCCATAGCCCATGTTCCCTGTAAAATAGTTATCTCCAAGTTATAATGCCCCGTTCAATATAATTTCAGTTTGTTCAATGTAAACCGCACTGATGCAGAATAGCGCGGTATATAAGAGAATGCATGTAAATAAAAATAAATAAATAAAAATACAGGGTAATAGAAAAACTCATGTGGCAGTGTCAGTAGGAAAAATAATGAGATTCTCTCTCAAATAGAGACAGAAGAGAGCTTCCAAGAAAAATGCAGTCTTCACCACAGGATATACACGTCTGATGGGCTCCACTGAAGACTGAGGATATTGTGCATGGCAGTGGAAAGTGAGAACTGATGCATGTGTGCACTGAGACAATTCCAAAAGCTTTCAGAAACTGGAAAGTAGTTCTGGTGTAAGGCTCCATCGGTGAAGTCACCCATACTTGAGGACATTGTGGAGACTCACTGCGGGGCATCCTTTGCATAAGGGACCTCATTTGCATAAATATTTGCATAATGTTAATGTGTCCTAACCTTTAGTAAACATGCCTCTTAATGAATGTCTGGATAAAGAAAGACTACCAGATTTCTACATTACTATACTCCAGTGCCAACCGCAAGGCACATTAGGAAGTACTATAAACACTGCCCATTAAGAATGGTGGAAGATCCGATGAACTTTAACTTTAAATTTGTTGTTTAGCACGTCATCAGCAGGTCCCATGCGCATTGATGATGTCATCTAGCGTTTGTACGGAACAGGAAGTTGGCTGGGTTTGCTTGAAAAAGAGCCAGTGTCACGGCGGGCTTGAAACACAACGGTTTGTGTCGCAACATAACCCAACTACTGTTCGACTGGTTTGGAAGATTATTGGCAAGCGTAAAGTGGAGTTTTTGGAAACCGTTTGAGGATCTGGACTCAGCTTAAGCCACCCCATTTTTTGGGGGATATTTATGAGGACTCATCGATTTGGGCCCACGACTCTTCAGAAATGACGGTTTTAGAGTGTTTGGACTATTTCACTTCACTATTCAGCTAAGTGCCATTGCTTCCATATTTACATAGTTTGCTGGTAACAGAATCGTTCTGTAAAGTGAATTATGATGCATGTTAGCATCTATTTTATGCACGGGCTGGTCCTTTTGGGCTAGTTATAGCCCTGGGCATATGTAGGTTATACTGACCTTTTAAAATATAGTTGAATAAAAGGAGGGTCTGTTAATTGAGAGTGTTTGTACACCCTCACGACAGGCGATCCGACAAAAATACTAAATTTTGGTAAATTTCCCTGTTACACACAAGTGTTGATGATTTTTAAGGGATAGTGAGTGATCTTTAGGTTAATGATATAGTTTGGGTTCACTTCACAGAGGTTTAGTTTTTGACATTAAGAATCCATAGCAAACCCGCCTTATCATAACAGCACTACCAGGACTCACAAAGCACCAAACCCTACCTATCAAAAGGCAACACTGCAAATATTAGACCAGTACATCTCAGAGAATACCAGTACATCTCCTACTGGGGAAAGAACAAGTGGCACTGTCAAATAGAAACTACATGAACAGAATACCTCAGCTCGGTTACACATGCAGAACATAGACCGTCACCAAACAAAGAAGGGATCATAGTTTAGAAACAGGAAGCCAATAATTAAACTGGGAACCCCAAAAACCAAACTTGGTATGTACAACAACTCTGGAGAAATAAAATTATAAATTAATTTCCTCTTGTACTAAACAAAACGCAAAGAGCAATGCACATTTCCCAGAGCTGACACTTTCTTTGGATTTCTTCATGTCATCTGCTAACTCTCCATTGTCTGCTGTCCATTTGACCTTTCTTCTCTCTCCTAGTTTTTTTCCATTCTCTCTTTACATCTGCTTTAACATACTGTCTTTCCCCTTTTGCTCTTTCCTCTAGTTCTTTCTTTATTCCTTTTTCATCCATTCAGATTTCACCGTTCCATCCTACTTACTCTCCCAATACCCAGCCAATCGTAGATTTTTCTTCTCTCCCACACAAAATATCTTTTCCCTTCTCCATCCTCACTCCCCCAATCCCATCGCCTTCCAGTCCTCCCCCAACATCAGCTCCCTTCTAGTTCCAGCCCTACCCAGCATCCGCTCCCTTCAGTCCCATTCTCCCATGCCCCTGCATCAGCCCATTTCCAGTACTAGCCCCCACATCAGACCATTTCCAATCCTAGCTCCCCCATCAGCCATTTCCAGTCCTATCCTAGCCCCCCATCAGCCCATTTTCACTCCATGCCCTCCATCAGCCCATTTCCTATCCTAGCCCCCTTCAGCCATTTCCAGTCCTATCCTAGCTCCCCTCAGCCCATTTCCAGTCCAAATCCCTTCATCAGCTCATTTCCAGTCCCCCCCCCCCCCCCGAGCCCCAAGCCTCTCTAAGTGGCTTCAGAGGGAGCCTGGGAGACCTGAAGACCCGGCTCACCTCTGCATAGTGCTGGAGTGGAGTGGCATGTTTCTTCACTCTGGGAGCTGTATTCTTATGAAGTGTGCTGAGAGCCGGGAGACAGGAAATGCTCTTTAACCTTTCCCAGCTCTCAGCACGCTACACAAGAATACAGCTACCTGAGTGATGAAAGACACCACTCTTCACTCCTGCGCTGTGCAGAAGTGAGCCGGGGCTTTGGGTCTCCCAGGCTCTCTCTGAAGCCAGCCCGTTAAACGGAACACATGTGCGGAATGAAGTTTGCGTGGGGCCCTGTGCGAACAACATTCTCGCACAATGGACGGCTGGCCCTGCTCCTGAGCCTATACACTTTCATCTTCATCCTTGTTCCATTCTTCATTTTCAAGGTCAGCTCTACAGCAGCATAAGGAAACACTGATCTGGTTTAAGGAGAAACTCTCAGCTGTCATATTCCTTCACTGCCCTCTAAAAAAAATTAGGACAATCTGTCAAAAGACATTTTCATCTGATTAAAACATAGAAGCTCTGAAACAATTTAAAATTGTTGGAGCATTTGCAATATTCTTTACATCTGCACTTGTTCAAAGGTTGCCTCTGCTGTCATTCTTTTTAAGATGTGTTTGATAGTAAATGACTGAAAAAGTTAATTAGGCAAAATTCACGACCCACGCTATATAAAAGCCTGTTGTAAAGCTTTCTTTCAACCGAGAGAAGCCCATCTCCTGTGCGTTTATACCGCTGAAGTATTTCAATTTTTCTGTATCATCCCTCTTACACCTTTCTTCCAAAGTATACATATTTGGATTTTTAAGTCTTTCCCCATATGCTTTATGATAAAGAGCATTGACTATTTTAGTAGTTATCCTCTGGATTGACTCTATCCTGTTAATACCTTTTGTTGGTGTGGTCTCCAGAATTATACACAGTACTCCAAATGAGGTCTCACCAAAAACTATCACCTCCATTTTCATGCTGACAAGTCCTCTCCCTATGCACCTAAGCATCTTTCTGGCCTTTGCTGTCACTTTTTCTATCTGTTTGGCCACTTTTTTATTGCATTTCTTAAATTAAATACAATGTAGCACATTCAAGAAAACCAATAATTCACCACAATTATACACAGCGTCATAATCCAAACATAACAGGACTAGCTCACATCAAGGGAGCTGGACTGCAAAAGAAAAAGGCAAAATATACAAAGGAAATAAAGGCAAGAAATTGCCAACACAGGAGAGACTTAAACTAACCCCCCAAAAATCCCCCTCTCATTTCTGCTGATCCACTAGAAATATTTCCAGATGAGATACATCAATAAAAACATATGAGTGTCCCTGCAAAGTAACAAGGCATTTGCAGGGAATATTCAAAAAAAAGTTGCCCCCAGTTCCAACACCCTTGGTTTCAACTGAAGAAATTGTTTCCTACGAACCTGAGTTTCCCTACATACATCAAGAAATGGAAATTACACTTACCTGGTAATTGTTGTTCCTTGAGGAAGTACAGTTCAGTCCTCCACTACTGGGTAGTGCACCTCCTCCTGCAGCATGGAGACTGGACAAGTCAAACTTGTGACATCACCCGGGTATATCTTGCTGGTCTTCTCCCATCATTCCCCAGTGACCTACTGACAAAGCAGACTCAAAGGAACAACAAATGAGCAGTTAAGGAATTAAATACAAAACTATGCTTAAGCCCCAACTTTTAAACTGCAGTGCCCTGAAATAAAAGGCAAAGAACACCCTCCTCCTCCACCCCATCCTCTTGCCCGCAGACTATAGCAAGACCGACAGAGGGAAGGAAAGAGGACTAAAAGATCACAGAAAGAATCTGCTCTCATGATCATTGGCATAACATAACACGCTGCCTACTTATGGGCCGGCAACCCCCCCCCCCAAACCAACGCCTCGCGTCCGAGACATTCATCCCTGGGCGGGAATGAGGACTGAACTGTACTCCCTCAAGGAACAACAATTACCAGGTAAGTGTAATTTCCATTTCCTTATCGGTCCTACAGTTCAGTCCTCCACCACTGGGATGTAACAGAGCAGTAATCCTTGGGAGGGACCCTTACAGCCATAGCGCCGCACCGCCGACCCGAAACAGGCAACGCTCGGCACCTGAACTGCCAATGGTGCCAACTGAAAGCATGGCAAGACTACCATGCCACCATTCTGTAACTTCTGCGCAGCCAGAACCACCCACCGTTCTGTTCAGGAAGTTGTCTGCCCTCCAGACAAAGGAAATCGCAATCCCACAAATTCCTGACTCCCAGGTAAGAACCTAGCCTCAACTAATGCCTTCCTGGTACCACTGAACATTGACATTAGACTGCCGGGAGGAATTTGGCAGACCCCGAAAAGACCAAGTACCGAACCCTTTTTTTTTTTTATTGTTGTTTTTGTAGTTAAAGAATCCCCAGTACTTAACCGTGTGACCGCGGAACTCTGTTTACGGCCAAGAGACGCAGACTGGTAACGAAAACCTTCTCTTCCAAGAACTCCCCCCCCCCCCAAAAAAATGGAACGAGACCAACAGCTTCAAGAGAGGGCAGAACTGCCAGGGTTAAGAGGGAGACCACTTTCCGTAGAACCAATTGTCCCCGAAGAACAAGAACGGATCTAACCAATACCAGTCTTGCCAACCAAGCTCAGCAATTTATTTTATTTTTATTTTTATTTATTTATTTCTCTTATATACCGCGCTATTTGATATCAGTGCGGTTTACATGGAACATCAAGGTATTTTACGGTAGGGGATTACACCGTAATTACAAATAACAGGGATCTCAACTTGGATAACCATATTAACTATTTACACATATATTTACAGGGAACATGGGCTATGGAGGGTTAAGTGGCTTGCCCAAGACCACAAGGAGCACCTGTGGGACTAGAAACCCCAGTCCTTCCGGCCCAAGGTTGCTGTCCTCTAGTGGGATTTGAACCCCCGACCTTCCGGCCTGAAGTACCTTGCCCCAACCACTAGGCCACTCCTCCACTCCAAGCAAGCCAAGCAGCTAGCCACTAGTCCACTGTCTCTCAAAACCTAGCCTGCAACTTGACACCAGGGCTTGAAGATTCACTAGTGACGCCCCCCCCCCCCCAGGATGCAACTGAGGCCCCACGAAGAAGCCACCATCCTGCAGACGGGTCGCGACCGGCAACCCCGAGACCCATAGAACTTGAAACCGCTTAAGACGGGATCACCCGCTAAACAGAGCAAACCTGGACGACACGCCATACCCGCTCCTGCAACAGGGAATGGTACGGCCACCTGCCTTGACGTAGGTTTGTCACCCGAGATCCATAATAGGCTTACCTCCTTAACCTAGCCCTTTTCGAATGCTAGGTCGTAAGAGAAGAACTAATCGCCTGCGATACAACAATAGAAGCCTCGGTCAACCGAGTCACCGCCGAGGAGTCCCGTGTACCTGCCGGGCCAGGTCGGCTCCCCATAGGCACCTAGGCCAATCAACGCATCCACAGCACTCTCTCTGGACACGGATGAACGCGGTGCTTCACTAGCCCCATGAGCACCACATCAGGGTAAGAACATTGCGAAGGCGGTTGCTGAACAAAATTGCATAGGAGCAACGATGCCCTCCGATATCCTCCTTCACCTACTACTGCCACCAAAATATTCGCTTCAGCCAAAGAAAGAGCGCCCTGGCGGCCAGGATCGGAGGGCCTCTCTGACGCCTGTTCATACGAAAACTTCCTTGACAAAGCTGCCATTTAACGGCAATTCTCTGGATTCCACCTGAGAAAAGTTCCTGCCTCACACTTGATGTACACCTTGTATGACCATACAAACCCCGAAGACGAGACTCCCTCTACGCGAATGGAGCCCTAGACTCCTCTATCATAATCGCCCTGCTTGTATCCTCACGCCAAAATAGAAAAACCACTGCGATGTATCTGCCGGACAGTCCTGATCCTGTTGCATCCTTCACTCCGAATTCAAACGTTTGAAACGCCAGAGCGAGCTCACTCAGCTGCCAATGCCTGCTTGACCCAAGGCCTCCTTGCTCTTTCCAGCTTCCTGTGGGAACGGAACCCTTTAATGAACACACAAGCCTGCGCGTATCATCTCCATCAACAGCGGAACCCACTGCGCCAGACCCAGTGGCGTGCCTGCCTGCCCGATCTCTTTGAGACAGTCCCACCATCAAGGGACTCCCTGATCGTGAGACATGGAAACCGTTTGCTTAGAGGATCATTCCGGCCCGACCCTCACTACAAAGCACCTTTTGTAAGGGACGCCCGGACGCTCCGGCTCACGGAGCCACCCCTGGAACATCACAACATACTAATAAACACTGTCTGTGTCCTATCCAGATCTTGAGACACACCAAGGTATTTTTGACCGCCTTGAGCACGCCAGTGCGTCTGAAGAAACGTTACCTTTCTGGGCGTAATTCGTACCCCTTCAGCTCTGGACTTAGGTCGAACACCCCTCGCGGAGACAAGGAAACTAAGATACCTTCTCCACGCCTGAGACTAGTAGTGCAGAGAAAGAACCAAGAATCTGCAAAGTCTGAGAAAATTGCTTTAAAAACTGCTCAACAAGAAGTTTTTATGAATTCATAAATCTGTCATTATTTTCCTGTGTTCTGAGGATAGAAATGTTTCAATACTTGCATTCCGAGAGCTAGAAACAACCTTGCAGCAGAGAAGTATCTATGTTTGAGACTAGGCCATTGTTAAACTGACCCGTGAAGGGGGAACAGGGTGCTAGGCCCAGAAATGGTCCCTGACTGGACAGGTGCAAGAGGCATTGGGAGCAACAGAAAGTTTGCCTGTATCCAACGGAAGAAGAAGGTATATAAGGAATTACTTCCTGGACTCCATTGCTCAGTCCTTTTGGAAAGTTACTTTGTCTGAGCCTTGTGCACCATAAATTGGCTGGGAACCTGCAACCGACTCCTGGGATAATTCATTGTGTGCATTTCGCTGCAACAATTGCTTACTGTATACTGAAACTTAGGTGCCTGCACATACTCCTAGCTGAGGCCAGACTAAACCCAGGTAAAGAGACTGCCCCGGCTCTTGTTCTGAAGGCCACCTCCAGAGAATCCCACCTTAGTAAGGACGGGACAACGGAACAGCAACAGTGCTTTGCCTTAGAGTACCGAACATACAGCCCATGGAACTGATAAAGAAATAACAGGCCTATACTACAATATATAATTTATATTAATAAAATAAAATCATCAAAATAAATTAAATGAATATCACTTGATTAATGTCTTCTACACGCAGGGCCTGTCAGCGCACCCGAAGATAAGGCCCCATCGCTGCTCTCGCGTTGTTTTTTGTTTTTTTTTTTCCAAACAGATAAGTGGAAAAAGAAAACCCAAACCAAAAGACATTAAGCCCACCGGCTTCCTTAAACAACTGCCCCCCAGGAAAGAGAGGCTCCACGAGAGCCCAGTTGACTGCAGGAATTGCTGCACTCGCTGACTCGCCGAGCCATGCTCTCCCTGCCACGCGAGTAAAAGGCGCGGAAAACCACCAAGAACCATCTACATATCACAAATCCAAAAGTTCTTTAGTACTCCGTCAATCTAACCTGAATTTAACAGAAATGAAAATGAAACAAAAATTAAAGTAAAATAACTTAATCTAGTCTAACCTACTGTAAATTAAGTTAAATAAGCCGAATTCACACGGAATGTAAGCTCCGGGCAATGAGCTTCATCTGCCCTGCGGCCAGAAAAAAGTGCGGGAAGAAAAGCCCGCCAAAACGCGATGGGCCTGATTGCCACTGCAATCCCCGATGCGGCAGTAAAACTCTTCCAGCTGAGCTGCAGCTCCCGAGGCCCTTACCTGCCTATCGGGAACCGCAAGACAGCAATTTTTTTTTTTTCCAATTTTTATTTGTTGAAAGGAAACATACAACAATACAAAAGAAAATACAACAAATGAGATCAACCTCTCATTTGAAATAAACATAAGAGAAACATAAATATTTACTATCTTCCCTCTAGAGATTTAACTTTGGCAACTGCTTCTCAGGGGAAGGGTTCTCAGGAGGACCCTAAGGTTTTGCCTTCATTGAATATTTCTGAATTTCTAGAGTCTTCTCAGGATGAGATATCTACAAGAGCCACTTTATTAGTTACGTTGGCTTCAGATTTAGATAGACAAAGGATTTTTCGGGCTTATTTTAGGAAGAAACTTGAAAAATTTTGTGGTCATTGTGTTCAGATCTTTCCCGACGTCTCCCGGGCCACTCAGCGTCGTCGGAAGACTTTTTTAGAAGTCCGACCACGCGTTTTGGCCTTGGGGGCCTCTTTTTACCTGAAATTTCCATGTAAATGTTTTATTAGTTATCAGGATAAACGATATTTATTTATTTTATTTATTTACATTCTCTTATATACCGCGCTTTTTTCTGCATCAGTGCGGTTTACATTGAACAAACTGAAATTACATTGAACAGGGCATTATAACTTGGAGATAACTATTTTACAGGGAACATATGTATTTGGTGAGGTTGCTCAGTTGATGGAATTCTTGAAAGAGAAAGAGCAAAGTTAGAGTAGTTTTGATTTAATTAATTTACTTCTGATTTCAATATTGATTTAGCTCTTGTTGGTATAGGGGTTTTCGCCAGGCTTGGATCAGATGTATGTTTTGTTAAGACAGCAATTTTGACCTCGCCGATGCGATCGGCAGCCCTGCTATCCATGACGCTGTTCACACAGTATTGTAAGCAGCGGTCGCGGAGAGAGCTCTCATACCCCGACTGCTCAGCCAATGCCGAAAATAGCATGTTGCGATCACCAGAGCTGACATCAGAACCTGCTGCCCAACTCCCCTCCGTTCAATCTAGGAGGGGAGAGCAGCTCACCAAAAACAGAGAACTTGGGAGGTGAAGGGCATCAACTCAAGCAGGATCAAGCCTCGCCAGTTTTTTTTTTTTTTTGAAAGTAACAGCACAAAATAAATGAATAAATGAATAAAGTAACTGAAGGTGGAGTGGGTGGAAAACCGAATTCAACCAAGTGTTGCCTGCAGATTGATAATGAAGGTCAAGTGGCAGAAGATACCGCCAACCAAATGAGAAAGCAAGCCCATGCACCAGTCCAGGTCCGGCATGGTCCGCAACCCGATGAATGGTCTGGCTGCACGCCTTCAGGGATGGGCGGTCCGAAAAACACCCGCATGCATTGTATCACCACTACTGTCTATATGCTTGTTTCTCCCATATATCAAGATCCAAAATTATCCCTTGATTGCAAATTGCATTAACCTGAGAGCATGAAGCCTAATCAAACCCCTGCAGAAAACTCAGCTGTACCAGCTTTCCACCTTCAGGGTTGCAAGCACCAACGGGTGCACTCGCGCTTGGCTGAACCAACCGTATCTTAGGCCATACCTATGCAATTGGATATGTGTACCCTCTATTGTTGGGTTTTTTTTTTTTTTTTTTTAACTATAGCCCACGGCTCCCCAACCTACAATAACAAGGTTGGACTAATTAATAAGCAATAAAGAAACAAATAACCTCCGCCTTAACTGTTCCTGCTGACGAGAGCTGCGCTACAGCAACCCCTGATGTGAGCTGAGCCGCAGCGGGCCGCCACGCGGCAAAGCCTGCGGGTACAAAATGGCTGCCGCTGTTACCACAAAAGGAACGGTTATCCGGCTCACTGTCCGCTGACAGCGCGGATCCCCTGCATTAAATCCCCGCGCAATGAACCCAAAAGGATTTCTTACCATGCCTTGCACCTCTCCAGCTCGCGTGGCACTGCTCCACACAGGAGTAAGTTGCCAGCCGCAGAGCGATCTCACCTTTCTCCTGCCCCTGGTCCCAGCGCAGCACAGCAGCGCGGGACCGGCAGAGAGGCACGTTGTGTGTGTGTTGCAGGGCTCCCCTCCGTACAGTCAAGGAGGGGAGAACTGCCAGGGGAAACTGGACCACCGCTCAAATAACTAAAGAGAGAAAGAGCAGCCAGACCGCAGTCGAAGCAAACGCCGCTACCGCTTTCCTCTTTTTTTTTTTTTTTAAACATCGGCACTAGAGAGATGACCTAAACTAGATTAAAGGAAAATAAATCAGAGAGATGAAAGCAAATTTAAAACCCTAAACCAAAGAAACTACCCTAACTGCTCCTTATCTTCCCTTTTAGTGAGCCCAGCACCTAGGCTCACTACATCCTCCTGCTGCATGGAGACTGGACACACTGGGGAATGATGGGAGAAGACCAGCAAGATATACCCGGTGATGTCACAAGTTTGACTTGTCCAGTCTCCATGCTGCAGGAAGAGGTGCAGTACCCAGTGGTGGAGGACTGAACTGTAGGACCGATAAGGAAACATCATTACTGTGCATATGATTCCATGTAGTATGTTTTGTATATAGTTAGCCCGGTTATCCAAGTTATTTATGCCCTGTTACCTGTAAACTCATACGTGTTAAATGTACTGAGCATTTTGTTCCATGTGAACCGCGCTGATGATGAATAGTGCGGTATATAAGAGACTGTAAATAAATAAATAAATAAAATACTGTCTGACCACAAAAACACTTAGGGTTATGTTTACTAAATGGCGGTAGCAGCTTCCGTGCGATATCGGAGCCGTGGCCCCATTGATTTCAATGGGGCCACAGCTCCAATGTCGAATGGAAACCGCTACTGCCATTTAGTAAACATACCCCTTAGTTAAGAGTAAAATACTTAAGTTATATTTTCAACATAATCAGACTCATTCAGAAAAATTACAATCAAGGTATTCCTAGTATGAATAATATCCCTAGAATCCTCCAGAAAGTCAGATAAATTTTGACTCTCCAGAGAATCAAAACCACCTTCTCCCTTGGCTCTAATAGGCAAATAATAAGCCTGAACTATAGATATCTCTGAGGACATATTCAAGACCTCCTTAAAATATTTCTGTAGTAATTTCTCTCCATATGATAAACGAGTATAAGGAAAATTAAGTATTGTCACAGAGCAGACTCATTAGTGACCCCTGTGGAGACAGATGAAATTGCAGTTCAAGAAAATACTAACGTTTGGGGAAAGCACATGATAGAAAGTTGCCATGAGCGACGTAAGCAAGTGAGGTCACGAGCTAGGGAGACACACCCAGCCAGTAGAGAAACCAGGAGATTCTCACCTGACTCTAATCAGCTGGGGGGTGGTGCAGCTAGGAAACACCTAGATAAGCTCAGCTCACAAGCAGTTAGGCAGACCCAGGAGAGGACTCAGAACCAGACCCAGGATAGGACTCATTTGAAGAACCAGGGTAGGACCCAGAGAAGGAACTGGATGAATGGAGAGGACGGGAGAAGCTGTGAAGAGAGCAAGTCTAATTACCACTTTGGAAGCCTGAACGGAGGTCTGAGTGAGTCCGGTGAATGCTTGAATGAAAGGTACAGACAGCTTGACACAGAAAGTGAGAGTGAAGATAACAGCCCAAATTGGAACAGAGCCAGAAGGAAAAAGGTACAAGCCAGGAAGTTTTATTCTTGTCCAAAAAAGGGAAGCACAGGGCTTGGCTATAAAGGACAGTTTGTGGAAGTCCAGAAGCCATCCAAAGCCAGCTTAAGGGAAGCAGAGAAGCTTCTTTACCCTTATCATACACGAGAGAAAGAGAAAGGCTTTTTACCTTCAGAAGTAAACCACTCTGAGAGATACGTGAGGCACAGAGTTTCAGAAGGGCTGCCGTTAGAAGCTCCAGCTGTTTCCAGGATCCTAAACAGAGCAGAGCCTAGAGCTGAAGTAATTCCTTCTAAAAGCTGGGCAAGGGAATGTTTTAACTTGCCTAACAGGTATCAGCAGAGGGGAGGCTCTTACCAGGAAAACCTCAGTAAATGTGGTAACAGCAAACAGTTTTACCCTAGTGAAAGAAAAGTACGTCACAGCCAGGACGGACTGTTTACCAAGCTTCCACAGGAGGAAGATAAAGAGGTGTCAATTCCTGTTGAGGAACCTATGCAATATGAGACATCTATAATTGAAGATACCATTGAACAAATGGACTGTAGCCTTTCTTTGGCAGACCACATAGTCTCACTGAGATAGAGAGGAATAAGAAGCCTGACAAGGTGAAGGGAAGGCCTTATTCCTGGTTGCTACAGGTCTGTGTTTTGAATATATTTTGTTTTGTTAAGAAGCTGAAAGAAAGCCATTTTTTGTGTTACAGTTTTCTTTCTGTTATACCCAAGAAGGGTTATGTTTCTTTATTTTTGTACATATTGAGATATCCTATTGGGAAAGGGAAATAAAGCCCTATTTAACCTTACATCGGTTTTCCACGACTAATTTGTAACTGGCAGCAACTACAACTACCAGAAGGCCAGTTACACTGAGGCCCAGTGCAGTACCTTGTTTTACCGGCAGGTGCACAGAGAGGGCTCACGACATAATGGCATAGTTGGCAGGATCAATTTTTGGGTACCACGTGATTTCTTCTGGAGAGATAAAGGAAGAAATAAAGGGAGGACATCGCTGGAGGATAACTGACCACACAGAAGCCCTACCTGAAGGAGGATTTCGCTGGCAGGTAGGCTAGAAAAGAAAAGAAACCTTTCTCACATGCTGAAGTCTACCAGAAAACTCAGGTAACGGTGACCTGGGTGGGAAAGGTAGAAGGACAACCGTGAGAAAGGGGGCGCTATTCCTAGGCAGGAAGTGGGCAAAAGAAGTACCGCACTTGGTGTGTTTTTTTTTTTCTCTTTCTTTTGCAGGTGTTCAGCTCCAGAGAGATGGATCCACACGACGTCCAGTCCTGGATGCAAGCGCAGTTGGACAGACAAGCAGCGCTTATGCAGCAACTGCAAGGACAGTACATGGACGCTATGAGAGAGCAGCAGCGACCTTTAGTGGAGGCGTTGGAGGCTCTCATCAAGAAGCCGCAGGACAATGAAGCAGCAAACTTGCCAACAATGCCGCAAGTAGCATTGAACAGTTGTTCTAATTTTTCTATGAGACAGTTCACCAAGTATGATGATACTGTTGGTAAAGTGGCTGGTAATAGAAAATGTTATAGGTGTGGAAAGGCAGGCCACTACCAGAAAAATTGTAAGATAAAAATGGTCTTTATAGCTGGAGCTGAGAAACAGGTCCCAAAAGGCATTTTTCTCCAGGTCTTGGTAGATGGAGAAGACGCCTTAGCTTTGCTGGACTCAGGCGCAGAACAGAGCATGGTCTCTCTGAAGTTTTGGGAGACCATGGAGCAGTCTCGCTCTGCGGCCTCAGGTCAGAGAAAGGACCAAGTACAGATAAAATGTGTACATGGTACCCGTCTTCCATATCCCCTGCATAAGGTACGGGTTAAGGGGATGGGAATAGAAAGAGAAATCCAGGTGGCAGTAGTCCCAGGGCTACCCCAGGAACTTATCCTAGGGCATGATTGGCCTTCATTTAAAGGAGGACTGATACAAGGTTTAGGTACAAGGACAAGCCTTGTTTCAACCAGGTCACAGGCTGGGACCTCAGGAACCCAGGAACCATCTGTTGAAAGAACAGAGGAACCTAAAGGGGAGGAAGTTAAGGAAAAGCCCGAGGAAAAGATAGAAGAGGTTGAGGCTAACACACTACCCGATCATGACGAGTTAATTCAGGTTCCAAATAAGGAGGAGAAAAAACCCAAGGCTAGGAAATGCCAAGAGAGAAATAAAAGGACCCGAGGAAGAGCAGAACTAGAGGCCGGGGAAGGGTTACTGTGGGTACCTGCAGCCCTAGTTCAGAAGTTCCCTTCTTTCCCAATGGAACAGAAGGCAGACCCCGCGCTCAAAATAGCATTTGAATGGGCACAAGAAGATCGACCCATACTCCCTAGATTCCTACTAGATAAGGACATACTATACAGGGAAAGTATAGACCCTTATACTGACGCAGTCAGGAAACAACTGGTAGTACCAGTAACTTTCAAGGCTGTTGTTTTATGCCTAGCACATGACCACCCGATAGGCAGTCACAAAGGTGTTCAGGGAACGCTAGATCAGATACTGGCGAGGTTTTACTGGCCAGGAGTATATAAAGAGACGAAACAGTACTGTGACTCCTGCCCTACCTGCCAGAGGGTCTCAATAGCACGACCAAAGGCCGTACCTATGGTGCCTTTGCCTACCATCTCGGCACCCATTAGACGCATGGGGATGGATATAGTGGGCCCTCTAATAAAAACACCTAGGGGTTTCCAATATATGCTAGTGATTGTAGACCACGCCACGCGGTTCCCATGGGCAATTCCCCTTAGGAACATCTCAGCTAGGGTGATAGCGCAAGAACTAATAAAGTTATTTTGCGAAGTGGGGTTTCCCCAGGAGATCTTAACAGATCAGGGAAGCAACTTTGTGTCGCGATACCTTGCTAGAGTGTGGGAAGCATTTGGCATTCGCCACATTAAGACTGCGGCGTACCACCCCCAGTCAAACGGATTAGTAGAGCGAATGAACCAATCCATTAAACACCTGTTGAGGAGAGGTTTAAGGAAGGGAGAAATGGCAGAGTGGGACACCTTGCTCCCATTCATATTGTACGCATGTAGGGAGCGTATTCAGACGTCCTTGGGGGCATCCCCGTTCGAGTTATTGTTCGGCAGGGCCCCGAGAGGTATATTAGACATTCTGCAGGAAGAGTGGGTGGAACCCGAAATACCGGAGGTAGGGGTACCACAATTCTTAAACAACTTAAGGACGCGCTTAGAGAAGACGTCTAAAGCCTCGGTAGACAATCTCAAGGCTAGCCAGCAGCGTCAGAAACGCTATTATGATAAGGGCACACAACCCAGACACTTAGAAGTCGGGGATAAGGTCCTTATCCAGGTAGCAGATCCGGGTCCCAAATTTGAATCCCACTGGAAGGGGCCGGGTACAGTGATAAAAAGAGTTGGGCCTGTTTCCTATCTAATAGAAAACGACAGGGGACGTAGACAGGTTTATCACCTTAACGTGTTAAAGCCTTGGAAAGAGAGGGAGGCCCAAGCTAATTTAGTTTACAGGGAGCAGTATAGACGCACCCCGGGCAGAATTACGTGCTGTCCGTGTAGTTTTGCGGCAGCCCGTAATATTTTAAGGGGGGAATCTGTCACAGAGCAGACTCATTAGTGAACCCTGTGGAGACAGATGAAATTGCAGTTCAAGAAAATACTAACGTTTGGGGAAAGCACATGATAGAAAGTTGCCATGAGCGACGTAAGCAAGTGAGGTCACGAGCTAGGGAGACACACCCAGCCAGTAGAGAAACCAGGAGATTCTCACCTGACTCTAATCAGCTGGGGGGTGGTGCAGCTAGGAAACACCTAGATAAGCTCAGCTCACAAGCAGTTAGGCAGACCCAGGAGAGGACTCAGAACCAGACCCAGGATAGGACTCATATGAAAAACCAGGGTAGGACCCAGAGAAGGAACTGGATGAATGGAGAGGACGGGAGAAGCTGTGAAGAGAGCAAGTCTAATTACCACTTTGGAAGCCTTAACGGAGGTCTGAGTGAGTCCGGTGAATGCTTGAATGAAAGGTACAGACAGCTTGACACAGAAAGTGAGAGTGAAGATAACAGCCCAGATTGGAACAGAGCCAGAAGGAAAAAGGTACAAGCCAGGAAGTTTTATTCTTGTCCAAAAAAGGGAAGCACAGGGCTTGGCTATAAAGGACAGTTTGTGGAAGTCCAGAAGCCATCCAAAGCCAGCTTAAGGGAAGCAGAGAAGCTTCTTTACCCTTATCATACACAAGAGAAAGAGAAAGTCTTTTTACCTTCAGAAGTAAACCACTCTGAGAGATACGTGAGGCACGGAGTTTCAGAAGGGCTGCCGTTAGAAGCTCCAGCTGTTTCCAGGATCCTAAACAGAGCAGAGCCTAGAGCTGAAGTAATTCCTTCTAAAAGCTGGGCAAGGGAATGTTTTAACTTGCCTAACAGGTATCAGCAGAGGGGAGGCTCTTACCAGGAAAACCTCAGTAAATGTGGTAACAGCAAACAGTTTTACCCTAGTGAAAGAAAAGTACGTCACAGCCAGGATGGACTGTTTACCAAGCTTCCACAGGAGGAAGATAAAGAGGTGTCAATTCCTGTTGAGGAACCTATGCAATATGAGACATCTATAATTGAAGATACCATTGAACAAATGGACTGTAGCCTTTCTTTGGCAGACCACATAGTCTCACTGAGATAGAGAGGAATAAGAAGCCTGACAAGGTGAAGGGAAGGCTTTATTCCTGGTTGCTACAGGTCTGTGTTTTGAATATATTTTGTTTTGTTAAGAAGCTGAAAGAAAGCCATTTTTTGTGTTACAGTCTTCTTTCTGTTATACCCAAGAAGGGTTATGTTTCTTTATTTTTGTACATATTGAGATATCCTATTGGGAAAGGGAAATAAAGCCCTATTTAACCTTACATCGGTTTTCCACAACTAATTTGTAACTGGCAGCAACTACAACTACCAGAAGGCCAGTTACACTGAGGCCCAGTGCAGTACCTTGTTTTACCGGCAGGTGCACAGAGAGGGCTCATGACAGTATACGTAAATTTCTCGCCTGAGAAGCATTTTCCAACGCCTCCATTTTAGCATGTAATATAGTAAAATCTTTAACGTAAGCAGCATTACAAGACATACGGGAGGAAACTTGAGAATTCAATATAGAAACAGACTTATCTAATACTAATACGCATCCAAATCCACCAATTTGGTAGTTGTACCCTTTGTAAATTCACAGAGCGAACTAACCGTGGTAGAAAGTTTGGAATCTATATGCCTGATTGCCCCCAAATATCCTTCAACATGATTTCTACTCCATTATCATCCTTATCAAAGTCATAACAGGTTTAGGAACCAGCGCAATCAAAGAACCCTTCCTCAGAAAAAAGGAGGTGATAATGCCTCTGTATAAGTCTTTGGTGCGACCTCATTTGGAGTATGGTGTGCAATTCTGGAGACCGCACCTTCAAAAGGATGTGAACAGGATGGAGTCGGTGCAGAGGGTTGCTACCAAAATGATTAATGGGCTTCATTATAAAGCATATGAGGACAGACTTAAGGACTTAAGGATCTTAATATGTACACCTTAGAGGAAAGGCGGGATAGAGGTGATATGATTGAGATGTTTAAATACCTCCGTGGCATAAATGTTCAGGGAGAGAGCCTCTTCCAATTGAAAGCAAGTTCTGCTACGAGGGGACATGGGATGAGGGTGAAGGGAGATAGATTCAGGAGTGATATGCGGAAATATTTGTTTACGGAAAGAGTAGTGGATCCGTGGAATAGTCTCCCAGTGGAGGTGGTAGAGATGAGGACAGTAACTGAATTCAAGAAAGCATGGGACCAACACAGAGGATCTCTAAAGGCAAAAAGTGGACTGTTGTAGTTGTTATGGAAGGACAGACTAGATAGGCCATGTGGTCTTTTTCTGTCGTCATGTTTCTATGTTTCTATGAGGAGAACCCCCAGAATCCACAATAGAGGAAGGGGATATGGTGGTGGGATTCTGCCCCTGGAGCTAAGAGATACTCCTTCGGGGGAAGGCTGCCCCGTTGGAAGAGCCACCATATGCCTGTCCATGAGGCCAACAACACTACCAATTGGGGAAACAGCTGATCCAATTTTAAGAACCCCTTTGATCTTCCTTTCCCCATACTCACTCAGGAAAAACAGGCGATACCCTTATGCCAAAGACCTCAGGAGCACCAAAGGGGCATGTCCTGCCCCTTTGGATCACGACACGCGAGCTGCGTGTAGCAGTCATGGATATTTATCAGGGAGAAGGACCCCACTAGCAAACACTCCTCCCTCTTGCCTGACACCAGCAATGGAAATGGCAACAGCAAAAAACAGCCATTGGGGCAGATGGCAAGCCCTCGTCACAGTCTCCACTCTCCTGCAGCACAGTCTCCAGATTTGTGTAGCAGCCATGGATATTTATCAGAAAGAAGGACCCTGCAAGCAAGCACTCCTCCATCTTGCCTGACACCAGCAATGGAAATGGCAACAGCAAAAAACAGCCGCTGGGGTAGATGGCAATTCCTCATCACACTCTCCACTCTCCTGCAGCACAATCTCCGCTGGCCACTTTAAAATCATCAGATACGATCATCCCAAGGTCCAGCTCTTCTTTCATGATCAGAGGTACTTCACCCCCTATACTGTACAATTCCCTTGTGTCTTTACAGCCCTAAAGAAAAGACAGTGCATTTTTAAGCTTTAAATCTTAGTTGCCATCTTAATAAAGGTCAAAACCACAAACCCTTGTCAGGAATAAACAATCAATCTACATCTAAAGACCTAAACAAAATTAAAATGAAAACGTTTATTTTTTTGTCGGAGCAGCCGTGACAAAAGTAGACAGAAGAGGAAGCCGTCTCCTCGCTGCAGCTGCTCCTTTTAATACTTTTAAAGCAGTGGTTCTTAACCTGGGTTCGATTGAACTCTAGAGGTTCGGTGAGTCAGTCTCAGGGGTTTGGCGGAGGTCAAGACACAAGACACGCACCCGACTCATATGATTCGTGATGACACGCCCCGCTTGGCCATCATTGGCTGCAGGTGATCACGCTACATTGCTTGGCCAATCTGTGCTGCCGTTCACGTTTGGTGTTGAGACAGCAGATGTCAATGATGAATACCTCGACGAAATCATTGAAATTCAGCAGAGCCAGGTTCAACAGCAACTCTTCAGAACAACAACGCTCTCAACGTTTTGGTGTCGACAAATGGTAACGTATCCTGTTATTGCTAGGAAAGCCCTGGAAATTTTTATACCATTTGTTACAACATATCTTTGCGAGCAATCCTTTTCGAGGATGTTGGACATAAAAACGAAGAAAAGGAACAGACTTTGCTGTGAAAATGACATGAGAGTGGCACTTGCCAAGGTGAAGCCACGCATTTCTGAACTGGTCTCTCAAAGGCAACAGCAGAAGTCACACTGATTTGCAGTAAATATTCATCATTATTGTAGCGGTGTAGCCTGATGGAAATTAGGTGATGGGTGTGTGTTAAAATGTTAATAATAAATAGCATAAATACAATAAGTTCATTATTGGAATACATAAGGTTAAAAATTAAAACCATTTCAGTGTGGTAGTATTAAAAAAGGTCATGTCTTTGTGAAAAGTTATGTATGTAATTTGTTGTGAGTTCATGCATTGTATTGGTTTTGTTCTTTGAACACAGTGATGTTAATGCACGATTCATTTTGTGAACCAGTAAAACATATGATTTTTTTTTCAAATTCAAGACATAGGTATATTTTATTTTTCAATAAAGAAGGATTCGGTGAATGTGCATATAAAACTGGTGAGGTTCAGTACCTCCAACAAGGTTAAGAACCACTGTTTTAAAGTGAGCATAAACTTAACACTTAGCTTTTGTTTTCCAAACTTGTGAAATAGAAGGAATTCACTTGTAACAACGTGTCACGTTTCGGGTCCCTGCTTTGACGACCCTGCTTCAGGTTAAAGAACTCCCATTATCATCCAGCTTCAGTTAAACAAAGCAGGGTCGTCAAGGCAGGGATCCGAAATGTGACACGTTGTTACGAGTGAATTCCTTCTATTTCACTGGTCAACATTGAAATCGTTACTGACTTTAAAAGGCCCTAATCTGTAGTATCTTGGTGAGCTGAACATGAATATAACATTAAAAAAATGTATTGGCTGTTGTTTTGAAGATATTGCATGTAGTTCATTTTTGACGTTTCACCGTGTAAATTTATCCAGTAGGACATCAACAACATCCCAAATAAGCCTTGAATGATGTAATATTGCATCACATTGCATAATACCAGCATGCACATATCCAGAGTTGATTGCATCATTTTCTGATGCAATGCAATACTACTGCCAGACGGCTGCTGAAGCCATTTGATGTCAGCAGTGTACTATACGCAGTCGGAAAGGAAAGTAATCTGGTATTCTGTTCCGATATTGAAAGCCTCATGAATACCTTAAAAATCACTCATGACCCACAATACTGGAGACTATTTATAGACTCTTCGAAACTGAGTCTGAAGGCTGTGCTTTTGAACAATGGAAACCGTCTTCTATCTATTCCAGTAGCGCATGCCGTCCACATGAAAGAGACATACGCTAACTTAAAGCATCTACTGACTTCCATTAACTATAACAAGTACAGCTGGCACCTCTGTGGTGACTTGAAGGTAGTTGCCCTTTTAATGGGACTGCAGCAGGGATATATAAAATACATGTGTTTCTTATGTGAGTGGGATAGCCGAGCAAGGGTTGGCACTACTTGCGGAAGGAATGGAATCGCAGACAAAATGTAACAGGTGGAGAGAAGAATATCCAGCACCCAGCTCTGGTTGAGGCTCACAAAATCCTGCTACCACCCCTTCACATCAAACTAGATTTGATGAAAAACTTTGTGAAAGCCATGGACCACACTTCGCCAGCTTTCCGATACCTGCATGAAAAATTCCCTCGACTCAGCGAAGCAAAGATTAAAGAGGGAATTTTTGTGGGTCCTCAAATTTGAGAGCTCTTCAAAAATGACCGGTTCAACAACTTGCTGCAGGGTGATGCAAAACAAGCATGGAATGCTTTTCGCCTAGTGTCAACAAACTTTCTCGGGAATGTTAGGGCAGAAAACTATAAGGAACTAGTAGAAGACATGCTGATGCAGTATCACAAACTTGGCTGCAATATGTTTCTAAAGATCCATTTTCTTGATTCCCATTTCGATTTCTTTCCTGGCAACTGTGGTATGGTTAGTGATGAATAGGGCGAACGTTTTCACCAGGATATCGCAATGATGGAACAAAGACACCAGGGAAAATGGTCCACTACAATGCTGGCTGACTACTGCTGGACACTCCCCAGAGAAGCTCCCGAACAGTTGTACAAGAGACAGGCGAAAAAAATCTAAGAAGTAGTCTATGACTTGGTTTTTTTAAGGTATTAACCGAAGGCCTAATATATTTACTATTGACATGCATTTCATAATGTAAACATTAATTCTTGTAGATTACAAGAAAACTAGAGCCAACTTTGCAATTTCACTCTCATATTCGTGTTCAGCATATAAAAATTGATAAGAAATGACTTTTTATTTCAGTAACATGACTTTTGTAAAAATTTGTTGACCAGTGTTTCATGAGTTTGGAAAACAAAAGCTAAGTGTTAAGTTTATGCTCCTTTAAAAGTATTAAAAGGAGCAGCCGCAGCAAGGAGACAACTTCCTCTTCTGTCTTCTTTTGTCACGGCTGCTCCGACAAAAAAAGAAACGTTTTCATTTTAATTTTGTTCAGATCTTTAGATGTAGATTGATTATCTTAATAAAGGCGACATTTTACTTCCAGATAAAGTCCTTTCCGGGAATCCTGCTAGACCAGTCCAGACAAGTGGATTGTGTTCCTCTACCAGCAGAGGCAGACAGAGAAAAGAAGAACCAAGAGGTTTCTTAAGACTTCATCTTGCTATTATAGCTGATGCAGCTAGAGGCACACTTCAGTATTTATACCCAAGCTATGGTTGAGAACCCCTGACAGCGCACAAATTTAATTAGGGGTAAGAAGAATCAACAAAACAAGGGACCATAACTATGTACAGAACAGTTTTCAGACAGAAGGTCTGTCAAGAAATCTATGGATCTGCAGGGCAAAACCACAGAGAATATAGCAGATCATAGCGGCGGGTTCTCGACTGGTCAAGCAGGACTCAAGGAAAGGACATTTTCTGGTAAGAAAAATGTCCTGCTAGACCAGTCCAGATAAATGGGACGTACCAAACCTACAACTCCACTGGAGGGAAGAAGACATGGCAGCCTTCAAAATCTCTGCACCAAATGCCATGTCTGCCAAAGCATGGATATCTAAGTGGTAATGCTTGACAAAAGTGGAAAGTGATGACCATTTTGCCCTCTGATAAATGTCTAAGGGAGCAACTGAACTATGCTCCACCCAGGAGGAAGCCTGTACCTGGGTGGAATGCACATGTAAACCCTCCGGGACTGGCCAGTTCAATAACAGATAGGCCAAGGCCATTGTGTCCTTTATCCAGCAGCCAAGGAAAGATTTTGTGGCTGTGTCACCTTTATATATTTATTTATTTATTTTATTTACATTTCTTATATACCGCGCTATTTGGTATTCAGTGCGGTTTACAAATAACAAAGATTTTGCATCAGAACAGAGGATCTTTTGCTTACATTGAAACAGGGATTGCAACTTGGGACTGAAACAAGGGTAACTATATACAAATCAATAATGGTGGTTGTAAAACTATTTACAGTTTATAATGCACACTGGAATCGTAATGCAAGAGGCTTATAATCTATACTTGCTATGAGTATGTCTGAGGGCCTGCTTAAGGATGAAATGCCTATCTGATATTCAGAAAAGTTAGTGACCTTAAGGTACCAAATAAGCACCCTCCTGACATCCACCAGGCAAAGGTCCTTATCCTTCCCCTAACACTGTTCCTTTGGAAGGGAAGGCAAATAGACCACCTGATTGGCATGAAAAGATAACTATGGATGAGCAGAAAGGAATGGGCTGAATATACACAGCCTACTTCAAGAACGACAGATAGGTATCTTGGCATGACAAGGTCTACAACTCTGAAATACATCTCGCCAAGCAGACCACAAACAAGAAAGTGGTCTTGAGGAATAAATCCTTAAATATAGCTCTCCTCAAGGGCTCAAAAGGCTCAGACACTAAAGCCTGAAGAACTAAGCTCAGATCTCACAAAGGAATGATTGACTGCAGGGGAAGACACAAGTGTTTTACTCCCCAAAGGAAATGGGACACATCTTGGTGTGGCCATTGAGCGCCCCATCACCAGCCCTCTAAAGCATGACAAGGCTGCCACCTGAACCCTCAAGGAACTAAGGGAGAGGCCCTTATCAAATCCATCCTGAAGTAAGACAAGCAAGGCTGGGATGTCCACTACATTAATGCTGAAATGACACTCACAAAATCAGTACTCAAATGGCACCAAATGTGTACATAGGTGAGATAGGTATTTATTTACATTCTCTTATATACCGTGCTATTCTGCATCAGTATGGTTTACATTGAACAAACTGAAATTACATTGAACAGGGCATTATAACTTGGAGATAACTATTTTACAGGGAACATGGGCTATGGAGGGTTAAGTGGCTTGCCCAAGACCACAAGGAGCACCTGTGGGACTAGAAACCCCAGTCCTTCTGGCCCAAGGTTGCTGTCCTCTAGTGGGATTTGAACCCCTGACCTTCCGGCCTGAAGTACCTTGCCCCAACCACTAGGCCACTCCTCCACTCCAAAGAGTTTCTAGGTAGAGTCTCTCTTTGCTTTCAGAAGGATGAAAGCCACGGCAGGAGAAAGCACAGTTACTTACCTGTAACAGGTGATCTCTGGGAACAGCAGGAATTAGTCCTCACATGGGTACGTCGGAACCGACGGAGCCTGCGCGGGAAAGCTCCCCAGCTTCCCAGAAAGGAAAGCTTTTGGGGCCTCCCACAGCGCATGCGCGCTGCCTTCCCGCCTTCCTGACCAACTCTCCTCAGTTCGAGTTTAAAGCTGAGACAATAGAGAGAGGAAAGGAAAGAGAGAGAGAGACACAACTCCTAGGGGAGGTGGGTGGGTTGTGAGGACTAATTCCTGCTGTTCCCAGAGATCACCTGTTACAGGTAAGTAACTGTGCTATCTCCAGGAACAAGCAGGAATGAGTCCTCACATATGGGGACTCCCTAGCTAAGATGCCGGGGAGATCCCCCTCCAAGGGTTCCTCATCTTCCTATGGATCTCAGGCATCCATTCAGGGAAGGTGGGCAGGAGTTGTTTAAGAATGGAACAGGTGTCTGAGGACAGCCTGACCAAACAAGGCATCCCGGCGGGAGTCCTTGTCCAAGCAGAAATGGGCTGTGAAGGTATGAACCGAGGCCCAGGTGGCTGCTCGACAGATCTGATCGATGGATACAGAATGAAGATGAGCCATAGATGTGGCCATGGCTCTCACATTGTGACCTGTGACATGGCCTTCCAGAGAAAGGTTCTTACTCTGGTAAGCAAAAGAAATACACTGAGCAATCCAATTGGACAGTGTTCTTTTTGAGACTGGAAGTCCTAAATGAGAAGGATCAAAAGCAACAAAAAGTTGAGAAGACTTTCGATGTTGCTGTGTCCTGTGGATGTAAAAGGCAAGAGCTCTTTTACAATCTAACGTATGTAGGTTCCTCTCTGTACTGGATGCATGAGGAGCTGGAAAAAAGACAGGTAGATATACCTCTTGATTAAGATGAAAAGGTGAGACCACTTTAGGCATAAAGTGAGGATTTGTCCTAAGGACTACCTTATTATGATGGAACCTTGTATAAGGTGGATTAGCCACTAAAGCCTGCAGTTCACTGATGCGGCGAGCAGAAGTGATTGCAATAAGGAAAATAACTTTCCAGGAAAGAAATTTCAAGGAGGTAGTGGCTAAGGGTTCAAAGGGTGGCTTCATAAGCTGACCAAGAACCAAGTTTAAGTCCCATGCCACCGGAGGAGGCCGAATGGGAGGTTTAGTTAAAGTTAGACCTCTCATAAATCTTGCAATAAGAGGATGAGAGGAAACAGGTTGTCCATTGATAGGCTGAAGAGATGCTGCAATAGCACTCAAATGGACCCTTACAGAATTTGTTTTAAGTCCTGCATTGGAAAGATGCAGGAGATATTCGAGTAAAGAATTCAAAGGTAGTGCTAGAGGGTTAAGACCCTTTTCAGCACACCAAATGGAAAATCTTTTCCATTTAAAAGCATAAGAACGCCTGGTGGAAGGTTTCCTAGAGGCATGGAGGATATCCTTCACCTGTTGAGAAAGATTGAAGTCTTGAAGGTCTAGGCCTTCAGTAACCAAGCTCTGAGGTGAAGGGACTTGGGGTTTGGGTGCCACAAAGTTACCTCCTCTTGAGACAGAAGGTCTGGAGCAGCTCCCAGATCCAGGGAGGGTGCCTGGGAGAGATGCAGAAGTAGAGGGTACCACACTTGGCGTGGCCAGCGTGGAGCTATGAGGATCATAGATCCTTGATCCCTCTGAAGTTTGAATAGAGTCTTGGGAATCAAAGGAATGGGTGGAAAGGCATACAGGAAGGCCTGACCCCAATGAAGGAGGAAGGCATCCTTGGCCTGAGCTCCCTGACACGGAATTCTGGAACAGAACCGGGGAAGTTTGGCATTGCACGGACTTGCAAACAGGTCTATGTCCGGGGTTCCCCATTTCTGAAAGATTCTGAGTACCTGATCCATGTGCAGGGACCATTCGTGTGGAAGCAGAACTCGACTGTGTCTGTCTGCCCAAGAGTTTTGGATTCCTGGGAGGTATACTGCCAGGAGATGGATTTGATGCTCTCTGGCGAAGGCCCACAATTTTAGAGCTTCGTTGCAAAGCGACAGAGAGCCAGTCCCTCCTTGTTTGTTTATGTAGAACATGGCTACTTGATTGTCGGTATGAACAAGGACTGTCATGTTGATGAGGAGGGTATGAAAGACCTTGAGAGCAAGGAAAATTGCTCGCAGCTCCAAAAGGTTGATATGAAGGGTGGTCTCCTGTGGAGACCAAGTGCCCTGAGTGGAGAGGTCTTGGAGATGAGCTCCCCAACCTGTTTGGGAGGCATCTGTAGTGAGAGTTGCTTGGGGTAACAAAGGTTGGAAGGGGGCCCCCAACAACAGATTTTGAGTGGATATCCACCATTGGAGAGACCAAAAAAGACGTTTTGAGGTTGCTATTTGGTCTGAGAGAGCTCCTGATGCTTGGGTCCACTGGGTGGACAAAGTCCATTGAGCTGCTCTCATATGTAGGTGAGCATAAGGCACCACATGAACTGTGGATGCCATGTGGCCTAGCAGTTGTAGCATCTCCCTGGCAGTCAAGTGGCTTCTGGACTGAATTTGAGAGGCCAAGTGCACTAGACGGTGGCAACGGGCCTGAGGAAGATAGGCCCCTATGAATTCTAGGGACTGAGTAGGGGTGAGTTGAGACTTTGGCAGATTGATGACGAGTCCCAGATAGTGCAGTATGCGTCTGGTGTGGTCCAGGGAAGTCTGAGCCTCGGACTGAGATGGAGCTCAGATGAGCCAGTCGTCCAGGTATGGGAAGACAAATATTCCCAGAGTGCGTAGAAATGCAGCCACTATTGACATGCATTTGGTGAACACTCTTGGAGCAGAGGCTAGACCGAAGGGGAGTACTCTGTATTGGAAATGTTTTCCCTGGAACAGAAATCGTAAGAAATTTTCTGTGGGATGGATGGATGAGTATATGTGTGTACGCATCCTTTAGATCTAGAGAACAAAGCCAATCCTAACTCTGTAGGTATGGAAGGAGAGTACCTAAAGAGAGCATCTTGAATTTCTCCTTGTATAGAAATTTGTTCAATTCTCTCAGATCTAGAATGGGTCTGTGCCCTCCTGTTTTCTTGGGGATGAGAAAATAAGGGGAGTAAAACCCTGACCCCTGTTGAAGAAGAGGAACCTCTTCTATTGCCCTTTGGGCAAGAAGGGTGGTCACCTCCTGACCCAACAGGTACAGGAGAGATGGGGGAGAATTGAATTGTCTCACCATGGTATGGGGAGGAAGGCTGGAGAAATGTAGTTTGTAGCCCTCTCTGATGATAGAGAGGGTCCACTGTTCTGATGTGATTTGTTCCCATCTGGGAGCAAAATGAGTTAACCTTCCTGGAATGGTGAGAGGCTCTGGTTGTTGCAGAGCCAGAAAGGTTAAGTTCTCTAGAATCAAGTCAAAAACTCTGAGGGGGTTGGGACTGCTGAACTGTAGCAGCCCCTGTAGACTTTGTTCTGGCCTGTTTAGATTGCTGACGCTTAGGAACAAAGCGAACTTGGGAAGATTGCTGGCCAGTATTTGTGGAAAATCTGGTCTTTTTATAGAAAGGCTTCTTAAAAGGTTTTTTCTTGGCAGGGGTAGAGGTAGACTTAGAAAGTCTATCTAAAGCAGCATTCTCTGCATCCATTTGAGTGGCTTTGATTTGCCACTCCTTGCCAAACAGATTTTCACCTGTACAGGGCAGATTGCCCAAGCCATCTTGTACCCAGGGTTCCAAATCAGAGGCCTGGAGCCAAGCAAGTCTGCGAGCAGCTATGGCAATGCCCGAGGCTCTGCTAGCTCCCTCAAAAGAGTCAAAGGCTGCTCTGTTGGAGAACTTTGAAACATCTTGAGTATGCTTTAGCAAAAGAAGGAACGCCTCCTTTCTATCCTCTGGGATAAAGGGGAGAAAATGACGTATCTTCAGTGCAATCTCTTTCAAAAACATGCCCATATAGAGGCTGTATGAATTGATTCTGGCAATAAGCATGCTAGCTTGGAAGATTTTTCTACCAAAAGCATCCAGAGTCCTACATTCTCTTCCTGGAGGGGTAGAAGAGTGCCTTTTGGTACTCTTTATCTTTTTCATAGCAAACTTCACCACAATAGAGTGGTGAGGGAGCTGAGTTTTTTGAAAACCAGGAGAAGGAGGAACCCAATACATGGTGTCCAAATGTCGAGAATGTGGAGATAGGGTGAGATGAGCCTCCCACAAGTCCATCATGTGTTCTTGAAGAATTTCATGTATGGGTAAGGTGGCTGCCTCTTTGGGAACCTTAGAGTATCCTAAAATATCTAATTTTTTTGCTCTAGGTTCCTTTTCAGAGGTTACAGAAATGGAGAGTCCTTTAGCTACTTCAATAATGAAGTCTTGAAAGGACAAATCCTCTGGAGGAGACATTCTCCTTTTTGGAGAAGAGGGCTCCTCAGGAAGAGTAAAAGAGACATCAGCAGAATCATCTGAGGTATCAGAATCCTCAGAAGATTCAAAGTACCGCCTATTAGCTTCCAGAGATCGATACGCATACCGACCGGTATCGACATCAGGCGTACCGGGAACCGGATCGGTATCGAGAAAACCTCCGGAACCGGAGACCGGAACCGGCATGCTACTGGAAGTAAATGCTCTGGGTACCGGTATCGGTTGTGGTACCGGAACCGGAGTCGGAACCGATTGTTGTGGTACCGAGGGCATTGCAGCATTAATGAAAGCCAGTATGGCTTGCTGCATGGATTGTACAGTAGTACCCATGGACGCCACAATTGCCTGGATGTCGGTACCGGTGTTGGCCGGTACCCCAGAGCAGTCTAACAGGTGATCGGTCGAGGCCGTGCCATCGATGTCAACCTGTAACCCCATAGGAGGAGCTTTGGAAGCCGGAGCTTCCCGCCGGGGTTGTTTGGCTGGGGCAGGGTCCTCAGGGTCAAACCCAAGGGCCTCTCACTGCTTAGAGGGAGATTTGCCCTTTGAGGACCTGCCTGAAGAATGTTTGGTTACCTGAGATCCATCAGGAGAGGAAGACCTGGAGGATGTTGATGCTGGAGTATCCGTAGAAAACAGCATATGAAACTTGGCTGCTCTGTTCTGTAAGCCACGTTTGGACATCAGAGAGCAGGATGGACAATCCGGAATGGAATGGTCAGGCCCCAAACATTTAAGACACCATTCATGGGTATCTGTGACTGAAATAGTACTGGTACACTTGGTGCATTTTTTAAAACCAGAGGCTGGTTTCTCCATGAGGGAGAATCTGAGAAGGCCTAGAGGCCTCACAGAACAAACACACCAAGTGGGGAAAAAGTAATTATTATTATTTTTTTTTTTAAAGAAATAAAGGAAAAAAGACCGGCGGTACCGGTCCGGAATCGGGGAAGGCAGACACGCGGTCAAAGAAACAAATTAAAATAACAATTTCTTCAGCGGTGACAGGAATACGACCTGCTGGCTCCGCGGAAAAAGAAGAACTGAGGAGAGTTGGTCAGGAAGGCGGGAAGGCAGCGCGCATGCGCTGTGGGAGGCCCCAAAAGCTTTCCTTTCTGGGAAGCTGGGGAGCTTTCCCGCGCAGGCTCCGTCGGTTCCGACGTACCCATATGTGAGGACTCATTCCTGCTTGTTCCTGGAGATTAATCCTTATGTGGAAAGTGTCACCTCTCAAGAACCAGGCCATAAGCGAGAAGGGAGCCGGGTCATCTAGCAGGACCACCCCCTGCCTCAAGAGACCCTGAGCTGATGGGAGGCGCATGGGAGGTTCTTGTAGGAGGCACATCAGGTCCACATACCATGGTCTCTGTGGCCAATCCGGTACCACCAGACCCTGATAGTGCTTTATGTGATGAAGTAGTCACCCTACAAGAGGCCACGGTGGAAACACATAAAGCACCTGCCTTGGCCAAGGTTGAACCAAGGCATCCATGCCCTCAGAACCTGCCTCTTTGTAGTGACCAAGAACCTTTGCACTTTGACATTGGCCAGGGTCAGCATCAAATTCAAATCAGGGTAGCCTATCTGTCCAGAATTCTCTGGAACACCATCTGGCTCAATTCCCAGTCTCCGGGGTCAAAGGAGTGGCGACTGAGATAGTCCGCTTCCATGTTATCCACTCCTGCAGTATGCTGTGCTGAGAGATTCCTCTCTGCCCAGGAAAATAAGAGTCATTTCCAGGGCTACCTCAGAACTCTTCATGCCCCCTTGTCTGTTGACAAATGCCATAGCTGTGGCATTGTCTGAAAAGATCCAGACCACTTTATCCCAGACCAAGGTCCAAAGATGCAAGAAGACCAAATAAATGGCCCTTGCCTCAAGCTGATTAATGGGCCATGATACCTCTCGACTATTCCAGCAGCCCTGAGCTGTCTGTTCCTTGCAATGGGTTCCCCAGCCAAACAGGCTGACATCTTTCGATAGGAGAAACCATTGAGAATCATCCAGGGGCAGGCCCTTCAACAGATGGCTGGGCTGCTCCCACCAATGCAGACTGGCCGCCACTAATTAGGGAAGGGGACGCCTGATCTCAAAGTCCTGAGAGCAAGGAGACCAGCGATACAATAAAGGACCTTTGAATGCTTTGATTCTATCCTCTTGCCAAGTAGTGATCCTCTGTGTCTGTCCCACGCCCTTTTGAATTCTGTCATGGTTTTTGCTTCCACCACTTCCTTACAGAGGGCTTTCCAGGAATCTACTACCAATACTGCGAATGTCATCGACCAAGTCTCTTTCTATTTCTTCTGCTGGTAAGGGAGATGTGCATATTATACCAATATAAATAGGATTTTCTATTTTGTCTTACCAGGTTAACCCACAGAGCCTTCTATATCCCTGTCATGGTCTTTCATGATCATGTATCTGTGACCAACACTAAATCCATGTTAACTTCTTCCATTATAGCCTCTAGATACAGAACTTTGTTTTCCATACTATGGGCATTAGTATACATAGCTTTCCAGATGTTGCCTTTTTCCATTTCTAGACATGTTTAATGTTTTAGTTACCTGAAAGGCTTTTACTTATTCAATGCTTTGTCCATCAATCTCCATCAGTTTGAGTTTAAAGAGGTTAGCTTGCCTGCACTGAATGATATTTTGTCCCTTCTTTGGTATGTGGTCACCATCTCTGCTCAGCATCCCTTGGAAAGCCACCCCACAGTCTAGGAGGATCATTCAATTTTTTTTAATCAGCAACAATATTTATAAGACTAAACACTTTGAAGGAATAGCAGTAGCATTATTCTCTAGAGAATAATTACTGCCATCATTTCTCTTGAAATACAATTGGGGCCCATTAATTACTCCTGCTGGAATTCTGCATACAATAATTCAAACTTTTGCACTTCTTTGTGCTTTTTTTCTATATTGTATTTTATACTAAGTATCACTCAAAAACAATATGCTTTGTTATTTTGACAAAGGATTCAGAATTTTGCATAATTCAGACTGACACAGAAATTTGAATTTTGTTTGCAGAATTCCAGCAGGAGTAATTAATCGGGCTATGAGCTTTACAACAGGCTTTTATATAGTGTGGGTGGTGAATTTTGCCTAGTTAACTTTTTCAGTCACTTACTATCAAACACATCTTAAAAAGAATGACAGCAGAAGGAACCTTTGAACATGTGCAGACCTAAAGAATATTGCAAATGCTCCAACAATTTTAAATTGTGTCAGAGCTTCTATGGTTTAATCAGATGAAAAAGTATTTTGACAGATTATCCTAATTTTCTTTTAGAGGGCAGTGAAGGAATATGACGGCTCAGGGTTTCTCTTTAAACCAGATCAGTGTTTCCTTGAAAATGATAAAGAATGGAACAAAATTAAGGCTGTTCTCAACCTGTTTTATAACAAAACTACTGCATTTCTGTGAACAAATAAACAGCTATTAATAAAATGACAGCATAAAAAGTCTTGCAAAATGTTTTTCTTTTCACTAACACAGGAAGGCATTATAACTATTGTACACTAATTCTAACCTTCTGATTTTATAAAATATGGAAATGAAGCATTGCCTTGCTGAAATAATTAGCTGCATCTCAGGGACAGCTCAAGATCAGGATCAATGATTCAGATTTAACATATTAAGCCTACTAAATGTAACTCTGCTATCCAAATGTATTTGGCACACATTAATAACTCGTTCTGACATGTACAGGCTCTTTAATTTAATTGTTAATCTTGGTAACATAATAAAAACAAACATATACATTGATTAAAAAAAATACTACATGTCAGCTTTGCAGTTTGGAAATCCAATTGCAGTATAGTTTTTTTCCCTGCTGTGCTAATGCAAGATGATTTTCTTGGGCTCAACTGAAAGGCAGCACAACCATAGCCAAAATAAAGGCTATGGGGTTATTTCAGAAGCCCTATTCATGTATTGGACATCTAAAATAGGCATAGAGAAGGGGTGGGGGGGAGACACGATAGAGATGGTAGAGGAGTGACTACTACTACTACTGAACATTTGTATAGCGCTACAAGACGCAGTACTGCACAGACACATGTAAAAGATAATCCCTGCTCATCAGAGCTTACAATCTAGTCAAGACAGACAACACAGTAGTTGTAGACATAGGATACATCTAAGGAGAATGGTAAGGAATCACGAAGAAGATCAGGTGAGTCAAGATCCGAAAGAAGCAGGAAAGAGATGAGTTTTCGACCTAGATTTGAAAAGGGTCAGAGAAGGTGCCTGACATACAGACTCGGGTAGTTTGTTCCAGGCATAAGGAGCAGCAAGGTGAGCAAAGCCTGGAGTTAGCAATAGAAGAGAAAGGCACAGATAGAAGCAATTTGCCAAAAGAGCAGAGTTCCTGAGGAGGGGTGTAGAGAGGAAACTGGGCATCACTGCCTGATTCCAGAAATGGCCACATCCAGAGGGTGTAGACAAGATAGCACTCCATCATCCCCAGTACTCTACACAATCACAATGATAGCAGCAGTAGGATTTTAAACCCTGGCTTCCTTAGTCCTAGTCCACTACTCTAACTATTAGGTTATTCCTAGATGTGCAGGTTCTGAAACATTATTCTGGGGGAATCTAGGTAGACGCCCCTGCAAATGTCCATATCAGTCATACCCACATTTGTGAAATCGTGTCTGCACCTGGACATATCTGCTTTTTTTTCAGACTTCTGGCTTAGATGTCCCAGATTACACTTGCACATCCTTTCTAAAATTCCCCTCCACCCAAAAAATGCTGATTTTTGTCATACAGAAAGAATTCCATCCCATTGTTATTCTGACATTACTGCTTTGGTTATCATGGCCCATTTTACCAGCTGTGTACAACATCTATGTGGAAACTAAGGTGACTCCCTTTGATCCAGGTCATAAGTAGTAAAAAGTCCTAAATTTTCAACTTCCAGCTCTTGTTCTAGTGTTTTATTCCAGAAAACCTCAGAATATTTTAAATAGAAGGCAAAAAACATCCCTACATCAGCAATGGTTTCTACATTTCCTATGCTCTGGAGTTGGTATCAAGAACCTCTCAATGCAAAGACGGAGCAAGTGCATTCTGCATTCAAGACCATCCCGCCTTAAACAACTGTTGCTGTTGACAGACTGAGACAGAGAATTTATTTCTATTACATTGTAATTGTTTTGCTAGCTACATTTCTCTTTATGAAATATTGTTGGAAGAACCTTTTTTAAAGGAAGATTTTCTAAGGTGAATGATACACTGGAGTGTACGTAAGATATATGCTAGCTAGTAATACTAGTCATCTTTCTTTTTCTATGAAGAATTTTATAATCTTCCCCCTCAGAGGGAGGTATAATGACAAGGAAACATCATTAACAATAACTGTTTATAATATTTTCTAGGGTAATGAAGTGTGCTCACAGAAGCAATATTTTATTTAGATAACTCATGTAGTCTCCCCTGCTGCTAATCCATTTTGATGCAAGAATATAGAGTTTTCAGAGAAATAGAGGCATGGGAACAGTCATAAAAGTGATGAACATAGAAATCTGGTCTTAAAGTATGTAAAAAAATTGGAAGAAGGTAAATGCTATCATAAATACAATATTTCTAAGGATGAATATTAAGCATTACAGCACTTAACAGATCAAATTATTATTAAGAAAGCCAACAAAGGGAGGAATGACGGTTGTACAGAACAGAGATTATATTCAAGAGATAGAACAACAGTTAGCTGATAGAGATTGTTATTGCACTCTAACTTATGACCCCACAAAAAGATTGCAGTCACAAATTTAAAAACTTTGCACTAAAGTAAGGAATCAGGGACTTTTAACAAATAAGAAATTTATGTTTTTTAGTCATCCACATCCTAAGGTTCCAGTACTGTACACTTTCACTGAAGAGGTACTAATGCCACTGTAGAAGTCACTGGTGAGGCCTCACTTGGAATACTGTGTTCAGTTTTGGAGACCATATCTTGCAAAGGATGTAAAAAGACTGGAAACTTTTCAGAGGAAGGCAACCAAAATGATTTGGAGCCTGCATCAGAAGCCTTATGAGAAGAGACTTGAAGACCTAAATATATACACTCTGGAGGAGAGGGATAGGGGAAATATGATTCAGACTTTTAAATACTTAAAAGAGAAATAATGAACAAACAAACCTCTTCCAAAGACGGAGACACTGTAAAACTAGAGGGCATAACATGAAGCTGCAAGGGGCTAAATTGAAAGGCAATGTCAGGAAATACTTTTTCCCTGAAAGGGTGGTGGATGCTTGGAATGCCCTTCCGATGGAAGTGGTGGGGGCAAATACAGTGACAGAATTCAAAATGGCATGGGACAGACACAGTGGGTCCCTTTACAGCAACAGGATAAAATCAAAATAAACAACTATCTAATTTCTCAACAAATAGGGATGTCCTACAAGGAGCGGTGGGTTCACCCCTAAACAAAGACATGGGGAGGGGTGGCCTGCATGGAGTGGCAGTGCACCTATTCTTGCCATCTTACTGGGCAGACTAGATGGACCATACTGTTCTTTATCTGCTGTCATTTATTATGTTACTATGATATATAAAATATTACTGTCCCTCTTGATTTTTTACTTGAAAGATCATGTATTTATATTGATGGATGTCTACGTCCCCTTGTTAGTTCTAGTCTATCACAAAGGATTTTTATTTTGTGCCTTCAAGTCAGTGCTGACTCCTGGTGACCCAACTACCTCTAGGTTTTCTTGGCAATGTATCATTGGAAGTAGATTGCCAGCCTTTTCTTCAGAGGCAATGGAGGGTAAAGTGACTTACCCAAAGTCACAAGGAGTGCCAGTGGGAATTGAACCTTGAGCTTCTGGGTAGTAGGTAATTGCTCTAACCACTAGGCTACTCATCCAGCTGAGTTACCATGAGTCAACACTTACTTAACAGCACTAAAAAAAAGTGGGAGGACCAGTCTAGTGGTTACAGCAATTGCCTAGTACCCAGAAAATCAAAGGTTCAATTCCCACTGGTAGGAATGTACTGTACCTATTTTTTCATGTTCCGAGGCAAGTTTGTTAAGCAAATTTCTGGGACAGCGATGGGGGCTTGTTTTACCCCCTCCATAGCTAACTTGTACATGTCATGTTTTGAGGAGGAGCAGATCATTAATTATCCTTTTAAAGAACAGAATGTGGCCTGGCATTGTTACATTGATGGCCATTTTCATCTGTGGTCAGGACTTGAAAATGATCTGTTATCTTTTAGTCAGTGGCTGAATTATTGTAATCCACACATCCAAGTTGATATACACCACAGCACAGACATCTCCTTTTTGGTTGCTTTGATTACACAAATGAATGGCTTGTTTTCAACTTTTGTATATAAAAAAGTTAACTGACAGGAATATCTTTTTAAGATATGAAAGCAGCTATCAGTACCACTTGAAGAACGGTTTGTCTTTTTCTCAGTTTTTACACTATAGAAAATGTTGTTCTTCGAATGAAGAATATAAATTGAAAGCTAAGGATTTAAAGTTTAGATTGGTAAATAAAGATCAAGTGGACCAACAACTGTTTCAACTTGTACCTTATGATCAGGAATCATTGGTGATGAAAGAAGAAGTCTAAGCAACATTGAAAACTTTATCAAAGAACAAAGCACCGCGCATTGATGGCATTCCCATTGAATTATTACAGCAATCGGATAAAGCTGTTACCATACTTACACAGCTCTGCCAGGAAATTTGGAGGACAAATTCATGGCCAACTGATTGGAAAAGATGAGTAAATTAGACTTACCTGCTAATTGTTGTTCCTTAAGGAACTCTAGTCCAGTCCCGGAACCATAGAGTTTAGAACCTCCACCAGCAGCTTTGGAGACTGAAAGATGTCATCACTTTGATGTCACTGGTATAACTAGGCAAACTCCGCCCCTTTCCACCAGTACCTATTGACAAAGCAGACTTAGCAGATCAACAAATAAGCAGGTACAGAAATAAGCATAAAAGAACAGAAGTAGTTAAAACTGCCCAGGAACTATAGGTCCCCGTAACTCAGCAAAAAACGTCTAGCCCCTGAAGATGGAATAACCGCGCTCCAGAGCCGACAGGGCACTCCTGCGCATAAAGAAAGGGTCGCCCTGTGACTCTCCTGTGCACGTTCATACCCGGAAAAAATTCTCTTCGAAAACCTGTCTCTCATTCCGTCTCCCTGTCGGACGGATTTCTGTAGTCCTTTTCCTTTTTTTTTTTTTTTTTTAACTTCAGGCTGCACGCCACGTAATATACTGGGAGGGGTCCGGGACTGGACTAGAGTTCCTTAAGGAACAACAATTAGCAGATAAGTCTAATTTACTCTTCCTTTGCGTCCCTCTAGTCCAGTCCCGGAACCATAGAGGATGTAACAGAGCAGTGAATATCTACGGGAGGGACCTTGAAGCCCAGCCTGAAGTACTGCTGACCCAAAACGTCCATCCCGTTGTGCCTGTACATCAAACCGATAGTGCCGCGCAAAGGAATGCAGTGAGGACCAAGTCGCCGCCCTACAAATGTCCCTGACCAGCATTAAACTGAACTCCGCCCAAGACGCCGCTGGCGCCCTGGTGGAATGCGCACAAAGACCAACCGGAACTACCTTACCCTTCAACAGGTAGGCCGATGCCAAAGACTCCTTTAGCCACCATGAAATTGAGGACTTCGCCACCGCCTCCCCCTTCCGCGGGCCTCCAAAGGCGACAAACAACCTGTCGGACTTCCTGAAAGATGCTGTTCTACGGGGATACTACTTAAGCACCCGTCGAACGTCCAAAAGATGTAACCGACCGCCCGACTGATCCTTCTGCTCCACCGAAAACACTGGAAGCGACACCACCTGGTTGACGTGAAAAACCGAAACCACCTTTGGCCAAAAAGCTGGGACCGTGCGCATCACTATCTTGTGACTGAAAAAAGGACAAATACGGCTCCTTACAAGACAGCGCCTGCAACTCCGAAATCCTCCTAGTGAAGCAAATGGCTACCAGAGGGGGAAAGGACAAGGCAAAGACTATTAACTGAGAGCTTACTGAACCTTGACTTGGACGAAGCATCAGCCGCCCCATTCCTCCACCAAAGAGATCTCCAGGAGAACCCCAAGGAAGCCAATAATACTAGCTAGCGCTCAAATTAAACCATAATGCACATTTGCCACATAAAGCAAAGCAGGCTCTAGTCGATTCAACTCCCTGATCCTTTCCTGCTCCAGGCGAATAGACTGCCGTAAATACTGGCACCCCCTGAAGCATGATCTCGGCCCCCCAGACTCCCAAATTGGAACTTGTAAGGACAGAGCATTGCCCCCAACGATCGCTTCAGTGAACCATCTACTTTCCTATCGTACGCTAAAGAAGATTGCTAGAGCTCTCCTCCAGACAGTGAGTCCACATCCCCTGGAAGTGCAAGGTGTGCACCCACCCACGTAGTACCCAGGCCTGCCCCTGCTTAGCCTCACAATGTCAAGCAAGAACAGGCAAATTCGGGACAGCTGAATACTTTTTTTTTTTTTAACAAAGACAACACTTAACGAAAAATTCCTTCAGCATATGTTGAGAAGCTCTTTCGGTGCCAACAACATGAAGTAGAAAGAACCCCCAATTACCGGCAGAGTCATCCCCAGCCTTTCTGCTAGAGTAACGCCCCATGCCGACTGACTGCCCCAAGATGGACTTGATATTTTAAGGTCAACTAGCACCTGGTGTTAGAAAAGACCGCTTTCTCATTCCGCAGTGGCCACCGAATCAACAAAGAAGCCGAGAAACTGCAGAGAAGCTCCCAGTATACCACCTGGTAAAGACTACACTTCTAGACCACTGAACCCAAAAAAGCATGCGAGAGTGCATTGTGTCCTGCCCATAGCTGATCGAATTTAAATGATTCAGTCTTTGCAGGATATTTTCCAGAGAACGCAAGGCCCCTCATCCAGGCTGCCTCCACATTCACAGTCCAAACCGGCAGCCATCTTGGCTGATGCCAAGCAGCGTGGAAGCCATCTTGCCAACACAGCAGATGATGTATGCCTACCAGAATCTGAGCTGACGCTATTGCTGCTAGAAAACTAGCCTGGCTGCGTGCTTCTGGCCTCCATCAAAGCAGACTCTGAATACTAGCAGATACTCACCATACTGGAGAACCTCTGATAAATGAAATGGGAGCATAAATAGCATCAAAGGCCCGAGTGCTATTTTGCAACCTCTCTCCGCTGAGCTGCCGTTTCTAGAAGTAAAAGAAACCACCTATAGTCAGACCGAAGACATTACAAATCTACCGTAAAATCCTATAATTCGGGCAAAGCCAAACTAAACGGGAATATTTTCCAAGAAGAAACCACACATAACATAATGCTTATGGCAGAGCAGTCCACATCTGCGGACTGGCCATGGCGCTCACCCAAGCACCTGTGACAACTGTCCAAGAGAGTTATCACCCTAATTCCTTTTGACATGAATATGATTACAGCGGATCATAGCGGTATATCACAGCAGCTAAGCCAAAATATTACCCTGCCATAGAACCCGACGAACGCTTTATAAGACCTTCTATGGATAGCGGGAGGAGATTCTTGTAAATCAACATAGCTATGCCTGTATGTTTGTTTTTTTTGTTTTGTTTTTATTTTATTTTATTTTTTTGTAAACCATATTCTGCAGCTGGGCTAATATGTGCATATTTCAGGAAAATTGTACCCGTCCTATTGAATATGTTTATGTAATATCTACCATTTGATAGGTATATTAAGTCAGAATTTGGGATCCCGAGAGTTTTGGGCCCGGCCTGGAAAGGGCGTATAGGACCCCAAAAAACAAGTTTCCACCAACTCCAATGAAATCAAAGCAGATCAGCTAAAATTACCCGAACTGCTCTTATACCTTTGCAAGAAGCTACCATCCCCCGCTGCACCCAGCTGTCCTTCCCCCCCCTTATCCTGAGGGATTCAGTGTCGCAGGATGCGTTGCTCACCCCCTGCCAGCCTGCTGCGTCTGCCAGGGAGCTGAAGAGCAAAATAGAGAGTAGAACCTCTGGAAGCAAACAGCGTCCAGACCGTGGGGTTCAGGACACCAAAGGCCACCGAATAAAGCCACAGTTTTAGCCAAAAATAAAGAGAGTTTGTTTTTCTTTTCGAAATCCTGCTCCAGAAATAGAATAAGAACTTCCTGGGACGGGTCCACTAAGTGGAGCTATGAAACACACAGGCACCTTGCAAGTGGAGGTCTGAGAGGTTGCTGCCTGTGTGAACCTGATGAGTAAAACAATTTTGTATGTTAACTCCCCCGCTCCCAGGGACGGGAGCCCTGAATACAATATGTGATTCATGAGCAGCTGTGGCCTTTAGGGCAACCAAGCCCAACCAACGATACAGAAGTTAAGAGCTTCAATCTTGGTCATATAAAGATGATTTGCAGAGCATTACAGAGAATAAGCAATCTGAAACGGCTGTAAACACATGATCAGAGAAAGGCCCTATGGAGTGTATCCGCTGCCCTCTGGCGGCCATAGACCGTAGCACAGGCACTTCTTGCTTGACAGCTATTATATACTTTATTACATCCTAAGGTTTCCTAAACCAGTTCCGGTGAAACACAGACCTCTGGGCAACTTTCAGTATAAAAGATACAAAGGCACACTTCCAGCCTGTCCCTCCTTCCAACTACAAGTGAGGGCTCTGCTCTGGAACTTAAAACCTGGCAATTTGCCTAACATCCTGGGACTTAACAGATGCTCCTCAGAGGCATGATTAGGAGGGAAAGAACACGTGGAATCAATGCCAGACTGCTGTCCTATAAAACTAAGAATAAACTTAAAACTAAAGAGGACTGACAACAGTCCCCTTAAGGCTGAGGAACTCCCTGAGCCTCAAGAAACCCTACAAACAAAAGAGAGAAACACTAGGCCCAAAAATCTAGCTATTCTGCCTGTTGGCTCCCTCACACAGGCATCGCACTGCGACTCTCACCATGCGATCTAAATATCTAGAGAGAAAATGGCCGCAAAAAGGAGGCCCCAGCAGACCGACAGAGCCCGAAGGCCTTACCTGTAGGGCAGAAAGCCACACCGCCTGCTCCTACCACCTTGTATTCCTCCGATCCTCAAACTGCGCTGATGCGCCAGGCAGCCACGACGAGGACCGCTCAGCCGGTTCCACAGTGAAAAATTAAAATCCCTCCGCCACGGAGAGACTCCGTCTCACACAGCTTCAGTGTGGCTGTACGGGTCTCGGAGCTCTCTCCCGTACAGTCAAGGGAGAGAGATCTGACCCGACAAAGGCCTGTAGCAAGTGCCAATAATTGAGGATGGAAGGCAAGTGCTGCTACTAATTTAAAGAGCCAGGCTCACAAGTAAAATTACTGTAAATAAGGAAATTTACGCCTAACTAAACAGAAAGGTAACGGAATCAAAAGTAAACTTAAAGGTAAATTAAAGTAAAATCAGAATAGAATTTGTCCCACTAAATGCTCCTTATCTGTTCCCCCCAGGAGCTAGGCCTCCTGCTACATGGAGACTGGACCCACTGGAGGCTGATCTCTGCAACTTCTTACAGCCAGAAATATCCCAGCCCCTCTGGGTGCTGACTGTGCAGTTCTATTTTCTTTTGCTTTATAGCAACCAAGTTAGCACTGAACCAACTAGCTGAACCCCGTGGAGACTGGACCCACTGGAGGCTGAGCTCTGCAACTTCCAACAGCCAGAAAAAAATCCCAGCTCCCCTGAGTGCTGACTGTGCAGATCTATTTCCTCGTGATTCTATACCAACCAAGGTAGCACTGAACCAACTAGCTGAACCCCGTTGGCCCGAAGGCAAAACAAAGCTCCCAAGGCTGTCTACAAAAAACAATTAAATCTTGCGCTGAAAACGCGGCTCTCAAAATGGCCGCCGTGAGCGTTCCCGCTCAAAAAAGAACACTCTCTCACCACATGTGGCGAGGCTCCGAGCCACCCTGCAAGCCCAGGAGCCGCCGCAAAGCTTCCCCTCCAAGTTTTAACCACCTCCCCAAACCAGGTCAGTGCAGGAACTTACCGCCGCCGATCCCAGAGGGAGGGGGGAGTGAGGGAGAGGAGCCACAAGGACACCGGAGCACAACCTGTTCACGGCTTCAGCTCCGGCGGTTTACTGCTCTGACTGAGCCGGGCACAACCTTCACTGGCTTTTAAGCCCCCTGCGTCGCTGCTGCTGCAAGTGCCCGCCTTCTACCTGCTCCTCACCCCTTCAATGCAGGGGTTCGGGAGCAGGGAGGCCACTGATTAGTACTGTTCCCCCTGTGCTCGTTTAGACGCTGGGGCAATTCAGAGAGGGAGGGGGAAGAGAGAGAGAGAGGAAGAGAGGAAAAATAAAAGGTCCACAGATACAGGAACCCTTTCAGCAGCAGCAGCTCTGACCTAAAAGAAAAACAAAAAAACAAATCAAAAAGGGAAAATAAGGTTTAATTTCAAAAAACCAAGCTCTGCTTATTAGATCCCACTGAGCCCAGTCCCGGGCTCAGAATCTCCAAGCTGCTTGGAGACTGAAAGTACTGGTGGAAAGGGGGCGGAGTTTGCCTAGTTATACCAGTGACATCAAAGCGATGACATCTTTCAGTCTCCAAAGCTGCTGGTGGAGGTTCTAAACTCTATGGTTCCAGGACTGGACTAGAGGGACGCAAAGGAACTGTGTTATACCAATACTGAAGAAAGACGACCGGACTGACTGTGGAAATAATCGCACAATCGCTCTGATCCCACATGGCATATCTTTTATAAGCCAATAAGCAGAACTTCACAGGATCAAAACTTAAGATTACAAATACAGATGCTAAGTGGAACTAAAGGCACCAGGAGCAAATGCTTTAATCTGATATTTTTCTTAAGTCTAGTCTAGAAACATATTTTTAACAGCAACGTTTCTATCTTTCTAGCTAGCAACATCTCTATTCTTATTCCCATTTGTTAATTCATAGATCCACATTTTTCTAACCAAGCAAACTGTTATGTATTTAACAGTTTTGTTTAACCCGCTTTATCATTTCAGTCAAAGCGGTTTACATTGTAACTTAAACTTGGTAAAAAACTTTAAACAGGGACATTGATAACTTAGATTTTTCTTAAGCAATGGAGGGTTAAGTGACTTGTCTAAGGCCAAGGAGTGCTAGTGGGAATCAAACGCTGTTCTCTTGATTCTCAAGCCAGTGCTCTTCTTGACCCATGTCTCTCATAATCTAACAGACATATTCATTTAATTTCATTGCATCACCTTCAAGCATGTACTTATGTAAGCCTTGCAATTACTTTAAGCTTCTAACAATAATCTGCAATTAACAATTTCATAATGATCAAACAACCCTTTAACTATTTCATTCCTCAAGTTTAATGGTTTACTGCAGAGCTACTCAAATCCGGTCCTGGAGGTCCGCAACCCTGAAGGTTTTCAGGATATCCCTAATGAATATGTATGAGATATATATGCATTAGAGATATCCTGCCAACCTGACTGGTTTGTGGCCCGCCAAGGGCTGGATTTGGAGACCCCTGCCTTACACCTGTCATTTAAGATTGTGAGTGGGCAGGATACAGATGTCCTAGACATCAAAAGGGTATATAGAATGTCACATTCCTCCTCGATTCTCACCACCACCAAAAAGTTGTCTAATAGACAATATTTTGGTGGTGGTGAGAAGCGAGAAGGAATGTGAAAAATTCTATCTAACCTTTTTAATGTATTGGACATCTGCATCTTGCCCACTCACAATCTTAAAACGACAGAGGTGTAAGGCAGGGTCTCCAAATCCAGCCCTGGAGGGCCATAAACCAGTCAGGTTGGCAGGCTATCTGTAATGCATATATATCTCATGCATATTTTTTAGGGATATCCCAAAAACCTGCAGGGTTGCGGACCTCCAGGACCAGATTTGAGTAGCTCTGGTTTACTGGCTTAAATACTGCAAGCCATGGAGATGGTAGTGTTTGGATAACGATCAGTTAATTACTCCATGCCAGGGGTGGCCAACTCCGGTCCTAGTAATACCACGATCCAGCCTGGTTTTCAGGATGTCCCTAATGAATATTCATGAGATATATTTACATACAATGGGAGGCAGTGGATGCAAATATACCTCATGAATATTCATTAGGGACTTCCTGAAAACCAGACTGCATCATGGTGCACTAGGACCAGAGTTGGCCACCCCTGCTCTATGCTTTACCTTAATTAATTCACATTTAATTGATATTAAATGATCACATGCCTTACTGTTATTGAAGAGATCATTATATTGATTAATCCACAAGTTTGAACTGGAAGTTGTTACCAGCATTTCAGTCAGTGTGGACACCATGTTGTAGAGAAGAAAAGCTCGTTTCAGGATTACAACTTGCTTCATGTGAAAATTTGGAGGACATTAACGTTGAAGTGAAAAGAAAATAAGCAAGTGCTTTAGACAACAGTGCAGTCTGGAAAGTTTAAATAAGCAACGTTTAGTCATTGTTTTCTGCTTACAGAGAGATACCAGAGCCTCTTTGTGCAAATTTAAGCCACTTTTATTTATTTATTTTATTTTATTTATATTTCTTTTATACCGCGCTATTCAACATCAGTGCGGTTTACATAGAACATAAAACATACATGTTGCATATAATGAAACAGTGTTTACAGGTAACAGGAAATAGAACTTGGATAACTTGGGGTAACTATTTACATCAGATTTTCATATTGTACAAGCTAAACTAATAAGTGTCTTATAGCGGAGGTTTTGTCATGGTATCTATATTAGACTGTAGGTGACATTACTGTATCTTCGTCTATCTTGTAGTGCTGAAGGAATAGGTAGTGTTTCACTGCTTTCCTAAATTGGGCCGTCAGTGATTGCTCGTATGTTGGGTGGGAGAGAATTCCAGCTTCTCGGTGCACATAGTTTGAAAGCTCTGTTAGCTGTAGTGTGAGTGCAGTGGGTTAATTCTATTGGGACAACTAATGAGTTTATCGCTGTTGATCTCCTGGACCTGTTGGATGGTGTGGTATGAATGAGTTCCGCTAGTGATGTAGAGGCTAGACCATTGATTGACTTGAAAGTAAGCAGCAGAATTTTGAACGATAGTCTGGACTGAATGGGGAGCCAGTGAAGATGTTTTAGGATGGGTGTGATATGATTCCTCTTAGGCGATCCGATTAGAACTCTCGCTGCAGAATTCATTGCAAGCTGTAGAGGGTTTAAAGTAGACAGAGGGAGACCATGCAGGATTGAATTTGCATAGTCAAAATGAGGCATGATAAGTGCCTGATAGATAGTTCAGAAGTCGCTTGGCTCGAGTAGGAAACGAAGATGCCTGAGGATACGGATCTTGTGGTATATCGCTCTGACTACAATCCTTATGTGGAGTTTCATGTCAAGGTGCTGGTCCAAAGTGACTCCGAGGTACCTGATCAAGAATTTAGTCTGGAGTTCTGCTTCCTTGACTTTTATATGTGTTGGTGTTTTGAAATTTGAATTCCTCGTGATGAAAAGCACCTCCGTTTTCTTGTGCTGAATTCTAAGGTTTTGTGATTGAAGCCAATTGGATACTGAGTCAAAGCATTCTGTAATTGGTGAAAGGTCTGGGTTTTCTGTTGAGAAGGGCATGTAAAGTAGGATGTCATCCGCGTATACCAGGCCGTTTACCCCAAAAGAGCGAATGAGATTACAGATAGGTTGCATGTAGATATTAAACATCAGGGCGGAGAGGGATGATCCCTGCGGGACTCCTTGCTTTTGGTGGAAAGGTTTAGAAGTTGAGGCCCCTGAACGTACATGTTGCCATCTGTTTGTGAGATAAAAGATTCACACCAGGTTATCGCCGTTTCTGAAATACCCTTCTCCCTGAGGCGCACCATTAGAAGCTCGTGACATATTGAGTCAAAAGCAGCTGCTATGTCAAGGAATATAAGGACAAAGCCCTGCCGGATGTTATCAATTCCTGTGGATATGTTATTTATAAGTGTGGTGAGGAGGGTATCTACACCGTGTTGTCCTCTAAAACCATGTTGGCATGGGTCTAGTGATGAGTTGTTGTCGACATGGTCTTGGATTTGTCTTTGTACCTCTTTTTCTATTATTTTAGCCAAAAGTGGAATGCTCGATATTGGTCTGTAAGAGTCCACTTTCAAGCTATCGAGCTTGCTGTTTTTCATCAGAGGTCTAATGGACGTATGTTTGAGGGATTGAGGAAACACCCCTGTTGTAAAAGATCTTTCCATGAGCTTGGCTATAAATGGGCTAAGATCAGACCATAGCTCCTTTATCCAGAAGGCAGGGCATGGGTCAGTCTGGGCAGTGGTGGTGTTGATCGTAGTGATGGTGTTTTCAATGTGTTTCTTAGCTGGTGTAGAGAACATGGTCAAGGGTGTTATATTGTTTTGTACTATTGCCCTTGAGGGTACTGGAGATTTGTTGGTATGGCTTATCTTTGTTTGCAGATAGTCAGCAGTCTTGAGGGTGGATATCGTTTGCTTGTTCAGGTACTGGTTCCTTTGTTAATTTCTTTACGAGGCTGAAAAGGTCATGAGGTTTGTTCAATGACCGCTTCAGTGAATCTATGTGAAATTGCCTTAGGTTGGTAGTTACTGCCTCACGATGTTGCGCCAGATGGGAATTATATGCATTTTGATCTATTTCTGAGTGAGATTTGCGCCAGCGTCTTTCCAACTTCCGTAGGGAGGTGAGAGATGATCGAAGTTCTGAGGTGTACCAAACTGCTGAGGCTCTTTGCCCTGATACAGCCTGTCGGCGAAAAGGAGGGCCTCACTTTGGATGGTCGTATGAAAAATAGAAGTTGACAAGTTCTTAGATCAGTCTTTAATTGTTTCAAAATATATTTGGCACAGTGTGTCTTAAGTTAAACCCTGCTTCAGCATGATATGCTGGAGGAAAAAACGCTGGAGAGAAAGTAAATTCTGTTTTAACTTGACTTGCTGGAGAAAAAAGTATGGCCATTTAGACAATGTTTGTGCTGAAATACTTATTACATCCAATTAAGCATAACTAACATTCTGCATCAGCTTATCTGGTGACTTAAAGAGAAGAACTATGATTTCTTTTTAGTTCACAACAATACAGTTTTGCATATGCATATTTATATATATAAAAAATGAAAATAAGTTTTTTTGGCCTTTGATAGAAGAACACTAAGCCCAGTTTTCATCAGAAGCGCAGGAAATCTCTGAAGTCTTTTTCCTCAATTTTACATTGATTGATGAAGAATAATAGTTAATTTTAGGGATTAATGCATTTATTTTCTGAAATAGCATTGTGGTCAGATCTGGCAACAGTTTGAGTGTATTTGATGTTCTGAAGCTGCTGCTTCCTTGTCGTGTTCGTCATGTATAAATACTACCCCAGTGGTGCAAAAACAGGGGGCCCACTTATAGCCATCTCCTGAGTTGGTTCTCCCTGGCTCAGGGGGCCCTTTCTCATATTTTACTTGAAAGCTCTTAATTTGAATTTCTGCCACTGCCTGGAAATAATGAAAATCGACCCAAAGAGGATAGAGTTGAATTATAAACCCAAAAGAAATGCTTCAGACTGGCCAAACTTACTGTTGCATCAGGAATCCTTCAAACAATGAGATGTGATTGTGTGGACAGAAGTCCATGTCACAGCCTTCAGTTGCTTTTTCATGGGGAATGACCTCATTTGATCTAACAATACTGCCACAGCTTTGAAACCATGAGCCTCAACATGCTTTTCCAGAGTCAATCAAGCCCACCTGGGCAAAAGCAAAAGAAATGCAATTTGCTAACCAATTAGAATAAGGTAGGCTTGGCTACGACAAACCCATGATTATTGGGGGTCAAAATAAACCAAAAGCTGTATGGACTCTCTAAGGGCTTTAGTCTACTCCAAAACAGAATGGTAAGGTTTTTTGTAAAGCATATTCATCATCATGAGAACATGGCCTTGGAAAAATGTTGAAAGGATGATTGATTAGTTAGGTTGGAACTTTAATACAATATCACCTTAGACAAGAATTCAGGATGCATGCACAGAAAAGATTTGTGTAGGATGGATAGGTCATTAAGGCCTGGAGTTCACAGACTCTGAATGCCAAAGTGACCACCGCCAAAAACAAGTCCTTCTACACAAGGAACTTCAGCTTACATGTCTCTAGTGGCTTAAAGGGAAATTGCATCTGTTGGACCAGTATGATGTTGACATCTCAAGACACAGCAGGAGGCTTAATAGGAAGCTTCAGTAGAAGCAACCTCACATAAATTGCACAACTAAAGGCTATAGAGAGATGATTTTATCTCCTATATGGTGGTGGTAAGCGCCAACTGCACTAAGGTGAATCCTAACAGAGTTCGTTTAAAGGCCCTCTTCTGACAATTTGTGCCAGACAGGAAAACTGATATATGGCTTTTCTGTCACACCAGAAGGCAAATCTCTGCCATTTAAAAACAAGATCTTCTAATGCTCTCCTTGAGACAGTACCAGGCAGATTCAATAAACTCAGTATTACCTTCTCATCATCTTTCTAGGCTATGAGAGCCAAGGACCTGATGCTGAGGTGTAACAGTTCCATAATTCTGCATGATTAGGGTTGGGAAAATTTCCTGCTAATCGTTTCCTTGATGGATATCTCCTAGAGGAGCAGTTATCAGATCTCTCTCAGCCAATAAGGTGCTATGAGTATTAGAATTCCCTGATCTCTGAGTTTTAGGAGGATCCTGACAATCAAAAGATAAATGTATAGAAGCCCCTCCATCCAATCTAGGAGTAAGCCATCTGAGACTAGCTTGCTGCTTGCCCCCTACCTTGAAAATAAATAAGGAACCTTTCTGTTCAGAGGAGACACAAACATCTCTACTATGGGCATTTCCCGTTCACAGAATATATATTGGCTACTTCTTTGCCTAGGGATCATAAGTACAGTCACAGGACTTGACTGGATTTGTCAGCTAGAGCATTGTCTTTCACTGTCAGGTAGCTGTGCGAGATGGCTCAGTTCCACGCCATGACAGTTTCCATAGAAAGAATGTAGGGCCCTGTTCCTCCCTGCTTCATTATGTAATTTATTGCTATTTGATTGTCTCTTTGGACTGGGATAATTTTGTTGGACAACTGATCTCTCAAAGCCTCTAGATCAGAGGTTCCCAACTCCAGTCCTGGAGGGCCAAACACCATTCAGGTTTTCAGGCTGTCCCTGATAAATATGCATGAGATACATTTGCATTCACTGCCCCCACTGAATTCAAATGTACCTCATGCATATTCATTAGGGACAGCCTGAAAACCTGAATGGTGTTTGGCCCTCCAGGACTGGAGTTGGGAACGTCTGCTCTAGAGTATTCCCAACCTTCTCTAGCTCCAGGAAATGTATTTAAATATTTTTTTTTCCTGAGAAGGTCATAGACTCTGGGTGCAAAGCCCATCTACATAAGCTCCCCATCATACTTTGGATGCATCTATGGTTAGGACAATTTTGAGTCTGAGGAATCTGGAAAGGTACTGTATGCCTTGGCCAAATCTGATTGATTCGGTCACCAGGTAAGGGAATCCTTGGGAGGCTGAGAAATTTGGATGGTGTCTTGCAAGGTCCGAGTGGTTTGAGTCCACTGACAGCGTAAGATCCATGGGCTTGTCTCATATTGAACCAAGCCAAGGGGGTTACATGGATGTTTTAGGCCATAAGGTCTAAAATCTCAACATATCCCATGTTTACATCTGCTGACATTTTACTTCCACTACAGATACCAAAACAGTAATCCTTTCTTGTGGAAAAAAAGGTTTTAGTCTGAGACCTGTCTAACAGAGCACCTATAAACTACACTTGAATTGAGGGTATCAAATGGGATTTGGAAAGATTAATAGCAAACTCTAGCATCTCCAACATCTGGATGTTTTGCCTGCTGATTCTGTGCCACCTCCCTAAGATGTACCCTTGATCAGATAGGGAAACAAATGTAACCCTGGTGTGCATAAGTGTACTGTTACCATGGCTAGGCATTTTGTAAATACATGTGGTATTGATGCTAAACCAAAAGGCAGTATATAATACCGGAGGCAGTGTTTTCCTATTACAGATCTGAGATATTTTCTGTAACATGGACATATCTCTATTTGAATGTTAGCTTCCTTCACATCCATGAAGCACAGCCCATTTCCTTTTTGAACAAAAAGATAAGGGTGCCTAGGGAAACTATCTTGAACCTCTTTTACTAGATATTTGTTCACAGTAGTCCTCAGGTTTATGATGGGATGCAGTCCCCCTGTTTTCTTTGGGATTAGGAAATACTGTAACTGGAGTATAATCTCTGCCTTCTTTCCCCTGGCAGAATGGTTGCACTGGCCTTTAAAAGGAAGGAAAGTTTCTTTGTAAGAACATCCTGATAATGAGAGTCTGACCATGGATACTCTTTACTGGGTAGTCTGGTGTGGTTTGGAATAAGCAGTGCAACCATTCTGCCAGGGGAAAGAAGGCAGAGATTATATTTCAGTTACAGTACTATGGCCATAATAGCTCCAATCTGATGAGACTAGACTTTTGAGCTGACAGAAATATCCGTTCGTTCATAACAAAAGTGGACACAGGATGCCAGCCAGTTAGCAAGCTTGTGAGTGGCAAGCCAGGTTTGTTGGGATCAAAGGAGACAAATGAATTGTGTGGACTTCCTAAATGAGCCTGTTTGCAGTCCAAGGATGTGGGGTTTTCTCACAAGAATTTGAATGTGCAGTTTTAGATGAAAGGTGAGACGTACTATTTCTTGGTTTATGTGAAATGGAGTGGCTGCTCTAGATAAGAACTCAGGGTGCATTTGGAGAATTACTTTGTGATGATGAAACTGGGTGGTACAGTTCATAAGTCACCAAGGCCTAAAGTCCACCAACTCTACTTGCTAAAGTAAATGCTACTAGGAATAATACCTTCCAGGTGAGGAATTTGAGTGTAGCCAATTCCAGAGGGTTGAAGGGTGCCTTTATACATGAGGACAGCACCAAACAGAGCTGGCCTAACCATTAGGCAAACTAAGCAATCGCCTAGGGTGATAAGCAGCAGGGCATTCAAAGCTAAACAATAGATTCTGACCACCAGGGGTGGTGTAAGGCTTAGAGCACCCTGGGGCCGGCCCTGGCACTAAATTAAAGTCCCAAGGAACAGGAGGTTTCTGCAATGGAGATCTAACATGAAGATAACCTTTAATGAAGTATGCAAGTACTGCACTGAGACACTGGAAGGTTATCCAGTGGAATATGGTATGTAGTTACAGCACTGAGGTGTACTCTAATGGAGGCCATCTGAAGTCCAAGATGGTAAAGATAATGAAATATAGTAATGGGCAGACATATCACTGAATTGTGACCATTTGAGAAGCACAAGATGGAAAACCCTTTCCACTTAAAAGTGTAAATACATCTAGTAGAGGGTATCCTAGCAGAGATAAGAATATGCTGTACAGGCTCTGGCAAGCCAAGGGCAGATAAAAACAGCTAATCAATTGTCATGCCATGAGGGCTAGGGACAATCTGAATGAAGAAGTTGGCCTTGATAATAGGTTTTAGCACTGCATAAAGAGGATTGCTATCAAAAAGGAAGAACTAGCTTTTAAAGAAGAGGAAACCATTTTTGTTGATGCCACTATGGCACTGTGAGAATCATGGTACTTCAGCTTTGTTGGAACTTGTGCAGAATCTTCAGTACAAGAGAAATCTGAGGATATTTGTACAGGTGCTTCTAGTCAGATATGGTCAGAGCATTTAGTGCTGAGGGTGGGTGACCGGAGCATGGAACAATAAAGTAAAAGTTTTGCTTTTTTGCTACTGGTGAAAAGGTCAATTTAAAGTGTTCCCCACTTCTGGAAGAGGGAGATAAGGAGGAATACATCTTGGGATCACTTGTGAGGTAGAACTCTGCAGAGCTTGTCAGCTAATTATTTATCGAGTCCCAGGATGTAGATAATTTGTGTCTGGATGCAACTAGCTATGTCAAAGTCCCAAATCCTGGTTGCTTCTTGACAAAGGTGAAGAAAGCCTATAATGCCTTGCTTGTTTACATAAAACATCATTATCTGGTTGTCAGTCTAAATCAGATCTGAAGAAGGCGAAGGAAAACTCATAGAACTCTGTTCTTTATGATTGATGTGAGGACTTGTTTTGTATCTCAATCACCTCCCCTGGAAATGATGGTTGTAAAGGTGAGACTGCCATGCTATCTTTGAAGCAACTGGGGTTAGGGTATGTTAGTGCTGCCACAATGCAAAGTGGACAAATATGGAAAGGCTGGGTTTGCGAGTCCCCACTGTAACATTATTTGCAGTCGAAGAGGTGGATAAAGAGCTGTGAAAGAAGCTGGGAACATTGATTCCACTGAGATCTCCTTATTTTCAGATAGTTAAACAGGATTACATGAACTGCAGCTACCACATGACTGGCTGTTATATTGGCTGCCAAATGGATAACACAGATATCGGTAATAATCTCTAGATTCTGTTCTTTGGTAACAAAAAAGAAAAAACCCTTGGCTTGAAGAATGTCCAGTATGATACCTGTAAATGAGGTGATATCTGCTGGGCATAAAGTAGATTTTTGGAAGTTGAAAAGAAAACCTAGAGGCTGGAGGAGATTGGCAATTCTGTGAATGAGGGCTGAAACCCACTGAAGAGGCCACCAGAAGCCAATCGTCTAATTAGGGAAAACCCAGATGATCCTGTTGGTGAAGATGTGCATCAGCCACTACAAGACATTTGGATAAACACTCTGGGGGTAGATGCCATGCCTTGTATTGATAACAGCTGAATTGAAGCATAAATCTGAGATACTTCTTGTAACTTAGAAGAATTTGGATGAGGGTATCCAAAGTACACAACCAGACTGGTCGAGGTGGAAGAAAATGTAGAAAAACATGTGGCAGAGCTAGAAAACTTGGCAGATGGTTATGCAGCTCTTAGGGCCCAACAAGAAGCGCTACAGGAAAAAATGGAAGACAGTGAGGATCGGGCAAGAAGCTGCCACCTCCGGGTGAGGGAGATATGGGAAGCAGAGGAATTCAAAGACTGCAACCTCAGTGGCTCAGAAACATTTTATGCATATACTGGAGCTGGATTCGAGCATAGTATAGAAGGCCCAGTGGTACTAGAACAGGCCCATAGGAGCCTGGGCCTCATTAGAGACAGAGAAAAAACATCTGGAGCCGGGACCTGAGGGGTAAATAGGGAGAGAAAAAGAGAACTGCCTATTATTGCCCATAAGGGCTGGACACTGGGCTTCTAGGGCCCACTGATGGGTGGTGGGGAAGGGAATTATTGATATTGGGGCTGGATGGATGAAGAAGATTGGGAAAACTTGAGACCTAACAATAGACAAGATCATCTTCTTGCGAGAATTTAATATCTAAACCTAAGCATCGTGCAAGCGCAAACAACTTGTAACCGTGCCTTATCTTTGTACGCTTCATCTCTTTGGAACTCTGTCAGGAGAATTAAGATCCATATCTAATATCAAAGATTTCAGGAAAGCACTGAAGACTCAGCTCTTCAGGGAGCATTTTGGACCTGATATGTTAACCTAGTCTGCATTTGATTATATCCCCTTATTTTATTTTTTTGTAACACTCCAAGTTATCATTCCCTGTTAAATGTATCCATTTGTGTTTGACGCAAACCGCATCAAATAAAAGAAATATGGTATAGAAGACCTCTTAAATAAATAAACTCTTGCAGTATGAGCAGAGAACTCTTCTGCCTCCACCGTTTCTGGTGCGCTATCTGCCCGTTGTTCCAGCAACTCTGCTTCCAGAGATCTGGATTCAGCAAAACACTGGCAATAGCAGCCAGCAGCCGAGACTGGTCCCTTGCATGACCCACATGCCACACACTATGGCTTGGATGGCATGGTAACTTCCCAACTGGCAGCCAATGCCCCAAATGCTTGCTGGTAGCCCTGCACTGCTCCTTAGAAATTCGAGTGGTGTTTGTCAATCTTTTAAAAAACAACTTTTTTTATTGGAAGCACCCCACTCAATCCAGGAAGCCCCCTAAGATAATTAAATCAAGAAAATGCAAAATCATGCATCCCCAGCATCCAATGCATTTAAACAGCTGGCCAGATTCAAAAACAACAAATAGCGTCTGATTTAAAATGGCCGAGGTTCCCACACTCGGCAGGAAATGTCTGTGGAGAATATGAGGGTCGGGCAAGACCTCCATCTCTCATGGCCTGCCTGAACCCGCCCCATGCAGCACTCTTTCAGCTCAAATTCCCCCAATTACCTTGCAGATTTGTACTGCTCAGATGCTCAGCCTGCCCTTTGTGGCTGCAACATCAGTCGACCCAAGTGACAGACTGCCTTCCCGGCAACGGTTCCTCATCCATTGTGAGCTCTGGAGCTGCCATCCAAAATGTGGAGGGAGGAGTGGCTCAGTGGTTGGGACAGGTTACCTCAGGCCAGAAGGCCAGGGGTTCAATTCCTGCATGGGGACAAGCAGCCTCAGGCCAGAGGGACTGGGGTCTCTAGTCCCATGGCCACTCCTTGTGGCCTTGGGCAAGCCACTTAACCCTCCATTGCCTCAGGTACACTTAGATTGTGAGCCCTTCAGGGACAAGGGAATAAAAAGTACCTGTTAGTATATATGTAAACCGTACTGTATAAAAAAGAAAATAAATAAATAAAATAAATGTGAAGCTGCAGGGAAGCCCTTCTCACTGGCCAGTCCGCTTCTGGTACTGCCAGTTTTTACCTGTCTGCAATCCAGTTTGTTTCCCGCCGAAAAAGGCCTGCGGCCCTGCAAAACTGCTGCCGAATTGCCAATCACTCTCCGTTCCCCTATACCGCCGATTTTAACACTCCCCGTTACCTTTCGTTGTCTCGCAGAATGAAAAATCAGCTGGGACTGCTCCTAAGGGCTGTCGGCACTGGCAGGCAAATACTTCTGCACTCACCGCACCCCAAAACCAGCCGGTTCCTGTCCCTTGCAGTTGGGACGGTAACCTGCTGCCGATCCTCTCCCCGACGTCCACCAGAACCCACTGTCTGGCTCCTGACTGTCCCCCGGCTGAAATAAAGGTCGGGTAATGGAGCAGAGGATCTCCGGGCAAAAGCAAGCCGCTGCTCTCCCAGTCTACAGGCAGAGAAAGACAAAGGCTTCCGCTGTGATATACTCCCTTATCTTTTGGGCTTTTTGCCTTTTTTTTAGTTTAAAGAACCTCCTCTAACTTTACTTAATCGTTCCTCTAGTGAGCCCTGGTATCCCTGGGCTCACCACCTCTCTAGCTGCTTTGGAGACTGAAAACTGGTGTGAGGAGGCGGTGCCAGCCCTTATATACTGGTGACATCACAGCACTGAAGTTTCTCAGTCTCCAAAGCTGCTGGATGAGGTTGACAACCCCAGAGATTCCGGGACTAGACTGGAGGGACGATCAGGAACTACGCTTTCTCCGGGAACAAGCAGGAAGTCAGTCCTCACATATGGGACTCCCCAGCTGCAGGCTACCAAAAGCCCATAGCAGAAAAATAGGACTCCCCTGAGGGGAGCCGCAAGCAGCAGCAATTTGGTTCGTGTTCACAGACCACAGTAGGACTCCTGTGTACGATGCACCAGAACTCTGGTAGCCTGAACACAGAAGGGTCAGAGGGTAGGAGTTTCCTAGACCCCGAAAAGGTTACGGAGCACAGCCTGGCTGAAAGCACTATTCCATTGGGACTCTCTTTCCAGGCAGTAAAGTGCTGTGAATGTATATACTGAAGACTAGGTGGCAGCCCAGCAGATGTCCACCATCGGGATGAAGTGCAAGTTTGCCACCGAAGCCGCCATGGCCCTGACATGGTGCGCTGTGGCACGGCTCTCCAGGGGGATCTCCGCCTGCTGATAAGCAAGGATGATATAGTCCGCCACCCAGGTGGACAGCATACGCTTAATAACCGCCTCCCCCAGCCTACTGGGGTCGTAGAGATAAACAGCTGAGAATCTTTGTGGTGACTCTGAGTGCGTTGGCTATAGAAAGACAAGGTCCTCTTCCAGTCCAAGGTGTGAAGGACCATCTCTGCCCGACTGGAATGGGGTCTTGGAAAAAAGGTAGGGAGCACCACTTCCTGGTTGAGATGGAAGTGTGACACTACTTTCAGCAGGAATTTGGGGTGCGTGCGAAGTGCCACTCTGTTCTTGTAGAACCTGGTATAAGGCACCTCCACCACAAGGGCTTGGAGCTCGCTGACTCTCCAAGCGGAAGTGAGCGCAACCAGGAAAACCACCTTCCACGAGAGGTAGCGAAGGTGGCAGGTAGCCAAAGGCTCAAAGGGCTGTTGAGTGAGCTGCCCCAACACCACGTTGAGGTCCCATTCGGTTGCCGGAGGGCAAACCGGAGGTTTTGATAGGAGAAGACCCCTAAGGAAACAGTTCACCAATGGTTGGGCCGAGAGGGGCTTACCATTCACTGGATGGTGGTGTGCCACTAGGGCACTAAGGTGCACCCAAACGGAGTTAGACTTATTTATTTATTTATTTGGCTTTATATACCACGCTATTTTAAATCAGCACGGTTTACAGCATAATAACTCAATACATAGAACAGGTTTACACAGAACAAGTGAACAGAGCTTAACAGTTAGGACAATAACAGTAGTCTTCCATAGCAAAGTGATCACAGACTATAATAACTATAACAACAGCAACAATTTACAATCAGAAGGAGGATTATGAAGTCTATAAGGTAACTGGCAAGGTAAGGAGGTGAGGCAATAGTGGGCTGTGTTACATGGTCAAAGTATAGCTGGAAGAAGTGTGTCTTTATTGCCTTTTGAAAGGTGGACAGGTCAGTGATAAGATGGATAGGAGCATGGAGGGAGTTCCAGAGCAGAGGGGCAAAAAGGGTGAAGGATCTATGCCTGGTAAATTGGGAGCTTTTATTAGCTAGAGTGGGAATGGCAAGAGTATTTGCCATGTTTGTTCTGACTCTGCTTGAGCCCAGACTGAGACAGGTGGAGAAGGTACTGTAACACCAGAGGCACCGGGCAAAAGAAAGGATCAGCCCCTTGTTGTACATACCAAGCAGAGAACCTGCGCCATTTGAGGGCATATGTTTTCCTGGTGGAGGCCTTGCGAGAGGCCAGCAGAATGTTCCCCATATCCACCGGGAGGATGAGAGGGGCCAGTTATCCTCTCGGCAGCCATGCTGTCAGCGAGAGGAACCCGAAGTTGAGGTGCAGGAGAGAGCCCCCCTCCTGGGATAGAAGACCTGGGTCAGTTCCCAGGGGGATGGGGACCTCCACCACCAGCCTCAGGAGCAGCAGAAACCGTGGCTGTCTGGGCCACCGAGGAGCTATTAGGATGAGCGAGCCCTGTCGCAGAGCACCCTTAATAGGGTCTTGGTGATCAGCGGCGTCGGAGGGAAGGCATATATGTGGCCCTCCAACCATGAGACCAGGAACGTGTCCGCTGCCACCCTGGAGGGGTGGGCATGCCGGGAGCAAAAGTGAAAACGTTTTGGTCTAGATATTAGAGCGATCTCACATGAGTACTTTACTATAATCCTACGCTCATCCAATACATTCTTAGTCACAGATTGAATTTCTACAAAAGGAAATATTTGCTTTTTTACGGGTCTCAGACTTTACAATGGCACATATTTCTGGGTATTTAAATGTTCCCAGTGTTGTGCCTGTTAGCATCAACGACCCAATTTTGCAAATTCCACCCCTAGTTTTCTCGTGTATCAACAAACTAAAACTTATAGTGCTTTGTTATACCAACTTAACTCATGTTGATGAAACTTTTTATGAAGTTGTTTATTCAATCCGCTTTAGCTTAAAGGTCCCAACGCTGTTATTAAAGCGCCCCCGCGTTTCACTATTATGGTTCTTCAGGGGACCGTAGATCAAATTGTAATATACAAAGCAACATGCATTACTAAAATCCCTCCTGTATTTAAAACTTAATACTATCTACCTCATTTCTAAAAACAAACTACTAACGTGGAAAATCGAGCATATTACCTAACAGATAGATGCTGCCCGCGTACCTCTAGTTAACCGGTGCTCGCTTCAGAGCCAGTGTTCTAACGGTCTCAAAACGCCGCGCATGCAGATTGGGAGGAATACGCTCTTATTTAAAGATCTCCCTAAAGCTCCTCCTACCTACTCGGAAAATACAAAACTCCTATATTATTAACCCGGTTAATCACTCATGGTACTAACCTATAAGCACACTCCCCAATCAACTGCTACATTGAGGTCCGTTGGTTGAACTGTCCCCAACCGATAGATCCATCTCTGTTCTCGCAATAATAGGGTCTGTTCTCGTGTCTTACCTTGTGTCCCCATCAGTACCAGTTCAATGCACCAGCTTTTAAGCTCTTGAAATTTATGTCCCTGAGCTTCACAATGGGATACCATAGGCGCTTCCAATCTTTTACAGCGCAACCTACTCTCATGTTCTTTCATACGGACCCTAAACGTCCGCATTGTCTTACCTATATACAATAAGCCGCAGGGGCATTGAACTGCATATACAACATACTTTGACTCGCAAGTGGTACTACTCATTAGTCGGTAAATAACCCCCTTATATGTGAATTGGTCTATTTCACATGAAATTTGGCAAATGCTACATTGGCCACAAATTCTATGTCCCCCTCTCACTTCTTTATTTACTAACAACTGTCGCGGTCGCAACACTGCCGGACTTAAATGCTCTTTCAAATTTTTACTACGCTGCCAAACGCACCGAATACTACGGCGCTGCATACTCGGCAATGTCTGTAATACCCCGCTATGCTTTTTTATACTCTTTTGAATGGCCATGCTAATGGGGGAATATTTAGTGACAAAATGCACAAATTCCGTATCGTTCTCGTTCCGCAATGAACGAGGACTTAATAGCCAAGTGCGGTCATAATATAGGGCTCGCTTATAGGCTCTATGAACCAAATGTTGTGGGTAACCCCTCTGGACAAAATCCTGCCTTAATCGATTAGATTGTTTTTTAAATTCTTCTATGTTAGAACAATTACGTCTATACCTTAAGAATTGGGAGAACGGAAGCCCCTCTTTTAGCCACGGGGGATGTGCACTATCGTATTGCAAAAAGGTGTTCCTATCAGTGGGCTTGTTATATACTGTAGTCTCCCATTGGTCACGGCCCTTTACTATGTGGACATCTAAATAAGCTATGGTATTACTATTCTGCTCATAGGTGAATTGTATATGTGTATCACAGTTATTTAACCAACTAGTAAACTCTTGCAGATGCTGTTCTGTTCCTCGCCATAACAAGAAGACATCATCGATATATCGATGCCAAGCTATAATATGTTCTCATTGTGGAGCTTTAGGCATCCACTGCTTCTCGAAGTCCCCCATATATAAATTCGCCACTGAGGGGGCACATGTGGCCCCCATGGCTACTTCTGCCACCTGATGGTATAATACCCCCTCAAAAACGAAATAATTTTTATATAGAGCTAATTGTGCTATCTGGAGTAGAAATTCTATTTGCATTTCTGACAAATCTCCTCTAGCTGTCAATGTTGTATGAACTATTTCAACCGCTTTCTGCTGTGGGATGCTAGTGTACAAAGATTGCACATCTAGTGTGACAAGGAGTATACTTTCTTCCTGTACCCAACAAGCCAACCCCTCTAAAATGCTCAAAAAATGAGCCGTATCTCGAAGATAAGAGGGGATATTTACTAATAAAGGCCTCAAAAATGAGTCTAAATAAGTTGAAAGGGGCTCCAATAATGTGCCTTGGGTGGACACTATAGGCCGTCCCGGGGGTCTTGATAAACCTTTGTGGATTTTGGGGACAATATAGAATTTGGCTATGGTGGGAGATACTGCATTGAGATAACGAAACTCTTTTTTAGAAATTAATTTGTTCTCAAATGCTTTATTAGTCAAAGATTTAATCTGCTTTTGTATAGTAGGGCCAGGATCATCCTGTAGCTGCACATATGTCCTAGAATCTTGTAACTGAGCACGTGCCTCTTCCACATAGTAATCACGATCAAGGACCACTACAGCTCCTCCTTTGTCCGCACGGCGCATTACCAAATCGCTCCTATTCCGGAGCTCTTTCAACGCTTGCCGTTCTGGATACGTTAACCGATGATTGAAAGGGACTGGTTTCTTCTTTAATGTGTTTTCTATATCCTTTAGGATCAAGTCCCGAAAAATCCCTATTGCTGGGGGAAGAGGAGTTGGTGGTGTCCAACTTGACTTAAAAGGTAAAGGAATGTGATTAGCCGCTACTGCAGAGGTTTCCTTCATTCCATTGAAAGGTTCTGTAAAAAAAATAGTCCTTTCGGTGTTACTTCCGTACTAGCGCCTCAAGGTCTATACGGAATTGAAATTCATCAAACCCTATGCTGGGAACAAAAGACAGTCCTCTTTCAAGTAAACATTCTGACTCTGGGGATAATTGTTGTCTTGATATGTTCACCACCAAGTCATTCAATCCTTTTTCCTCTGTGGATGCTGCCGTGGCCGATCGGTCGATTCTCCATTGCCGTTCGTTTTCTTTTTCTTGGTCGTGCCAGATGGTCGCTCTTGTAAAAAATTCTTCCCTGAAGATTTACTAGAATCTGAGCTCTCATCTCCATCTGTGGAGATCTCCAAAGCTCACATGACGTGTGCCTTTTTTAGGTTTCCGATTTTTATTCATCCACGGATATACGCATCCTGTGGAATAGTCAGCTCCATCAAGTTTCAATTTCTTTTGTTTTTTGACCATCACCTCTTATCGAACTTGATCAACTTGTTTTTGTATTTCATTTTGACGCCATTGGAAATTCTCCTCAGAGAATTTAGACTTAACTAGACTCAATTTAAGGTTAATGTCTTCCGTTAATAATTCAATTTGTTCTTTAGAAGAATCTACTATGTGGACCATCAGGTCCAAGGAACATTTATTTAATATTTTGTTCCATATATCCACAAACTGGGATCCCATCGACGTTGTGTGGGGTTCCTTGTAAATTCTTAGCCCCTGATACACGAGAAAACTAGGGGTGGAATTTGCAAAATTGGGTCGTTGATGCTAACAGGCACAACACTGGGAACATTTAAATACCCAGAAATATGTGCCATTGTAAAGTCTGAGACCCGTAAAAAAGCAAATATCTCCTTTTGTAGAAATTCAACCTGGGAGCAAAAGTGAGACAACTGAAAGTTGTCCGGACTGGCGAACAGGTCCATCATGGGTTCCCCCCAGAGACAGAAAAGCCAACTGGCTACCCTGGGGTCAAACTGCCACTTGTGCCACTGGAGAACTCTGCTAAGCCTGTTGGCCAGCAGGTTGTCCTGTCCTGGCAGGTACGCTGCCCACAGGAGAAGGACCAGTGCCTCCTGACAAAGGGTATGAGACCCCGTGTCCCCCTGTTTGTTCACACAGAACATCGTCACCTGGTTGTCCGTCTGGACCAGCACCGGCTGGTGATGTAGGTGGTGAAAGAAGACCCTCAGGGCAAGGTGTATGGCCCAGAGCTCCAGGAGGTTGATCTGCTTGGTGTCTCGACTGGTGACCAGTTGCCCCGAGTGTGGAGATCTCCGCAGTGGGCTCTCCAGACGAGCAGGGAGGCGTCCATGGTGAGGACCCTCGAGTGACTTGGGGCCTGCAAAGGCATGCCTGCTTCGAGATGCAGGGGCGACTGCCACCAGTCCAGGGAGTCTGCCAGCTGGCAGGTCACCAAGACTCGGTCCCAGAGATGACCCATGGCCTGAGACTACTGGTCCCAGAGACACCACAGCACCGTCCTCATGTGGAGGCAAGCATCTGGGGTGACGTAGACTGTGGAGGCCATGTGCCTGAGGAGACGCAGAAGATGTTGGGCGGGCACTGAGGGATGGTGCCGTATATCCCGAGCAAGGGACCAGAGCCAATCGGCATGGTCCCTGGAAAGGAAAGCCTTTGACTGGAGCATGTTGAGCTTTGCTCCGATGAACTCCAGGCACTGTGTGGGGAGGCGGTGGGACTTGGGGTAGTTTTCGATAAAGCCCAAGTGTTGCAGAACCTGGATGGTGTGAGCAGTGGCCTGCTGCACCTCCGAGGCTGTGTCTCCCTTTATGAGCCAGTCGTCCAGGTAGGGAAAGACGAAGATCCCCTGGAGCCGGAGGAAGGCAGCCACGACTGCCAGGCATTTTGTGAAGACTCTTGGGGCAGAGGCTAGGCTGAAAGGGAGCACCCTGTATTGAAAATGCCTGCCCCCCACTACAAACCGCAAGTATTGCCTGTGGTTGGGGTGGATAAGGATGTGGATATAAGCATCCTTGAGGTCTAAGGAGCATAGCCAGTCTCCCTGCTGGAGGTATGGCAGCAATGTTCCAAGGGAAAGCATCCTGAATTTCTCCCTCACCAGGAATTTGTTGAGGTTGCACAGGTCGAGGATGGACCTTAGGCTCCTTGTCCTCTTTGGCACGAGAAGTATCTGGAGTAGAACCCCTTGCCCTTGAGGTGGTGGGGCACCGATTCCACTGCTTTGTCCTTGAAAAGACCTGCCAATTCCTTCAGAAGAAGGTCCCGGTGGAGGGGAGACCTGAGGGGCTCTCCCAGGAAATAAGGGGGAGGTGTCTGAGTCAAGTGGAGGAGGTAAACCTCCCTGACTACCCTTAATGCCCAGGAATTGGTGGTGATGGTCACCCACCTCTGGGCATAGAGGGCCAGTTGTCCCCCTGTGGGCTACTGATCTCCTTAGGATAGAAAGACTATGCTCAAGGCGTCAAAAGCTCCCCTATGGCTGGGCTGGGGCCAGTGCCTAGATTTCTGGAGCTTTCTGTTTATGCGGGCCATGCACATGTCCTTTGGCTGCTGACCCTGTTGGGGAGCCGGGGAGGCCTGATAGGGTGGGTAGTTTCGGTAAGCAGCTCCCTTCCTTGGGTAAAAGGGCTTTTTACCCGAGCCCTTCCATCAGGAAGAGGCAGTGGTCTTCTTGGAGAGCCTGGTCCTCATCATGAACTCAGTCTTCAGCTTGGCAGCCTTGTCGGTCATGGGTTTGCCAAAGAGGTTCTCGCCTTGGCATGGGACATCAAGCAGTTTCTCCTGAACCCACTGCTTGAAATCAGACAACTGAAGCCAAGCTTGGTGGCATGCACCGATGCCCACCGCGGCTACTCGAACCGCCGATTCGAACCCGTCATAGGCCGCTCAAGACATAAATTTGGAGCACTCGTGGATGGCCTTGACCAGGCTCTTGAAGTGCTGCAAGGGTTCCTTGGAGAAGCCAGCCAAGAACCCGGCGAGTTCCTTCGCCAGGTCTCTCAGGTACATGCCCATGTACAGCTGGTAGGCCTGGATGCAGCACAGGAGCATCGAGCCTTGGTAGCACTTTCTGTCAAGGGCATCCAAGGTGAAAGCCTCCCTGCCGGGGAACACCAAGGAGAGTGTCTTCTGACTTTTCAGCCGACGCATGGCAGACTCCACCACCATGGAGTTATGCGGCAGTTGTGACTTCTGGAAGCCTGGGCTCCAGTGGACCCGATACATCGAGTTGAGCTGTCTGCTCACCACCAGTACTGAGGCCGGCGACTCCCACATGCAGAGCATGAGCCATTCCAGAATGGGAGGAATGGGTACCATTAGCAATTCCCACGGATGGGCCTCGTATTGGAGGATCTCTAACTCATCCGCCCGAGGGTCCTCCTCCAACTCGGTCAGGAATGCTAGGGCCTTGGATATGTCCTTGACACAGTCCAAGAAACCCATGTCCTCCGGCGTAGACCACCACCGAGGTTCCAACATGAGGGAATCGGAAGGGATGTCGCAGTGGCGATGGGGTATCTGGGGACTTCTCGTCCTCCGTCTCCCATTTGGAGTAGTCTGTGGAGGACTCGCCCAAGGGCTGCTCCATGGGCCTCAAGGGGCCTGGTGCTCAGCAGCCCGCACCCAGTAGGCTTACCTGAGAGGACCACAGTCCTGATGAGCAGGACTCGGAGCGTGACCTCGGCCGAGGATCGACTAGAGGCCGAAGACCTCAAGGATCAGCTCGGCCTCCGGGGATGTCTCGACGGCCCGGTGGTCGGGGCAGATGAACCGGTGGAACCAGACAACAGCGCCCACTGCTGGTCCATGAAGGCAGACAAACTGCGCTCCAGGGCCGCCATTCTGGACTCCAGTCCAGAAGGCTCCGCAGCCTTTGGCGCAGGCACCAAGGGACTCAGGCCCGATGCTGGTTCCCCTGAAGGGGAATCCTCGATGAAGATGGTATCTGTGGACCGAGACCGGTCGGTGGCCAGATCCTTCCAGGGGACCTTTGCAGGTTGCTCCTTCTCTGACACCTTGGACGATTGCCTCGGACTACGGAACTGAGCCCGGGGAGCTCCCAGCCAGTCGGAACCATCCAAGGAAGCTGCCTTCGAGGGTTTCTTCTTCTTTCTGTGTTCCCTCGAGGGAGACCCCCTTTCTGAGGACCCGCCATGAGGCTCAGGCTCGGAAAGCTCCGCCCGAGGTGTCGGGGCCTCAGACGAGGCCCTAGCTTTGGGAGGTGCCAGGGATTCGGGGAAGAACTTGTCGTGCTGCTGCTGGCGGCTCTTGAGGACCTTGTTGGACATCCTCTTGCAGAGAACGCAGGCCACCAGGTCATGATCTGGCTCGAGGCAATGAAGGCAGCAGTCGTGTGTGTCGGTCAAGGACATAATTTTAGAGCACTGATCACACTTCTTAAACCCACTGGTAGCCATGGGGTTAAAAAGCACCCCTGCGAGGTCAAAGACCCTCTGGGCTGCCAGCAAGAGAAAAAATTGTATAGAAAAACCTTTAAGGTCTGGACAATTACAAACAGCACAAAAAGCCAAACCTTAAAACCAGCGACCTACAAATAGAGTATATTATTTTTTTGTCGGAGCTAACCGTAGGAAGGTCGAAAGGGGAAACGACCTACACCAAGCGGGCAGCTACTTTTTCTCATATGGTTCTTCACCAAAAAATATATTTATAGCACAAAATTACTTATCTCAGTCCACAGGCACTATATGAGGAGATCCTACTGCACGACGCGCACGTTTCGGGCACCTTTGCCCTGCTTCAAGTGCAATATCCAAGAATTTTCATCTTTTAGCAGCCATCTGTAAAAATCGCTGTCAAAGCAGCTGAGGTCTCCTCATATAGTGCCTGTGGACTGAGATAAGTAATTTTGTGCTATAAATATATTTTTTGGTGAAGAACCATATGAGAAAAAGTAGCTGCCCGCTTGGTGTAGGTCGTTTCCCCTTTCGACCTTCCTACGGTTAGCTCCGACAAAAAAATAATATACTCTATTTGTAGGTCGCTGGATTTAAGGTTTGGCAGCAAGAGAAAAAAGGCACGAAGGCGCCAGAAAAGAAAAAAAGAATGAAAACTACAAAAATTTGGAACCAAACCTGATGCCGAGGCACCGAGGTCAGTAGCGGGAAGAGTACTGGTGCAATACCAGAGGTGAGCTGGAAACTTGAGGAACAAAAAAAATCAACTTTTTCTGGGGACAAGCCAGATGACATCTGAAGGCCTCTGTGGAAAAAAGGAGACTGAACAAGATGGCACCCTTGGGCGGGAAGGGGACCACGCATGCGTGGTGGCTTCTCCCAAAGGCTTTCTTTGAAAGCTGGGGGGATGCTTCTATGATGGCTCCGTCGGTGCTGACGTCACCCATATGTGAGGACCAACTTCCTGCTTGTTCCCGGAGTAACAGACAGACAATACCTGGACCATTTTTTTTCAGGGAACTAGGATGGGGGGGGGGGTAGCACTTCTGATTAAACAGGGGTATAAGTACAAGACTACTTTCAGGATCAAGAAGAGTGAGTAGTACGGGTGCAGGGTAAGACTGGAGGCGATGAGGTGACTGTAGTCTCAGTGTATGGGCCAAATGAAGTTCAGGTGGAATTTTGGAGGGGGGTTAGGAAATTGTTGTGGGAATAGGTTAAGGGGACGTTGTTGATGGGCGGGAGGGGGGATTTTAATGTGGTAATAAGCAGGCTAGGGCTCAGGAAGCAGGAAGAAAAAAACAGAAGAGTCTACGCCAGATGGTGCGCTGCTTTCATTTAGTAGACACTTGGTGGGAATTAAACCTGGAATGTCGGGAATATATATTCAATTCAAATCCTCTTAACAGCTTTAGTAGAATAGATATGCTACTTGTTGATAAGGCCTGGATGATGGAGGTAAAGACTGCAGGAATCAAACCTATTACTTGGTCAGATTATGGCCCGGTATGGGTGGAGCTGGACCAAAAACGAACAGGGGGAACTAAATTTTGGAGACTAAATGAGAGTTTATTAAAAAGGAAAGAGGTAATAGCAGATATCTGGTCAGCCATTAGCGAATACTTAACATTGAATGACACAGGTGAGGTGAAAGATGTGATGCTATGGGAAGGACTTAAAGCGGTCACAAGGGAGAGATTCATTATGTGGGCTGCTAAAATAAAAAAGAATTGGATGCAGTGTGAAGATGAGTTAACAAAGGCCATCAAAACAACTTTGCTAGAGTTTCAGAAGATGGGGGCTAAGCGGGTGTGGAAACAACTGGGCCAACTAAGATGGAATTACAAAGCCTATGGGCAGAAAGGATTGCATTTGCGATGCAGCATATCCAAAAAGTATTTTATGAGTTTGGGGATAGAGCAGGTAGATTACTAGCCAGGAAGCTGAAGAAACGGATGGCCCAAGCCATGATATATCAGATCCAGAGGGGAGATGGAGTCATGTATAGAGATGACAAAAGTATTAGAGTGCAATCTGCAGAGTTCAATCAAGAGCTCTATAAACAGCAAGGGGAGATTAGAAGTGAACAGATAAAACAATATTTGGAGGGGTTGGAGTTTCCTACTCTGCTGGAGGAGGAGGCACAAAAAAAGCTTAGAAGGAGATATTAAGGGAGAAGAAATAGGGCGGGCAATTCAAGGGATGGTGGCAAGGAAAGCTCCAGGTTTAGATGGGCTCCCAGGGAGTTTCTATAAGACCTACATGGAGGAGATAGTGGGCCTCCTAGGTAGGGTGTCCGATGAGGTGTTGGTGGAGGGAGGGGCAATGACGGGAGAATGCTTACAGCAGAGATAAAAGTTCTCCCTATACCATGGAAAGATCCAATAAAATGTGACTCCTACAGGCTTATATCTCTCATAAATGTCAATGTTAAGATCTAGCCATGCAACTGGCCCCATGGATGCGGGGATTGGTGCAGCAGGACCAAACAAGAGTTTATTCCAGGGTGTCAAGCAACAGACAATATTAAGAGGGCGGTAGAGGTGGTGACACAGGATAAGGAAGAGACCATGCTATTATCTATTGATGCCAAAAAAGCCCTTGATGGGGTGCATTGGGAGTTCCTGTTTGCAGTAATGGAGGAGATGGGCTTTGGACCTAAATTTGGGGCATGGGTGAGAGGGCTCTATGCATGCCCGAGAGCCTGGGTGAAAGTGATGGTTGTTACTCTGTTGGGTATGAGCTAGGATGAGGGACAAGATAGGTGTGCCTAATGTCACCGCTGCTGTTTGTGTTGGCAGTGGAGCCATTAGCACAGACAATTAGGCGAAATTGCAAGATAAGAAGGATGAAGAAAGATGAGGTGGAACACACTATATCACTTTTTGCGGATGACATTTTGCTTTACTTGCAGAAACGTCAATCTCTACCGTTAGTGGTGGCTGAATTGCAATGATATATGTGTGTCATGATTTAAAGTGAATATCGAAAAGACTGACGCATTAAATATCATGGTCTCCTCTGAGGTAGAAGCCCTCTTAAGAGTACAATTCCCTATCAGATGGGTTACAAGATCATTGACATATTTGGCGGTGCAGATACCTGTTACCTATGATAAGATACTCCAGGTCAACTACCTACCGCTGTTTATGGCTATAAGCAAGGCGCTGGAAGGGTGGATATGCTTAGAGATATCTTGGCTGGGCAGAATTGTGGCCATCAAGATAAATATAATAGTCTGGGTAATAATTTATTTCACACATTGGCTGTACTGGAAACTGCACTGAGAGCCCTGCAGAGGAAAGTTTTCAGGTATATTTGGTGACATAAACCGCCAAGAGTGGCACGAGAGGTGATATACAAACTGCGAGGACAAGGAGGGATGGGGGTGCCAGACATACGGGCCTATTATAGAGCAGCACAGATCAAGCATTTAATGGATTGGAGGTTGATTGGGGGACAAAAGCAATATGTAGATCTCAAAAGATAATCTATTAGAGGGGGCAAGATAGATGTTTGGCTCCGACTAAGTTTGGGGGAAAGAAAGAGTATGGGTAGGGGTACCCCCAGTATGCGCCAAGTAGTAGGGGTCTGGGATCAAGTAATGAAGAGGGACAATAATAGGGCTAGGAATAGCTTTTCTATGACTCCAATAAGCGGAAGGCAGGACTTTCTATTAGGGTGGGGAAGGGGTATACGCGAGTTGGCGTGCAAGGGAGCTATCATGCTTCTATCAATTTGTAGAGGAGGGAGAGTTGGTACCTTTTGAGAAGCTAAGAGAACAGTATGAATTGAGGGAGGGAACGGGTGTGCCATTTTCTAAGAGGGCAGGTGGGGAAGCAGGCATGCGAAGGGAGCTTACAGACATGGAATTGATCTGGTAGAGGAAATATTCATCTATTCTAGGGGGATGATTTTAGCCCTCTATAAGGGGACGTGGTGGAAGGGCACTCAAACATTTGCCCATATGAAAGAATGGGAGAAAGACATAGGGAGGGATATAATATCACAAGACTGGAAACATATATTTGTGGAGGAGTAGCCTAATGGTTAGAGCTTTGGCTTGGGAACCAAGAGACTAGGGTTCAATTCCCACTAGCACTCCTTGTAGCCTTGGGCAAGTCACTTAACCCTCCATTGCCACAGAAAAATCCAGGTTATCAATGTCCTTGATTAATGTACATCCCCAAGTTTAAGTTACAATGTAAACTGCTTTGACTGATATAAAAAAACCTGTTAAGTAAATAAATTTGATCAAATTAGACTGGCACTCTGGTCCAGTACTATTAGGGAAAATTGCTATAAAATTATCTTGAGATGGCACTATACACCCATGAGGTTACATCATATGTTTCCTACAGTTTCTTGGAATTGTAGAGAAAAAGGGACCTTTTGGCATGTCTGGTGGACGTGTCCAAAGATACAGGAGTTTTGGAGGAGGGTACAGGAATGGAATCGAACGGAACAAGGAGAAACAGAATGGTTTAAAATAAGCAAAGGTGTAAGACAAGGCTGCATACTTTCCCCCTACCTGTTTAATTTATATGCAGAACAAATCATCAGAGAAGCAGGATTGTATGAAGACAAGAGAGGTGTGAAGATTGGTGGAAGACTCATCAACAACCTTCGCTATGCTGATGATACCACATTACTGGCGGAAAGTGAAGATGATCTGAAACATTTGCTTCTCACAATCAAAGAACATAGTCTCAAAATGGGCCTGAACCTTAATGTAAAGAAGACAAAGATCATGACAACTGGCATAATCAACAGGTTCATCGTCGAAGGAGAAGAAATTGAAATCGTGAATAACTTTAACCTACTTGGATCAACTATCAATAAAGAAGCAACAAGCAGTCAAGAAATCAGACGACGCATTGCTCTTGGCAGAATGGCTATGAAAGACCTAGATAAGATTCTCAAGAGCAGAGATGTCTCTCTCCATACAAAGATTCGACTTGTTCAAGCCATGGTATTTTCAATAACATCATATGGATGTGAAAGCTGGACAGTGAAAAAGATAGACAGGAAGAAAATTGATGCCTTTGAATTATGGTGCTGGCGGCGAATACTGTGTATACCATGGATGCCCGAAGAACAAACCAGTCTGTACTAGAGGAGATCAAACCTAAGCTTTCTTTAGAAGCTCAGATGACAAGACTTCGACTTTCATACTTTGGACACATCATGCGGAGAGAGAGATCATTAGAGAAAGACATCATGCTTGGCAAGATAGAAGGTCAACGCAAAAGAGGAAGGCCAGCAATGAGATGGATCGATACAATAACAGCAGCTACGGGTACCAGTCTGTCAACAATAAGCCGCCTGACTGAAGACCGAACACAATTTAGGATAGCTATCCAGAGGGTCGCCATGAGTCGACTCCGACTCGACGGCACTTAACAACAACAACAGGAATGGATAAAGGAGCTGATAAGACACTTTTGGGGAGCTGGACCTGGGCATTTGTCTGTTATCATGGTGGGGGACGGGGCAGAAGGGGGACCGGAGAAGGATGATAATAGCATGCTTGAGTACAGTACGATATGAGACTGCAGCTTCCTGGAGACAAATAAGATGTCCCTAGCCTTGAGAAATGTGTGGAAAGAGTACGGTTTATAATGCTTATGGAGAAATTAACGGCGCACCATAGACAAAAAATGGCCCGCTTCGAAGAAGATTGGGGAAGTTTGCACCTGGCCTTGGCAGGGGAGGAGGGGGCAAGAATGGGGGAAGAAAGGAAGGGGGGAGAATAGAGTGATGTGGATGATAAGGAGGGGGAGGGATTGCTGTGATAAATACCAAGGGGGAGGGGGATAACAAGACAATAAAAGGTTGTCTAGTTTGTTAAAGTGGTTAAGGAGGTAAAATACACATCCCAAGACATGTATGATGTTGATATGTACTTAATAGTGATTTCTTGTTTGCTTCTGAAAAGATAGCTTATATTCAGAAATACTTAGGTTAAAGTATGAGTAATGAAGAAGGATGAGAGGAGAGGGGTGGAGAGGAAGGATCCAGAAAATAAGAGATGACTAGGTGGTATTGTGAATATAATTTGCTTTGTTACTTTATAATGTACATATAGATGGTTTGAAATAATTTGTAAAAGTTCAAAAGTTTAATAAACAGATAAATATTTAAAAAAAAGAAAGGAAGGCCGTAGCTGATTCCAAAAGAGGGGTATCATCATCCGGCGGAAGAGACTGAATCCACTGGAGCAGGGCTCGAGACTGCCAGCTGCAAAATAGCAGCCACCATGGCAAACTGGCTCTTCAACAACGAATCTACCTTATGGTCCAGAAAATCCTTGAAGGCCGATCTGCCTTACACAGGAATGGTGGTCCATGTGGTAACTGCTGCGACCTGCATTGGAACCACTCAATGCATTCCTTCTCCAGGACAGCATAGATCTTTTTACACACCCTTAACCCCTTAGGCAGGGAATCAGGAGAGTCTCACTCTGACAGGATCATATTCTTAATTACATCTGGGAACAGGAAGGCAGTAGTGGATTTCTGCATCCCTTGAGGGAGCAAGTGCACCTTCGGCTCCTCCTCCATGCTGGAATCATCTGTCAAGTTCAAGGCGGATGACAGTCTGGCAAACAACACTGCCAGCTCCTCCTTCCGGAATAGGTGGATCACTCTGGCCTCTTCACAATCTTCTGAAGGTGAAAGTACTTCTTCATCCATGTCAGAACCCAGTACCAAGCCATCTGAATCCAAGTCATAGTCAAACTCTTGGACAGCACCTAGCTGTTCCCCATCTCCAGGGGACACCCCTCGCTGGGGATGCTTAGCCAAAGGCAATCAGCCTGCCCACACGAGACTGCACCTGGGGGCACCCAGGGCTACAGGGTCTGAATTTCCATGCCAGAAGGACCAGGCCTACTGCAAAAAAGGAAAAGAATTCCAGGGAGGACAATCCAGAGTCTGGAAGCTCTCCTCTCAGACATGATCCCAAAACACCAGGAAGCATAGCCGCCAAAGACACCCTATAGGATGAAGGGAGGATCACACGATTGCCGGACCCTCCAGGAAGCTATCCTTACTCATAGCGCCATCCGTCACCTCCTGCCCTGAGGCAGGTAAGGCTGGACTAACTGCATCCACCAGCTGAGAGAGGGGGAATATGACTTCCAGAGATGACTCAGAAGCTGCCATGCAAGAAAGAGCAGAGTCCACAATCCAGAGATGAGGCACCTCGCTTGCCATAGGTCAAACAACGTTGCTTGGAAGAAGACATAGAGAGTTAAGGCAAGTATCACAACTGTGCATGGTAAGGCTGCGGCAGTCCGAAAAGCACATTAACTACACTTTTCATGCGATGTGCATTACAGGCACTAGGGTAAGAACACACTTGGAGCCACTTGGACAGAACATGCACTAGGACCACACGACCGCCAAGCGCACAATAGATAAAAAATGCTACTAGCATGCAGAAAACGGCAGTAAACCCCCCACAGTGTGCCAACAGTTGCAGGCGATCCACCCCAAATTGCATTCCAGGCAGACAGAATTGGGAGCCCCCAACAAGGAGAATGATGTGGTCAAGCCTTGGTACTCACCTCCTGAGAACCCCAGGCAGAGAATCCGTGCCTGGTTCAGCTCTATTCTCCTGAAACTGTTTCACTGGCTTTGCTAGGGTCTCATCTGCCTTGAACTGTGTTTACGGTGGCTGTCAGGCAGATCCCTCTGAGAGCCTTCTGCAATCTTTGGGAGAGAGAAGGGAGGGACAGAGGAGGAGGGTGGGGCGTTGAGGTTGTGTGAGGCTGCTGCACTCTTCCACATCCTTCATTTCTGGCTGCTCAACAGGCTCTTATCAAATTTCCCTCCTCCTATGGTCACCATAAAGACCACAGTCTAGTGGAGCCTCCCACATTGAGCTCAATTGAGAGAGTCATTCTCTAGGTGGTCATTCACGAGCATTTAAATCAGAGGAAAAAAAATCCATCCACCATCTGCTGGAGACAAAGAAATACTGAAGAGTCCTCTGGTAGCTGAGACAAATAGAGGCATGGAAGTGATGTCATTGAAACTTTGGTTTTTCATTGGTTCTTTGTCTCCACCAATCTGCTGGTAGGGGAATACAACCCATTTGTCTGGACTGGTCTAGCAGGATGATATTGAATAATTTTCATGGACTTTTCCTCCAAGAACTTGTCCAAAGCTCTTTTAAACCCAACTACAGTAACAGCTTTTACTACTCTTTGAGTAACAAATTCCAGAGAAGACACAAATTCCTGCAATATACCAAGTGGAAAATTATGCCAACATATATCACAGGACCTCCACAGTTACTCACATGGGAAAACATTCAACATAAGGGGATCCTACACATGCTCTTCCTCTAATGTGGTATATTATTCAATGAAGAACATGTGAAAATGGATGCTACAATGGAGAGACAGGCCAAATGTTAAAGACGAAGATCATTCACACAGACATAAGATCACACAGAGCAGACTAAGGTGTTACTTCTGTCACCTCAGTGGTTGGACAGCATGTCGCAGAACCAGAATACAGCATCAATGATTTTATGGTGAGAGTGCCTAAAAGGAACAGGGCCGGCCCATCCATTGTGGGAGAATGTTGATCACACAGGGCCCTGTGCTTTAGGAGGCCCGCGTGAACTTCATTCTTGCACAATTGGACGACTTCAGAGGGAGCCGGGGAAGCCCGCTCAAGGCTCCATCTCCCTCTGCACAGCTGCCACCGTGAAGAGTGTTTTCCCTCACGCTGGCAGCTGTTATTGTGAAGCACGCAAGTGCTGGGAAATGCCCTTTAACCTTTCCCTTTCCAAAAATCACTAAGTACCCCCAAAGAAACCTTATCTAATTTTTTTGTCGGATAGTACCGGAAAGGGACATAGACTGTAAACCAGGGGTCTCAAACACGCGGCCCGCGGGCCGCACAACTTTGTGCGGCCCGCGACGGAGGAAAACAAAAAAAACCCCAAACCCTGGCTTCTGCCGTTGCCGCCGTGGCAGCGGCAGAAGCAATTGTCAAATTTAAAAAAAACTGACTTCTGCTGCTCAAGCAGCAAAATCAGCTGTCCTGCGGCCCCTTCCCCTGTGCCCGGAGATCCGAGTCTGCTCTATCAGCGGCGTGCTTTTCAAGCCGCGAAGAGAGTATTCCCCTCTCGCGCGGTTTCAAGCCGCGCGAGAGGGGAATACTCTCCTCGCGGCTTGAAAAGCACGCCGCTGATAGAGCAGACTCGGATCTCCGGGCACAGGGGAAGGGGCCGCAGGACAGCTGATTTTGCTGCTTGAGCAGCAGAAGCCAGGTTTTATTTTAATTTACCGGGGGGGGGGGGTGTAGGACTGGAAATGGGCTATTGGCAGGGGGGGGGGGTTATGACTGGAAATGGGCTATTGGCAGGGGGGGGGTTATGACTGGAAATGGGCTATTGGCAGGTGGGGGGCTATTGGCAGGGGGGGGGTTATTGGAAGGGGGGGGGCTTTGACTGGAAATGGGATATTTGCAGGGGGGGGGATATTGGCAGGGGGGGGGTTATGACTGGAAATGGGCTATTGGCAGGGGGGGGTTATGACTGGAAATGGGCTATTGGCAGGGGGGGGGGGGTTATGACTGGAGATGGGCTATTGGCAGGGGGTTATGACTGGTAATGGGCTATGGTGGGGGCTAGGACTGGAAATGGGCAGGTGGGGTTAGGAAGGACTGGAGGTGGGCTGATGGGGGAGTTAGGACTGGTAATGAGCTATGGAAGGGCTGACTGAAATGGGGTAATGGGGGTTAGGGCTGGAAGTGGGCTATTGGCAGGGGGGTTATGACTGGTAATGGGCTATGGGGGGGGGTAAGACTGAAAATGGGGTGATGGGGGGTAAAACTGGAAGTGCGCTATGGGGAGGTTAGGACTGGTAATGGGCTATGGGGGGTCTAGGACTGGTAATGGGCTGGGGGGGGGGTTGCTAGGACTGGAAATGGGCTGAGTGGGGCTTGAACTGCCACTGGCTGCGGGGGAGGGGGGCTTGGAATGGAAATGGGCTGTGAGGGGAGGGAGCTAGGATTGGAAATGGGCTGATGGGGGGCTAGGATTGGAAATGGGCTGATGGTGAGGCTAGGATAGGACTGGAAATGGACTAATGGGGGGACTAGAAGGGAGCGGATGCTGGGTGGGGCTGGAACTAGAAGGGAGCTGATGTTGGGGGAGGATTAGAATGGGATGGAGCTGGGAAAGTGAAATGGAGAGGGGAAAAATATTTTGTCTGGGAGAGAAGACAAATCTACAATTGGCCAGGTATTGGGAGAGTAAGTGGGGATTGAGGATGGAGGGGTAAAATTTGAGTGGATGAAATAGGAATGAGGAAAGAGAAAAAGGAGAAAGATTAGTATGTTAAAGCAGATGTAGAGAGAGAATGAAAAAAAACTAGGAGAGAAGAAAGGGCAAATGGACAGCAGACGATGGAGAGTTAGCAGAAGACATGAAGAAACCAGAAGAAAGTGGCTGGAACAATTGCAACTGAAAAAAATGCACAAAAGGTAGAAAAATATCTCTTTATTTTGAATTTATTAACTGGAATATGTCAGCTCTGGGAAATGTGCATCATTAAGTTTTGCGCTTTGTTTAGTACAAGAGGAAATTAATTTATATTTTTATTTCTACAGTGTTGTCGTACATTCCAAGTTTGGCTTTTGGGGTTCCCAGTTTAATTATTGTCTTCTTGTTTCTAAATCTTTTAGTCTTTCTTTATCCATACTCATTAAAGAGGCATGTTTACTAAAAGTTAGTGTATGGTAACATTATGCAAATATTTATGCAAATGAGGCCCCGCGTCTTATGCGGCCCCCGGGTTACTTTACAAGTCCTCATTTGGCCCTCAAAGCAATTTGAGTTTGAGACCCCTGCTGTAAACTATGTTCTCTACTCGGTTTTATCCTTATTAATCATTTTCAAAGCCAAATCATCTACTTAGCTGTAGCAAAGAACATCACTCTTGTACTGTTGAGCATATCAGTCTTGTACTGTTGAGCACGACGTGCACGTTTCGAGTTATTCACCCTGTTTCAAGTGCTATCATACCATATAGAAAACCGTCAAAAACCGCTGAAGATCAGCTGTTTCTTAAAAGGACAAAGGTTTTATGAATGGCTAAATCTTGCCGTCAATCTACAGTGTCATCCAATAGGAATCAAAGGGATTACCCACCAATACAGGGAGTCCCTGCGCCTAGTGGAATGACATCAGATGATACTAGTCCATTCAACCTCTTTGTTTAACCCAGTAGGATATAACCTTTCCCAGCATTCATTCAGCACACTTCACAGTCACAGCCACCAGCGTGAGGGAAAACACTCTTCACGCTGGCGGCTGTGTAGAGGGAAACAGGGCCTCACGCGGGCTTCCCCAGCTCACCTCTGAAGCCCCTTAGACGGCCGCGGGGCTCTTCGGTGGGCAGATGGGGGGGGGAGTCTAGCAAAGGACTGGAAATAGGCAGATGGGAAGCTAAGAATGGAAATGAGCTGATGGGGGGAAATTTGAACTGGAAATGGCCAATGGGGGGGGGGGGGCTGGGCTATGACTGGAAATGGGCTGATGGGGGGCTGAAATAGGACTGGAAATGACTGATGGCGGGGGCTAGGATTGGAAATGGGCTGATGGGGAGCTGGAATAGTACTGGAAATGGGCTGAGGGCTGGAAATGGGCTGATGGGGGGCTAGGATTTGAAATTGGATGACGGGGGAACTTGGACTGGAAATGGGCTGATGGGGGGCTTTAATAGGACTGGAAATGAGCTGATGGGGAGGGCTAAGGCTGGAAATGGACTGATGGGGGTAGTTTGGACTGCAAATGGGCCGATGGGGAGCTGGAATAGGACTGGAAATGGGCTGATGGGGGACTAGGATTGGAAATGGGCTGATGGGGGAGCTTGGACTGGGAATGGGGAACTGAGGGGCTGGAAAGGAGCATATAAGGGCAAGAACTGGAAATGGGCAGATGGGGGGCTGGTATAAGACTGGAAATTGGCTGATGGGGGCTGGAATAGGACTGGAAATTGGCTGATGGGGGGCTAGGGTTGGAAATTGGCTGATGGGGGAGCTTCGACTGGGAATGGGCTGCTGAGGGGCAGGAATAGGACTGGAAAGGAGCATATGGGGGCAAGAACTGGAAATGGGCTGATGCGGGGGCATGGGAGAATGGGACTAGAAGGGAGTGGATGATGGGTGTGTCTAGAACTAGAAGGGAGATGATTTGGGGAAAGGACTAGAAAGGGATGGGGCTAGGGAATGAGGATAGAGAGGGGAAGAGATATTTTGTTTGGGAGGGAAGAAAAATCTACGATTGGCCGGGTATTGGGAGGATAAGTAGGGATTAAGGATGGAAGGGTAAAATTTGAGTGGATGATTAAGGAATAAAGAAAGAAATGGGGGAAAGAGAAAAAGGGGAACGATCAGTATGTTAAAGCAGATATGGAGAAAGAATAGAAAAAAAATCTAGAAGAGAGAAGAAAGGACAAATGAACAGCTCACAGAAGACACGAAGAAACCAGAAGAAAGTGACTGGAGCAATTGCAACTGAAAAATAAAATGCCCAAGCAAAAGGTAGAAAAATACACTTTTTATTTTGAAATTATTAACTGGAATATGTCAGATCTGGGAAATGTGTATCGCTAACATCGTTGTGTTTTTGTTTAGTGCAAGAGGAAATTAATTTATATTATTTTCTCCAGTGTTGTTGTACATTTCATGTTTGGCTTTTTGGGTTCCCAATTTAAATTATTATCTTCCTATTTCTAAATTGTGATCCCTTGTTCTTTGTGTGGTGACGGTCTATGTTCTGCATATGTAACCAAGCTGAGGTATTCTATTCATGTAGTTTCTATTTGACAGTCCCACTTGTTCTCTTTCCCCCAGTGAGATGTATTGGCATTCTCTAAGATGAATTGGTTTAATATTTGCTTTGTTGCTTTTCTGATAGGTAGAATTTAGTGCTTTGTGAATCCTGGTAGTGCTGTTATGATACGGTGGGTTTTCTATGGATTCTAAATGGTCAGTGTTTATGGTACTTCCTAATCGGCCTGGCGGTTAGCACTGGAATAGAGCAATGTAGATATCTGGTAGTCTTTCTTTTATCCAGACACTCATTAAGAGGCATGTTTACTAAAAGTGCACGTTAACATTATGCAAATGAGGCCCTGCAATAAATCTCCATACAGGGTCCCGCAACCCCCTCGGGCCGCCCCTGAAAGGGAAATTCAAATCAATCCAAGAACATAAAATGTTTGACCTTAAGATACTTTCAATCAAATCGTTCAGCACCTAATTTCCCCTGACTATATGTCTGTTCTGTGTGTTCCTTTTTCCTGTCACCAGAACTGGCATCCTTTTCTTGCCCTTGTATTGCTTTTATGGTAAACCGCATAGGTTGGTTACAGATTTGCGGTATATCAAATTAAGACAAACTTACTAAAGATATGGGCTTCCTATCACACTATAAACTATTGTTATGTACAGCCTGGTTACCTTCTGATCACCCATCCATCACCCCCCTCCCCTCCCCTTGAGACTGTCAATGGAATACTTTTGTAATTCATTCATATATTATGGTATTGTCATCTGTTGCTTATTCTATCCTGACCTGAAGAATATGACTTTTGCCATTGAAAGATAATCTAAGCATGTATTAAATTAATCCAACAAATAATCATCACCTTATTTTCCTTTTTTGTTTCTCCTTTTATCTAACTACTGAATAGAAATAGCCACAATCATATTAAGAGCCTCAGTGTACTTGAGAAGACCAAATATATCAGCTCTGGGTTCCACATCCTGATGTAGCGAAAAAGGAATTTACTTAGCTATCTTCTGAACAAATTTGAAGATATAAACTATCCTGGTATGGAGTGGAGGAGTAGCCTAGTGGTTAGAACACTGGCTTGGTAACGAAGCAACCAGGGTTCGATTCCCACTAGCACTCCTTGTGGCCTTGGGCAAGTCACTTAACCTTCCATTGCCTCGGAAGAAAGGCCTGGCCATCTACTTCCGGTCACACTGCCAAGAAAACCCAGGAGCTTCTGGGTCATCAGGACTGACTCGAAGGCACACATTGCACTGCATTTTTGGTATGGACATATTATCTGGGGAAGCGGTTGCAAATTAAAGGAATCCAGATCTTCTACTTTAGAAACAACAGAGTCTGGGAAAGAGGAAGGAAGCATAATGTGCATAGCAAGGTGACAATAGGAGTGCGTTAACTATCAAAACTGCGCAGAAAGACAAAACATCCCACAGTATCTGTAGGGGTGGTTTTGGGTTAGTCACTGCAGATAACGTGGTGATTCTGAATTTACCACGGGGACCCACGTTAACTGCCTCAGCCGGTATCGCGGGAAAAGTCCCACGGGTCCCCACGGTAAATCTACCATGTCCCCCTTATCAGCTGCGATTGGGCTTCCCCCCTCCACAATACTGTTGGTGCTACGGTGTTGTGACACACCAACAATATGAATTTTAAAAGTCCTGACCCCCCTGCAGCTGCCCGGGGGGGGGGGGATTGGTATACCCCCCTGCCAATTTAACATCCCAGCTAGCCAATCCGGGAAAGCCCCCTTCCTCCAATCTACTAAAAAGAGTCCTGGGTAATCAGTCAGTAGCCCCCCCTCCCGCCATCTCCCTCCCTCCTCTGTTGTAAAACAATCGCGGCTAGCCAGGCAGTGAACAGAGGTCCACCATGCCCCCCCCCCACCCCCACCCTCAAAGTCATACCTTATTAAATCCTGGTGGTCTAATGGGACTACGAGGCAGGAGCAGTCCTCTCCATTCCTGCCCCCATCATCGGGCCATTTCAAGATGGCCATGATCATGGAGTACTTCTCTCTAGTCTAATTCTAGAGGGCAGCACTGCAAGATCATAGCCATCTTTGTGAGGTCCACTGAGGACAGGAGTACTTCTGCTGATGCTTACTCTCCTGGGTCTTTTGCCACTGCACATACACTTCTTCAGATAGAACTGTTGAGAATTGGTGAAGTTTCTTAAAGAGAGGTTACTGAGCTCTGCGATAATGAGTTTGCAGTTCCACTGGCTGAGAAGAGAGCTCCCTAACTGTAGAACAGTTATCTTTTATCTGGAACACTGCATCTTGCACCTTGTCCCCAAAGAGATTGTCTCCCAGGCAAGGTGAAACCTAGATGCTTGCACCAAGCCATCCTGCATGCTCCAATATCTACTGCTGCTACAAGGGAGGCCACATCATAGGCATCATAAGTAGATTTCACTGAAAACATACACTCCTGAATGGTCACGTGGGTTTGCGTCAGCATGTCCTGGGTGGCCCCCTCCATCCCCTTTGCTGTACCAGGTCATGGTGATAATTGAGCATCTGCATCTGGTGAGCAAGAATTTCCAATGTGACATTGTTTCTGACCTTGCTGTCTACCATCTCTAGGATCTTCAAATCCTTGACTGGTGGATAACTGATACTGAGTCTCATCGACCATGACCTTTTAAGGGCTGTTTACGAGAGTGACTGATGGGGAAGAAGTGCCTGGCCATAGTGCAGTGCAGGGCCAACCTTATACTTAACCTCAAGGCACTTGAGGGCCACTTGTAGGGAGATGGACATGCACCAACAGTTGATCTGTAGCTCCTGCAAAACTTGATGTACAAGAAGTGTGAAGTCCTCTTGGGGTGCCTTGATAGACTGCAGAATGGACTAAAAATCCTTTTTCAATCTTGGCACCTCCACTGCTCCCAAGCCCAAGGATTTAAGCATTTTCTCCATAAACTTTGAGTAGGGCATATCCTCAGGCTGATTGTCTGTTGATGAACAATCCAGAGATGCCCTGGAAAGTCGAGACTCGATGATGGCCTGACTCTCTCTGATTCAAGAGACAGACCAGACTTCTTCCTGTGAGTTGGTCTTCTAGGTCCTGAAGAATAGTGGCCAGATTAGAGGATGACTCTTCTGCTTCATCCAAGGAGGAAGAGCAGACCAGATATGTGGGTGCTTAGGAAGGACAGCAATGGAGAGAGACACCCAGACCCTTCCCCGCAGCCAGGAATAGTTTAGCTCAGAACTCTCTCTTACAAACTTCTGCACGAAGTGAAAGAAAGTGGCATTTGAACCACTCTTTGGAGTACTGGGTCCTAAAGCATCTAGTGGAGAAAAAGGACTTGGCCACACAAGCATCCTGTTTTCAAGGAGAGCCTTCTCCTGGGGAATTCCAGGATCTCTTACCTCTAGTGGGGATGTTGCCCTGATAGAAACACAAACTGAATACATGCTTATTACCACTGTTGCTGCTGTTGCCACCCTCCCACGTCTTAACACATGGGGTTTTGCTCCTGTGCTTCCTGTAGGGTCCCTCATCTGGGCCAGGAGTGGAGGCATGCATTGGCACTGAAGTGGAATAGCCCCCAATTCGTGGACCACTAGTTCCAGGGCTAGCCCAAGGGTTTTTACTGCCTTAGGGAGGCCCACCATGCTGTATCCCCCATCTCACCTAGGGGAAGGGCAGCATGACAATCCCTCCATCCTTCATGGCTTGCTGCTCCTGCCCCTTCTGAAGCAACTTCCTGTTGGAGGGGGCAGGAGTGGCAGGCTGTGACTACAAACACAGGTGCTTTAAGACCCACCACAGCACCGAAGCAGCAGCAGAAAGCCACCACTTTGAAAAATTATGGAGAGGCCAGGGGGTCACTATGCCACCCACTGGATTCTTTCACCTTTTGTTCTTCTGCTCTGCTGCCTCTCCCCATACTATAAATGCACGGCGCATAGCAGGAGGAAAATCCAAAAGCACCTACCATTCTGCCCCTGCAGGCAACTGTCCTGGAGGGAGAAGCCACCATGGAGAGAAAAGAGGGGAAGAAAACCCCCTTTCTGCAGAACTGCCTATCAAAGAGATTTAAGAGAAGGCAGAGAAAACAAGACTAAGGAGAGAGGAGGAGAAGCCTCAGTTATAGAGACAACACCAATGCATGGGTGAAGAAGAGAGAACAAGTTAGCATGTGTTGCCAAGTTCCCACACAGGAACATTCCGCAGCTTCCAAAGGAAGCTTTAAGGAGTTCAACCACACATGCGTGCCCATCTTCCCGCCCAAAGGAACCATCTTACCTCAGTATGATGACATTTATTTATTTAACAGTTTTTTGGGTTTTTTTTATACCGTCTTTGTACCAAGGTGATTTACATAGAACGATAACAAGTTCAGGAGAGTTGTAATTACAAAGAACTCATGGGGATACAAACTTACAGATAACATTTTATCATTCACACACTAATGTTATGTGTGATGTCATTTGGTCTGAAATGTTCAATGAACAGATGCGTTTTCAACGGTTTCTTCAGATCTTGCATAGACTGTGCAGATCTAATGGATTCTGGTAGTGTATTCCAAATTGTTGAGGCAAAAAGTGTGAAGGCTCTGTTGAGTGCTTTTGGTCTTGAGTGGGGGTATGACTAGCATGTTCTGATTCACCGATCTTCTGGGTCTCGTTGAGGGTGTTCTTGTGATTAGATCTTCAAGGCAGGGGACTGATAAATTGTGGAGGATTTTGTAAATGATGGTTACGACTTTATATTTAGACTTTTATATGACTGGTAATCAATGCAGGTTCTTGAGTGTCGGTGTGATATGCTGTTGATATGATGTTCCTGTTAAGAGACATTGCTTAATCAATCCAAAAAAAGAGAACAACTTCACGGGGAGAAGGGAGGGTAGTGAGGACCGATTCCTGCTGTTCACAGAGAACACCTGCTACAGGTGAGTAACTACGCTTTCTCCAGGACCAAGCAGAAGTCAGTCCCCACATATGGCCCTCCCCAGCTAAAGGCTTTCGAAAAAAACTGTAAACACCTCAACAGGGCAACCAGAAAAAAAATGAGAACAGCAGCATGTAATTGCTGAAAGATTCTGAGAGTCAGCATCCAGCATGGACATCAACAGTAGATCGATTCCACAGTAGCCTGACAGACAGAAGGGCCGGTGGGAAGGAGCTGCCTTAATTCCCAAAAAGGTGCCAGAGCATGATTTGGCTGAAGTTACTGTCACGTCGGGAAATCTACATTCAGATATTAATGGGCTGTGAAGGTGTGGAAGGAAGACCACGTAGCATCACTCCAAATTTCCACTGTGGAGACAGAACGCATGTTGGCTACCGAAGCAGCCATAGCTCGGACATCATGAGCTCTGACACGTGTTCCAAAATCAGACCAGCTTGAGCATAAGTGAAGGAGATGCAGTCCGCAACCCAAAGCAAAAGGGTACACTTTGAGACTGCCCCACCCAGCCTATTGGGTTCAAAAGAGACAAAGAGCTTGGAGGAACGGCGGTGAGCTTTCGTACGTTTGAGGTAGAATGCCAGCGCTCTCTTACAATCCAATGTGTGTAGAGCGGCCTCAGTCCTGTTGGCGTGAGGTTTGGGAAAAGGATGGGCAGTACCACCGACTGATTAAGGTGAAAAGCAGAAACCACCTTAGAAAGAAATTTAGGATGAGTCTGGAGGACCACTATTTTGATGAAACCCTGTGTACGGAGGATGTGCCACTAGCATCTTGAGTTCACCGACTCCGTGCGCAGAGGTGACCGCTACTAAGAAAATGATGTTCCATGTGAGATATCTGAGCGGACAAGAGCTGAGTGGCTCAAAAGGGGTAGAAATCAGCTGCCCGAGCACCATGTTAAGGTCCCATGCCACAGGCGGGGGCTTAATCGGAGGCCAAGAGAGCAAGAGGCCTCTAATAATGTGACTTACAAGGGGATGTGAAGACACAGGCTTACTATCCACCCCACGATGGAAGGCCACCACTGTGCTGAGATGCACTCGCAGAGTTTGTTTTGAGGCAAAGGTTGGACAGGTAGAGCAGGTACGTGATCAAAAACACTGAATAAGAAATGGGGTTCACCACAGAGAAAATCTGCGCTATTTAAAAGCATAGGAACACTATGTGGAGTCCTTGCAAGTAGCCAGGAGGATGTTTTACACATCAGCTGGTAGGTGGATCTCTGCAGGAACTATGCACTCAGCATCCACGTTATGAGAGTTAGGGAGCAGACGCTGGGGAGAAGAAGAGATCCCCTTTCCTGGGATATCAGATCCGGAGCGGAACTGAGATGGTTTGGTTTGGTTTGGTGGCCTCCGAGACAGACGTAGAAGAGAGAACCAGGGCTGTCTGAACCAGTGTGGGGCAATGAGGATCATGGTAGCCTTGTCCTACTGGAGCTTGAAGAGGGTCCTGGCCACCAGAGGAGTTGGTGGATAGGCATAAAGCAGTCTCTTGCCCCAATCCAGCAGAAAAGTATAGGAAGCCATCCAATTGCTGCATGGATACCAGGAGCAGAACTGCAGTACCTGGATGTTATCTGGTGACGCAAAGAGGTCTATGCTTGGGATGCCTCACATCCGGAAGATGCGGCTGACAACTCGATTCTTGAGGGTCCACTCATGCGGCTGGAGGACTCAGCTGAGTCAATCCGCCAAGACATTGAGCTCCCCTAGCAGACACATCGCTTGGAGAAGTGTGTTGTGCGAAATGGCGAACTTCCACAGACACACTGTCTCCAAGCAGAGAAGGTACGAGCCTGTGTCCCCCTGCTTGTTGATATAGAACATCGCTACTTGGTTGTCGGTGAGCTGCTCTTGAAAAGCCCTGAGCGCAATGGAGAGGGCATGGAGCTCCAGGAGGTTGATCTGGTGGAGGCTTTCCCCAGCCATCTAGAAGCCCTACGTTCAGAGACCATCGAGATGGGCTCCCCAGCCCATCCTGGAGGCATCTGTAGTCAGAACCCTTTGATGCAAAAGGACTTGGAAGGAAAGCCCCTAGTGCAGATTTTGTAGTTTTAGCCACCAAGAGAGGGACTTCTTGAGTGGCTGAGTAGCGATCACCTTGTTCTGGAGTCGACCATAACTTAGCGTCACTGCATACATAGAGTCCATTGCGCTTGCCTCATCTGTAGACAGGCAAGCGGAGTGACACGAACCATGGAAGCCATGTGGCCAAGAATGCGCAGCAGCCCCCTGGCTCCACAATTCCCTGGCTAGATGGACGAGCTGTAGGGCTCGCTCATCAGGTAGATAGGTCTGGGTCCCAATGAACTCGAGGTACTGAGCAGCTGAATGGTGATCCTTGTGGAGTGACGGACCTCGTCCGGCATTCTATCCCTGATCAACCAAGTAGCCAGGTAGAGGAAGATGAAAATTCCCAGTGTCTGGAGGAACGCTGCGACCACTGCCATTTTGTGAAGACCCACGGGGCAGAAGCAAGGCCAAAAGGTAGCACCCGATACAGAGTGCGCTTTCCACTGAACATGAAATGGAGATACTGCTGGTGGAGAGGGTGAATGGGGATGTGAGTATAAGCATCCTTGAGATCCAAGGAGCACAGCCAGTCTTCCTGTTGCAGATAAGGCAACAACGTGCCCAGGGAGATCATCTTGAACTTTTCTCTCAAGAGGAATCGGTTGAGGTTCCGAAGATCCAATATGGGCCAGAAGCCTCCCATCTTTTTGGGAACCAGAAAGTAAACCCCTTTCCAATCTGAGAAGGAGGGACCAGCTCGATGGCCAGGTCGGCTAAGAGAACCTGGACCTCCTTCTGAAGGAGTTCTCGGTGGAATGGATCAAGGAGGTACTCCCCTGAGAAAAAAGGGGGAGGAAGTTTATCAAAGTGGAACAGGTACCCTTCCCGAACTGTTTTGAGAGCCCAGGAGTTTGATGGTATCGTAGGCCATTTGTGGGCAAAATGGATCAATCTGCCTCCCACCTGAGGTGGAACTGTGGTGGAATGGGAAAGGACGCTATGCTCTTTGGGAAAGAGTCAAAAGCCTCCTCCAGGCTGTGGTTGTGGCACAGGCTGTGACTTCTGGGGCTAGGGGCGGCGGTACAGACACTGGCTCTGACTCTTCTACTGCTGCCCCTGCTGAGAGCCATGATAGGGCTAATATAGCGGCTAGCCTGCAAAGTACTTCCTCTTCTTGGGATAGAAAGGCTTCTTTCCCAAGGCCTTCTTCTTAGCAGGGTCACCCTCTTACAAGAAAATCTATTCATCATTAATTGCTCATGCTGTAGCTCTCTGGCCTTATCCTCCATGGGCTTGCCAAAGAGGTTCTCGCTCCGGCAGGGGACATCCGTTGGTTGTTCTGCACCCATTGTTCTAAGTCAGAAGACTGCAGCCAAGCTAGCTGGCGAGCTCCAATGCCCACTGCGGCTACCCAGGCCACTGACTGAAAGATATTATAAGCCACCCTGGTCATATATTTCAAGCACTTTTTCACCTTGGAAACAGTAGTGCTCAGCATGTTCCTTCAGAACAGTCAAGAAATCAGCCAGATCGCCCGCTAGATCCTTGAGGCACATACCCAACATGGAACCCTGGTAGCACTTTCTCCCAATGCCATCCAAGATCCTGGCCTCCCTGCCTGGAGGCAAGGAGAAGTAGGTTTTAGTGTTCTTGATTCTCCACATGGCCAACTTCACAACCATAGAATTGTGTGGGAGCTGTGGTTTCTCAAATCCAGGACTCTTGTGGACACAATACATGGAGTCCAGCCGTCTACTCACTGGGTGCACGGTGAGGGGAGTCTTCCACATGCTAAATAGTAGTTGCTCAAGGATCCTATGAACGGGGACTGTAATAGCCTCCTAGATGAGGGGAAGGGTACGAAAAGATCTCCAACTCCTCCACCCTGGGCACCTCTTCAGCCTCAATGGATAAAGGCAAGGCCTTGTCCACGTCCCTCACAAATTCACTGAAAGAGATATCCTCCAGTGGAGATTTCCTGCGCTCATAAGGTGGAGAGGGATCCAAGGGGATGCCTCGATGGTGCTCGGGCACCGGGGAGTCCTCCTTGGTCTCCCACCCATCAGAATTGGAGTCCGTAAGGAAATTGAAATACTGACGCAATTCCTCATGGCGTCATCAGTGAGGGGAAGATGGCGTCAGAGACTATGGATGGTCCGACCTGGAGGCGCTTGGGGGGGGGGACCCCAGTGCACCAAGAGGGACTTTGATGGCCTATCTGAGCTGTCTCTCCAGCCAGGGAGAGCATGGAGTACCAGGATGGGCTGAGCCCCACCAAGGAAGCCCCCGCCATGGACGAGGGTGCCTTTGCCACCCCAGGGTATTGGGTCTTGGGCCACCCTTGGCACTGAGGAACCATAAGGCATCGAGTCCTTGACAGCCTGCATGGCCAGGAACGCAGTCAAGCTGTGCTTGAGGGCCTGCATGTGAACTGCTAGGAGCACAGTGTCTGACGGTATAGGAACCAGGGCAACAATCGCGGTCTCTGGTGCCAGTACCCTCGTCGGGGACTCCACAATGATGACACTATCAGGAGTCACCCAACAGCTCTCCTGGGCCTTGGGAGGCAACTCCTCCTGCCAGGAAAGCTTAGGAAGCTGCTCCTGGCCTTCGCCCTCAGAGTCTCGCCGAGGGGAACTGTGATGCCGGTGACCATGGGACTTATCCTGGGTCTTGGCATCCCCCCTTGACTTCAACGGGAAGGAAGTCCGGTCCTTCTGGGCTGACCCTTGTATAAGGACGAGAGAACAAAAAGAGCAAGAGAATAGAGTAGGTTTGGAACAGACTGCTTTATTGAAGATGGTCCCTACGCGTTTCGGCTTGCGCCTTCTTCGGGGGACATACAGCTACCATGGGGTTAAACAAACAATGTGTAACACCGAAAATATGCCCTGTAACTTTAAGACACAAAAAGCTGAAGAGTACGGCACAGACACTGACAGAAAGGGAGAGAAAAAGCTTCCTAGTTGCTATAGGCAACCAGAGCAGGCTGAGGCACGAGACCTGAAGGCACGCCCAGCCAACAGACACTCCCCAAACACTGAGGGAAACACTCTGCACATGTGCAGGAAAACGCCCACAACTCTGCATAAGAAAGCAGGCAGGCAAACAGAGTTAGTTGGAGTTCAGGAGCAGGAACGGGCCAGAGCTTGGGAGCAGGCCAGAGAGGAGAATCCTTATTATGCTCGAGTCCAGGAGAGAGAGAGAATCCAGGAAGAGAGGCTGAATGTGATTCCTGTATGATTACTGACGAAGGTTTTGATGACACAGAAGCTGCAAGCGTTTGTGAAACCTGGCAGGTCAGAGAGAACCTAAAACCCTTCAATAAAAGGTCAGAGTATTTTCAGCCTAACCCTGTGTATTCTGAGGCCTGGAATAAGAAGCCAAGAAGGGCTGGGAGACATAACAGGCAGTCATTCTCCAACCGTGAGTTTAACCATAGAAAACCCTTTGCTAAGGAAAGCCAGAAGCTTTTAAGGTATTCACATCCTTATAATAGAGATAGTGAACTGCTTCAGGATATTTGTATGAGAGCAGAGCCTGAATGTTTGTATGAGAAGCCTGGCAGCAAACTGACAAGAGCAAGGTGTAACAGAAAAGCTGAAAAGCATTTTTATCAAGGCTCAGATAATTATCTCCCTAACCAAGAAGAGAGTTTGGAAGAGAGACCAGTCACTGACTGGAGGAGGTTACAAACTCTCTGCCAGAGGGAAGACGAGGCACTTGAGGAGCCCATGTGTACTGACCAGAATGAATGTTTATCTTATGAGGAAAAGATGGACTGTTCTCTAGTGATAACTGAAGAGACCTCTCTGCGCTGAGAGCTAATAAGCCTGCTAGAGAGAACAGGTCTGCACAGTGGAAACTGCCCAGGTGTTTACCTTGATGATATTTTGTTTTATCATTTGATTTGTGAAGCAAGAAGCTACTTTTCTTTATCCATTTGTTTATACCAGAAGTATGGTTATCTTTTGAGTTTGGAAGTTGTATTATTTTTGAAAGTCCAGCAAAACCCCGGGAGGGGAATAAATCCTTGTTTAAACCTGACCCTCGACTTGCAACTACACTTTCTTTTTATAGAAAGGTCAGGGCCAGTAGTGCACTAAGCTAAATAACCCTAGTTTAGCCTCTACTGGTGACAAATGTTAGAATAAAAAAAGTTTTAGCAATCAATGTATCACATACAAGATAAATGATAGTCTCAAAAGAATATTTTTATACAACACAAATAAAAGAATAATCATTTAAAAACAATAAAAGGAAAAATTTTTAAACACTTATATCCACACGTATGTTATATGTATAAATTACATGTAAAACAAAAGAACAAACCAGAGAACCAAATAAATTGCTAAAGGTTAAAAATGGAAAACATTAGAAATATTAAAAATGTATTAAAATTATATTAAAATAATATTAAAAATATATTAAAAATATATTAAAAATATATTAAAAATACATTGTAGACAAACAAGGGCCGAGACAGAGGACTAGAAGTATGAAAAAGAGAAAAGCAATAATCGCATAATTAAACAAATAAATACTATATAAATATAAATATAAATATGTGTCAATTGATAATGAATAGATAATAAATAAACCATAAAGATGATAATAAATAAATAAAAAATGATGAAAAAAGTATAACAAATAGATAATAATTATTAAATAGATCAAACAATGTGAATAAATAAATTAAAATGTACTAATGGTAATGTGGTAATATACCAACGTTGTATAAGGTAGAATGTCTCAAGGACACTTTGGAGAAGGCACTATGTATGGATAGAGCCGTGTGTGACAAGCTTGTCTCTTAAAGACAGTTGGGTCGTAGCACTATATAATAACTATAAAAAAGAAAAACTATGTAATCACATGTTAAGATGAACCATTGAATAAGATGCACACATGAATGCAAATAATAAAAGCAAAGTATAAAAAATAATAAAAATAAAAATATAGAAATATAGAAATAAATGAATAAAAATAAATATACAATATAATATATAACGTATGATATACGAAATAAAATAAAATATATAATATGACATATATCACATAATATAAACCACATAATATATAACATACAATAAATATGTGACAATCATATATAATAAAAAAAATAAAAATGTGATATATAATGTATATAATGTATAAAATGAAGTAAAAATGTGTACATACGTCCAAACATCTATAGAAATGTAAACTATGTATTAAAAATATATTATATATAAAATATTACAATATATGAAACATATATTAAACATATAGACAAGGGAAAATGGTAATAAAATAGAAGGGCACTCCTAATATTATGAATCTATAAGCAGAACATTCAATATAGAATGGACTCCAAATGTGGACACGGAGCATACTGTGATAAGACACTAGCATACATTGAGTGTAAGGATTATTGCTCCGATAGAAGAGAGGGGGATGTACAAGAGAATTCAATAGTGTCAATGTACATGTGGGTGGTAAACTCATGAGACAGAGATTAAAAAAATAAATAAAAAAGATATTTGGGGGAAAGAATACAAAAAGGTGTTTAAGACGCGCTGGTGAGCATTCGGAGTAAACATGTTTAATGTAATTTAAGAATCAATGGTATGACCTGACGTCTAACAATATTACGATACATATGTTGCTAGAAGGTATAAGTGGAGAAATCTAATAAAATATTATTACCATTTTCCCTTGTCTATATGTTTAATATATGTTTCATATATTGTAATATATATAGTTTTTCTTTTTTATAGTTATTATATAGTGCTACGACCCAACTGTCTTTAAGAGACAAGCTTGTCACACACGGCTCTATCCATACATAGTGCCTTCTCCAAAGTGTCCTTGAGACATTCTACCTTATACAACGTTGGTATGTTACCACATTACCATTAGTACATTTTAATTTATTTATTCACATTGTTTGATCTATTTAATAATTATTATCTATTTGTTATACTTTTTTTCATCATTTTTTATTTATTTATTATCATCTTTATGGTTTATTTATTACACAGGTACACTAAAAAAAAATTTTTTTAAACTGCCTCTAATGTTTCGATTGATTTTTACGTTTTTTGGTGCGCTGAATCCAAATCTGGTAACCAATTTGCTCCATCACGTACAGATTTTTTGCTACATTGGGTTAGCAGTTTGAGGTGAACGTTTCAGATTGAGTGCGATCGAGATAAAAGTTTCTTGGATGAATTCTTTAAACTAATTGTTTAGTAGTTATTCAAATAAGAATAAAGAAAATTGTAACAAGGCAGCACATAAGAATAGAGTAATGTCAACAAAACACACTGTGATGGTAGCAAAATTGTCTGCACTTAAAACAGCCACATACATGTACACAAACATTGAGCATATAAGAGCGAGGTTAGACACAAAGCAAAGCAAAGAAATGTGCAAAAAATGTTATACAGGTATGTATGTAAGAATAGAAAACGCAAACCGCACCATTGCAATACATGAAGACAAACACCTGATGGTGTGAAAATAAAATTCTAATAAATGAGATCCGACACTGTGGTAATAACTAGCAAATTTTTATTTCAAAGTTTAGTAAAAACACGATATTTGTCAACACAGTTTAGATTTTAAAGTCATTCTTGGGTCAATCAATCTCCTGGTGGGCCCGTTTCTTCTTCCCCCGAATGCTTCTCTTGGTGCGCTGCTTGGCGTATTTTCCATCTGGGGTTTTCCGCAGCAGCAACCAGCAGAAATCAGCCATCATAGTGGTGTTCCATCTTCCTTGGTACCTTCTCTCTGCGTCCTTGATGTCCTGGTGAAACCTTTCACCTTGTTCTTCACTGTATGCCCCCAAGTTTTCGGGAATGTAGTTCACATGGGAGTGCAAGAAATGGACTTTCAGGCTCATGTTACAGCCTTGTTCTTTGAAGGCATTGAGCATCCTGGCAACAATATCCTTATAGTTCTCATCCCGCCTGTTCCCCAAGAATTTGAGAACAACATCCTTAAAGGAATCCCAGGCTTCTTTTTCCTTCTCAGACATCGTTTCAGCGAATGCTCCATCTGAAATGAGTTTCCTTATATCAGGGCCAACAAACCTTCCTTCCTTTAGCTTTGCTTCAGAAAGTCGGGGGAACTTTGAGCAAAGGTACCGAAAGCACTCACCATCTTTTGGAAGGGACTTGATGAATTGCTTAATGAGACCCAACTTAATGTGGAGAGGTGGTAATAGAATTTTATCACGAGGTACCAAGCTCTCATGAAGAACATTTTTCTCACCGGGTCTCAAATACTCCCGAATTGGCCAGTCTTTTCCCCCCAGTGTAGGTCGCGGGCCCGGCTATCCCACAAGCAAAGGAAGCAGGGATATTTGGTGAAACCGGATTGCTGCCCTAATAGCATGGATAGAATTTTAAAGTCTCCACAAATCATCCACTTATGCTCATCATAACGAATCTTCTGAAGAATCAGGGCCAAATTCTCGTATTTTTCTTGGAGAATAACAGAGTGAGCAATAGGAACTGAAGCAAATGTGTTGCCATTATGAAGAAGAACACCTTTTATGCTGTCTTTTGACGAATCAATGAACAGCCGCCATTCAGCAGGATCATACTTGAGTTTAAACTTTTCCATCACTTTGTATATATCGTTGCAAAATACCAAATCTTCCTCTTTGCTGAAATACTTCAAAAATTGTGTCTCGCGGTTGCGGTACCAATAAAAAGTTGTTCCTGGTGACAATAGATTTTTCTGTTTAAGCCGAGAACCTAGCAGTTGGGCAGCATCTTTTGGGAGTCCTAAATCCCGGACTAAATCATTCAATTCAGCTTGAGAGAAAAGTTCAGGTTTCGGATCTGGTTCAGTTTCAAACTCGGAAGTACTGGACTCATCGGGAAAAGCCATCTGATGAGTCTCATCATGATCATAACCGTCCACACAAATATGATCCAAAGATTTTGGTGGTTCAGGCACAGGTACTTCGTTGCTATGAGGCATAGGCCTAATTGCTGAGGGAAGGTTGGGGTAACTTATTACGTTCTTATTTTTTAAGTTGTATCCCTTCACAATGCAAGAGCAAAAATAGCAGTCACTGCTGTGGTCTCTTTGTTCACGCCACATCATAGGTATTCTAAAACGAAATGCTTGTTTTTTACCTTTCATCCATAAGCGTAGATCTTCCTCACATGTCTTGCACACTTTGTGAGGAGCCCACGGTTTGTCTTGATCGCCTAACTTCAAACCGAAATAGGCGAAATATACTTTTTTAATAAATGCAGAAATGTTCCTCTGCCGCTTTTTCACGGTATATTCCCCACAAATAAAACAAAAACTGTCCGGAGAGTTGACGCAACCTCTGGCTCTGTGAGCCATTACAAATACACAGCACTGCAAACTACAACTGTAGTGAACCACTTCGGAATAAAGCTGGATTACGACTGAGCAAACAAAAGGTAATAATGAACTTGCAAGAAACTGAAATTTGACAGGAACGTTCATGTCGCAACCACCGTGTTTGAGCGAGCGAGCGAACGAGGCGAGGCGAACAGGAAAGAACATGCGCCAGCGCGAGTACTGGATTTAGCCCCCCGCCTCCCAATTGTCCTGTTAATGTATAAAATGAATACAAAACACTCTAAATTATCATAAGGGAGTGTTTCTAGTTAGTTAACCATTACAACCTCTATTTTGGGCCAAGAAAATAAACTGCAGTCGGCTAAAAAGAAATTATGTGAACATTCCTTATATGGGTAAGAAACCTAATTTTGCAAGAAAACGTGACGTGATGGAACATTTTGGCTATTTTTCCTGGATTCAGCACCCCAAAATCTATAGGAATCAGTTGCAAAACTGGAGGCAGTTTTTTGGTAGTGTACCTGTGTTATCTATTCATTATCAATTGACACATATTTATATTTATATTTATATAGTATTTATTTGTTTAATTATGCGATTATTGCTTTTCTCTTTTTCATACTTCTAGTCCTCTGTCTCGGCCCTTGTTTGTCTACAATATATTTTTAATATATTTTTAATATAATTTTAATACATTTTTAATATTTTTAATGTTTTCCATTTTTAACCTTTAGCAATTTATTTGGTTCTCTGGTTTGTTCTTTTGTTTTACATGTAATTTATACATATAACATACGTGTGGATATAAGTGTTTAAAAATTTTTCCTTTTATTGTTTTTAAATGATTATTCTTTTATTTGTGTTGTATAAAAATATTCTTTTGAGACTATCATTTATCTTGTATGTGATACATTGATTGCTAAAACTTTTTTTATTCTAACATTGTTTGTTTAACCCCATGGTAGCTGTATGTCCCCCGAAGAAGGCGCAAGCCGAAACGCGTAGGGACCATCTTCAATAAAGCAGTCTGTTCCAAACCTACTCTATTCTCTTGCTCTTTTTGTTCTCCTGTGTACCTGCAAGAGTTACGCTCCTCCTTCCGATTCCTTGTATAAGGACGGCCATCAATGAGATACACCGTGGCCCTTTGGCTCCAAGTGAGCTCGCGAAGGCCTTTGAAGGCATCAACACTGATGTTGATGCCGAAGACTTGGAAGACCCGAACAGCGATTTCATCTGTTTTTCTCGGTTCCTGAGCTCCTTATGCATCAATCTGCGAGCAGAGAACACAAGTGAAGGGCTCATGGTTGGGCTCGAGGCATTGAAGACTCCAGTTATGGCGATCCATAATGGAGATGGTCTGGCCACAATGGGAACACTTCTTAAAGCAACTGGCCAACTTTGACATGTCGGGGAAGATGACTTCTGCCAAGCCAAAGGACTCCAACATCCCAGCCGGCTAGGGAGGAGCGAGAGAAAAAGAAACAGAGGAAAAAAAGTGGCACCAAGGTACTAACGCTCCCAGGGACGGGCAGGAAGCCGGTGACGAACAAGTGACCAAAAAATCACTAGTAAAAACAAAAAAACCATACTGGTACAGGGACAGACAAGCATCTGTGAAGCTCAGCAGAAAAAAGACTGGAGGTAAGATGGCTCCTTCTGTAGCAGCAAAGCGCAGACAAACCAATGATACCAGGAGTCTGTTCAGAAGGTCCAAATCATTTATTTGTGCACAAGTCTCGAACCAGTCAATTTCAAAATGGCTGAGCAAAGTTTTCAAGCATTACAACAACTTTTATAGACTTCTGTTCCATTCTAGGTATAGAAAAACATTTCATTGGTCCTGGTAACCTCCCGTACCTCTTCCATTGGTCCCGGTACTGATAAGTTTATCCAATTATGTCCCTTCTGTGGGCATGACACCTGCATGCCCCCCCTTCTAGTCCCAATTACAATGGTCAGTTCATCAACTTGTTACTTTCACACTCTCAAGGCCATAGAACCAATTTGTGCATGCAGAGGAGCAGGGCTCTGCAACTCATCTGTCAGCACTCCCAATTATTTCTTTGCAGATGTACTTTTTCTTATCAGTAACTTTTAAACATGTCTTTCTGTATTTTTCCATCTTTCAGCTCTGCAGTTCTGCCTACCTAAGCTAATTCAATACTTCTACTGAGTTCTATCTTACAATAGCAGCATATTGGGGGATGTGCAATCCTATATGCCTCTCCACAGGCCTCATTTACAGGTCAAGCTAGCCATGCTGGCCTGCTTATGTTCAGACACCGTGGGTCACAGGCCTACACCTGCCACATTCCCCCCTTTGATTAATCTCACCCTATTACTCAATAAGGTGTGAGAGTTAAATCACCTTTAGAAGAATCACATCATGATTGAAGGATTTCGACTAGGACTAGCTTTGTATAAAGCCATTATTTTAGTGGCGGTCTTCCGCTCTACTGTACTATCAATAGTGTTATGAATGGAACGCATACAACATGGGATTAAACATGGTAATAAAAAGATAACAGCAACAAGGATTAGTACTAGAACAATGAAAGTCTTAAATCCTCCCACCCATGAAAAGAGGTTAGCAAACCAGTTAGGAAATTTCAATGAGTGCCAAGTCTGTACTGGCACATAAGCATGTCTTTGCATATCTTTAGCAATTTCTTCAACTACTTGACCCTTATCATCTATTTTCAAACAGCAATTAGTTAAATTCAGTTTACCACATACTCCTTCTTCAGCTGCTAACAAATAATCAAGTGCTAAGCGGTTCTGATATATAGCAGTGCGCATCTGAGTACTTTGTCTAGCTAAGAGCGTAAGAGCATGACTAGTTTCATTGGTTATTATTTCAACTACTGCTTGTAAGCGAATAATACGATTAATCATATAGATTGGAGTACGATAACCATACATACCATCATCATTCCAAGTGGCAGGTCCATAATACTCAATGATTCTTTCTGGTGGCCAATCATCACCTTGCCACTTCTCCCACTTGCCTATCTGTAAGGCTTCTCTTTTCTGTCTCAATGCTCTTTTGTGTCGGTGGGTAGTGTATACAGGGTATCCTAATTGTTCTCCATGTTCAGTGTTTAAAAGAAAGAAGGAAGGTCTGATGGTTCCTAAGACACATGCTCCTCCCCAGTGTGGCGGAAGTTGTGCATATGCTCGGTTTCCACAGATCCAATATAGGCCAGGTGGGGCTTGCCAGGCTTGGACTTTGGCAAGGTTAGTCCATAGACCAGCAAGTTCAGGAAATCTGGCTAATGGGTTAGGAGGTTCAGGATGTCTGATTCCTGACCACCATGCTGTCTTTTTGGTCGTGGCATTATAGTACTTCTGGCTAAGACAGACCAGCTGTCCTACCTTTTGGGTGAACTGGGGTCCAGTTCTGGCATAGCAAAGACGTCCAACGATTGAGTGCGCTAACACCCATTCACTGGTAGCCTTGTGTAATTCAGTCTGATTGTAAACCATAGAATAATTCAATTCTTGGGCTTCCCATGGCCATTGGTCTCCCATTTGGGTTCCGCCACAAAAATAGCAATCTGAGATCTTAAGACTAGTTACTACTGCTCCGGCTAATTCTAGAAATAAATTCTGTGAGGGGTGAGGGATCTCAAACTTATTTACATGCATGGCTTCATAAAAGGTATTATGAATATGATATTTAGATGACTTGTGGGCTTGGGTATTCAATCTGATATACACAATGGTCCCTGGATCTATTGCCCCTCCAGCAATACGTAAACCAAACTTGTATCCTTGTTTCCATGCATGGGGATTGTGTATACGTAAGTGTAAGGGGTTGCAAGCATCTTTCTGACATTTATCATTAGTGGTTGGCTTGGTTAGAGTAGCCATCCGTTTATCTATTTTCTCATCAGTTATACCAGTGTTCCAGGTAGCATAAAAAAACACATCCCCAATACGGGCAATAGTAGTCTGCCGCTGTTGCAGTACTATAGCCTGATCCCGTTTTACCTGTACACTTCCACCAATTTGTGGCACCTTCTGGACACATATACTTATGGTCATTTCGATACGCTTTTTCCCATGTACCACAGGTGGAATGACTATCTCTATTAATAGCATTACATGCATCAAAATTCAAAACAGCAGGTTTAGTAATGTCCTTAAGTGGTGGTGTAGCAGCTAATATAGGTCCATCTGCATCCTTCCATCGTATTTCCAACGTGTAATAGGATGGATTCTGATGCGGATTATAGCATGCTTTGATTTTGCCATGAGTGCAAACATTTAGTTCAGTGGTGTTATAGATACACCGGGTTACTGTTCCCTTGCAGGTATAGTAAGAATGATAAAGCAAAGTCTGAGTTACTTTCAGTCCAGTTCGAGTAGAGGTAATGCAAGCAGTACATGGAGGTAAAGCATAAGTCAGTTCAAAACCTCCAAAGAAGGCAACCAAGGCAAAGCAAAAGCAAAGATACATGTTGATGTTGATTGGAGTTCTTCTGAATCCTCAGCTTGCTGATCTTGATCCCGACGGTCTTTTATTCTTCGTCCCGTTTGCTAATGAAGCAATTTAACGGGTGCTGAGTGTTGATTGAAGATCCTCAGGTTGTCCAGTACACATTGACCAACTTTTTAGCAATTTCAGTTGGCTTGTGAAGTCTGGCTTAGTCAATGTAGTCTCAAAGTAGTGTGTCAAATCACACACAAATTGGGTTCGTTGAAACAAAACTGTTGCTGCATGGAAAACAGCAATCCTCTTCGAAAGACTTGGCTACTGCAAAGCACTTGTGATGAAGTGTCTAAGCTGCTGGTTGCCGTCTCAGAGTAACTCGCAAGGGTGCATCAAGATGCTGTTCTGCTGTCCACTGCTCTGGTTCAGGATCAGCGGCGGGCTTGACTCTGCTGTGGTGGATCCAGGCGTCGATCTCGGCTACCTTTACTGCAGTTGGGGTAGACAGGATGACTGTGTACGGTCCCTTCCAATGGGGTTCCAACGGTGTCTTCTTCCAATCTTTGATCCACACCGAAGTACCAGGCTGATAGGGATGCAAAGGTTCCGTCAAGTTGATAGGCAACTGGTCTTGGATCCACGTATGGAGAGTCTGCAGAACAAAACTAAGAGCTAGGAGTTCTTGTCCGGTTACTTCTGAACCAATTTGGGCTAAACTTCCTTTGACTCCCTGCACTATTGGTGGGGGTTTACCATACAGAACTTCAAAAGGGGAAAACCCTGTTGACTTTACAGGAGCTGAGCGTATTCTGAGTAAAGCTATGGGGAGCACTTGGGGCCATTTCAAGTGTGTCTCCTGACAAAGCTTGGACATTTGGGCTTTCAAGGTACGATTCATTCGCTCAACTTTCCCTGAACTCTGGGGTCTGTATGCAGTGTGGAGTTTCCATTGTATCTGCAAGGCTTTTGCTAACTGCTGAGTAACTTGGGAGACAAATGAGGGTCCATTGTCTGACCCTATTACTGCTGGAATTCCGAATCTGGGGACAATCTCTCTCATTAAGACTTTGGTAACTTCTCGGGCTTTCTCAGTTCTGGTTGGGAATGCTTCTACCCACCCAGAGAAAGTACAAACTAATACTAATAGGTAATGGTATCCATTGGCTCTTGGCATTTCAGTAAAATCAACTTGGAGGTTGTGCATGGGGGTGACACCTCCTGACTGAACTCGGGGTGCCGTTATAAGGCCTTGCTTGGCATTATTTTTGGCACAGGTTAGACATTGACGTGCTACTGAAGCTGATATGGTTGTCATCAGAGGGATGTAGAAATGTGGTCTGAGTGCTTTCTCCATAGCACTCTTCCCATAGTGGGTGGCTTCGTGGAAAGCTTTGACAAAGGATGGTCCTAACAGTTCAGGAATTACTATTCGTCCAGGAGGTTGACTGCCCTCTTCTGGCGGCAGCTCAATCCATCCATCTTTCAGTATTCCATCTTCTCTGTTACAATAGTAATCCAATTCTTTGGTGGTATATCGTGGGGTCCATAGATTCAAAGTTACTGGAAACAATGCTGCTTGCATTGGCATAGCTTGTGGGGCAATCTGTCCTGTCATAGCTGCTTGTCGTGCTGAGGCATCTGCAAATCTATTTCCTCGGGCAACTTCTCCTTTTCCTGCTTGATGTCCTCTACAATGCATGACAGCTACACGTGTTGGGGCCCAAACTGCATCAAGTAGCATCAATATCTCGGGACCATACTTGACTGATTTTCCTCCGGATGTGATGAGTCCTCTTTCTTTATAGAGAGCTCCATGGGCATGCAAGGTAGTGAAGGCATATTTGGAATCTGTATATACATTCAGCACAAGTTTTTCTCCTAACAACAATGCTCTGGTAAGTGCTATCAATTCGGCTTTCTGGGCTGATGTGCCTGAGGCTAGAGCTGATGATTCAACTACTTCGTGTTGAGTGACGACTGCATATCCGGCACAGCGTCGTCCATCAAGGATGAGACTGCTCCCATCAACATAATAGATTTGGTCAGGGTTGTCTATGGGCACATCTGTCAAGTCAGGTCGACTGGAGAACACAGTTTCCATGACTTCGATACAGTCATGTTCTGGGAGTTCTTCACTGATGGGTATCAAGGTGGCTGGATTCAAGGCATGGCTCACTTCAAGTTGTATCTGTGGGTTTTCACATAACATGCTTTGGTACTTCAACATTTGGGAATTGGTGAGCCAATAATTTGCTTTTTGTTCCATAAGGGCAAGGACTGCATGTGGCACAGTGACTCGTATGTTCTGTCCTAGTGTGAGTTTGTCTGCTTCACTCACTAGTAGCGCTGTAGCTGCAACTGCTCTCAGGCATGGTGGCCATCCTTTGGCCACAGGGTCCAATTGTTTCGATAGGTATGCTACAGGTCGCTCCCAATTTCCCAATTTCTGAGTCAACATGCCCAAGGCATTTCCCTGTGCTTCATGTACAAACAAGTGGAAAGGCTTGTGGACATCTGGTAGTCCAAGTGCTGGTGATGACATCAATTCTTCCTTTAGCGTCTTGAAGGCTGTATCCTGCTCAGGTCCCCACTCCAGTGGTGACTTTTCTTCTCCTTTTGTGGCTTCATACAGTGGTTTGGCAATTTGGGCAAAGTTAGGTATCCAGATTCGGCAATATCCTGCCGCTCCCAGAAAGGCTCTGACTTGCTTTCTGGTTGTTGGAGTTGGGATTCTGCAAACTGCTTCTTTTCTTTCTCTGCCTAATCTTCTGCTTCCTTGGGTAATACGAAAACCCAAGTATTTCACTTCTTTTTGGCATAGCTGTGCTTTGGCTCTGGAAACTTTGTATCCAGCTTCATCTAGTAACTGCAAGAGATCTTTGGTGGCTAGTATACATTCACTTTCTGATATGGCAGCTATCAACAGATCATCCACGTATTGGAGAAGCACTCTCTTCCCCGGGGCTACTGGATAGCTTGAAAGGTCTTGATTCAGTGCAGCGCTAAAGATGGTAGGCGAATTCTTGAATCCTTGGGGTAATCTTGTCCAGGTGAGTTGGCCCCCTCTTCCAGAGATGGGGTCCTGCCATTCGAATGCAAACAATATTTGGCTTACAGGGGCTAATCTTATGCAAAAGAATGCATCTTTCAAATCCAGTACAGTGAAATGGGTAGCTTCAGCAGGTATCAGTCCTAAAAGAGTGTAAGGATTGGGTACAACTGGATGTATAGTTTCAACTGCATCATTTACTCTTCTCAAATCTTGTACTGGGCGATAATCATCTGTCCCAGGTTTCTTTACTGGCAAAAGTGGAGTGTTCCATGGGGATTGACATACTTTCAGTAGGCCATACTCGAGCAATCTTTGTAGGTGGCGATGAATGCCTTCAATTGCGGCTCTTGGGAGAGGGTACTGTTTGACGTGCACTGGTGTAGCACTAGGCTTGAGGGTTACAATCACTGGAGCTATATGCTTGGCTAGGCCTGGGGGACTGCCTTCTGCCCATACTCCAGGTGGTGCATCGATGTTCTTTAAAGTTTGTTCAAAATAGGTATCTTGGATGGAGTCATCAATGTAATACCTCCATTCTTCTTCTCGGGGCACTGTCAGCAGCATTACTCCTGCTGGTTTGGCTTGGGAATTCACTGTCATTTGCATTTCTCCTTGTTCAGAGAAAGATATCTGTGCTTGAAGCTTGGCTAGCATATCTCGTCCCAGTAGTGGCACTGGACATTCGGGCATGTAAAGGAATTGATGAGTTACTTGCTGTCCTCCTAGACTGCATATTCGATTTTGAAGAAAAGACTTTGTGGCTTTGGCACCAGTTGCTCCTATAATGGTGACTGCTTTTGTAGTAAATGGGGCTATCTTTTTGTCTATTACTGAATGTTGTGCTCCAGTATCAACCATAAAGTCCATAATTTGGTCTCCTATTTGTATTCCGACCATAGGCTCCTGGAGACCTAAAGCAAACTTGGAGCCCGGTCTGTCCTAATCCACGTCATTCTCATCATGGGCTGGTGTGGCCAATGCTTGAATGGCTCCTCCTCTCTCTCGCTGGAATTGTTCTCGATTGGCTCCTCCTCGGCTTCGGGGATAGCCTCGTCTTTCTTCTCGCCACTGATGACTGCTGTCGTCATCTTGCTGGGCGTCTTCGAGTTGCGGGCACGTATCTCTCCAATGTCCTTCCTCTCTGCAGTAGGCGCATTGGTTCACGCCTAGCCTCTGGGTCCGGCCTCCGCCTTGACCCCGCCCTCTTCCTCTGCTCCTTCGACTAGGGACACCTCCCCTTTTCTGTTCAACTATGGCCGCAGCCAAAAAATCAGCTTTCTTCTTCATCTTTCTATCACATTCTCTCTGTCTTTCATTATCACGATTCACATACACTTTATGAGCGACTTCCAATAACTGTGTTGCATTCATGCCCGCAAACCCTTCTAATTTCTGTAATTTACGTCTAATGTCTGGTTGAGACTGGTTTACAAAAGCAGAATTCACCATACATAAACTTCCTGGTGCCTCGGGATCATAGGGAGTATACATTCTGTATGCTTCAGTTAATCTCTCATAAAAATCTGCTGGGCTCTCATCTATCCCTTGGATAACTCCTGCAACTTTGGAAAGGTTCATAGCTTTTTGGCCCCCCCTTTTCAGGCCTTGTAAAAAGCCTTGGCGAAAACGGGCTAGGGCTGTGGATCCTTCATCTGTATTTGGATCCCATTGGGGGTCTTCATTCGGGAATTCTCTCTGAGCTGCTTCCCGACGGTCTATTATATTCTGCCCCTGTCCCGGAGCTACAGGGTTATCTGCCATCCACTCAATAGCTGCTTTTCTAATTCTTGCTCGCTCTTCTGTCGTGAATAGGGTGGTCAGGAGCTGGCGGCAATCTGGCCAAGTGGGTTGGTGAGTTTCCATAATAGTAGTTACTAATTCTGTCAGCTCCTGGGGCTTACTAGTATAGGAGGCATAATGCGACCTCCAGTTTAATAAATCAGTTGTAGAGAAAGGGATATACACATAAGTTAGGGGTCCCGCTACCACTTCATCATTATCATTCTTTACGGGCACTCCCGGGACTTGCCGTAAGGGAAACATTTTGGCCGCTGTAGGTGTCTTTTGGGATCTAAGGGTTATTGTTGTGATTGTCTTTGAAGGGGTCACTTTCTTTTTCCCCACAGGTTTTGCTTTGGGTTTATCTTTTACTGGCGTGCTAGTGCTAGCAATCGCTTGTACACTGTCCTCCTCATCTGGGGCATTCTCTTTTTCTCCTTCTTCTACCTCCGCTTCTGGCTCACTTTTTATGTCCTCCTCTTCTCTTTCAGCTAATTCCTCCTCTTCCTCCCCTCCGGGAGGTGGATCAGGGGTTGGGTCCCGCTCCGGCCGTCTCTGGGGCTCTGGGGCAGGACGCCGGGCTACTCTTATTGGACCTGGGGTTCGGGGCTGCCTGAGAATTATTTCTGGGGAATCAGGATCTACCAGGATGGGCTTCTTTCTGGCTTTCTTATCCTGCTCTCTCATTTTGGGCTGTTCCGTTTTCTGTCTAGAATCTGTTTTCGCTAACATTATTCTGCACTGTTCCTCATAACAGCGCTGCGCCCAGGGGGGCGGATCTTCACAAATACTTAACCAGGAATCTATGTAGGGGTACTGATCAGGGTGCGCTATCCGCACTCTACGGTGTATTGACTGAATAATCTCTACATTGAACGTTCCCTCTCGGGGCCAGATGGGGTCTAGATCGGGCCACTCCCTAGTACAAAAAATCTGCAAACGGGCTGCTGTCATTTTAATACCATAATCTCCTGAATATCCCTCTTTAAAATGTGCGATCATACATTCTAATGGAGTGTTTCTAGTAGACCCCGCCCCTCCCATTTCGATGTGTGCGCGCAACAACAGACAGAAGGGAAAAGGAGGGCGGACCGTGGGTAAGGGGTCCGCACGGTCCTGGAAACGTATAAGGAGTACAAATAACAAGACAAGATGACAATCGCTTCCCCCTTTTCGCGACCTGAACGCGGTCGCCCGGTCAGGAAATGCGCTACTCAGGGGTCCGCCTTCACTTGGTCCGTGCTGCCAGACCTCTCATTCACACTTCGTTCACACAATCATGCTAGCAACGTATCCCAGAATGCATTCGTTTCTATCTATTCTGACTAGTCTTTTTCCCAATTACAAAAAGGATGAGGGTTCCACCCGGCGAATTCCCATGCGGGGTTACTCGGCCCTTCCTTGAGAGGTGATCATGCTCTCTTACCAATTCCCAATATCTCGAGATTACAAATTCCAAATTCCAAGTTCCAATGGCAGTACTGCTCTTTCTATTTCTGTCTAGACACCAAAATCAAAACTATACTCACCGGATCCGGTCCTCAAACTTCCCAAGCAGGCGCATGAGTTGGACCTCGGACTCCCCTCACTCGGGTTCGAGGCGTTGGCTCCAACCGGGCCCGGCACCCGCCGAGGTCCGACCAGCTCCCTCCGATACAAGGGACCGGTGGCGCCAGGGAGCAGCCCTCGTCGGAAGGGCGCGATCCCGGCAGGACCAAGCCTATAGAGGCGGAAAGTCGTGGTATATTGCCCTATATACACTTTGATTCCACAACTTCCCGGCCAATGCACCAAGAATATGTAGCAGCAAAGCGCAGACAAACCAATGATACCAGGAGTCTGTTCAGAAGGTCCAAATCATTTATTTGTGCACAAGTCTCGAACCAGTCAATTTCAAAATGGCTGAGCAAAGTTTTCAAGCATTACAACAACTTTTATAGACTTCTGTTCCATTCTAGGTATAGAAAAACATTTCATTGGTCCCGGTAACCTCCCGTACCTCCGGTACCTCTTCCATTGGTCCCGGTACTGATAAGTTTATCCAATTATGTCCCTTCTGTGGGCATGACACCTGCATGCCCCCCCTTCTAGTCCCAATTACAATGGTCAGTTCATCAACTTGTTACTTTCACACTCTCAAGGCCATAGAACCAATTTGTGCATGCAGAGGAGCAGGGCTCTGCAACTCATCTGTCAGCACTCCCAATTATTTCTTTGCAGATGTACTTTTTCTTATCAGTAACTTTTAAACATGTCTTTCTGTATTTTTCCATCTTTCAGCTCTGCAGTTCTGCCTACCTAAGCTAATTCAATACTTCTACTGAGTTCTATCTTACAATAGCAGCATATTGGGGGATATGCAATCCTATATGCCTCTCCACAGGCCTCATTTACAGGTCAAGCTAGCCATGCTGGCCTGCTTATGTTCAGACACCGTGGGTCACAGGCCTCATTTACAGGTCAAGCTAGCCATGCTGGCCTGCTTATGTTCAGACACCATGGGTCACAGGCCTACACCTGCCACACTTCAGGCGGGAAAATAGGCACGCATGCGTGGCTGACCTCCCAAAAGCTTCCTTTTGGACACTTTGGAGCATTTCTGCACGGGCTCTGTGGGTGACCTCACCTCATCTATATGTGAGGACTGACTTCCTGCTTGGTCCTGGAGCAAATCTCAATCCTGGAACTGGATAACTTGACAACTCTGGTGAAGGAGAACACCGCACACGCAGGCTCTGTCCCGAGGCCTTCATTAGTAATTGTGCCTACATTCTCCTACTGTCGGCGGAGAGTAACAGGAGTTTTTATAACCAAACTACGTTACCATTGCGTTAAGATAGGTCGGCAATAAAATGTTTAACTTCCACCGAATATAACCAGTGTTAAAACAGGTGCTTCGCTTTACAAACAAACAAGTAATCCCTGACCTTGTCAAAATCACTGCTAGGAAAGATAGAGCTCTGGAGGGCCACTGAAAGGAGCATTCGCCCAAATAATGGGCACGGTTCTTGGCGAACTTGCGGCCGTTTAACGATTTTTGACACATTTCTTTTTTTTTTTTTAATGTTGGACTTGCTACAGATGACATCACTCCACAGTACACCAACCCCGCTCCTGTGCCTGCAGTCACTCAGACTAAACTCCTGAAGGTCCAAATAAAAGCATATCCCCCACCAAAGTCCCTCTCACCTAGAAGTCTCTCTGCCCCTTGAACCCACTACCAGCGCAAATCCCACCCCTTCTGCTGTCTCTTTGGGGGACACCTTTTCCTGATGCACTTCTCAGATACTGTTTCTTTCCGGACCTGCAATAGTGCAACACTATGCACTACTGCCGTGCTCGCCTGATAAACGTGCTTTCGGGACGTTTTCCTGCTTCATGTTTTCTGATAGGGCACTGGACCCCAAAGAAAAAACAACAACAACCCCCCAAACCCCATCGGAACGGGCGGCTTAACTAGTAGAGTCACATTTTTTTATAAACGTAATTTAAGTATATACAATTGTGTTTATTTACCAAGACCGGTTTGGCACTTACACATCTATTCTTATTTCAGTGTTCTCAAGACCAAGGAAATTGAATTTCTGTAAGCGTGTGGATTGGTGAGAAGTCCAGCGCTCACTGGGCTGCTAGGGCATTTTTGTGGAGTGGGGGGTAGGAGACGAGCTTAGTTTTTAGTCTCATTTCCTTTCAGTGTGTGAGCTAGTTAGGGAGACATGCAACTATATGCTCGTAAAATATTTCTACAGTGATGTGAGCTGTTTTTGTTCTGATGGTGCACACTTTATGATGATGATGTAACTTTAATGCCAGTAGTTTACTGCATTGGGAGTAAAACCTTTTAGCGTGTACAGTAGAATGCTATGCACTGAAGCTTACTTTGGTGTTCTAACATACTATTACTGCATCTAGGCCAGAGCAGGAGATAACTAATGCTGCAAGGAAGGGATGTCTGGTGGTCTTCAACCACCTTGGTGGTACTTATCTCTAGGCAAGGAGCACCAGTGCCTACCCGATGATTGTTAACACTCTTAAAAAAACAGAAAATGAAGAGTCTGAGAAATGCTAGCGTTCTTGGTTTGAAACCACTGCACTATAAAACGTCTTCAAATCTCTTTCTATAAAAATAATTTCTCCTTTTGCTGATTCATTTTTGTCACTGAAGCTATGGTTCTAGAAAATAATTAACAATGGCTTTCATTATGATAAACAATGAAAAAATGAGTTTATTGGTTCTTCGTAGATTTGTCTGGTTCTGAAGTTTCTTAACTATTTATATTTTGCAGTTTTTGAGCCCTGTGGCACATCTCTGAAGACATTGCGATGACTCGTTGGACATGTGCAAACAGTGGCCACAGGAAGAAAATTCTGGATGCAACACCGTGGGAGGAGATGAAGCAAAACTCTTCTAACAATGGGAGGAAAGGCAACCAAGAGAAAAGAAAGTTGCATGGGAGTGGTAGACATTCCTTGCAAAAGCTGTGTGCCAAAAGGAATGATTTACATCCAGCAAAGCACAAAAAGAATAACAAGAAGAAAAAGTACTTGAAAGAAGATGTGAATGGGTTTATGGACTATTTAAAACAGACAAGACAGGAAATGCAAAACAGGAAGGTACTAGGAGCAGATAGCAAGGAGATGATGGAGGAGTTTACAACAGCATTAAAGAAAGACCAGCGGCGGAATACTAGAAGAATGAAGAGGCAGATAAAAAAGAAAAATCAGATGGTGAGTGCTCCTCTCATTCTCTCCTCTTTATTATCAAAATAACTAGTAATACTAGTTAGTCTACTAGCTGCTGATCTTCAGAACAGTAATTTCAAATAGTCATTTGTCCATAATGGCCTTCATCAGATTTTAATTTGTGAATCAGAGTTGTGAAAGACCTTAAAGTCTTATGCCATCTCTTGACTTTACAAATACTCAACACTGTGAGTAGTAGAACTATTTCAATACTTAACCTGTCAGAAAAAGAAGTTTAAAATTTCACGACTCATTAAAAAATCTATTTCAAGAAAGCAAAACATTTAATAAAATTTTCTTGCTCTCAGTTTAATTCCCATTGAACAAAATGTACAATATATACCATTAGTTACTTTTGCTTTATACTGTATTCGTTGCTCTGAGAAGAGTGTTCTAGGGTTAGCCAGGGCTTTCACCATCTCTTCACCTATGATATTTCTAAAATTAGCTAACTGAATGACAGAGCACTATTGAAAATGTGCTCTGTTTTTTTTCTTCTGGGAATAAAAGCTTCAGGCAACTGTGGTGTTTTGAACTTGAGAGATACTTCAGTTTGGCCAACTCAAAAACTTGTCAAGAAGTTGCTGTTTTTGGGGGATTTATAATACTACAGACTTCAGATAGTCCAGCTCTCAACTCAATCTCTGGAGAAGTTGTATGTTCATACTGGAGCTCTCTGATGAGCTCACCAGGGGTACATGAGGGGGTAGTTGGGTGCTAGACATCAAGAAGGTGATTTTGAATTGCATACCACTGAGCAGAACAGGAGGAAAGCAAGGAGTTTTGGGATTGCACAGTGCTGTACATTGCTGGAAGAGACAATGGGGTGTTATTCTACTTGAAGTGCTTTTTTTTTTTCAGCGAATTTTATTTTACAAAGGGTGCCAATATTTTAGATTGTGGCCACTTTGCACTTAGCTTGTCACTTGCAAGCTTTGGTACGCTCTGGTAAGACATTGACTTATGCCACTTCTGGATATGCATGTTCATTGGTTGGTCAGATACAGCCATGCAGTGTTTTTATTCTTTAAAAAGTGCAACAAATCCCTCCTACCTTCCTCCTAATCATGCTAAAAATTCCATTAGAGAACATCTAAACTACAGCTGTCTTTTAATGCTGACCATGTGTTTTTTTTTTCTCTCTTTCTCAGAGGGATGGCTCTAGGGCAGGTCCAACCATCAGGCTAAATAGTCCGTCACCAGGGAGGGGGGTGGATGTGGCAGAAGGGGAGGGGACAGCAAAGAGTAGGACATTCAAAGCAAAACGATAGATTCCGACAACCAGGGGGAGACATAAGACTTAAGGTTTGTCTAAGGTGCTAACACCCTGAACCAGCTCCACGGCTGGCTCTGACTGGCTCAGTGGCTGAATGGTTTGTAAACTGACACTGGGAAGATGTGTTTCCATATTTAGAGAAGGAAGTACTTCACTTCCTGTACTGTATAGCTCCCTTGGGATTTTGCAGCTCAAATGCATGATCTTGCATTTTTTTTAGCATTAAATCTTTGCTGCCAAATTTATTTATTTATTTATCATTTCTTATATACCGCCTTTTATTATATCAAGGCGGTTTACATTGAACAAACTGAAATTACATTGAACAGGGCATTATAACTTGGAGATAACTATTTTATAGGGAACATGGTCTATGGAGGGTTAAGTGGCTTGCCCAAGACCACAAGGAGCACCTTTCTCATTCTTAAATTTTTTTGTTACATATCGTCCTGCTATACTAGTCCAGACAAGTGTGTTGTGTTCCCCTCCCAGCAGATTGGTCGAGACAAAGAACCAATGAAAAGCCCATGTTTCATGACATCACTCCCATGCCTCTATTTGCCTCGGCATTTCTTTGTCTCCAGCAGATGGTGGATAGATTTTCTCCTCTCCTGAAGAAAATTCTGAAGATTTGAGAGAAAAAGATTGATTGATTTAAAGTACTCGTGAATGACAGCCTGCGGGTTGATCTCTCACTTGAGTGCAATGTGGGAGACTCCACCAGACTGAGGTCTTTCGGTAGCCATAGGAGGAGGGAAAATTGGTTCAGCTCCGTGTTCTTACCCTGTTGAAGTGTGCTACTTTAAAGGATTTGATGCTTAACACTGACTGTCTGTCTTTTTTTTCTTTGTGATTTTGTTCTGTATGGCGAATTTCCAAGCTACAGGCTCTCTTGCAGAGATCCTTATCTTTCTTTTTCATAGAGGCTGTTGCCTTCTTGCCTAGGGTGTTTTCTCCTTTTCAAGTGAAACAGAGGAGGGCAGGCGTACTGCCTAAGTAGTAGTGTCTGAGAAAGGATAAAGATCTTTGGGGCAGTTTCTCCAAATGGGTTAGTTTGCACATACCATGACAGTCTTGAACCTCACTTCTAAGCCAGGTGTGGGAGTATGATCTCAGTTTCTCAAATTTACTGCTGATTCTTGGCGTAGTATATGCATCGTGCCAAAGAGCGCTTCCTTTTAGAGTTTGTAAGATGTTACAAAAATGGGTAGTTTGTGAAGATGTGCTTGGAAGTTCTTTATCATGTTTTTGGCTTTTAGTACAATGAGAAATATTTCTGTCTCTTTCTGCCACATTTTCTTGGTCTCTGATTGCATTTCTTGGTACTTCAGGATCTTCTGCCTCTTTACGCGATTTACAAAATAATCATTTGGAACAGATCTTAACCTTGTGGTTGTCTGGAGGATTCTTCTCCGGTACTTGGAGGTTATGTATTGTAAGTTCAACCATCTTTTTGTGCTGCTTGCTGGTCTGAGCAAGGGTGACGCGGTGGCTTAAGTCTATTTGGGGTGCTGGATTAAGGAAGCCTTTGCCTTGGGGTATGATTTATGGACCAATCGACACACACCAACCAGACTTAACAGCACTCCAAGAATGCTTCAGTGAAGTAACTAAATGGCTAACAGAAAATAACCTACAAATACATCCCACTGACAATGTTCTTCTTAATCCATTAGTAACACACATACACAGCATACAACTGCCCACGTACCCATAAACACGGAGGAGGGGTACTGATAATTGCAAAGAAGACCCTAAAGTTCAAAACTCATAGCACCATAGACACACAACAAGGTAACACAATCAGCATCGTGAACAAACACATGGCACTCTGCCTAACCTACAGAGCACCAAGAGCCGCACACGATGATCTAGCATCTACGCTCGAAACAGTCTGCGCCATCACCGCAGCCAGCAAACCCACTCTACTGCTAGGTGACTTCAACCTTAAGTCCACCAACAACAAAGATGCAGATGCCTTCCTTCAAGCAATGACCTCACTCCAATTCACCCAAATCATTGATGCCCCAACGCACAGACATGGCTCTACACCAGACCTCATCTTCGCAACCAGCAACCTAACTTTTAGAGGGCTAATTTCAACACCTACCATCACCCCAGTACCTTGGTCAGACCATTACATAATTAAGTTTAATCTGAATCTACAGAAGGTCAATCTCAACGATCAAACTGACAACACTCTCATACAAAGGCGATTCAAGAAATTCGACAGAGACGACTTCCTTCAGGACATGATAAAACAACTGAATACTGAAACGGATAACCTTGTGACACAAATAATCAACTGGAACAACATACTTTCCAATGCTGCCTCAGCAACAAATACCGGACAAAAGAAACACCGTCACAACAAGAGGCAACACAAGCCTTGGTACTCCGCAAACATACGACAAGAAAAAAGAGAACTCAGAAAAATCGAACGGATATGGCGAAAATCCAAGGCAATGGTTATACAGCAGATATACCTAACAAAGCAAAAACAATACACGGAACACATCAACCAATCCAAGAAAGAATTCCATTCAAACATGATAAACACCTCCATAAACAAACCCAGAGATCTATTCGAAATAGTGAAAATCCTCACAAAGAAACAAAGGACAGAGGATGAAGTACAAATCGACCTACAAAAATTTGCTGATTACATCAAGGAAAAATTTCACTCCACAGAACCAACTACACACAGCGCTTCAATCCCGCCTGACTCACACCCTAAAACCTGGGACACTTTCTGCACTCCCTCAACAGAACAGCTCTCCCACATCATCTCAGCAATTAATACTAGCACTGCTCCTACGGACCCTTGCCCAGTGTCATGGATCAAAGCCACCAAATCAAGCTTCATCCACTTCATACACAACATGGTGAAAAACTCACTCTCCCAAGGAATCATGCCAGATCAACTAAAGCAAGCTACAGTACGACCAATACCAAAGAAAACCACTCTCGACAAGAGCAACCCAGCCGCATATCGACCAATATCCAGCATTCCCTTTCTAGCAAAAATCATAGAAAAATCAGTACAACAACAGCTTCAAGAACACATTGACAACCATGCCCCTCTAGATGACAACCAACACGGCTTTCGACCCAACCATGGAGTCGAAACACTTCTGATCTACCTCTTAGACAACATCCTCCGAGTAATAGACAACACCAAAAAAGGTATCCTAATGATCTTTATAGACATCTCCTCAGCATTCGACACAGTGGACCACCTAACTCTCCTGGAAAGACTAAAGAAAATTGGACTTCATGGTACCACTTTGAAATGGTTCCAATCCTATCTCACTGACAGACAGATTCGAGTCAAGGTAGGCTACAACACCTCTCAACCCATAAAAGTCCTACAAGGAGTACTTTAAGGGTCCGCCCTATCATCACTTCTGTTCAACTTATACATCCAACCAATATGCGACATCCTAAAAGCAGACAGCATTCAGTAGACAATCTACGCCAACGATATTTTGATATACATGTCTATCTCAATTGACAACCCAAACTTCTCCAAAATAACAGACTGCTTAACACAAATGACAAGATGGTGTAATGACAACAACCTCTCAATCAACTACAGCAAAACTGAGGCACTAATAATCACTCGCAACCTGGACTTCATTCACCCACCAGACATCAGAATAGCAGACAAAACCATACCAATGAAAACGGAAGTAAAATACCTTGGAGTAACTCTGGACAGAGAACTGAATCTCAAGACACACATAAACAAAACAATCAAGATTGCATATCACAGGATGAGAATCATCAGGAGACTTAAACCCCTCCTTGCCACAGATCACTTCCGAACCGTATGCCAAGCGCTTATCACTCCGTTACTGGACTTCTGCAACCCCATCTTCCTTGGGCTAGCAAAACAAACACTCAAACCTCTTCAACTAGCTCAAAACACTGCAGCCCGCATTATATCTGGTTCAACTAGACATGATCACATTACTCCAGTTTTGAAAGACCTACACTGGCTCCCTATACTCTCACGCATCAAATACAAAACAATAATAAACATATTCAAAATCAAACACCACATTTCAGCCAACAGCCTACACACCCTCATTCATCCAGACATCAGCAAGAAGAAAAGAAACTTCCAACAGAGTCAACACTTCGAGCGATTACAGAAAAACAAGAAAAGACACAACAGAGAGAGCACTCTCCCTGGCTGCCCCAACAATTTGGAACTCCCTCCCAGACGAACTGAGATCGACAGTGGACCTCAAAGACTTCTGCAAACAGCTGAAAACAATGCTTTTCATAGAACACTACGGACCTGTCACTTAATTAATAAGAACTACGTACTCACACCTTCCAAACATGTTAATAATTGTACAACGACTTATGTTATATCTTAAGCACTATTTGTATATAGTCTTGTATTTTAGCACATGCTGTACTATAGCACACAATGTACATAGTTCACCATAATCTAACACACTATCCACTCACACACAAATTATAATATCTCTTTCACTGCATGAATTACACTATTACTATTTTTGTTTGTATTGTTGTTACACCGCTTTGATTGTATGATAAGGCGGTATAGAAATACTGTTAAATAAATAAATTTACAACAAGATAGAAGCACTGTACATAACAGGAGACACAACATTCACTCCCCCCCCAATGATAACGCTGAACAACATCGCAATCAAAACAAAAAACAAAGTAAAATACTTAAGTCGCCATCGACCAACACTTGACCTTCAACCATACATAAGGAGGACTACCCAAATAATCTACTTCAAAGCGAAGTCACTCCAACGCCTCTGACCACTCCTCGAACCAGATGACTAACATATAGTATTCCAAGCATCGATAATACCCCACCTGGACTACTGCAATGCCATCTTACAAGGACTTCCACATTCCACACTATTACCTCTTCAGACCGCCTTCCACTCGGCAGCTAGAATCCTATTGGCAGCAAATGGGGGGGGGGGGAAACACATCACCTCGATACTCAAACAGTTTCACTGGCTCCCCTTGCAAAGCCACATAACATACAAGACCATCATGCTAACACAAAAAAAAATTCACTCTGACATCCCCCCCCCCCAACACACCTACAAATATTCCTACAGCCCTCACAACCAATCGGAGCTATAAGTACCTCAAAAGAACACTCTCGACATCCCCACATCAAAGCAAAAGCAAATCAACAGTCGTGTAAAAGAGCCTTTCAACTATATGTACACTCCATATAGAACAAACTGCCAGACCAACTCAGGAACATCATGGCCTCAAGACCTTCCAAAATAAATTAGACATATCCCCTCACGGAACACGTCCAACACAATGAATAACCCCTTAACACTAGAACAACACACACCAGCCAGTCAATAACTGTTATATATAGTTAATAGCAAAATTTACTCTTTGATTGCATGCTGTAAATAGTTGAGAAGAATGTTCAGTGTAAGTTATTTCTCAGTTCTATGTGAACCGCCTTGACCCGGTGAAAGGCGGTATATAAGCACAGCTAAATAAATGAATAAATAAAATAAATATCCATTATGGAACCGAATGTTTGGAGGGTTTGCACGCCCATTCTACCTGAGTGCAGGGCATCCTCATGGGTGGAGCGGAGCTCTGTAGCTCTTGCAGACATCTGTCGGGCAGCAACGTGGACATCACTTTCCACTTTTGTCAAGCATTACCGTTTAGATGTCCACACAAGGGCAGACATGGCTTTCGCTCAAGGGTTTTGCAAGCTGCTGTGTCTTCTTCTTGCCCCGTGGAGTTGTAGCTTTGCTACATCCCAATTGTTTGGACTAGTTTAGCAGGATGATATGGAAGGTGACATTTTACTTATTTAATTTCCTTTATTGAGTCCTGCTAGACCAGTCCAGGGCCCGCCCCTGGAACTGTATTGCTCTGTCCTTCTGCTGCAGTACCCTTGTGCCCTCTGATTTTTTTGTGCTTGGCTCTGCAGGTTCATCGTCTACTGTCAAACTTATATTTTATGCTTTCCTGTACATAGTTCTCTACTGTTGATCACTCATTGTTGCCCATGGTTGGGATGTTGTGTGAGGCTTGCCATGTTTCTCCCATATGCTTTGAGACAAATTCTGAAGGGACTGCTGATGGCTGATGCAAATAGAGGCATAGGAGTGATGTCATTAAAACCTCAGCTTTTCATTGGTTCTTTGTCTCCACCAATCTGCTGGCAGGGCATCCCAACCCACTTGTCTGGACTGGTCTAGCAGGACTCAAGGAGGGACATTAACTGATCCCTCCTTATGCTATCCACACCTTCCAGGCTGTCTACCCTGTTGCAGATTTTGGTGTCATCTGCAAAGAGGTATACCTTTCCTAACAGACCTTCTACAGTAATAACTACAAAAATGTTAAAAAGAACAGGACCAAGGACCAATCCTTGAGGCACACCACTGGTATAATGCCCTTTATCTTCAGAGTGAACTCCATTTACCCCTATCTTCCAGTGCCTTCCATTCAACCAGTCAGTCACTTTAGGGTCCACCCTAAGGGCACTCCTTTTATTTATAAGTCACAGATGTGGTATGGTGTCAAAGCCCTTGCTAAGATCTTCAGTATACCACATCTAAGGCTCTCCCCTATCCAATTCTGATCACCCAGTCAAAGAAATCATTCAAATTTGTCTGATAAGACCTACGTCTAGCAAAACCATGCTGTCTCAGATCCTGTAATCCCTTGAATTCCAGAAACCGTACCATCCCCTCTTTCATAGCATTTCCATTTGATTTACTCAACATGGAGGTCAGATTAACTGGTCAGTAGTTTCCAACTTCTTTCTTACTTTTGCTTTTGTTGACGGGAGCCACATTTGCTTATCTCCAGTCCTCTGGGATATCTCCCACCTCTAAAGAAGCATTGAAAAGGTCAGCCAGAGGAGCTGCCAATACTTTCCTAAGTTCTCTCCAATGCCCTTGAATGAATCCCTCCAGCTCCATTGCTTTTTCCACTTTTAGTTTTGCTAGTTCCTCATGAACACAGTCTTCTGAAAAGTGTTCAAGTTCTACCACATTTCCATTCCTATTTGAGTTTATTTTCTGAGATCCCATTGCCTGCCCTTCATCTCTGAACACAGAACAGACGTATTTGATAAATAATTCTGCTTTATCCTCATCAGACTCTACGTATTCTCCATCACTCTTGAGTCTCGTAATGCCACCCTTGCATTTCCTCCTGTCACTAACATACCTTAAAAACATATATCTTGTCCCCATGTTTTATTGTATGGACTATCTTATTTTCCCATTTGCATCTTTGCTTTTCTGACTACTTTATCAACTTCCCCAGATATTGCTGTTTGCTTTCCTCTTTCTGCCACCTCTTGTACTTTATGAAAGTTGTTTCCTTTATTAACAGCTTCTTTTGAAAATCATAGTAGTCTCATTTTTCCTCTTATTTTTATTTACTTTCCTAACAAAAAATGTTTTTTGCCCTTAAAATATCTTCTTTCAATTTTGCCTCCTATTCTACTTCCCAGATGTTTCCATCTAGCTAACGACTCTTTGAGTATTCCCTCTCTCTTTGCACATAGTTTTTCTGAAGTCTAGGACCTTCAGTTTTGAATGGACGATCTTCACCCATGTCTTAATTGAAGCTCACCATCTGGTGATCACTGCATGCCAGATCACCCATTACAACATTAGAAATACTCTCCCCATTTGTAAGCACTAAGTCCGGTATTGCCCCCTTCTACATTTCTGTTACCAATTGCTGGAGTAGTTCTCCCTATAGAGAATCCAGAATTTTCCTACTTTTAGATGACACCATAGCAGGGATATCCCCATCAACCTCTGGCAAATTGAAATCTCCTGCTAATAACACTTTATCCCCCATGGATTTAATTGAAGGCATTCACAATATTGCTATGTATTTTGAATGTGAGGGGGAAGTCTGTATATCACACCAATGTTAAATAGATTTTTCATTCCCTCCTTCCAAACTACCTGCAGTGTCGCCTCCTTCCTTCATAAGCCCTGCAGTTCTGTGGCTTTAATATTATTTTTACATATAGCAAAACTCCTCCTACTTTTCTACCTTGTTTTTCCTAAATAGTTGTATCCTGGTATAACTATGTCCCAGTCATTGTTTTTCATGTATCATGTCTCCATGACTGCCACTGTATTGAAATCAACCACTTTCCTTTTCAACTTCTAAAATCTGGAACTTTATTTCACGAATTAGTAAATACAGCTATCCAGATGTTTCCCTTTTCTATGCTGTCTTTTAATGTTTTACTCATCTGAGGCTTTTATTTACTTGGGAGACTTTGCTCCCCCATCCCACCTTAGTTTAAGCTCTCCTTAGTAGATTAGCCTGTCTTTTACAAAAGGCACTCACCACCCCCACCCCCCTTTCTTTGATAGGTTAATGCCATCTCTGCTTAGGAGCCCTTAGAAAATCATGCTATGGTCCAAAAAAACAAAACAATGTCAAGAGTATCAACATAGCCAGGCATTCATCTCTGGATGAAAGCCTCTCTGTCCTGGCCTTGACTCTTGAAAGAGAGATTTAGGAGAACACAACCTTTGCACCTAAATGCTTCACCTCTCCCAGAGCCACAGAGTCACTTTTGATACACTGAGGTGGAAACTTAGCAGTATCGTTGTGTCAGCATGGGTTAGTAGTATCTGATAATAGCTGGTAGACTTCAGGAGATTCTGCAAACTCTCTGTAATGCCTCAGATCCTGGCATTAGGCAGACCGCACTCCTCCTGGGGCATCATGTCTGGATGGCAGATGGAACACCTCTGTACTCCTCAAGGGGGTCTCCAACTGCCACTAGCTTTTACTTCCTAGTGGTTGCTGATCCTACAGCTTTGGAGTTTTTGAGCTCTGATGCCTCATGTTCCTGGGGTGACACCTCTTCCACCTCCAGGACTGCATACCAGTTTGTCAGTTCTAGAGAATGTGGAGTCAGGGTATTGAGTTTTCAGGCCCTGATTCTGTGGCCAGCTGTCATCTTTTCATACAGTGTTATCTTCCCTTCATAAAAAGGCAGTCCTTCACACCCATTCTAAATTCCTACTAAAAGTAGTTTTTGGAGTGTCATCTTAACCAATCCTTCCATATTGTTCCTCCAGTCCAGTTCAGCATGTGTAGGATGTCTCCCTCCTTCAGTAGCTGAGGACTGAGCATGCCTAAAACTTCTGATGTCACAGTAGAAGAGCTCCCTCCTTGGAACCCAAAGGCCAGTAACTCTGTCCTCAGCAACTGAAGGAGGAGCCTCTGCAAGGCTAGGCTCCGCTGAAGGGTTGACCTAACCTTTCTAAGTGTAGAGTTTATTTATTTATTTATTTATTTATTCACTCTTATATACCGCGCTTTTCAGTATCATCGCAGTTCACAGATAACAAAAAAACTCTGCATCAGAACAAGAGATCATAATGCTTACATTGTAACAGGATAGTTGACTATTTCCCTTTTTTGTTTTGGTTCTGACCAAGTTTATAGAGAGCTACAGAGCAAAGTTAAGAACTGGGTATCACTGTGCCTTGGTAGGGACAGGGCAGAAGGCTGACACATAACAAGAACTGACTGCCAGGATCCTTGAGTGGGCCTGGCAAGACCCAGGGGTTTCTAATAAATACCTGGAACTCCAGGTCCCTTCCCTAACCCCCCATCCCAGCTGGACAAACCCTGCTCTCCAGTCAGATTTGCAAGTTAAGTCCCTTTATACTACCATATACACTGAATCACTGTCCTTTTAAAGTTACAATAAAAAAATAAAAATAGAGAGAGAAGGTAAATGGCAGCAGGGGGTTTTTTTCTACCCGAGGCTGAGAGGCAACGGGACAGTCTCGGCTCCAGTCCTCTGGCAGAATTGTGGTGAGTGCGGGTTGTGGGTTTTTTTTTTTTTCATACGTGAGTAATTTCCCCGTAGCCTGCCCCAAGGGAAGCAATGGCTATCAGTGCACGGTCCCTTCGGAGGTTTTTTTCTTATGTGCATGCGGCTGGGCTGGCCTTGCTGTGCTGCATGTGGAGGCACTTAGGGCGTGTTTGCGACAGGGGTTTGTTGCATTTGTACCAGGTTGGCTGAAGATGTTTTGGGGATCGGGGCTATGGATCGGCAGTCTGGGGTACTGAACGCGATGAGAAAGCATCCTCCGATGCTGCGGTTTGGAGGGAAATGCAGCCATTAAAGCGCCGACCGCCATATCCTCAGAGGATACAGATAGGAGTGGCAAAAAGGCAGCTAGGAAACAGAATAATAAGCAGATAACTAGTTTAGCTCCTGAGACCGCACAGTCAGCTTCAGAGGCACCAGAGGCGGTTTTTACACCTGATTTTGTCCTCTTAATGCATGAAGTATACTGCCTTAAGCATATACAAGGTTCCCTGGGAGCAGCACAGATTCTTAGCAAAGGCATTAAGGGGCTGGTGCCTGATCCCTCTCACACTGATTTCGAAATAGTGCAATATATAAAATCAAATAAATAAATAAGTCACCGTTTCAAAGATAATGGAACCTCTGAGTAAGTGGCCAAGAAGGGAGGATTTTGACTTCTGAGGACCCTCTGATCTACTCGGGAAGGTTAGTCAACAAAGGCTGGAAAAAGGGGAGTTCCCACAGGAGGAGAACCCCATTGCCATGAGGGTTTTTCACCAGGATGAGCCAGTGGCTTTAATTAGTAATTCACTGGCGGCTCTGAATATTGTGCCTGCTTCTGCAGTGATAGAAGAACCCTTGGGAAATCCCTTGTTGCAGAGGTTCAAGCTGGCTCAGAACGCCTTTCTGGTGCATAGAATCTTTAAGAAAATGATTGAGGAGGAATGGGAGATGGCAGAAGCTGATCTCGGGGGCGTCAAGGCATTGACCCGTTTTGTATCCCATTCCGCAGGAGGAAAAGGAACTCCTGAAAATGCCAAGAGTGGATGTGCTGGTCTTGGCGGTGACCAAAAAGATCACAATCTCCATAGCGGGCAGTGCGACCCTTATAGATTTGCAGGATCATAAGCTCAAGATGTTCCTCAAACGGGTTTTGACATATGTGCCCTCACTGTATAGGCCACAATTTGTGAGGCCTATGTGATCAGGGCCTCCATTCAATGAATTCAGAGTTTACTGGAGGTGGAGTCCTCCTCGGAGGAGAGTCCAATGACAGTGAAACTGGAATCGACATCATCATATCTGGCAGATGCCTTTTATGATTTGGTTCGGGCATCTTCCAAGTCAGTGGCGTCTGTTTATTGCGAAGTCAGTGTAATAATGACAACTCCTTATTTGTGTAGACCTTAAACAGCCTCTCAGGACAGCATCACAGTGACATCGGAGGGCTGAAAAACCTCTCTACGGCTCATGCAGGTGATATGCGGGGACACAGTAACTCAAAGTAAATAATATCTCATCACAAAAATCAGAAAAGATACTTAGCTTCCAGGATCATCACAACCCCAAATACCTTTTCTGATTTTTGCGATGAGATATTGCTTATTTTGAGTTACTGTGTCCCAGCATATCATCTGTATGAGATTTCTTGTGAAGTATTGTATGCAATTCTGGAGAACAGCTACTCAGATGGTTAACTTTCTTGGTCATAAAGTATAGGGGGACAGACCTAAAGATCTAAAATGTATACTCCTGGAGGAAAAGCAACAGAATGGAGATATGACAGAGGTATAAATGGAAGCAGGATTCTTTCAGTGGAAATGAAGTTCTGGAACAAAGGGTCGTAGGTTGGGGCGTGAAAAGCAGTAGACTCAGGAGGACTCTATGGGCCCAGTATTCTTCTGGGCAGGCTATGCCCACCGACCCTTAAACCCGGATATTCAATGCTGGGGTCATATGTGGCCCTGGCATTGAATATATGGGTATTGCCGCACAACCTGGAAGCCACCAAAACTAACCGGGAGGAGTGGCCTAGTGGTTGGGGCAAGTTACCTTAGGCTGGAGGGCCAGGGGTTCGAATTCCGCTAGTGGACAGCAAACTGGGGTTTCTAGTTCCACAGATGCTCCTTGTGGCCTTGGGAAAGCCACTTAACCCTTCGTTGCCTCAGGTACAAAAACATAGATTGTGAGCCCTTTGGGGATAAGGGAAAAATATATATACAGTACCTGAATGTACACCGCTTTGACTGATAGAAAAGCAGTATATAAGCCTAGTTAAATAAACCGGGCAGCAGTGATATTGCATGTTGCCCGGTTTGTGCCTGTGGTGTAAAAGTAGGTGAGGGACATCCCTGACATGTCCCGATGCTAGCCAGCTAGAATTGGGGCACGTAGGGGACATAGATGGGGATATTCAATGGCATGTGTCGTTGAATATCCCCATCTAAGGCTGTAAACCATGTAAACGCCCTTCGAATATCAAGCCCTATATTTTTTGCAGACGAGATAGTGAATGTATGGAACAGCCTCCAGGTGGAAGTACTGGAGACAGAGAGAATATCTAAATTCAGGTAAGCATGGAACAACCACCCTGCATCTCTAAGGGAGAGGAAGGGATTTTAGAACTGAGCGGTTAGTATGAATGGGAAATCTGTATAAACTGAGTGGGGGGTTTTCTGCCGTATTTGTTTCTATGGTGCCTTGCCTCTCATGTCTACCACCTAACTCGCCCAACCTAAAGGCTAACACTGCTAATAACAAGCCAGGTTCAGATGCGATGCAAAACATAAGTTTTGTTGTTCAAACCTCTTATCACATCTGCACAATTTTGTTTGAATAAGAATTGAGTTTTTCTCATCTACAGTAACTGACAAAATCAAGGTTACTAGATGTGTCTCACAGTATTTAATATTTAAGGATGAATGGATTGATTGATTTTCCACTTATGGACCACACATCCGGATTCAGCTCCTTGGGGTTTACAGAAGCAAAATTACAAAACATTATAACACATACAATTAATTTTATCCCCTCTTCCATATACCAGATCCAGTATAACATTAAAAACAATGCTACACACTAAAACTCAGAACTTGTTCTTTAACACCCTCCCCCTACCAATATATGCAGAATGAAACATGTTTCCTCCTAAAAGATGTTAAATACCCAGCACTTGCATTCACAGGGGTGAGGGGGTGTTGGATCAACCAGCCTTGAACATATAGAAGTACCTTAGCTTGGAGCCATATCTTGCAAACAGCATGTCAAAAGAAGCACCTTATATTGAATGCAGCATGCAATAATTAGCCAGTGTAGTTAAACCAAAATTGGCATCACATGGTCTGACCCATGGAGCACTATAATGAACTTTTGCAGCCGTATTTATAATCAGCGGTAGGTAGTGAATATCCTTTAGCGGTAAACTGAGTAAAGTGCATTACAATAGTTATGGCGAGGAAAAAGTTAACTCCTGAGTAACAGCAGTTAAACTTTCCACAGAAAATAAGGGCATAACTAGCGAATATGCCTTAAAAACTAGAAATGATTTGATGCAATGCTTGATTCGGGATGTTTGGGAGGGGCTTCCGGATTCGGGCTGGGAGGGCTCTAGGGGGTTGAACTCCCACTTGTATTGGGAGTTGGGGATGGGGGAGGAAGGGAAGTTCCCCCACCAGGAGCAATGGGAGAAAGACCTGAGTAGGGAGATGGGGCTTTAGGAATGGAGGAAGGTTCATGTGGATATTGGGCGCCAGGCACTCTCGGTGGCTATCCGGGAGACATCGTATAAGCTTCTTTACCGCTGGTACTATACTCCGGAGCGGCTACATCGGATGTTTCCCGGGTCCTCTGATCAGTGTTGGCGGGGATGTGCGGAACGGGGGACCTTTGTGCACATGTGGTGGACTTGTCCTAGAGTGCGAGCTTACTGGGATATGGTGGGGGGGGGGGGGCAGCTTCAGACACTTTTGGGGCAGCCAGTGGGAGTGGATATGGGCTTGGAATTGTTGGGGATATGGCCGAGTGGCTTGCCCTGCAGCTTGGATCGCCCTGTACGAGCTTGTATTCAGGCGGCCCGGAGCGAAATAACCAGGGCCTGGAAACAACCTCAGCTGCCGGGGATGGAGGCCTGGACAACCCGGCTTCGACGGATTACTTTGATGGAACAGTTGACAGCAATTCGGCGTCAGGCAGAGGAAAGGTTTCAGGACCAGTGGCTCCCGCTATTGATTTATTTGAAGGGGTGAGTGCCCAAACTGAGCCAGCTAGAGAGGGGTGTGGGGGGGGGGTAGACTGAGGGGGTTTGGGGGTGGGGCTCGAGGGGGAAGGGGGGGATGGGACGGGGGGGTGGTGTTGGGAAAAGGCTAGGGGGATGGTAGGGGTGGGGGGTTAGGGGGGGTAGGGTGATTAGGGAAGCCTGGGCCAGGGGAATGGGGGGTCGGGGTCATGGGGGCTATAGGGGACGATCCATGGGAGTTGTCTCCTTTGGGGGGCTGAGTTTTGTATGGGAGATGACCCTGGGTCGGCATACTTCTTTGTTGTGTTAACTTGAGTGGTTCACTTGCATGCTTGCAGGCGTGCTCTCTGTTTCAGAATTTGTGTGTGAAAACTTGTTTGTTCTTGAAAACTTTAATAAAAAGAAATACACACAAAAAAAAAAACTAGAAATGAGGCCTGCACTATTTGTGACACCTGGTTCTGCATACCTAATCAGTTCTGCATACCTAATCAAGACTCTAGGTTACAGGCTCTGTGTTTAGACATTAAATGATCTGTATCCCTAGCCACTGACAGCAATAGACATTCTGTTTTTACAGTAATTCCTTATCGTCACTCCAGTCCAGTCCCTTTACTACTGGGTTGCGCAACCCTTCCAGCAGCTTGGAGGCTGATCCCAACCTTTTTGGGGATGGAGCGGTATAAATACCACTGGGACCACCCCCCAACTCCAGTATTCTCAGCCTCCAAGCAGCTGGAGGGTTCCGTAAGCCTAGGGCTTACTGGAGTCCTGCCTTCTACTAAGTCAACTAATTTTATCCTAGTTAGCTATTTATCTTCTTTATTTTGCTTAAGGAGATTGTTTCATTTAATTTAGTTCTGTACCTTTAATTTCTGCATCTCTCATCCCTCTCCCCCTCCCCCGCCGGGCCGGGCTGGAGACCGGAGGACTTGCCTGAGCTGCCTGCTGCAGGGGGAAAGAAGGCTCTCCTTACCTTCTCTGCCGGGGCCATTCCTTCATTTCCAGGAGCTGCCCTGCCTCGCGCCGAAGCCCCGAGGCGGCTGAGCGCTGGAGGCAGCGACGCGAGGGGATCCTACTCGCGCCCCCCCCCCCACTCAGTGCAGCGGGGTGCGGCCGAGCTTCCCGGAGCCCCGAATCGAAAGACCGACGGTTTCGGAGGACTCACAAGCGGCGGCGTCTGCAGCGGCGGCAACGCGGAGCCCGACCCTCTCTTCACAGCGGTAAAGACCAGAGCGCAGGCAGCGGGCAGGCGCGCGATCCCCCGTTCCGGACTCCACGTGGCTGAGGCCCAACACGTGTTGAGCCAACGGAGAGGAATCGCGGAGCTGATCCTGCTGGCAGAACAATCTACAAACAGCAAGTATTAGCCTGGATCGGCAGCATTTTCTCACTTAATGTTAAAATTCATTTTATTTATTGTTCCTTACTGTAATTTGCTTTATTGTGGGCCGGCCTTCCTACAGCTCCAAAGCCATTCCTTTGCCCGCGTTAACGCTGACAATACTTGGGAGAGGGGACAGAGCTGGGAGAGCTTCCCTGCACCCTACAGCATTTCGTTTTGCCCAAATTTTGGGGGGATTACCTTTGGTTTGAATTGTGGGGTGATTTTGGGGTTGTCTTCCTACAACGCATTGAGTAGACCGGGGCGCTTACACTCCGCCCCATTGAGCCTCCTGGAGAGCATGGCCACTAAGTCAAAGTGCCCATCCTGTGGCACACGGAGGGGCACATCCTCGGAAACAGGCATCTGTAGAGCCTGTGCGGCAGTCTCCACCTCCGTAGAGCAAGAACTCAGTTTGCCCATGACCCAAGGTCCTCACATGCCCGGGGATCCCCTGGAGGCGGAGGTGGGGGTCCAATTACCCCTGACGGCTAGCTCAGAGGCCCTCGCACCCCCTCCGTCCCGTTCCACGGTGGACGGGGGGGTTGGAGATCTCTTCTCCCCTGACTTCATCTTACTCCTGCACCAAGCATACTGCATGCGCAAGCAGGGACTTGGGCCAGGCGACACAGCTCCCACAGCTGAAACCAGACCAGCTAGACCTAGGAGAGCGAGCGGTCAGGATTCAGGGGTACCCCCCAAACGTACTAGGCTATTGAGTGAAGAGATCCTCCCACCCCTTTCTCAAGGCACCCCAGAGGAAGAGGGCTCTGAAAGGGAGCTGGAGGACGAAGAGGAGGAGCTGGAGGAAGGAGAGATCCCAGAGGAGGACCATTCTCGCATTGTTAGAGTTTTTCGCCGAGAAGAGCTCCCTTCCTTAATCAATGAGCTCCCCGGCAGAGGACGAGACACTAGAAGATCCCTTGATTCAGGCCATCAGAAGATCCCAGAAAGTTTTCCCTGTCCACAGGGTGGTACGTCAGATGATACAGGAGGAATGGGATCAACCAGAATCAAGCTTGAGAGGAGTACGAACCATGGCTCGCCTCTACCCTCTCCCGGAGTCAGACAAGGAACTGCTGAAGTCCCCCAGGGTGGATGCAGCGGTATCAGCAGTCACCAAAAAGACCACTATCCCAGTGGAGGGCGCCACGGCCTTAAGAGATGCTCAAGACAGGAAGGTGGATACGCTCCTGAAACAGGCCTTTGATATAAGCGCCCTCGCCTTGCAGGCCTCCGTGTCAGGAGCTTGGGTGGCTCGGGCCTGTTTAAGGTGGGCACAACAGATGCAGACCACAGAGGGATCATCGGCCGAAACACAGGCCAACTCGGCTAGGGTGGAATCCGGAGCAGCCTATTTAGCGGATAGCCAGTATGACCTCATCAGAAGTTTGGCCAAGAACATGGCCTCGGTGGTGGCGGCTAGGCGGTATCTTTGGCTAAGGAATTGGGCAGCGGATGCCTCCTCTAAGTCGCGCCTGAGCCGACTTCCTTTTAAGGGCAAGCTGTTATTTGGTGAAGATTTAGAGAAGTTAATCAAGGACCTGGGGGAGTCAAAGGGAGGCAGGCTTCCGGAGGACAGACAAAAACAGGGGCGCTCCCTTCCCCCAGTACGTACCCAGCCTAGGGACCCCCGGAGGTTTCGTCCAACTAGGCCACCCCCCTTTTCCAAGGGCCGTTTTCCCTCAAAGGGTCAAGGTTTCAGGGGGTTCCGTGGAGCTGGCAGAGGCTTTAGCACATCCTCTTCCTCCTTCTCGGGCTCCAGAAAACAACAATGAGATGACGGGGGTCCAGGAGGGAAGGCGTCCGATAGGCGGTCGCTTGACGCTCTTTCTTCCCGCCTGGTCCCGTGTCACGTCCGATCAATGGGTCCTAGAGATAATCAGAGAAGGCTATGCCCTCGAATTCGCAGAAAGAATACCCCCGGCCTTTGTCCGATCCCCCTGCGGATCCGCTGCAAAAAGGGCAGCAGTAGAGGAAACTCTCGCACGCCTAAGAGCGCTCGGAGCCGTGATCCCGGTGCCGCCAAACCAGCGCGGCTCAGGTCGATACTCGATCTATTTCGTGGTGCCAAAGAAGGGAGGCTCCTTGCGACCGATCCTGGATCTAAAACAGGTCAATCGCCGCCTCAGGGTGCCGCATTTCCGGATGGAGACTCTACGTTCGGTCATAGCAGCCGTCAGGGAAGGGGAGTTCCTAACATCCCTCGATTTGACAGAAGCCTACCTGCATATCCCGGTCAGGAAGTCTCACCAACAGTTCCTGAGATTCGCCGTGCCAGGAGGCCACTTTCAATTCCAGGCCCTACCCTTCGGCCTAGCTACGGCTCCCAGAACATTCACCAAGGTAATGGTGGTTGTAGCGGCCTTCCTTCGGAAGGAGGGAATATTAGTTCACCCTTACTTAGACGACTGGCTGATCCGGGCAAAGTCAGAAGAAAGTCTCTCGACAACGGCCAGAGTGATGCAGGTCCTGGAGGACCTGGGGTGGATCATCAATCGAGCAAAGAGCAGGCTAACTCCCTCCCAGGAACTCGAGTACCTCGGGGCAAGATTCGACACCAACAGCGGCAGAGTATTCTTGTCGCGAACAAGGTCAAGGGATCTGAGAATTCTAGTCTCTCAGTTTCTGGCCAGAAGAAGCCCCTCAGCGTGGCATTATCTTCAGCTCCTGGGAACTATGGCGGCGGCAATAGAGGTAGTACCATGGGCCAGGGCCCACATGCGACCATTGCAGCGGTCACTGTTACGGCGGTGGTCACCCCAGCATCATCCTCTCTCTCTGCAGTTACCTTGCGCTCCACGGACCAAACAGGCGCTCCACTGGTGGAGATGCCCAAGGAACCTGGATCGCGGGATACCTTTAGAACCCCCTCAGTGGTTACTATTGACGACAGATGCCAGCCTATCAGGCTGGGGAGCACACTGCGGAGACCGATTTGTCCAGGGGCGCTGGACACCGTTGGAATCGCAATGGCCCATCAACAGACTGGAATTACGGGCAGTCACCCTAGCGCTCAAGGCTATGGAAGCCTTGGTACAGGGGCGAGCAATTCGCGTCCTCTCCGACAATGTAACCGCAGTGGCCTACATCAATCACCAGGGAGGCACCAGCAGCCACGCCCTCGAGAAGGAGGCGGACTCCCTCTTCCAGTGGGCGGAAGCCCATCTGCTGGCACTATCAGCTCAACACGTGGCGGGCGCGGACAATGTCACAGCCGACTTCCTCAGCAGGTGCAAGATAGACCACGGAGAGTGGGAACTGGACCAGGAGACCTTCAACCAAATAGTAGCGCGTTGGGGAGTCCCAGTCATGGACCTCATGGCACGCTTCTCGTCAGCCAAGGTGGACAGATTCTTCAGTCGGCGGAAGGAAAGAATGTCAGAGGGCCTGGACGCCCTCTCCCAAAAGTGGCCGTCGGAGGGTCTCCTCTATGTATTCCCCCCTTGGGCTCTGATCGGAAAGGTCCTCCAGCGGGTAGAGTCACACCAAGGATTGGTAATCCTCATAGCCCCGGATTGGCCTCGCTGACCCTGGTACGCGGATCTGGTGAGGATGATCGCCGACCATCCTTGGCGGCTCCCTTGCAAAAGGGATCTGCTAAGTCAAGGTCCGGTGCGGATGCCACACGTGGATCGGTTCTCGCTTACAGCTTGGCTATTGATACACACAAAAAAAAAAACTAGAAATGAGGCCTGCACTATTTGTGACACCTGGTTCTGCATACCTAATCAAGACTCTAGGTTACAGGCTCTGTGTTTAGACATTAAATGATCTGTATCCTTAGCCACTGACAGCAATAGACATTCTGTTTTTACAGTAATTACTCCTGCTGGAATTTTGCACACAGTAATTCAACATTTTGCATTTTTTTGGTGATATTATTTTCTCCACTGTATTTTAAATTGATTATCACTCAACAATATGCTATGTTGTTGGACAAACAAAGCATGCAGAATTTAGTATAAGTCAGACCTTTTGACACAGAATTTTGAATTTTGTGTGCAGAATTCTTGCAGGAATAAATAAAGCTTCAGCCATAATTGCTATAGCCATAGCTTAGCAACTTGGTTAGCTTAGCTTGAACCAAGTTAGTCACCCCATTTGATTTCCTAGGAATTGTAACAAAGATCTGATTGTCATGTGCATAAATATAAAAATGAAAGCAGACCACAATGGTACAAGGTACAACTTAAACAGCTAAGAGCCTGGAACAGACTCTTGGACAACTCCCCCCTCCTCCAGACTTCATTACCTGCACTCAACAATGTGAGAAGAAAATCATTGAAGAACTACCCCAATCATCATGTATTTCAGTAGTATGTCGTTACTAACACAGTATCAAATGCAGCTAACACATAAGTAATAACAAAAAGCCACAAAGATGATAAATGCCGTACTGGGTCAGATCGATGTCCATCAAGCCCAGTATCCTATTTCCAAAAGTGGCCAATCCAGGTCAGAAGTACCTGGCAGGTTCCCAAAAAGGCACGCAGGTTCCACAATGCTCATCCCAGGTTAAGCAGTTGATTTTCCCAGGTCCTCTTTAATAATGGTTTATGGATCTTTCCTCCAGGAACTTGTCCAAACATTTTTTTAAACCCAGCTACACCAATGGCTTTTACTACATCCTCCGGTAACAAATTCCAGAGTTTGATAATTCATTGAGTAAAAATAATATTTTCTCTTTTTAGTCTTAAATCGGTTACATTGTAGCTTTAATTGTGTGTCCTTTTTAATCTTTCTACTTCTTGATGGCGCAAACAACCAATCTACTTTTACCCATTCCACTCCATTCATTAATTTATAGACCTCTATCATATCCCCCCTCAACCATCTCTTTTCCAAGTTGAAGAGCCCCAACCTTTTAAGCCTCTCCTCATAGGAGTATCCTTCCATCCCCTTTACCATTTTTGTTGGTCTTCTTTGTTCCTTTTCTAATTCTGCTATATCCTTTTTAAGATATGACGACCAGAATTGCACACAATATTCAAGGTGCGGTCACACCATGGAACGATACAGAGGCATTATAATATCCTTGGTTTTATTCTCCATTCCTTTCCTTATAATTCCTAGCATTCTATTAGCTTTTTTTGGCTGCCTCTGCACACTGGGCAGAGAGTTGCAATGTATTATCCACGATGACGCCTAATCCAGTACACTATGAATATAATCACTCATGGCCACCAGTAGAGTATCGGTACTATTAAACTGCTAAAACTCCACCTGGCATGTATCCAGAACACTAACATCCAAAAAATTTAACCAGTTGTGAAACTACTGCCTTTTCAATAATCTTTCCATAAAACAGGCAAGTTGGAAACCAGTCTCTAGTTCTCTACCTTATTAGGGTTCAAGGACCCACCTTTGAACAGACTGAAGAAAGCTGTGGTTACCTATCTGGAAAAACACCTTCCCGGAGAGAGGCATTCACTGCTTCGCCAGTTTGAACTTTAGCAGGCTTTCCCTCCCAATCATAAAGTAGTGGTGTAAGGGTCATACTCGCACATAGTCAATTTCATATTAACTAAAGTCCTTTTGTAATTTTTGCAAGAGTAATAATAAAAATAAAATTTCCAAAATACAGTAAAATTGGACATATCAGAATAAAGTAAACTTTACCCCAGTATCAAATAGATGAATGTCGCAGCAGGACATGCTAGGGATATAAAGTTTTCTAGATTAAATTAATGACTCCTTTATGGAGTATCTTATTCAGGATCACACACAAGGGGGAGCTATTTTGGACACATTCCTTATTGGGACACAGGATCTAATATGAGAGGTGATGGCATGGTACCACGTGACGCTAGTGATCATAACATGATAAAATGTGATTTAATAAATGGAGAGAGACTAGCAAGGAAATCTATTACTCTAACATTTAACTTCCAAAAAGGGAGATTATGAAAAAATGAAGAAAATGGTTAAGAAAAAATTAAAAGGAGCAGTCGCAAAGGTTAAGAATTTCCTGAGGCCTGGACATTATTTAAAAATACCATCTCAGAAGCCCAGACCAGATGTATTCTATGCTTTAAAAAAGGTGAAAGGGAGACCAAACGACTGCCAGCATAGTTTAAAGATAAAGTGAGAGAGGCTGTTTTTAAAGCCAAAAAATCTTTCGAAAAATGAAAAAAGGATCCAAATAAAAAGGAAACAGGAAACAACATAAGCAATGGCAAATTTTGATGCAAAGCTTTGATAAGACAGGCAAAGAGAAACAAAACAAGCTTGCCCTGGAAGTAAAAACTTTAAATTTAAAAACTTTCTTGAGTACATTTTGAAGCAAAAAGCTTGTGAGAGAATCAGGTTGGACTATTAGATAATAGAGGAGTAAAAGGGGCACTAAAGGAGGACAAGGCTATAGCAGAGAGACAAAATGGCATATTGACTAACTTTTCGCAGCTTAAACTTGAGCAGTCTTTGTGTAACAACACAGTTATCGGTGGTGCTGAGGATCTAAGGCACTATCGATGTCTTGGATCAAATCTATAACTTCAGAGGTATTGGATATATTTGCAGTGGGACAGGCTCCAAGCTCTTAATCCTTCAGCCAGTTCACCCACTCTCTGCCTCTGAAGACACCAGTCCATTTACAGCTTATCTTGATGGCGGCACTGTCACCACTTATCCTCAGTCCCTCGAGAGTGAAGGGGGGAGGGTGGAAGGTACAGAACTGGTTTAGTATTTGATACCCTCTCCTGATTAATTAGATTCATCAGTCCAATCCTCTACAATTTTTTACTCGCTCAAATGTGAATAGAACAAACCTAGTTACAGCAGTGATCCTTCCCTTCCCTTCTTTTGTTCTCATTGGTGCCTAACACTTGTTGCCGGGCGGGCCAGTCTCTCCCAATTTCTCCTTCACCTGAGGACCGACTCTCTGAACAGTCCTCTCCCCGGTTGTCTTCCACTCGAATGGGGTGGCTGTTGGCCCAGCTCCCCCCCTTCTTTTCTCCTTTTCCGTGGTGCAGTGGCTCTGTCCAAGACCTCTATTTGCATACAGCCTGGAGCCTTTTATACCCTAGCCTACCTAATTTCTCCATACCCTCCTCTAGGAGGAGTTAACTCCTAGCCCTCTCGCACTTGCTCCATCTCCCAGTATGCTTTCTGGGCTACCCTTCAGGCCTTTCTATTACTTTAAACCACTGGTGGAGGAGGGGAGGAGGAGGTTAATCAGTATAAATATGAAGAAATTCTTTCTCAGTATCCACATGTCACCCACAGACACACTGAGGCTTAACCTTCAATCCCACATTAAGAAGATTACAGCTACTGCCTACTATAAAATGAGGATTCTACAAAACCTATGACCTCTACTTGAAGATAACCACTTCCGCACTGTGTATCAAGCAGTAATCACTCCACACCTAGATTACTGCAATCTGATACTTCAAGGTCTACCTAAATGCACAACTCAAGCTTTACAAATTGCGCAAAACACTGCATCTCGTCTAATCACTGGATCAAAAAGGCAAGAACATATCACCCCAATATTAAAATCCTTTCTCCGGCTCCCCATACAACCCTGAATAAAATACAAATCAATAATGATGACATTCAAGATCTTGCACAATCAGTCTGCTGCATGCCTAAAAGAGCTAATTCAGAGGGTGCCAGATACTCTATCAAGGGAGGAAGCAACATCAGAGCACACTCTCTCGACAACAACAATCAGGACTAGCTCATCCCAAACACTCCAGAGAGCATTTGAATACTACAGCCCATCACTCTGGAACTCTCTCTCACACCAATTAAGAGCAACTACAGACGCCACAGACTTCCAAAAACAACTAAAAACATACCTGTTTACAGAATATTTCAACACAACACCAGACACACAGCCTTAATACACAAAAACATCTGACAATCACCCCGCACACACTATCATATGATACATTAAACAGAGGCCTAATAAATTGTAAATAGTTGTTACTGAAGGGTTCACAACTAAATTATTATACACAATTGTAGTTAGCTGTTTTATGTAAAACAGTTATTGTTGTAAGGGGCATATTGGGCCGCAAGGGCCCCTATCTCACCTTATATGGAGGAAATACCCAGAGACCAATTGCTCGGCAATACTCACAAAATCTTTATTACAGGATATACTTTTCTCAGCATAAATTCTTCATACACAAATTCTCTAACACTGTTACAGGTACGAGGTAGCTACTGTATAGGGATAGACAGAAGAGAGAGGTTAATGGGGAAATTCCGCACTCTGTCACCTCTGTGGCAGGGGTCAAACTCCCCAATTTCTCCTTTGTCCTAGTCTATTTTTTATACAGTTTTTCTGAAAGGCTGGCTTAATAACAAAGGTTATTTCTTTTTCTGTAGCTGGGTTTCTCTGTGATACTTTGTTCTACACAGGATTAGCACATTTTTATATTTCCCAAGGTTCAAGTTAGCATAAAAACATCATGTTACCTTCCCATGGCCAGAGCCTAGTTAGATCTTACTCCCTGGTTCCCCCTCATGTCTCTTGTTTCATTTTGTATTATCTGGCTTCCTTAGCAAAGCACACCAAATTGGCAACATTTTGTTTCACTCAGGATTTCTCATGCTGTTAGTAGTTCATTCTTCCCCTGATTCTTCTTTCTGGCCTAACAGTGGTCAAGGGTCTGAAGCAGGCTTGTGGCCTATATCTAGACCTGCTTCACAGGCCTAGCTACAGAGACACTGTCCCAGCTTGGGTCTGATTCCCTACATTGTGCTTAGCCGTTCTATGTAAATTTGTTGTTGCGTTCAATGTAAACCACCTTTATAAAACTGAAAGGCGGTATATAAGAAAGTTTAAATAAATAAATTTGCCATTATTTCATTGAATTACTGTTTGTGGCTCTTTTTAATTTGTCTTCCTCTGTGATGTGCATTGCCCTTTTATAACTAAAGAATGTTTAAAAAAAAAAAAGTCAAGGATAACACCAGTAATTACAGCAATACGAGAATTATCATTAACATACAAAAACTGACATCTCACAACCCCAAACACCATAACCCTTAAACATAAGCATACATATAAAAACACATACAAACCCCCCCCATAATGTGAGCAGCAGTGTATAAGGATATCCAAAACTCAGCTAAGCTATAGACCTAACATAGGAGGTATGAAACGGGAGGGTGCGGTGCGAGGGCCCAGAGTAAGGGACGCATACAGGACAAGTCTGGTCTGCAGGTGAGACCCTCAATCCTACTCGGGGAGAGGTGAAATGGGATAGTAAATGTAGGATATTTCCCCCTCCCCCCCCCCAACCAAGGATGGATGGGAAAGTTAAAAGGGAAGGAGCAGGGAAGACCCCACCAGCCCAGCAGAGCTAAGTACAGACACTAGATGAGACCCATTGACAGTAGGGCACCCACAGGGCAGCATGAGCTCTCGCTGACCCTTCAACAAGAAAGCAAGCTGGTCCATGGTCATCAGGTCATTCACTCAGGCCCTCCACTCCACCAATATAGGTCTTCCACTATCCTTCCACTTGTGAACTACAACCATACGGGCCCCACCAGCAAATGCACGATCAGGCCCTGCTGCCCGGTTGGGACTACCTGGGCTAGCTCCAAGTAACCCAGCAGGCAGACTGCTGGATCCACTATCAGAGCAATTGACAGTGTCTATCACTTCTCGCCAGTACACCCACATTTTTTTGGGCATTCCCACCAGAGATGAAAGAAGGTGCCCTCCTGCCTACACTCCCTCCAACAGTCTCACTCCAACCATGCAAGCCCAGATGCCATAGTCGCACTGGGGTCAGGTAGGCCTGCATCAGAAGCTGGTAGTGGGTCTGACAGCAGCTCGTATTGTGGACACAGTGATAACTTCTATGATAGATAAAACGCCATTCTGCAGGTGTAAAGGTCCAGCCCAGCAGGTGATGCCAGCTGTGAGTGTAGGGTCTGGTTCCATAAAGTATAGTTCCAGAAGGGCATGAAAGATATAAGAGAACAGCCCCCTCCACTGACTCACTGTTGCTCCATCTTGGGTTTGATCCAATATTGTCAGTCTCCAGGTCCAGCAGGTCGGCATCTGGTAGTTCTTTCAAATCCCTCCAGTTGTCCTCCTGGCTTAGTCCGCTCTTTTAAGAAGAGTCCAGGAACCACCCTTTATGGCCTCTCCTAGCAGGGAGGTCTATCTCTGGGGTTTCCCTGTACGTTAGGGTGAGCGATCCAATAGTCCCAAAGTCCACGTTTGGTGGGATCCCATCCCACACTGGGGTCTGCCACCCTCTTCTGGGCAGCTGTCCCCCCCCCTCCCCCGGATCCAAAGTAGCCCTGACTAAGGTCCATTGTATCAACCCACAATGTGAATGTAATGCAAACTAGGTCAGAAATGCAAATGACGTCTTCCCAACGTTTTTCAGTTTATACAAACATACATGTCCAGTATCACAATATATTCCCCCCCTTGTAAGTCTCTGATTCAGCCAGGGTGCATCCCACGTGTGGAATTACCTAGATGCCCCACGTAGCTGCTTGTTGCTACTACCACCCAAGTCTGGCGGGTTATTCACCGACTGAATTTCCATAGGTGTCTCTTCAGGGACTAGCTGTTGCTCACTTCTCAGCTCCATCTCCTTCTTTTTCCGCTGGGGGGGGGGGGATCACCTCTATCCCGCCTAATTGGGCCAACTTCCATGGGGGTCTGGGCCAAGTACCTCGCCTCTCTTTCCGCCTCCTTATCCCAGATGTTGTCAGGGAGGCGGTCTCTGTTTCCTGGCCGGGGAGCAAGCAGGGGTTCTGTCCCTTCCTCAGCCCCTGGGTATCCTCGTTCACCGCTCTAGGGGGCCCCTCCTAGATGGGTCCATACCCCCAGAGCAGGGACTAGCCAGTGTCCCTGGGACTGCAGTAGTGACAAGACTTATACCCCGTCACATACCGCCCCTCCCCCTCGGTGGAGACTTTTTGGGTTGGAGTGTAATGGGGTCAACCCATTCAGGGGGGTCCTTTGCCCTCCCGGGACAGGAAATCCGCATTTGTATGGGCTTTCCCAGCCTGGTGTTGGACTTCAAAGTCATAGGCCTGTAAGGCCATGTACCATCGGGTCAAGTGGGCATTGGTGCTTTTCATAGAATGTAGCCACCTTAGGGCTGCATTGTCGGTTACAAGGGTGAAATGCCTGCCTAGCAAATAGTATCTTTAAGGCATCTACAGCCCGCTTGACCTCAAGGCACTTCTTCGCCATGATTGAATACCTAGTCTCTGCCTCCCCTAGCTTCCAAGTAAAGTACATGACCAGGTGTTCTTCACCAGCCATGTTTTGGCTTAATACGGCTCCCAAACCTACCCCAGATGTGTCCATTTGTAACACAAATGGCTCTTTGAAATCTATATTTCTTAACACCTGTCCTTTTACACAGGCCTGCTTAAGGTTAACAAAGGCCTCTTCCCGTGTACCCCAATGTACCTGGTTAGGGAATTTATTTTTCAGCAGATCAGTTCCGCAGTGTGGGGAATGAACCTTTCAGCAGACCAGTTCCGCAGTGTGGGGAATGAACCTTCAGTAATAGCCCACTAGGCCTAAAAATGCTCTAACTTGCTTTTTGGTTTTTGGCAGAGTCTACCCTTGAATTGCCTGTACTTTGCTAAGCACAGGTTGCACTACCCCATTTGCTACTCGGTGGCTTAAGTACTGTACCTCACAGTTTGTCAACTGGCATTTCTTAGGGTTAGCTGTCAACCCAGCCCACCTTAATGACTTGCACACCTTATGCAGGTGGATTAGATGTTCCTCCTGTCTTGGAATAAATGACCACATTGTCAAGGTAGGCCCCTGCGTACCCTAGATGTGGTTTGAATACCTTATTGATAATACGCTGGAATGTAGCTGGCGCCTCATGCAAGCCAAAAAGGAGGACAGTAAACTGGTATAGCCCTGAGATGTTTGAAAAGCTGTTTTCTCCCTAGAGGACTGTTCCAGGGTAATTTGCCAGTATCCTTTTGTTAGGTCAAGGGTTGAAATATATGTATTAACTCCCAACTGCTCTACCAGCTCCTGGACATGGGGTAGGCATCAAAAATTGAGATGGCATTCACTTGCTGAAAATCAATACAAAACCTAGTGGTTCCGTCTGGTTTGGGCACTTGGACTATCGGGCTCCTTCACTGTTGGATTCTTTGATGACTCCTAAATACAGCATATCCTCTACCTCTTTTTCAATCTCCTTTTGTTTGGCCTAGGGAATGCGGTATGGCCGTTGCCTTACGATTTCGCCATCCCAGGTGATAATTCTGTGAGTTCCGAGATGGGTTCTCCCAGGCAGTGATAAAAACATGTCTGGGAACTGGACTAGCAGGTGCTTCACCTGTCTCTTCTGGTCTCTCGTCAACTCACTTCTATTGAGACCTCTGTGGGGTCTTTTGTCTGAGGAATCTCAGGACCCAGGTCATCCTCCTCTTCAATTACTTGCACTCTAGCCCCTCCCAACACACCCAGGGTTTAAGCAAATTGATGTGGAAGGTCTGCACTTTGCCTTTTTGCTGTTCCACTTCATAATCTTCAGGCCTCAGTTTCTGGCACACCCTAAAGGGGCCTCTACACTGGGCTAGTAGCTTATTATTGGAAGTGGTCAGCATAACTAATACCAGGTCTCCTGGGTTAACACTTCTCTCCCGTGCCTGCTTGTCATAATAGATTTTTTGCTTCTTTTGTTTTTTCCTCAAATATTCGTTAGCCCACCGGGAGAAGGTTCTTAACTTGGTTTTCAACTGGGTAACCTGTTCAGTTACAGGCTCTAACCCTTTTTCCATTCCTACCCAGGTTTCCTGTACCACATCCAAGAGTCTCCTGGCTTGTCTCCTCATTAAAAGCTCAAATGGGGGAAAACTCCTATGTAGCTTGGGGAACTTCCCTATATGCAAACAGGATAAATGAGATCACTTGCTCCTATGTCTGACTGTTATCGCCTATACTTTTTCTAATCATTTGTATCAGGGTCTGGTTAAACTGCTCGATGAGGCCGTCCGTTTGTGGGTCATAGGTGGCGGTCTTAACATGCCTGATGCCAAATAATGCCAAGACTGCCTCTATCTTTCTGGACAAAAAATTAGTGCCCCGATCTGTCAAAAGTTCTCTGGGAAAGCTTTCCTCACAGAAAATTTTAACAGTTCCCATATTATCTGACTTGCAGTAACTTTCCGCAGGGGAATTGCCCACAGATAGTGGGTGGCATATTCAACAAGTACTAAGAGGTACTGGTAACCTGCCATGCTCCTATTTAAAGGAACCACAATGTCCATGGCCATTCGATCCAGGGGTTGTTCGATCCCTGGGATCAGAATCAGGGGAGCTTTCCTGTGCTGGTTCTTATTTTTTCGTTGGCACATGGGGCATGCCTGCCAAAATGTAGTCACCTCCTGATATAGATTAGGCCAGAAGAACTGTTTAAGACGTGCAATAACCCCCTGCCTCCCAGAATACCTGGGGCACCATGAGCTGGGCTTGCTCTCCTTTCTCTTTCTGGAATGTAGTCCTATATAAGAAGTTATTCCTCTTCCTAAAGAGAGGATAATTGTCCTTACCCTTCTTAGAGCCTGCTCCTTTTGCCTTACCCTAGGCTTCCTGCAAGGATGAGTCTTTTGCTTGTCCTTCAGAAAAATTATTGAACTTGGAGAGCATCTTCTCTCCAAGAGCCTCGACGACTCCTGAAGGAATCAACCCTTTCTACTTCTCTGCCCTCTGCTTAGCCCTGCTTTTTCTAGTCTTTCTCTCTGTCTGGGGTTGTAAATGGGAATAATGCCCCGAGACTGGGGACAGACATTTCCTCCGGGATGCAACCTCGGGAACGGGTGGCTGCTAAAGCAGAGCAGAAGCTGGTTAGTCTAATAACCCCTCCCAATCCCAGCCTAGGATTAATGGCATTGGGAGCCCCTTAACAATGGCCATTCCTAGTAGTTTGTTATCCCAGGTGATTTTTATCTCATAAGCAAGGTCATTCTGTATGTCCTCATGGAAACACCTCATGCGTATAGGGCCCAGGTATCTACCTTGCCTCTTATTGACCCCTAGGCTCTGGGCCACATCTCGAGACATCAGAGACTGATTACTCCCAGTGTCTATGAGAGCTTCCAGGTCCATTCCACCAATCAGGATCTCTCTTTTATGGGGTCCATACCAGCTTCCTGGGTCCCCCATGAATCCTACACCAGAGAAGGAACATTCCCCTTTTGGACACTCCTGTTGGAAATGGCTTGACTCCCCCCACAAAAAGCATTGTGACCCCCTTTAGGACTCCTGAGTGGTTTTCTTCCCTGTGGGGTCCTTAGGGTTATCCCAACTTCCCTTTCGCCTAGGGGGTCCCTTTCCTACAGGAATCCTCTGGGGTATCTCCTTTCTCCCTTCTTCTCCCTTCCCTGGGGACCCTGGGTCCTTGGGATTCAGCATCAAGAAAGTTCTTGGCAAGGCCTTCTGCCTCTGTTATGAACATGGGCCCCTGCCTAATTACCCATGTCCATACTTCCCTTGGTGAAATACAGAGAAATAGTGCTAGCACCATCTTCCTTATTATGACAAGTCCAGAGTTCTTATCGAGTTCCAGCCACCTGGTGGGCAAATCTGTTTATCTGTGGGCTTCGGCCCTAGGCCTTTTTCCTGGGCGAAAGTCTGTGGCTCAAAACTGCTTTCAGTATTTCTCTGGGGATAGCCCCAACCACTGTTCTCTCTAAGCTGTGCGCACGCACACACCTCACCGAGCGAGCGCACATACTTTACAAGAGAGTGCACAAAAATTACGGCTCTGATTCTGATAGAAAACAACACAGACGTCTTAAAATTTAAAAGTTATGATTGTAATTACTAGAAATTTCCCACTTCATTTAGTAATCGTCTATTTTCATTTAATTTGATTAAAATCAATGTGGTGTACATACTGTATTCTGACGTGTAGTCAAATTTTAAAGTATATAACTCCGAGTGTCGTTACGTGGCGCACAAAAATTTGACCTTCCTTCAAAAGCTGCACACAGCTGATATTTTATGCGTACACAGCCTACAGAAAATTAGAGGGAACATTGGCCCCAACTGGTCCTGGATAGCCGCTTTCACCTCGTAATAGTCCACTGCTTGAATATTGTTTAGGGACCGATAGGCCATCTGGGCTTTCCCCATAAGTAAGCACAGCCCACTGGTCCAAGAGCCAACAAACTGCTATAGCCACCGTTTCAAATGTCAGAATGTATGCTTCGGGATTGTCCTCAGGACCAATTTTGTCTAAGGTGAGGGTCCAGGTCCAGTCCGCCCATTGCAACACATCCCCTCAATTGGGTCCACCTCCGATTTCAGTGTCCTTGCCAAAACAATCATCCTGTTGGTGAGTTTCTTAAGTCCTGAGTTTGTACCTTCAGTAGCTGGAAGAGTGGCTGGTTAAGTTGTGCTTATCTTTCCTGGATCTGGACGATTCTCTAATCCATCGCCTCGTACTGGAGCCCAGTCTGCTCCATCATCCAATGAACCAATTTCTCCGAAGCCATGGCTATAAAGCAAACAGAGAAACAACCCAAGTGCAGGTCTTTAGGAGAGTACACCCACTCTGCCTTTACTTGGACCAATTGTCCTACCCCGTCCCGTGCCCTAGATACTTGTACCTTCTGGGCAGACGGGTCTCAGCAATGTTAGTCCATTGTTCTCGCTGGAATGGGTTCCTCCTTTGGATCCTGCTCATTTGTTCCTCACAAGATCAGCAGTTCTGCACCTCATGCTTTGGAGATCCTACCACTGTCACCATTTGTTGCTCTGTCTTGGGTTCAGTCCAGTATTGTCCAGCAGGCCGATGTCTGGTAGTCCTTTCAGGTTCTTCCAGTGGTCCTCCTGGCTTAGTTTGCTCTCTAAAAAGAGTCCAGGAACCACCCTTTATGGCTTTCCCCTTAGCAGGGAGGTCTATCTCTGGGGTTCCCATGTACATTTGGCACTGTTGGATCACTCACCCTAAGCCCACATTTAGTGGGATCCCTTCCCATGCTGGGGTCTGCCACCCCCTTCTGGGTAGCTGTCTCCTCCCCCCCCTCCCCCGGGTCCAAAATAATCCTCACCAGGGTCCTTTGTATCAACCCACAGTGTGAATACTATGCAAACTAGGTCAGAAATGCAAATGATGCCTTCCCAACGTCCTTCAGTTTATACAAACATACATGTCCAATATCACAATATTCCCCCCCTTGTAAGTGTCTGATTCAGCCGGGGTGCGTCCCAAGTGTGGAATTACCTGGATGCCCTGCCACCTCCCACATAGTCTGGCAGATTATCCCCCGGCTGAATGACCATGGGTGTTTCTTCAGGGACTAGCTGTTGCTCATTTCCCAGCTCCATCTCTTCCTCCCGATGGGGGTCCCCTCGATCCTTCCTAAAGGGGTCTGTTTCCATGGGGGTCTGGGCCAAGTCTCTTGCCTCCCTTTCCACCTCCCTCTTACCCCACATGTTGTCAGGGAATCCTATGTCTCCTGGCCAGGGAGCAAGCAGGAGTTCAGTCCCTTTCTCAGCCCCTGGGTGTCCTCATCTGCCACTCATCTGCCCCTCCTAGATTGGCGCATACCCCTAGAGCAGGGACTGGCTGATGTCCCCCAGGACTCTGGCAGTGATGGGTCATACACCCTGTCACACTCATATTATGAAATAGAACCCGCTCCACTGTTGTGGATACCTGGGTCAACTGAGCCCGATGCTCTACCCTCATAATGAAATAGCACAATTGGAAGTACTGAAAGAATGGAACTCAGGTGCCCCCTTTACGATTCAGCTGCTCTAAGCTCATGCATGACCCATTCTTAATCAGATCCTTAAAGCATAAGATCCCATTAGACTTCTACTCCCAACGCAGTTCTGCAAAGGATGGGCCACCAAAAGGGGAATAATCTGACAACTGGGCCTGAGGAAGTAAGGAGTTCACCATCCCCTCTTTCCGGCTCACTTGAGACTGTACCTGGAGCAAGGGATCCAGGAAGACATGCCCTGCCACCCACTCCATCCCATCAAACACAGTGTGTGGCTCATCTACATTCCATCAAAGCCCATTGGGTGTCCAGTGACCAAACGTAATAATGCAGCCCACGCAGTACTGGCACTTTTATAATACAGAAGTAGACTAGGGCAGCCCCTCACCTCCTTTCCGAGGGCACTAGGCATCTCCATCCAATCCGTGCCTTAGGCTTTCCCCATATAAACTTAATGAGTTTATCCTCCAGCTTCCTAAAAAAGGCAGGAGAGACACGAATAGGCAACTGGGAAAACAGATAACACCAACTTAGGCACCACTGTTATCTTCAGGGTGGCAACTCAGCTCATCCTGCCCATAGTGAGACCTTCCCAGTGCACACATTCCTCCCCCACTGCGGATACTAGGGCGGCATAGTTAAGTTTAAAAAGATCATTAAATACAGGAAAACACCTTAAACCCAAGATATCTGATATGAACTGCAGACACCCGAAAGGTGCATCCCTGTGGAAGAGAGACTGCCATTCCATCCAAAGGCATAATATCAATCTTGTCTAAATTAACCTTAAAGCCTGAGTCCCAGGAGAACTCTCCAAGCACATGAAGAAGGCCCCGAAGGGAGGTCTTCGTTTCCTCCATAAAGACCAAAGTGTTGTCTGCATATAAGGAGACCTAATGGGACGTGCCCGGTACCAAAATTTTATTTATTTAACAGTATTTCTAAACCGCCTTATTTATCTTAATAATCAAGGTGGTATCACAGCAAACAATCGGGTAAAGTGAGTGTGTTATACATGCAGTGAGGGTGAAATTGAGTGTGTGTTGTATTGTGTGCTAGATAATGGGCTTTATATTGGGTGCTACCCATAGCAGACAGGCAAGGGGCTCAATCGCTAAGGCAAAAAGCAGTGGCGAAAGGGGGCACACGTTAGAGCCAAAATCCCTCCCACCACATTCCATTAACCACCATTCTGGCAGTAGGAGCCACGTAGAGGGCCTGAACCCAACCTATAAAGCGTTACCCTAACCCAAAATGTGCCATAACCGCAAAGAGGTACTCCCATTCCACACGATCAAAAGCTTTCTCACTGTCTAAGGACACCTACCACGCTTTCTTACCTTCCCGGCACACAGTCATGATAACATTTAGAAGACGCCGAACATTATCATAGATCTGCCAGCCCCTAACGAAACTAGTTTGATCAGGGTGGATAATGACAGATACAACACCATCGAGCTGGGTGGCTAGAACCTGAGCGAAGATTTGTACATCACTGTCCAGGAACGAAATTGACCAGTAATTTCCACATTCCAGGGGTGACCTACCCTCTTTCAGAATCAAGGAGATCTCAGCTTCATACATGACTGGGGGCAACCACCCTGTCTGCAGGACCTCATGAAGACCTTGTGCAGAACCAACGCCAAGGACTTCTTTATTCCTTTATACCATTCAATAGGGAAGCCATTTGTCCCCATCGCCTTCCCCAAGACAAGAGTGCCAATTGCAAGTTCAACCTCAGCCTGAGTGATGTCACGGTTCAACAGCTCCCACTGTTGGACAGACTCGGCTGGAAGCGCCAATCTCTCCAGAAAGGTCGACGGGCCCTCCGTAGGGGTAACACATTCAGAGGGTAATACCAGCATGATCGCATTGCAGGGTCCAGTCTAAATCCTAGACCTCCCTGACAAGTTGGCTTGCTCTTTCTCTGAAGCTGCCAGGCCAATAACTTCCCCCGCTCATCCCCCCTGCTCCAAACATTTACGCCTAGTAAGCCAGAGAAGAAACTCTATCCACTCAACCTCAATCGCCTCAGTCTGTCGGAGCACCTCCAGCAACCAAAGATAAACTTTCTGACCCCCCCACCCCGTTCACTTGTGCTTCCCTTGTAGCAGTTCCAGCTGTGCTCCACCACTTCCTGCCGCAATGCTAGCTGCACAGCTGCCCCCTCATATAAGCCTTACTGGATTCCCAAAGCAGACCTATGGAAATACCTTCTGCATCATTACAAGCAAGAAAGTCCTCCCATCAGGTCCTGCTCCCCCTTTTTCTTGGTATCCACTGGCACGTACCACTTGCCCCTACCCAGCAACTAACCAGGGGGGACAAGATCTGGACCTGCTCCACCCACGAAATCTCCACCTCTCACCCGCATGTCTCCCCCGGACTCATAGAGCACAAAAGGAGTACACTTGCTCACCAAGATAGCCACCCTCCACTTAGAATTGTAGGCAGAGAAATAGACCTGATCCCAGTGTCCTGTCTGCAGCTTGGCCACTTCTGATGGGGCCAACCTCACCTCCTGCAGGAGGGCGATATCCACTAGCTCCCTTTGAAGGTAGGTGAGCACCCTTTTCCACTTAATCGGGCTATTGACTCCCCCCCCCCCCCCCATATTGAGGGTAGCTAATTTAAGTGCCATAGGTGAATGTGAGAGGGATGCACAGTATGGGAGAACACCAGGAAATAAAGCCATATCCAGCTCGTTCCACCCATTCCTACCCCTAGGTCTCCCCCCCCCCCCCTCCAAGGAACCTCTTCCCCACAACCCCCCTCATCCACTTCACACACTGCACACACAGCCACACAACAAACCTATGTATAAAACATGAATAAAGATCCTCTTTTGATAAGAGACTCCATAGGCTTTCCCATTGCCACATACACATGTGGAGTGGAGGAGTGGCCTAGTGGTTGGGGCAAGGTACTTCGGGCCGGAAGGTCGGGGGTTCAAATCCCACTGGAGGACAGCAACCTTGGGCCGGAAGGACTGGGGTTTCTAGTCCCACAGGTGCTCCTTGTGGTCTTGGGCAAGCCACTTAACCCTCCATAGCCCATGTTCCCTGTAAAATAGTTCTCTGTGTGCTGTGCTTTCCTGTCTAATCAATGTGTTTATACCTCAAAAATTTCCTGTCATGATTTGACAATTTCCAATCTGTAATCAAAACCGCTGCTGATCGCTGGAAGTAGCGGTATACAAATGTATACTAAATAAATAAATAAAATAAATAAAACAGGCTGGTCCAGCATCCCCTGTACTAAACCATGAGGGGCCTTTATACTGAAGCAACCCACTGGCCCCTCCAAAGAGGGTCCTGCAGGAGGGAGAGCAATGGGCCTAGCCCCGGGACAGGGCACCCCCATCAGTAGTTCCAAAACATTTGTCTTCATCTCTTAAGGAGAGTGCCCTCTCCCACCCCAACCTAACCCAAACTTAGAGTTCACTAGTAAATAATGAAGAAGTCCAACAGTCTGAGCCACGCTAAGCCCATCCCCACAAAACTAGGGGACGTCCATCCTCCGGTAGCAAGAAGCCAACTCAGCAATTTTCAAGTCAGAGAACACCAGAAATATTCTGACTGTGGGCTCTGTGTCACATTAGCTTCCACAGCATCGTTGTCATCAGTGCTTGTCGCTTTCAATGGTGAGCTAGGCAGATGGTCAGGGGAACGCTGTTCACAGGGGTCAGCACAAGCTGCGGCCCTGGTCTTTGCAGTCTCAGTTCCATTGGGGCTCCTCTTCTACTCCAGGTCAGATACCTCACTAGCCGACCACTCACCAATCTTAGAGTGCCCTCGCACCCGTTGCAAAAGTTGCTCTACTCATCTGGTGACCGGAGAAAAAAGCATTTGCCTTTGTAAACAGCTGTTAACCGGGCAAGCAACCATATACTGGCCCAGAGCCTGGGCTTATTCAGTGTGTCTTGGTTCAGCATGAGAGTCTTGCGCTTCCGAATGGTTTCAGCACTAATATCAGGGAATATAGAAATCGTCCAGTTATTGTACTCCAGTCTTAGTTCTGTGGACCACCAATATCACATGCTCTTTCTCAATGTACCTCAACAGGCACACGATGAGGGCCTGCAGCTGCTTCCCAAACTCCAGCTGGAGCCGCATTTCCCTATGTGCATGCTTTTTTCTCATAAGAGGGCACGGCCAATTGGGAGGGAAAGCACAAGTCTAGGAAGCTCTGCATGAACACTTGAGCATCAGGCAGTTCAGCTCCCTCAGGTTCATCAAAAATTTGCAGATTCTGCTGGCAGTCATGATTTTCACAATCCTCTGCTTTTTCCTCCAACAATTTGACCACTTTACAGAGCCGGTCCCCCTCTTTTGTAGTCTGCATCTCATGTTCTTCCAGCTGCCCCATTCGCTCTTCAACTTCAGATACACAGCTGACAAGGGTATCAAAACACTCCGTAAACCATGCAGAGATGGTATCTATGATTTATATTTTAGAGGGGCAATCTCTCGGAGCAGCTCAGTCATATTGCTCTCAGTCATTCCCATGTCCTTGGTCTTACCCCTGGGTTCCTCTGCTGCTGCCATGACAGGTTCAGAGTGCTTTCCTGCTGGTGGCATCTTTCTGGCTTTTTCAGCATAGAGTTCTTTGATAGATTTCTCAGGCCGCACCCCAAAGCACCTTCTGTATCCCAAGGCCCTCGCTCACTGCCAAATTAAGCACTCCGATGCAAAAAAAAAAAAGGCTTTATAATACAATGGCTCTCACCTGCTGCTGCTCAAATCAACACCGGAAGCCTGCATTGCCTCTTTATATTTGTGTGAAGCAATGTAATATCATCTTTCTTTGTCATTTTAGCTGTGCTTCCACTGTCGCAAGCCTGGTCATGGACTCGCTGATTGCCCAGAGGCCCATAGAAGACAGGAAATGGGGACTGGAATTTGCTATCGCTGTGGATCCACGGAGCATGAACTCAGCAAGTGCAGAGCCAAAGTAGATCCAGCTCTTGGTATAGTGGAATATTTTTGGTCATGATTTGGGGATAAGATACCATTTTGATCTGACTCTAAAAACAACAGTTTAGTCTAAACAAGCTATTTGCTTTGCTGTGTTTGTACAGTAGGTGAGGCCATTCATAGTTTTGTATATATTTGGTGGTTGCAATTCTTTAAGTTTTCGGGGCCAGGGATCCTCATTTCTCTGGGAATAAGCAGGAAGTCAGTACTCACATATGGGTGACGTCTGCATCGACTGAGCTCGTGTGGTAATCACTCTCCAGCTTTCAAAGAAAGCCTTTGGGAATCAGGCCGCATATGCGCAGTCATCTCACCCAAAGGAGCATCCTTACCTCAGTCTTCTTTTTTTCCACGGAGCTCTGCAAACATCCTGTCTGTCACCCCTGGTAAAAATCTGTTTTTCTAACTCTTCTACTTAGCGCTTTTTCACTATTCTTTTTGCTGGTCGGTTCCCACTCTCACCTTTTTCGCCTTTGAATCTGCTCTTGCCTTGGCATCGTGTTTTTTCTCGGGTCATTTTTCTTTTTTGGGGTGTGGGTATTTTCTCACGCCCCCCCCCCCCCCCGACTGAGATGTTTGAATTTGACCTCAACGATGCCGTCTTCCCTGCTGTGTCTTTGGTCAGTGGATTTAAGCAATATGGCAAATGTCCCCATATTATGTCCATTACAGTTGCTGTATCAAGTGCCTCTGTGTGGATCACGACTCCTCCACTTGCCCGCTATGCCTGCAGATGTCGAACAAGAGCTGGAGGAATCGTGAAAAGTAGCGGGGGATGGGGGGAGCTTCTTGGCTTGAAGGCCTCTGCCGTGGTTCCGGCATCGTGTCTGGAATTGCTGCCCTCAGAAACTGCGTCCGATGATTCGCATTATGCGCACGTGCTTGATCCTAGCCCTGAGATCACGGAGCCTTGAACTGGGGGGTTGCCCTCTGAGGACCTCCCTAGTGGGTCGAAGACATCGTCTAAGTTGAAGTCTGATCCCAGAGCTGGAGGTAAGACCTCCAGCCCCCGGACTCAGCCTTTGACCTGACACAGAGGGCGATGGTTGGGAGTGGCCCTCAAAGCTGCCCTGGTGGGAGAAAACTCCCACCACATTGGGAGATCGGGCTTGGTCCTCAGATGCAATCACCATTGGTGATTCCCCATCGAGGGAGCTGGTTTCAGGCTCAATACCATAGAGGCCGAACCGGTTGCTGCAGAGCCTACTGACATCAAAGCCAGGATGGTATATTTAGAATGCAGCCTGGCTGCCTCCCTCGAGGTACAGCGGGGCCCAATGCCCAGAGTCTCCAGGCTGTCTGTGCTGACATTGGGACCCTCCACTGCGAGGACCTCCCCGGAGGATGTCCAGCCTGTGCTGGAATGGTTTATGACTTGATTGGCTTCTCACTTGAGGTGTGACTCACCCTTGAGCACCTCGGGGGCACCTTGTTCCCCCCTCTACGCCAGTGTCTCATCATCCCAATGTCCGTCTGGGGCTCGAGGTCTCGTCTGACTCAGTCGGTCTGGGAGACTGACGACAAGTCGCCCCACACTGGATTACACAGAGATGTCCCCTCTGATCTGTCCCCCCCCTTCAGGAGTGCTGGAGGTCCCCACCTGATGACCTTGCGTTCCTTGAGTTTGTCTGGGGAATGTCGAAGACCCCGACCTTCATGGCAGAACCGGGGGATGAGCCTCGTGCTGAGGACTTGGAGATCATCCAGTACGAGTCCCCCGGAGGGGAGACACTGTTAGTGCTGATATCTCCTATCCTGGAGTGCTTGATGTTCAGGATGTGGGAGAGCCCCATTGACTGTGCCAGTAGTGAGCCGGTGACTCATTTCCCTGTATCGAGTTGTTAAGAGCCCAGACTTGACGAAGACACAGCTACCTCGCAACTCCATGGTGGTGTATTTGGCCATGCGTCGCATAAAGAGATAGAAGACACACTCCTCGGTGCCGCAGCATGGATGGATGTGCAGAAAGTGCTACCAGGGCTTGATGCTCACGGCCTGCATCCAGACTTAACCAGCTGTACATAGGCACGTACCTGAGAGACCTGGCAAAGGGAGCTTGCTGGGTTCTCAGCTGGGCTGGCAGGTGAATCTCTTGAGCGCTTCAAGACCTTCACATCCTCTATCAAGGAATGCTCCAAATTCCAGACTCGAGCAGCCTATGACAACTTCAAGTCTGTGGCTCATGTAGCTATGGTGGGCATTAGTGCCCGCCACCTGGCTTGGCTGCAGTCCTCTAACTTGGAGTAATGGGTGCAAGACAAACTAGCAGATGTCCCCTGCTGGGGAGAGAATCACTTTGGCAAACCCATGACTGACGCCGGATTGGAGTCCATTTATGACCAGGACCAGGCTGTCCTGGAAGACCGCTGACTCTTTCAGATGGAATGCTTCAGGGAAAACACCCTTCCATCTGAAGGCGAAAAAGGCTTACGGAAAATACCCCAATTTCTGACCTATCAGACTCCCCATCAGGGTCAGCAGACCCCATAGGCAGGAAACCCCAAACAGCGCCCCAGCTGCAGCCTAGGAGGAGCTTTTGACTCCTTGGGCATAGCCCTCCCCCCCCCCCCCCCGAGGACCAGGCCCAAGGCACATGGGAGGATGTCTGGTTTACTTCGCTCACCTCTGGCCGGGCATCACCATTAACGCCTAGGTGATGCAGGAAGGTTACCTTCTGCATTTCGACCAGATGCTGCCTCCCTTGTTTCCAGGGGAACGACCTATGACCTCCTTGCACAGAGAGCTCCTGCAGAAGGAACCCTAGTCCCTACTCGAGGATCAGGTGGTAGAGCCAGTCCTTCGGCCCCTCTGGGACACTAGGTTCTACTCCTGGTACTTCCTGTCCCAAAACAGACAGGGGACTTTCGGTCCATCATGTGTCTGCAGGATTCAAACCGCTTTCTGGTCAAGGAGAATTTCAAGATGCTATCATTTGGAACATTGCTGCCGTACCTCCAGTGGGGAGATTGGCTATGCTCCTTAGTTCTCAAAGATGCCTATGCCCACATCCTGATCTATCCCTGGCACTGTCAGTACCTCTACTTCATCATTGGAGGCTGTCATTACCAGTACAGAGTACTCTCCTTCCGCCTCTCCTTGGCCCCCTGGGTGTAGTCGTTGCTCACCTTCGCTTGCTGGGAGTCTGTCTTCCCCTATTTGGACAACTGGCTCCTGAGAGGCAGCTCATCAGAGGAGGTCCGCCACGTGGCCCACTGTACCATTGGGGTGCTGCAGCATCTGGGGTTTGTGATCAATTTCCCAAAGTCTCATCTGCTACCAACCCAGTGCCTGGAGTTGATAGGAGCCCTTCTGGACTCAATCCCGATCTGAGCCCAGGACTGGACTGGGCTCGGTATCTGGCGACCCTAGCAAAAGAGGTAATAGGGTTGCTCATCAGCATTCGCCCATCTCCTGCTGCGCCTATTGGGGCACATGGCCTTGACAGTTCATGTAACCCCGGAGGCCCATCTACGCATGTGACGGGCCCAGTGGACCCTCAGCTCTCAATGGATTCGGGCCACAGGCCACCTGGAGGATTGAGTCCCAGTCGCCCAACTTTTCATGGCCTCCCTCACCTGGTGGCAGAGCTGGTAGAATCTCATGGCTGACCTACCCTTCCAGTCCCCACTGGCCCAACGCGTTCTTACCACAGACGCCTCCAGGTTTGCCTGGGGAGTCCACTGCGCTGGTCTTCAATCGCAGGGCACCTGGTCTCGGGAGGAATGTGCCCTCCAGATCAACTTCCTGGAACTCCGAGCTGTGACGAATGCCCTTTGGGTGTTCCAGGCCCACTTGACGAACCAGGTTGTCCTTATCAAATGGACAACCAAGTAGCAATGTTTTACATCAAGCAGCAGGGGGAAATGGACTTATACCCCCTCTGTTTGGAGGCAGTCTGCCTTTGGACCTTCACCATGTAGAAGGGCACAATCCTCTGGGCAGTCTACCTGCCGGGCCAAGACAATCTGTTTGTAGATCGACTCGGCAGAGTCCTTCAGCCCCATGAGTGGCGCCTCAACCCAGCGGTGGCCATCTCCATCTTTTGACATTGTGGGACCCTGACGTTGGACCTATTCGCCAACCCTGAGACCACACAGCTGCCACGCTTCTACTCCTGGAGGCCAACCCCAGAACATATGGTGGTAGACTCATTCTCCTGTCTTGGTCTGGGAGTCTACTGTATGCATACCCACTTACTCCCCTGGTCCCCAAGATCTTGCTCAAGGTGCATTCGGACCAGGCCTTGATAGTTCTCATTGCTTCTTGGTGGCCCCAGCAGCCATAGTTCCCCCTATTCCTGCAGTTATCATGGGCTGCCCCAATACTTCTGGCCATGCCCCAGACTTGCTGGGACCCTTCTCCATTCCAACCTCCAAATCCTCACCCTGATGGCATTGCTGCTGAATGGTTAGCCCTAGCACATCTCCACCTCTCTTGGGATGTGGAGGATGGCATCATGCAAGGACTTAACACAGGGCTCATATGCCTTCAAATGGCGTAGATTCTCTGTCTGGTGTGCAGACAGGAATCTCAACCCTTTCTCCTGCTCTGTGCAAGACATCCTCCAGTATCTCCTGCACCTTTCCCGGGCTGGTCTAAAATCCAATTCCATCAGGGTGCACCTCAGTGCCCTGGCTGCGCGTTGCCACTTTGTCGATGGGCAGCCCGTCTCTGTGCACCCCCTTGTGTGCCATTTTTATGACTGGACCTCTCTTCTTGTGGTCCCCCACCCCCCCGTCCGCCCACTGCTGGTGATGTGGGACATGAACATTGTCCTAGGAAGCTGATGGCTCCCCCTTTTTGAGCTGCTAGCTACATGCCATCTCAAGTTCCTGTTGTGGAAAGTGGTGTTCCTAGTAGCACTAACTTCGGCCAGACTGGTCAGTGAACTGCAGTCGCTGGTGGCCCATGCCCCCCTACACCAGGTTCCACAAAAACAAGGTCATTCTCTGGACTCGCCTGAAATTCCTGCCTAAGGTGGTGTCTGCTTTTAATATCATCCAAGAGGTGGTCCTTCCCACCTTATTCCACAAGCCTCGCACATCCCGGGTGGAGGCCTTGCTTCACACTTTGGACTGCAAAAGGGCACTGGCCTTCTACCTAGAGAGGACTAAGGCTCGTCACAGTTGTTCATCTCCTTTGACATCCTTTGATGGGCTCGGGAACGCAGTCTCTAAGTGTACCCTGTCTACCTTTTCGCCTATGAGCAGGCTGGACTCCCTGGAGCATCATGTTACCATGCATGATGTGCGTGCCATGATGGTCTCGGTGGCTCACCTGCACTTGGTCCCCCTGCAGGACATCTGCTGGTCCACCATCTGATTTTCGGTCCATACCTTCACAGTGCACTACTGCTTGGAGGAGAGCTCACAGCACGATAGCGCCTTCAGCCAGGCAGTACTTCGTCACCTCTTTGGGGAATAGCGCAACTCCTTCCCTCCTGACCTTTGTGTTCAAGCTACTGGAGAGGGGATTTCAGCATTATTGTTGGGACTGCATCACTGGACTTCAAGCCATTCAGCACTCTTTGCTGCTCTTCATGGTTCGCCTTTTGGATCACATGCGACTCCTACAGGTCTTTTTGGTAGCCTGTGGCTTGAGAGTCCCATATGTGAGGACTAGCCAGCAGTTAACCTCTGTGTGCTCTTAACAGTGCTGTTCTATATCTCTGTGTGTAGCCCCACGTCCTTGCTAGACAGCTATTACTTTACATTAGTAAATTTTGTTATGTGTCTGAAGAATACAGATTAATGTTTTCCCTTTGTAAAATTTCATAATCAAAGCTCCTTGAAGAATGGCAAATTGTTTTGTCAAAAAGCTAATTGGGGAGTTGCCTGGTATAGCAAGAATTCTTACATCGGGTGGGTGGGAGCTGGGGTGGGTAGGAAGGAAGGGATCTAACACCTGATGAGATTAGTGACTTCAAAAGCTTGCTTTGAATGGAAGGCTAGAAAAACAACAATGAACTCTAACAGCAGAGCTTGACCCAAGAACACAAAAAATTCTTCTTTTGTAATACAGCACCAGAAAACTAATTAGTTTATTAGAAATGAAAACCAAAACCCCATTAAGAGCTGTCAAGCAGAGAGCTTGTATTTAAAAGCCACACAGTATTACCTTGCTTGCAATGAAGACCCTTTTGAGGGACTTGGAGATCCCACACGGCTTCCTCTTCCTCCAAATCTGCATTCCTCCATAAGCTACAATGACAGGTTGCAGCTCTACCCTTTGGTGGTCTCCACTGTTCTGAGGACCTTCACCAAGGTTATGGTTTTGGTGGCTACCGCTGTGTGAAACAAAAAAATTTGTGTGCATCTTTACCTGGGTGGCTGGCTTATTCAGATCAGGTTGCGTTCGGAAGCTTTTCGGGTATTGGCCCGAGTGGTGCCGTTTCTGTAGAGTCTGGACTGGGTGATCAACTATGACAAGGGCTTCCTGTATCCTACCCAGTCATTGGCATATCTGGGGGGCATGGTTTGACACCGGCTCAGGAAAGGTGTTCCTAGCCAAGAAGAGGGCATAGAAGCTGTGTTTGCAGCTGATGAGGGCCTTTAGGAGGCAGCAGTCTCCAGCTCCAAGGTTCAGTGGTGGCAATGATAGAGCTGGTCCCCTGGTTGCTAGTGTACATGCGTCCGCTGCAAAGATCCTTGCTCCCAGGACTTTGACATTGGGCGTCCTCTTTCCCCATTGCTGGCAGCCAGCCCGAAATGGCAGGAGCAACCCATTCATCTGCTGAGAGGCCTTCCTCTGGATGCTCTTCAGTGGATTCTGATGATGATGGATGCCATTCTGCTCAGCTGAGGAGCTCATTGCCAGGGGTAGACTGCCCAGGGTCGCTTGAACAAGCGGGAGGGGGCTTGGCCAATCAATCAGCCGAAGTCAAGGGCCATTTACTTGGTTCTCTTGTGTCTCTGGGACATAGTCCAAGGTAAAGCAGTTCAGATCTTTTCGGAAAACACCATGGCAGTAACCTGTGTCAATCAGCAATGGAGCACGAAGAGTTCCAGGCTTTTGCAGGAAATTACCCTCCTGTTTTCTTGGGTGGAACGGAATTTTCTGGCCCTTCGCTGCGCAGCACAGTCCACTTTCATGTTGCCCACTCCTGCAGTAATCTGTTACCACATCCTCTATCCTGGAGTGTGGGAGTTGAGCGATTATCATTCCAGAGGATCCTGGACAGGTGGGTTCACCCCAAGATGGATCTGATGGCAGTTCAGGCCAATGCCAAGCTGCACAGATTCTTCTGTCACCAAAGAGAGGTGGTCTTGGGGAGAGGGGGAGGCATGAATGTCCTAGTTCAACCTTGGCCAAAGCAGGTTTTGCTGTATGTATTTCTTTTGTGACCACTCATAAGGTGAGTGCTTTGTTCTATAGAGCACCATCAGGATCCAGATTGACTGAGGAGGTCATAGTATGCAGATCTGATGCACTTCCAGTAGGGGTGCCGCCCTCTGTAGATTACATCTGCGTGGGGGCTGTTGAGGCAGCGGCTGGTCCTGCTGAACAATCCAACTTCCTTCTCACAGAAATTCTCGCGTGACTGTGAGAAGACAAACAGTGAGGCAAGCTCGGGCACCCTTAAAGCTTGTGCACCCAAGCATGCTTCATTGCCTGCTAGTACCTGTACAGAATTCCACATAGATGGGGAATTCTGTGCAAATTCTGCATTGCGCAGTTGCAGAATTCCCCCAGGAGTAGAGAATAGAATAATGCTGTGGGGCATGGGACACCCATAGGAGCCTTAGAAAAATGACTTGATGGCTTTCATTGAATGTGCTATAAATTCACATTGGCATGTGTATATGACTGTTGGGCAGAGAAGTTGCAGTCGTTTTCCTGTTTGTGCTTATACAAACTGCTTGAAGAACATTTTTTTTCTTTTTGGTGCTGGGGAAGAACACTACTAGTACAGGCTGCATAGAAGGTTTACTGTGTGAGTGAGGCAGAAATTGGCACTTAGGACCTGGAAGGGAAAAGAACTGGATTTCCACTTAAACTTTAAAATGACATAATCACCCTAGATCAAACATTAAACACAATCAAAATGGATATAACTACCCATACACAATCGTACATGCTAAATGTATATAGGTCCTGCGTTAAATGTACATACGAGGATGGGCGGGACAAACTGTGCTCACAATGGGTTCCCAGGCTGCTTTCCGAGGAACACCAAAAAAGGAGAATGGCTAATGCTTTGACATTTTTGATCCGATACAATGAGGAAGGAGATGAACTTTTTGACCACATTGTTATAGGGGACGAAACATGGGTTTCTCATGTGACTCCAGAATCAAAGCGGCAGTCGATGGAATGGAGACACACGTCATCTCCACTCAAAGTGAAAGCCAAACAGACAATCTCAACACGCAAGATTATGGCAACTGTGTTCCTTGGAAAGCAACCTGGGAACCCATCGCGAGCACAGTTTTCTGGACTGCAATTTTTCAGAAAGTATTTTGTATAGCACTGACCTTGAAACTTGTGGAAATTTCAGTGACAAAGTGGAAATCGTGAATTGCCATTCTTCATGAATTTTTGCATCAACTGCGCACCAAATCTTCTGTGATTACTGAAGGTCGACCCGATCGCAGTTCATCATGAACATTGTCCCGCCTGTCCTTGAACAATCTCGCCCATTTATTCACTTTGCTGTCACTCGTCGCATTGGGGCCATACACCTCACATATCTGGCGATGAATGTCAGCTGATGACACGGTCCTTGCTTTCAAAAACTGAATCACAGACCGTATTTCACAGTCAGAGGGCTGCTCAATTGTCTTAAACATTTTAACGTCTCAGTATAAACCGTACAAAGTGACACCACGACTGCAAATGGCATCTGCTTTTGCACAAGGCATGCCAGGAGCCGGCATTCATGCTTGTTTCTACAGGGGGAAAAAATTTACAAAGCTACAGCCAATCAGACCTTACTTTAAAAATAACCCTTATAGTTCCTTTGTTCATATGTTAAATGTACATAGTTCCTATGTTCAATGTAAAACATGTTCTGATGTTCCATGTAAACCGCCCCTGATCTCAGGAAGGGGCGGTATATAAGCTTTGTTAAATAAATAAATTTAAGTGAATGAGAAATTGAATTTGAGGGGAAATGCAGTGAGATTTGATATTTCAAAACTTTTTTTGCCTGAACAGGAAATTCTCTGCTAAAGGAAGCTAGTTTTTTGAAGTCTCTTAGCAGAGAATTGTTCTTTGAATGATAGCTGCTGCTTCAAAAACTGTCTTTTTCAATTTTTTTTTAAGTGGAAAGAATTTGACATTTCTTTATCTGCTGAAATTGCATTTGTACACATGGTCTCTCTTGATATTTGTGCACTTCACTAGAAATTTCAGCCAAGAATTTTAACCTGTTCGACTATTTGAAGCTTCAGACTTTTATTCTGTTTAAAAGTTAAGCATTTTTTCATTGGAAAATAGACCAATTCATAAATTCTATTTTGTTAGCTATTTTATTGCTCATTTCACCTGATTTACATTTCACGGTGTACCTACTGTAACATCAGTCTGATTTCTTACTGAGGGCTAGGTTTCTCTGACTCATAGGGGTATGTTTACTAAGTTGCTCTAGCTGTTAATGTGGGTTGGACTAACAGGTGGGACTTGAACCCTCGCCCTCCGGCCTGAGGTACCATGTCCTCCTAACCACTAGACCACTCCTCCCTCATAAATGATGATGCAAAAGTTCAAGTGTGGGGAGATCATTGCCAGGAATACCGTTCAGAAGTGATTTTGATCGATCAAAGGGCATAATTATTGAAGGATTTTGATGTTCTGGTAAATTGTCCTGGTTGTTCTATTGATGTGGGATTGTAGAGGGAGTCGGTGATCAATTGTTCTTAGGTAGTGGATCTCCTATTTAATTTTTAGCTCTGCATTGACTTTTAAAACTGTGGGTGCAGAGAAGTTTTGGTTCCTAGTTATAAAGAGCACTTCTGTTTTCTTATTTTATTTATTTATTTATTTATTTAGCTGTATTTATATTCCGCTTTTCACCAGGTCAAAGCGGTCAATTGGGGGATACATTTAACACGAGGGGATATGACACACATACGTTAATACTTACAGGGAACATGGGCAATGGAGGGTTAAGTGGCTTGCCCAAGACCACAAGGAGTGCCTATAGGACTAGAAATCCCAGTCCCTCCGGCCTGAGATTGCTGTCCCCAGGTGGGACTTGAACCCCCGGCCCTCCGGCCTGAAGTACCTTGTCCTAACCACTAGACCACGCCTCCCTCCTCTTGAGGTTTATTTTGAGCTGGTTTTGACATGGTGTGCTGTTGCAAAGGAAGAAGAAGCGTAAATCATGCTATCATCGGCATAAATGTGGTATAAAATGTTGTGATCCTGAATAATTTTGTAGATTGGCTGTATGCATATGTTAAATAGTAGTGAGGAGAATGCTGAACCTTGTGGAACTCCACGAGTGAGATTATGTGGAGAAGATTTAGTATGTCCTATTCTCACGTGTTGCTGATGTTCCTTTAAGTATAAGCTGAACCGTACAAGGGCAGAATTTTGCGCTCCTATTATTTGTAAGCGTGTAAGCAATAGTTGGTGGGATTCTGAATCGAAAGCAGCCTTTATAACTAAGAAAATTAAAATGAAGCCTTGAAGTTGGTGGGATTCTGAATCGAAAGCAGCCTTTATAACTAAGAAAATTAAAATGAAGCCTTGATCAGGGTTTTGTATATCTTTTATAAGCTTGTCAAAGAGGGAGATAAGAGTTTCCACACCATGATATTGTCTGAAACTATGTTGCTGTGTATCCAACAGGGAGTTTGTTGATGAAATCCCGAAGTTGCGTTTGCACTTTCAGTCATTTTAGCTAGGAAGGAAAGACTGCTGATGATGTGAACTAGGCTCTCTTGTTGCTAACTTATGATTCTTTAGAATAAGGCGGAAAGATCAATGTTTGAGTTGTGATGGTATGTGAGCTTGCATGAAGGGTGAAAGGAGCTAGTTCAGAATGGGCAAGCTTGATACAGCTTACTGGGCAGGGGTCAAGAGGAGAAGTTGTAGTGTTGAGGTCATGAATGATGGTTTCTAGATTTTCAAGTGAAGGTGGGGTGAGCTTCCGCAGAGGAGGATTAATTGTTTGTTCATATTGTAGTATGGTGAGGTTGAGATCTTCTTTATCAACCTTTGCTTGGAAATAGTTTGCTAGCTCATGTAGTGTTGGCATTTTAAGAGTTCTGTTATTTTCAGTGCGTTTGAGTAGAGATTTGACAATGTTGAAGAGCTCTCGTGGTCGATTTATGGAGGACATGATTTAATTTTTGAATAATATTCCTTTTTGAACTCATTGACACTGTCTATAAGTTGTTTAGGTTCTGCAAGTATCTATTTTTATCTTGTTGATTTTGTGAGTGGTCTATGCTGTAATCTAAGAGGGATTGCTAACTGAATGCATATTAATTAACATACATTTTAGGTTTTGACAGTCTCTGATTTGGGGGGATCGTCTTTGATTCTAAAGTAGTGTTCCAGACTCCATGGACTATAACCACCTCCTGTCCCTGATCTCAGTTGGGACAGAGACAAAGTAAATTGCTGCTTCTGCATACCCCTCTGATGTGGTCTTTTTGATTTTCCGATGCTGGATCAAGGAGCATTGAATAAAACCACACCAAAGCCCAGGGGAAACTTAAAGTTAAAATACTGAGTTATCCATTAATTTTGTATTGATTTTATAGCAAAGTTGTCTTTTTAAAAATGATTTTGTGAGTGGTGCACTCTGTGTTCCATTCTTCTTAGACCAGTATTTAATCATTTTAATTCTGGGCTGTACCAATTTGAGTTATAGGTGGGTTTATTTTGCCTGGTTTTTAGTGCTGTAGCATGTTCACCTATGTCATTTTTAAAAATGATTCTTTCAGGAGAGTTTCCTTATGCTGAATGTTTCATTTGTGGAGAGATGGGACATCTGTCGAGGTCATGCCCTGACAATCCTAGAGGCTTGTATGCCGAAGGTGAGAGCATGTTTATTAAAGCAGGATTATGTTAATGTCAACCAGGCATGAGAAGACCTTGTTTGGATGAGTGGTATATTTGGTTTTGTAAATAAAAACAAAATAATGGGCCCAATTTTCAAAACAGCAGATATTCAAACACCAGTATAGTCAGCTACAGCTCTTAAATATTGGCAGGATATTCAGCGGCATTCTCCAGGACCAAGCAGGAAGTCAGTCCTCACATATGGGTGACGTCGGCGCCGACGGAGCCCTCGCGGAGCAATTTTCCCCAGCTTTCAAAGAAAGCCTTTGGGAATTGCAGCGCGCATGCGCGGTCTCCTTCCCGCCCAAGGGTGCCATCTTAGCCAGTCTTCTTTTTTCCGCGGAGCCCTACAGACGTACCCGTCGTGTCCCCGCGAAAAAGTTGATTTTTATAATATATTTCTCTTTTTTCCTTCGGTTCGACGCCGGTCTTTTTCCTGCCCGGACTCGCGACGCCGTCACGAGTCTGTCTCTATTTTTTCGGTTTTTTCTGATTTTACTCAGTTTCATTTTCGGTTTTTCGCTGGCAGCCCGGTCCTTTGACCTTGCAGGGGCCCTTTTTCCCCCGATGGCTGCCAGTGGTTTCAAGCGGTGTGGTCAGTGTGACAGAAATATGTCACTCACTGACACACACGATAATTGCCTCCGCTGCCTGGGCCCGAATCATGAAGAAATGATCTGTGGGGCCTGTGGCAAAATGTCCTCCAAAGCGTTGAGAAGTCGGCGGCACCAGCGGGATAGAATCTTCGCTGACCCCAGCCGTACCCGGACCTCGTCGGAGGCTTCGGCGTCCAGAGGTTCCAGCTCTGACCATCGCCGAAGCTCCTCCGACAGGGGTTCTCCCTCCGGGGACCATCGACGGAAGACGAAACCCGCGAGGGTGGCGTCGGTGGACGCTCCTGGCTCCGCGAGGGCCAGGTCGCATAGCCCCGATAGCCGTCCCGGGTCCTTGGAGAAGGAGCACCTCCCGAAGCGACCTCGCTTGGAGTCGGAGTTGCCTGCTCGGGTAAGTCCTGTAGTCCTCCTGGACTCGCCTCCGAGACTGCCGACGTCGGGCCCGACGCCGTCGGGGCCCGAGTCGGGGGCTGCTGGGTCACCTGAGGTCGGACTCAGGTTGACGGCCTTGGAGAGCAGACTATCTGCCTTCATGGACCAGCAGCGGGCACTGATCGCTAGCCTTGCTGGCGCCGCTGCCCCGACCGCCGGGACGTCGACGTCTAAGTCGACCCCGGAGACCGAGCCGATCCTCGAGTCCATGCGAACTCGAGTCGATCCTCGGTCGAGGTCACCCTCGGCCTCCCGTTCGGGACCGAGGTCGTCGACGCCGACTCCCTCGGTGTCGGGGCGGCCGACGTCTGCGCCCGCCCGAGCCGACCCCACCGATTCCTCCTCGGAGTCGATCTGGGAATCGGAAGAGGAAGAGTCACCTGATTCCTTTCGGACTCGGTGTGTCCCCTCGGACTCGCCTGAGTCCGAACCTCGGAAGCAGTCCCCTCCGGAGGATGCCCGGTTCTCGGACTTCGTCAGGGATATGGCCAAGGCTTTGGCCTTCCCTGCGGATCCCGAGGAGGAGCCTCGAGCCGAAGAGCTCGACGCCCTCCAGTATGACTCTCCCGCCAGGGAACACTTTACTGTACCGGTTCCTCCCATGCTGGAACGACTACTCTTCCGCATGTGGGAGAGTCCGGCCTCCTCGCCGGTCTTAAGCAAGCGGGTAGATTCCATCTATCGAGTCCGCAAGAGTCCTGGCTTCCAAAAAGCACAGCTACCACACCATTCCATGGTAGTGGAATCGGCCATGCATAGGCTTAAGAGCCAAAAGATGCACTCCTCGGTACCTCCTGGCAGGGAGGCCCGTAACCTGGATGGCCTTGGTAAGAAGTGTTTCCAGGGCTCTATGCTTGCTTGTCGTGTCCAGACCTACCAGCTATACATGGGCATGTATCTCCGAGACCTGGCTAAAGAGCTAGCCGGATTCTCCGCTGGATTGTCCGAGGAACCTTTGCGGAGGTTCCTAGCCTTAACAACTGGTATTCGGGAATGCTCCAAATTCATGTCCCGAGCAGCCTATGATGGCTTTGAAGCATCGGCTCGAGTGGCCGCAGCCGGCATCGGTGCCCGCCGACAGGCTTGGCTTCAGTCGTCTGACCTTGAACCCTGGGTGCAGGACAAGTTGGTCGATGTCCCCTGCCGAGGTGAGAACCTCTTTGGCAAGCCCATGGCGGAAAAGGCTGCACAGATCGAGACGGAGACTCTCACCAGGACTAGGCTTTCTAGAAAGACCTCCGCTCCTTCCCAGAAAAAGAAGGGCTTGGGAAAGAAGTCCTTTTACCCGAGAAAGGCGGCTGCCTATAAACACTACCCTCAATATCAGGCCTCTGCAGCTCCCCAACAGGGCCAGCAGGCCAAGGGACGGGGTGACGGGTCCCGTAGGCAGCAAACCCCCAAGCCTGCACCACCAGCCCCTGCTCAGCAGGGTGGGGGTTTTTGACTATATCAGCATAGCCTCTCCCCCTCCGCTGGCTCCTCCCAGCACCGGAGGCCGGCTGGTTCACTTCGCCCACAGGTGGTCCAACATCACTTCCGATGCCTGGGTGCTTCAGGTCGTACGAGAAGGCTATCTTCTCCACTTCCATCAGGTTCCTCCCTCTTATTTTCCGGGAGAACCTCCACGACTCCCTCTGCACAGGGACTTACTCCTTCAGGAGTTAGCAAGTCTCCTACAGGAACAGGCTGTGGAACCGGTGCCCCACCACCTGAGAGGTCAAGGCTTTTATTCCAGGTATTTTCTAATACCAAAAAGGACAGGAGGCCTCAGACCCATCCTGGACTTGCGCAACCTCAACAAGTTCCTCGTGCGAGAAAAGTTCAAAATGCTTACCCTTGGCATCCTTCTGCCCTACCTCCAGCAGGGAGATTGGCTATGCTCCTTGGATCTAAAGGATGCCTACACGCACATCCTCATCCACCCAAGCCACCGCCAGTACCTACGGTTTGTGGTGGCAGGAAATCATTACCAGTACAGAGTACTGCCCTTTGGCCTGTCCTCCGCACCGCGAGTCTTCACAAAATGTCTCGCGGTGGTAGCGGCCCATCTCCGGCTTCACGGCCTCTGTCTTTCCGTACCTCGACGACTGGCTCATCAGAGCAGCGTCCGCTCCGGAGGTCACCAACGCCACGCACCGCACGGTGACCCTTCTGCAGTACTTGGGCTTTGTCATAAACTTCGCAAAGTCCACTTTGCTCCCCTCACAGGATCTCGAGTTCATCGGCGCAAGACTGCACACTCCTCAGGCGCGAGCTTTCCTGCCTCTCGACAGGGCTCAACGGCTCATGGACCTAGCCGGCCGTTTTCGCAGCCAGTCCCTGGTCTCCGCCAGGCGCTTCCTGAGACTGCTCGGCCATATGGCTTCCACCGTCCATGTGACCCCCAATGCCCGCCTGAATATGCGGCCTGCTCAATGGTGCCTTCGCAAGCAGTGGCAGCAAGCCACCGGCGGTCTAGCCGACTTAGTGCGCATCTCCGAGCCGCTGGCCTCTTCTCTCCAGTGGTGGCTTCATCGGCCGAACCTGGTACTCGGCATGCCTTTTCAGTCACCTCAGCCGGCTCAAGTGCTGACGACAGATGCGTCCCTCCTGGGTTGGGGAGCACATTGCCAAGGGGCATGCACTCAGGGTCTTTGGACCGCGTGGGAGTCTGCTCAACAGATCAACTTCCTGGAGCTCAGAGCGATTCGTCTGGCGCTCAGGGTTTTCTCCCACCTGACTTCTCACCAGTCCGTCCTTGTCCAGACGGACAATCAAGTGGCCATGTTCTACGTCAACAAACAGGGGGGCACGGGCTCCTTCCTTCTCTGCCGCGAGGCTCAGAAGCTCTTTTCTTGGGCCGTCAGTCACGGCATCCTTCTCAAGGCAGTTTATCTCCCAGGCCAAGAAAATTGCCTGGCGGACAAACTCAGCAGGATCCTCCAGCCGCACGAGTGGCGCCTGGATCCCTTGGTAGTTCAGAAGCTATTTCTAAAGTGGGGCCTCCCCACGATGGATCTCTTTGCCAGTCCTCTCAACCGGCAACTTCCTCGCTTCTGTTCTCGTCAGCCACATCCCCTTCGAGTTGCGGCGGATGCTTTTCTACTCTCATGGTCGGAGAGCCTTCTGTATGCTTTCCCTCCCATCCCGCTAGTCTCTCAAACTCTTTTCAAGGTTCTCCGAGACAAAGCTTCCATGATCCTGATCGCTCCTCGCTGGCCCAGACAGCCGTGGTTTCCACTCCTGCTGCAATTAGCGGTGGAGGATCCATTCCCCCTGGGGTTTCAACCGGATCTCCTCACTCAGGATCAGGGGTCTCTGCTACACCCCAATCTCAGATCTCTCAATCTAATGGCCTGGCTGCTGAGAGGGTAGTCCTTGCTCCCTTTCTCCTGCCGGCAGAGGTGGAAGAGGTCGTCCTAGCTTCTCGGCGACCTTCTACCCGCAAATGCTACGCCCTTAAATGGCGTCGCTTTTCCGCTTGGTGTGCCCAACAGTCTCAGGATCCCTTCTCCTGCTCGGTGTCGGTGATCTTGCAGTACTTGCTCTACCTCTCTAATCTGGGACTTAAGTCCAACTCCGTCAAAGTTCACCTCAGTGCTCTTTCAGCACATCATGTGCCGGTGGACGGCAGACCTCTTTCCAGCGACCCTCTCGTAGCGAGGTTTCTCCGAGGTCTCCTTCTACTTAAACCACCTCTGCGCCCGCCAGCGCCCGACTGGGATCTGAATGTGGTTTTACAGCGGATCACCTGTCCGCCTTTTGAACCTATGGCTACCTGTTCTCTCCGTTTTCTTTCTTGGAAGACATTGTTCCTGATAGCCCTCACTTCCGCTAGACGCGTAAGTGAATTGCAGGCCCTCGTGTCTGATCCCCCTTACACTCGGTTCTACAAAAATAGGGTAGTCCTACGGACTCACCCAAAATTTCTTCCAAAAGTGGTCTCCCCTTTTCACATCAATCAGGAGGTGGTACTTCCGACCTTCTTTCCCAGACCACACTCCAGCCGAGCTGAAATGGTCCTGCATACCCTGGACTGTAGAAGGGCATTGAACTTCTACCTTGACCGTACGCGGGAGCACCGTAAAGCTGCTCAGCTTTTTGTGTCTTTTGACCCCAATAAATTGGGGCTCCCGGTCTCCAAGCGTACTCTGTCCATCTGGGTTGCTGACTGTATCGCTTGGGCTTATGGGGCAGCCGGACTCTCGTTAGAAAGTCGAGTCACGGCTCATTGTGTTCGGGCGAAGGCTACGTCAGTGGCTTACCTCTGCTCTGTTCCGCTGGCAGACATCTGCCGGGCCGCTACTTGGTCTTCGAGCCAGACTTTTGCGGTCCATTACTGTCTCGAGAGGGAGTCCCGCAGGGACAGTGCTTTCGGACAGGCAGTCCTCCGAAATCTCTTCGAGGTTTGAGCAACTCCTACCCTCCATCCCGGATGTGGGCTACCGGTGGGTAATAATTCAGTGAAGATTCCTTCCTTCTGTGCCGCTGAGCTAGAGGGAGCTCATTTTTGTGCTTAGGGTCTCCGGTAGCCTTAAGCTTGGGAGTCCCATATGTGAGGACTGACTTCCTGCTTGGTCCTGGAGAAAGCGTAGTTACTCACCTGTAACAGGTGTTCTCCAGGAGCAGCAGGAATCAGTCCTCACAACCCTCCCTCCTCCCCTTGGAGTTGCAATCATCTGCTTAAGTTTTTTTTTTCAAATTTTTATGCTGTCTTTTAGCTATGTCATCAGACTGGCTAAGATGGCACCCTTGGGCGGGAAGGAGACCGCGCATGCGCGCTGCAATTCCCAAAGGCTTTCTTTGAAAGCTGGGGAAAATTGCTCCGCGAGGGCTCCGTCGGCGCCGACGTCACCCATATGTGAGGACTGATTCCTGCTGCTCCTGGAGAACACCTGTTACAGGTGAGTAACTATGCTTTATCTGTATAGGAGCGGCTGCTGAACATCTGGGCTGGCAAATTTTTAATAGTCACTTATCCAGATTTCAACTTTGGTCCACTTTTCATGCAGTCTAAGTTGGCCCATTAAGTGCCGACTGAAAATGGTGCTGAATAATAAAATCAGCATTCATCAGGATAGTACTGAGACAGCCTTTTCTCCACCCATGGACCACCCCTACACTAACCGGATAGTGCTGGAGTGATCTGTGGAGATATTCAGCAGCACTGTCAGCACCCTTATCTGGACAGCATCCCATTGGCCATTCAGCTGAAGGTTCTAAATATTGGCACCGCTGTTCATGGCAGCTGAAGTTACCCAGATCAATGCCAAATTAATTGCGCTAATCAGATAAAGTCAACACTGGATAGCCCTGACACCACCACCCCTCCGTCCCTGCCTCTCATCACCCTCTGCGCTCCACCTTCTCTAGATGACTTCCCCCTGAAGTACCCCACCAGATACAAGTCCCCCCCCCCCCATCAAAAGTTCATTGTAACCTGCATGCACCTATCGCTGTTTACACCTTTGTGCACATTGTTGATTGTAAACCGTTTTGACTGGTAGAAAAACGGTATACCAAAACCAGTTAAATAAATAAATACCACTATTATTGCTGCTACTTTTGAGGGGGAAGGGTAGATGGAAGTGGCCCTGTGAAGATCTCAAGACTAATCTTGTAAACCTATCGTGGAAGTAATAGGCCAAAGTTTGGGCAAAAGGTAAAGGAATCATTAGGGACAGAAGCACTTTGAGGACTACTGCCCATGCACTAACTGATAATCTGTGGAGATATCTCCAGAAACAAGCAGGAATGCAGCCTTCACATATGGGTGATGTCGACACCCGACAGAACTCTGTGCAGGAACACTCCCCAACATCCAATAGGAATGCTTTTGGAAGCATCCCTCCATGCATGCGTGCATGCCTGCCTGCCCAGCAATTCTCCTCAGTTGTCTTTTTTTATGCCTTCAGATACATCATGCTTTACCTTCTGGTCAATCCAGTGCTGTATCGGACACCCTGGTCTCTCTTTTTTTCTTGAAAATAGAACGTTAATATAGATGTTGTTCAAACAAATACACATATGCCATACCGGGTCAGGCCAAAGGCCCATCGAGCCCAGTGTTCTGTTTCTAACAGTAGCCAATCAAGCTCACAAGTACCTTTCAGGTTCCCATGCTGCTTATCCTAGTGGTAAGCAGTAGATTTCCCCAGTCCACTTTAATAATGGTTTATGGACTTTTCCTCCAGGAACTTATCCAAACCACCTTTTAAACCCAACTATACTAACCATTTTTACTACATCCTCCAACAACGAATTCCAGAGTTTGCATGTAGAGTAAAAAATATTTTCTCCGATTTATTCTTAAATGAGCTATATTATGGCTTCATTGCATGTCCTAGTCTTTTTCTACTTTTTGAAGAAGTAAACAACCGATCTAGGTTTACCTGTTTCACTCTACTTATTTTATAGACGTCTATCATATCTCCCCTCAGCCATCGTTTTTTTTTAATCCAAGCTGAGGAGCCCTAATCTTTTTAAGCCTTTCCTCTTAGGAGTTTTCTTCCATTCTTTATCATTTTTGGTCTCTCTTCTCTGTACCTATTTCTAATTCCTCTATATCCTTTTTTTTTAAACATACTGACCAGAATTACACACACTATTTGAGGCGCGGTCGCACCATGGAGCGATACAGAGGCATTATAATATGCTTGGTTTTATACTCCATTCCCTGCTGGGCAGAGGGTTTCAACATATTATCCACGATGATGCCCAGATCCTTTTCCTGGGTGGTGATTTCTAATGTGGAACCTTACAGCGTGTAACCGTAGTTTTCAGTTGTTCTTACCTAAGTACATAACTTTGCACTAGTCCGCATTAAATTTCATCTGCCACTTGGATGAGCACTCTCCCAATTTCTCAAGGTCCACTTGTAATTTTTCACAATCCTCTTGTGTTTTAATAACTTTGAATAATTTTGCATTATCTTCACATTTGACCACCTTGCCCGTTTTTCCATTTTCCAGGTCATTTATGAATATGTTAAAAAGTAGCAGACCTAGCGCAGATCCTTGGAATATCCCACTATTTACCTTTCTCCATTGAAAAAATTGCCCATTTAGCCCTACTCTCCGTTTTCTATTTTTTTAACCAGTTCCTAATCTACAAGAGTATACTGCCTCCTATCCCATGACTTTTTATTTATTTATTTAGCTGTGCTTATGTACCGCTTTTCACCTGGTCAAAACGGTTTACAATTCAACAAATTATTTACAACAAATGATAAGATGCGGCACTTCGTCAGGTGTCTCTCATGAGAGACCTTGTCAAAGGCTTTCTGAAAATCCAGATACACTATATTAACCAGCTCTCCTCTATCTACTTGTTCATTCACACCTTCAAAAAAAAATAGAGTAGATTAATGAAACAAGACTTTCCTTGGCTAAAAGCCATATTGGCTTACTATTACTATTAATCATTTATATAGCGCTACAAGGTCCCATTAAACCATGACCAACTTTATGTTCAGTAGTTTTGTTCTTGATAATGATTTGTACCATTTTGCCTGGTACTGACATCAGGCTCACCGGTCTGTAGTTTCCTGGAGCTCTTTTTAAAAATTGGTGTTATGTTGGCCACTCTCCAGTCTTCAGGTACTGAAGATGATTTTGATGGTAGTTTATAGATAACAGAGAACTATAGGTCACTTTAATAGAGCAAAATGACTGTTGAGCTATAAGTATAAAATATTGCTCCAATATTATCTCAAGAATTTCAGTTAATACGTGTTCCCATTCATTCAATACTTGATTAAACTATGATTTAAAGCAACAGGTCTCAGACTTATAAGAGCTGCGGTCTTCATATGGCGTCGACCAAAATGCTCTATTTTGCATCAATGACCATTATTGTTGCTTTTGATCAACTTATGACTTGAAAAATAAAGGATATGTGCTTATCTCAAATGTGCCCAACGCCAGTCTCAGCGCTGCTACGTTTCACTGCCAAGCTGTTTCATCAGGGGTTTGATTTCCCAAACACATCCTCGATCAACTTCTTCAAAGTTCTTGTCAAAATTTTCCTTGTATTTAGCGCTATATAAAGGGAATCATATGTCAGTTCTCTATCGTCAAAATTATACACAAATTGTCATATCTATTATGCAATAATATATCCCAATCATTTTTACCGTGAACTTTAATACCGGCTTCTTGCAACTTCAAACCATGGATTCTTTGATCGCCGCGCATGCGAACTAACTATAGGGTGGGCCTTATATCCGGGCTGAACTTCCCGCTGTTGAATGGGAAGATCCAGATCTAAACACATAGATTCCAATCTATTTGTGTATTGAGCCCCCCCCGGTTTCACTGTCCGTAGATTAAAGATCCATCGCTGTTCCTTTATTATCAATGATTGATCTCTCGATTTGCCCTCTGATCCCACTAAAATTCTATCAATGCCAAAACATCTCAAATCTTCAAATCGATGATTTTCTTGGAGACAATGCTCGACTATCGGGGCTGCTAATGTCTTGCACTTCAACTTACTACGGTGTTCAGCCAATCTGACTTTCAAAGGACGTGAAGTTTTTCCTATATACAATAACTGACACGGGCATTCTATTGCGTAGACTATGAAAGTTGTGTTACATGTGGAATGGTGACGGAGCTTATAGCATTTCCCATGATATTCAAACGAAGATGTTTCATAAGTAACCGCACAAATTTGGCAGGACCCACATTTAAAATGACCCGATGGTTGGGTCAAATGCCGATCCTCTATAGATCGTATCTTTGTAGGGCTTAAAAATTCTTTAAAGTTGCGGTGCCGCTGCCATACGCAGCGTACTTTTTTATCTTTAAGAGCTGGAATACTCTGAAGCACATTCATATGTTTTTTTAAAATTCTTTGAATATGATGATTGAAAGGCGAATACTTTGTCACTAAATTAATGACATCATCTTCAGAATGAAAAGTGCGGGGAACAAGTAATTGATCTCTATTGTTGAACAGAGCCCTCTTATAGGCTCGTTCAACAATATGCCAGGGATACCCTCTATCATAAAATTTTGTTTTTAACAATCTAGCCTGACACTTGAAATCTTGTAAATTTGAACAGTTCCTCCTATACCGGAGGAACTGCGAAAACGGAAGTCCATTTATTTATTTAGCTGCATTTTAAACGTCAGGGATGAATGCTCTCATAATGTAATAAGGCGTTGCGATCCGTAGCTTTATGATGCACGGTAGTAATCCATTCTAAAGATCCTTGTTTAACTTCCACATCTAAAAAGGTTATAACATCTTTACTATATGTGCATGTAAACTTGATTAATTCCTCTCTAGCGTTCAACCATTCAACATATAGCAACAATTGCTGAGCATGCCCCTTCCAGATGACAAAAATGTCATCAATGTAACGACACCACAACGTCACCTGTTGACCATATTCAGACTTTGCTAGCCACTCCTCTTCGAATGCTCCCATGAAGAGGTTAGCTATAGAGGGAGCACAAGTTGCGCCCATTGCTACTCCCGTCTTCTGATGATAAATCTGATCTTGAAACTGAAAATAATTCTGAAATAATTCTGAAATTCCGGTATAGGAGGAACTGTTCAAATTTACAAGATTTCAAGTGTCAGGCTAGATTGTTAAAAACAAAATTTTATGATAGAGGGTATCCCTGGCATATTGTTGAACGAGCCTATAAGAAGGCTCTGTTCAACAATAGAGATCAATTACTTGTTCCCCACACTTTTCATTCTGAAGATGATGTCATCAATTTAGTGACAAAGTATTCGCCTTTCAATCATCATATTCAAAGAATTTAAAAAAAAACATATGAATGTGCTTCAGAGTATTCCAGCTCTTAAAGATAAAAAAGTACGCTGCGTATGGCAGCGGCACCGCAACTTTAAAGAATTTTTAAGCCCTACAAAGATATGATCTATAGAGGATCGGCATTTGACCCAACCATCGGGTCATTTTAAATGTGGGTCCTGCCAAATTTGTGCGGTTACTTATGAAACATCTTCGTTTGAATATCATGGGAAATGCTATAAGCTCCGTCACCATTCCACATGTAACACAACTTTCATAGTCTACGCAATAGAATGCCCGTGTCAGTTATTGTATATAGGAAAAACCTCACGTCCTTTGAAAGTCAGATTGGCTGAACACCGTAGTAAGTTGAAGTGCAAGACATTAGCAGCCCTGATAGTCGAGCATTGTCTCCAAGAAAATCATTGATTCGGAGATTTGAGATGTTTTGGCATTGATAGAATTTTAGTGGGATCAGAGGGCAAATCGAGAGATCAATCATTGATAATAAAAGAACAGCGATGGATCTTTAATCTACGGACAGTGAAACCGGGGGGGCTCAATACACAAATAGATTGGAATCTATGTGTTTAGATCTGGATCTTCCCATTCAACAGCGGGAAGTTCAGCCCGGATATAAGGCCCACCCTATAGTTAGTTCGCATGCGCGGCGTTCAAAGAATCCATGGTTTGAAGTTGCAAGAAGCCAGTATTAAAGTTCACGGTAAAAATGATTGGGATATATTATTGCATAATGGATATGACAATTTGTGTATAATTTTGACGATAGAGAACTGACATATGATTCCCTTTATATAGCGCTAAATACAAGGAAAATTTTGACAAGAACTTTGAAGAAGTTGATCGAGGATGTGTTTGGGAAATCAAACCACTGATGAAACAGCTTGGCAGTGAAACGTAGCAGCGCTGAGACTGGCGTTGGGCACATTTGAGATAAGCACATATCCTTTATTTTTCAAGTCATAAGTTAATCAAAAGCAACAATAATGGTCATTGATGCAAAATAGAGCATTTTGGTCGACGCCATATGAAGACCGCAGCTCTTATAAGTCTGAGACCTGTTGCTTTAAATCATAGTTTAATCAAGTATTGAATGAATGGGAACATGTATTAACTGAAGTTCTTGAGATAATATTGGAGCAATATTTTATACTTATAGCTCAATGGTAGTTTGCACACCTACTAACAGTTATCTATAATCTCATATCCCAGGATGCTGAAAGAACTCGCATATATACCATCCAGTCCAGGTGATTTGCTGCTCTTTAATTTATCAAATTGCTGCATTACCTATTTCTGGTTTGAGATTTGTTTCAATTCATCTGATACCCTTGCCAGAAATGATATTTAAAGGTGATGTAACTTCCCTGCGGCATCTTTAGTAAAGACCGAAGCAAAGACCTTGTCCTCCCTTAGTGCCTCTTTTAGTCCTCTATCATCTACTGGTCCAGCTGATTTTCCTGCAGGCTTTTGCTATGAATGAACTTGAAAAAGACTCTTATTATGAGTTTTTTAACTTCCACAGTAAGCTTCTTTTCAAAATTTTCTATGTCTGCCTTATCAATGCCTTACATCTAATTTGCCAGACATGTGATCTGTGCTTCCAAGATAGATAGAAAGTATTTTTAAACGATGCCCATGCTTGATGTAAAACTTTAATCTTTGTAACTGCTCATTTTAGTTTGTTCTTAACCATTTTCTTCATTTTTCATAGTCTCCCCTTTGAAAGTTGAATGCTAGCATCATGGATTTCCTTGCTGTCCTCCTCCCAATTATTAAATCAGATGTGATCATGTTATGAGCACTATTGCCAAGAGGCACCAAAACTGTTATCTCTTGCACCAGATCCTGTGCTCCACCAAGGATTAGGTCTAAAATAGCTTTCCCTTTTGTCGGTTCATGAACCAGTGCTTAGTTTCTAGATTAAATATTCTCCCTAGCAGGTCCTGGTGTGACATTGACCCAGCTGATACTAGAGTAATTGAAATCTCCCATTATTACACCACCACCTTCGATTGGGTCAGTGGAAGCAGCAGTGCATCTTTGAGTCTGCTACTTTTCAGCGAATTCTCTCCAGCAGTAGTAATGCATTAGCAAGCTCAATCGCTGCTCTTCCACTATTCCTTTTGCCTTTCTTAACGTATGTTCTGCCATGGCAGACAGCTCCTAAGAACGACTCTTCTTAAAGCTACAGGAGCCCCATTTTTTATCTATTGGATCTTTTCATTACATATGGGTCAGATTTGAAGCCTCCCTTTCTCTGCAGGGTCGGAGGCTGGCCCTCATCAAAGGCCTCCCTGCCCATGGGTCAATGACACAGTAACCCTTGCTGTGGGATCCCAACTTCATAGGCATTAAGGATACTCTAACACTCAAAGCGGCGTCACATATTGTGTGGTAAAATGGTTCACTGAAAGTCTCCACAGATACCAGTCATTACTGAACATAGTAACGAGGAGCTGAGCACTGCTCCTGCTCTGGTTTGTTTTGCATAATGACAGACCACTCCTGTTTTGTCTTAAATCAAGCAACAGGAGATTCAGTGGGTAAAAAAGCACACTTGCTTTGCATATTGCTTTTCTATGCCACATTAAGAAATTCTCCAAGGAGTGCTATCTGCATTCTAGCAGTACTGCATCAAAGGGGAGAGTCAGTTTTCAGGTTTTGTATTTTTAGTGCCCTGACCAATCGGAGTGTGTCAGAGATAGTTCCACCCTATTGATAATAATATACTCCTCTCTGCCACTTTTCTCCAGACAACCTAACTCTGCCATGCTGATACTAAGCAACATGGCTCTGTTACCCCTTTTTGCAAAGCACCTCTCTGCCCATCACTGTAATCTTGGCAGTGGATACCATGGCGTTCAAGGACCGCCCACCTATTATGCATATATCCTCCGTGCAGATTAGTGAAACCAGTTCCCATGGCATTGTGGACCCCATTGCTTCTCCAAGTGCAGTATCTACTTCGCTCTTGGGCTGGTCATTCAAAGTGGAGCAGAAACCGCTGCTTGGCCATTTCAGTCCTGAACCATCACAATCTGTGGGCCATTTTCTATCCCGAAGAGGAGAAATCCTCCTAGGGGAATCCTAGATTTTTCCCTTTCCATGGGAAAGAACAGTGGGCCCTTCTAATCTGTACCTTTGAATGGCAGTCTTTTTTACCTGGCTGGCTTTTTTACCTGACTTGCTTCTTCGGATCTACAGAAAGATTCAAAGTTACATCTTTCATCACGATTTCGCTGCTCTTACTGCTTGTGGAGCATCTAGCAGATACTCTTACATGGCTTATCTTATATGTATATGGTCACTTGAAAGTGAAGCTCCCAAGCACCATGTTTTTCATCTTTGCTGGTTCTTTCGGACCTAGCACTCAGCAGTTTGTCTTCCATGGCCTCAGATGCACACCTGGTTCACTGTCGGATGCCACTGCTGCAATGGTTCAAAGTGCTCAAAGATCCCTCTAGATTATTCCACGTCCCATTTAATTTACTGAAAGATCAATGTCCATCCACATTCTACTCTGAGCTAGTCGTTCAAATGGCAATAGCACCCACTCTCCTTGCACTTCATTTGTCTTCTGCTGCGACTAGATAAATGTTGGCGAGAACTACCTTCACTCTACATCAGGGGATCAAGTCTAAACCCAACAGTCGCTTGGTCTACCCATGCGTTTTAGATTATTCTACATACTATTAGGAGAATGGCCCCTGGGTTATTCAATCCCAACAACTATCAGCCTATCTGGGGGCTCCAGCTCTGTGCACCAATCATAGACCCACTTGTTCACCATGAATTTTTATTCCTTAGGATCCACAGGCTATGTTTCTACCCTGCTCTTAGGAAATCTACCATGAGATTGAAGGCCTGATATCAGTCAGGTCTCGGTGGCTCTTATGATGATGCAAGCTTCCACCTACAGGCATACTACACCACCGTGTGTGTACTACAAGCATCTTGCTACGGATAGTATGCATGTTCAGTTTAGTACATAGACCTTCCAAAGTGATATTACTTCCGTTGCTTTCACCCTGCATACCTCTAGGAGGGTAGATTCAGTGTATGCAGCATTGGGAAAGAGATCCAATCCACACCTAAAAAAAAGATGATGGAAGTGTAAATGTTAGGCAGCAAGCCCTCTCATCTCTTCACTCCTTTTGATTCAACACAGCTCAAGAGAGAGGAGACTGTGTAGTGCTCATCCCAGTTCATATTCCACTTTTAGCACTCAAATAACTTTAACTTCCTCATCCACTAGGCATTCACTCTGGCTTCTAGTCCCTGCACCTTGGGAACTCATTCGCAGTTCTAGGCTTCCACCCCATACCTTCTTAATTTTGTGATTTTCAGGTGTCTACCAAGCAGCAGGGCACCCCTCTGGATTATCTCAATACAAATCACCACCCCATGGGAGCCTGTTTTAATATTCTGTATAATTCAGCTGTCTAAAGAGATTGCCTGAATGATTAGGCAGACTGAAGAGGCTGCCAGATCATTAAAAAAAATCCTAAGAATTTCCTCATAGGTTTGATCATAGTTTGGAACTTCATGGGACTCCCTACACTCTGTCTAAGAGGGTTAGCCATGCTGAGAGGGTATTGGATCATAGGCAGCCTTCCAGGTGTTACAATTAAAGCTACTAATCCACAGGGCAGCTATCAGTCTATCTTCAAATATAAATCAACCAAAATCGGGGCTCAGCAGCCTAAATTGTTGAGCATATTGAAGCCTACCGACCGGTTCCATCAGGGTTTCGGTCTAGAACACTCAATGAAGGCCTAAGCAATCTGTAGAACTCTTGTGTGTGTTTTCTTTCTTCTGACTTGTGCACAGCCTCTGGTCCAATGAGGCCAAAGACTACATTTCCAACATGTAAAATATAGTTGATTTTTCACATTTTGGAAGTTCTTCATCAAACCTCCAAGGAGATGACCACAAGCTATGTCTCCTCTTTGCAATAGGCTTCCAGGCTAAACAAGCTTCCAGGCTGAACATTGACAATCTGGGTCCCTCAGTTGAGACGATATAAAAGTGTTGACCTGTCTCATTACCATATATAATTAAGCTTGCCAAAACACAAAAATAGCCTTTTTGCACATATACATTGTGCTTTTTTCTTCTCATGTATTCATCTCTTAACCCTCCAACCCTTTGCACTCTTCCCTAGCCCTCCCCCAACTCCAAATCCTCTCCTGTTGTCCCTACCCCACCCCAACTCTGTTTCCCTTTCCAGACTCTCGCCCCCTTCTCTTGCACTGTCCTTGCCCTCCATTCCCCCCCACCATTCTTATTAAACCTACCGTCCCTTTAAATTTCTTCAGCCGTCTGTGAAGCAAACTTCCCCTGCCTTGAATCTAACCTGTTTTTGCAGGGGATTCCTCCTCTCAGGCAATCGTGGCCACAAAGTCAGCAATTCTGCCCATGGGGATCTGATCCCCCATGGGCAGAAGTGCTGCTAAAGGCCATGATCGTAGCTAGGACTGGCAGTGTCTACCTGTGGACGTGCCATCTCCCAGGGATCCCCTCAGGCAGACGCTGATGATCCTGGCTGCGATCGTCAGCACTTTGTAATCTTCATGCTGCTGCACAGGTCTTCTGAGCCCCAGGCGCCAGGTCTCAATTTTTTTTTTTAAGTAGCCATGGCAATCTGGGGTTTGTCAAGCTCTAATCTATACGCTCTATGATTACTGTTAAGACTGTTAATGGCCTTCCACTTGCATTTTGATTTTGGCCACCCTATTTGTAAACCTAACATTGATGGAATGCACAGGCAAGATACTAAAAAAAATTTAATTATATGCATGAATATCAGCTGAGTATTAGGTTTTGTATAGTATATGTAATCTTGTGCACTATTGTTTGCCTAGGGGGCTGCTGTAAGATTTGTGGATCTGTGGAACACTTTCAAAGAGACTGTCCAGAGAACCAGAATTCAGGTGAGATTTTAGAAGGCTGAGTTTGCCAGAGATAGTTATTGAAAGAAGTCCTTATCTACTTCCTCATTGTCCCTCCAGTCCAGTCTAGACACATTTATGCACATCTACCAAGGTGGAGACTGCACTACTGATTTGATAACATCACAGTATAAGGGTCCCATGCAGTCCTGCCCTCACCAGTATTTTTCAGTCTCCAGCAGATGGAGGTTGTCTCATCCTGTGCAGTCTGGATTGGTTTGGAGTTTTGGACCGGAGGATTCTTTGGCGTATTGGGCTTAGGTTGGCTGTGGCCTCCTGTAGTGCCCTGGGGTGCAGAACCTGATGGTGCCAGGTCCCACCCCCTCCCCTTTACCTTTTTTTTCCTTTTTTAAAAAAACTCCCTGAGGGAGAGTAAAAGGATATGGTGGAATGGTAGAGTATGACACCCGGTAGGACCATGTCCCTCCCCCCACCTCACCCCCAGGGGCCTTGGGCTTGTGTGGTGTACTACGGTGATCCACCCTTCCCCTGAGCCTGGAAATTGGCTAGGAAAGGAGTTTTTTCTTTGCTTTCTGCTTTGGCTGCACTGAGTTTAAAAAAAAAAAAGTGCTCAAAGCCACCAAATTCTTGAAACGTTTTTTTACAGGGAGGAGTGGCTCAGTGATTGGGACAGGTTACCTCAGGACGGAAGGCCGGGGGTTCAATTCCCACATGGGGACAAGCAACCTCAGGCCGGAGGGACTGGGGTCTCTAGTCCTATGGCCACGCCTTGTGGCCTTGGGCAAGCCAGTTAACCCTTCATTGCCTCAGGTACACTTAGATTGTGAGTCCTTTGGGGACAAGGGAATAAAAAGTACCCGTTAGTATACATGTAAACCGCACTGATTCTAAAGAGCGCAGTATAAAAATAAATAAATAAATGTTTGTTTATTTCATTTGCTTGACAGCCCTTCAGTGGTAGTCAGAACGGTTTACAATACATAAATTAACAAAGTAGGGCACAAGGCCAGAAAATTGAAAAGAAATTTACAATTCTTGATAGGATAGAGAAAAAAGAGCTAGTAAAGAACAATAGGCACAGGGGAGGAGGCTACGGAAAGGAGGTGGGAAGGTTGAAGGCTAAGGAGAAGAGGTGGGTCTTTAAGTCACATCTAAAAGTGGGGTGATGGGGTTCTAGACGGAGGGAAGTGGGAAGAGAGTTCCAAAGGGCAGGGCCTATGAAAACGAAAGCTGAGGAGCGGGTGGATTGGGGGTGGGCAAGGGAGGGAGGGGGAAGTGTGAGGCAGTTGAGATGAAAAGATCGAGGGGTGTGTCTGGGGGTATGGAAGTGGATAAGGTCTGCCAGGTATTGTGGGGTGGTAGTGTGAAGTACTTTATGGACGAGAGTAAGTAATTTAAACTGGGTGCAAAAAGAAACGGGTAGCCAGTGGAGATGAAGAAGAAGGGGGTTATGTGGTCTCTAGGGGAGGAGTGAGTGACAAGTCGAGCGGCAATGTTTTGAATCCTCTGAAGTCGGGTCAGTTGAGATTTGGGTAGACCAGTGAAAACAGAGTTAGAAAAGTCGACGCGTGACATGACAAGTGATAATAGTAAAGTTGTGAGGGCGGATGGAGAGAGGAAAGGACGGATCGCACGAATTTGACGAAGGAAAAAGAAAGAAGTCTTGGTGATATGAGAAACATGAGCGTGAAAGGAGAGGTCAGAGTCAAAGAGCACACCAAGGTAGCGGAAGGTGGAAACCAGAGATATGGGAGTACCAGAGAAAGATGGGGCTAATGAGGGGGATGGGCGAATGAGGAAACCAAGTTGAGGTTGAGGTGAAGACAGTTCTGGGTCAACCAGTTAGTGACGGTAGTTAGGCAGGAATTAAGTGGAGTGAGATCAGGGCAGGAGGGGGAGGTGTGATGGAGAAGAACAATATCATCTGCATAGTAGAAGGCCGAAATCCCAGATTGTTGTATCAACAGAGTGAGGGGGGCTAAGAAAAGATTAAAAAGAAGTGGGGCCAGGAGAGAACCTTGGGGAACCCCGCAGGAGAGAGGGAATGGGTCTGAGGGAGTAAAAGTAAAAAAAAAAAAGAAATGGAAGAGCGTCTTGTCGTCGCTAGCTAGCCAGCAGCACTGGGATAGCATATCTCTGCAGTGGATCGTTGGAGCGCCGAGTTGATTTTGGTGGGAACAGCACCATTTTCTTCTCTTCACCAGGCCTCTGTACTATCAAGAGCGAAAAGTCCGGTGCGGTGTATGTTGCAGGTTCAGACAGGAGACTTGCAGCTGTGCATTCTCCACAGTGTTGAGTTGTGTCCGCACAGTTTTGTTTACTCTACTGGTATTTTTAGTTTTTTTAGGGTAAGAATATGCTTCTCACTAGAAGAAAAGAAAGAGATAAGCACAAATAAATAAGAATAAAGAAAGCAGAGAGCAGGTGAAATTTTAGAAGGCTGAGTTTGCCAAAGGTAAAGTTATTGAAAGAAGTCCTTATCCGTTTTCCAGGATGAAGCAGCCTCAAGAAGCAACAATTGTTTACTTCCTACTTCCCCCCCCCCTCCCCCCTTTAGCCGTTTCTTCTTGTGATCTGAGAGTAGGGTGTTAATTTAGCAGAGTTGCCCCTCACTTTCTTTTTCTTGGTAAACAGATCTGTCATGAGATTGAAACCTTGTGGTCCACCTGGAAATTTTTTAAATGTGTTTGGATGTGATGCAAACCTTTCACACCTTGTAAATAGCAGTTCCTTATCGGTCCTACAGTTCAGTCCTCCACCACTGGGTAGTGCACCTCCTCCTGCAACATGGAGACTGGACAAGTCAAACTTGTGACATCACCGGGTATATCCTGCTGGTCTTCTCCCATGATCCCCCAGTGTGTCCAGTCTCCATGCAGCATGAGGACGTAGTGAGCCTAGGTGCTGGGCTCACTTGAGAAGCAGTTTAGGAGCAGTTAGTCAGGATTTGATTTACCTTGCATTTCTTTTGCCCTTCTTTAGGTGTAATCCTGTAAATTGAATTCATTTTCATTTAATTTAATTTACTTTTACTTTATTTTCACCTAGTCTGCCTTAGTGTAAAGGGGGGTTCTGTCCCTTTTCAAAGTTCACGCTGCCAGCTAGCCTCTCTGCTTGGGATTCTTCGGTCTCTGTGCCCGGTGATGATCTCTCCCCCAGGACTGTACGGGGGAGAGCTCTGTGGAACACCTGCATTTTGGCAGTGTCCATGCGGCAGATTCCCATCGCGGCGGGAGCCTCAGGCCGTTCGAGGTTCTTTAGCCGGTGGGCCGGGGCTCGCAGCGTCTGCTACTTCTGGTGGCGCGAGGCAGCAGCGTGTCTGGACAGCTCTTCACCCCGCAGCTACAGCGGGGTAACTGCTGCATCCCGACGCCACAAGGGAGTCTCTCGAGTCCGCATGGAGGGGCTCTGAGCTCTTGCCGCCTCTGTGGTGTTTGGCGCCAAGCGGGCCTGCTTCGGATTGGCGCCATTTTCTCGGCAGGGCTGAGGCCTCGTGGCGGAGAGCGGAGCAGCCCCGCGTTTGAGCAGACGACGCTGTTCCACGCGGCTACACCCAGATAAGGACTTCCTTTCGCTGTTACTTTTAATTTTAATTCTAATTTTAATTTCCTTTTAATTTTAATTTCCTTTTAATTTCATGATAGTTTATAGTTCTTTGAATGCAATGTGATTGGTTTGGGTTTTACTTCTTGGGGGGTGCCTTTACCTTTGTCTGCATTCTGGCAGTTAGCGACGTCTGTCAGCAGCAGGTTTCCGTGCTAGGATTTGGCCATTCAGGGTCATCGGCGGCACAACCACCTACAAATTGAGCCCTTTCTGAAATTGTCATTTACATAAGGATGCTATTTCCATGTTTATACGCTTGGAAATTGTGCAGACAGCCTCTAAATGTCGTTATGCCATCTGCAAATTTGATCGCCATGTTTGCTGATCTCTTTTCCAGATCATTTCAGTGCAGTAGATGTTACCAGATGCCAGTTCCAGTGCAGATCCCGAGACATTCCACTATTTACGGGTCTCCTGTGAGAAAACTGGCCATTTAGTCCTATTGTGTTCTTGTTTTTGATCCATTTCCCATTCTATAATAGCACATCATCTCCTTCCTCAGGAGAAGTTCATAAGGGGCTTTGTCAAGTACCTTCTAAAACATCCAGATACATATCATTTGGCTTACTCACATGTTTATTAACCCTTTGAAAAGACAGCTTGGTGCTGCTTTTCAGAACAAGTTCTATCATTTAACTGGCACTGAACTCAGATTCATTGGTCTGTAGTTTCCAAGATCGCCTTTGAAGCTCTTTAAAAAAAAACCAAAAAACCCCCCCCCCCCAATTAGTGTTACATTAGTAACTCTTCAATCTTTAGAGATCATTAATACTAATGTTATGATTGAGCCTGGCTGATATTATGAATGATCACTATTAGACAAAAATTAGCTAGGTTAAGACACTTTGATTTGGTTTTCTGCACTATGTTATCAGAGCGCAGCTTGCCCATTTGGCGGGAACACTGCCCATCTGGGCCATCTGGGGAAAGGCCCCTGCTGGGGATCGTGAGAAGTGTTGCTGGATGGCACAGTCCGGGGCTTAGTGTTCCAGGGTCCTGGAAGGGTTGATAGCGGCAGTCAGGCCTCCCTGTCTTTGCTATGACGGTCACCTAGGTTCAAGCGTCCTGTGTTTTGGGTGACAGGAGTGGGACACCTGGACATGTGGTGCTGGATGTTGGATAGGCTCATACTTCTTAGGTGCACTCTCCTTGAGTGCGTCTGCATGTCCGTGTTCCGTCTGTGATCTCATGCTCAGGTGATTGTTGCAGCAATGACAGAGATCGCTTGGGATATTGTGAGCGGGGTTGTCATGGTGTTGCATGGGGTTGCCAATGCAAGACGGGGCCATCCTGAGGAGTTTGGGCCTCAGTCATCAGCTTTCCCTTCGGTGGCCCGGCTGTCCAGGAGGCACCCCTCCAGATCCGCCGGTGCAGTTCTTCTCTGCCTCTTCTCAATGTGGGCGGGGGGGCTGGCAGATCTGGAAATTCACGTCCACTGCACGTTCTACTGTTTTACCTCTGTCTTGGGGTTCTGAGGTCATATATTCCCAATCATTTGTTTGGTGGGGTGCTGCTGTCTGTTGTGCAAGACAAGGTGGTCAACAGTCGGAGGCTGTCGTCTATTCCCCATACCCCTGAAGGTGCTCACAATTTAAGTTTTTTGTACCTGCGGAGGTGTATGTTGTTAAAGGCTAGTAGGTGCACCTGTGGGACCAGAATCCTCGGTTCTTCTGACCTTCCATTGAGGTGCGCGTGTGGGGTTTACTCCCTTGGTCGGCTAGCAACTTGCTTCACCCATTGGGCCTTCCCTTTCCTCAAGGCATCGTTGCGTCCCACTTCTTCGTGGGGGCTCGCCGCAGGGCCTGGAGTTATGCTCAGCCGGTTCCAGCCAGGGCTGAGTCCTTGGGGGGAGGCTCCGATCCTAACAATACAGGGAGTGCTGGGATCCGTTCAACCAGGTTCCTTCGGGCCCAGCGTACGTCGTCTTTTGCTGGCCGGTTTAGGTCTTCGGGTCGTGGCGGTGCTCCGAGAAGACCAGTAGGCTGCACAGTGCTTGTCTTGGAGCAAGCGCGGGATATCTGTAGGTTCATATTCAAAGCCATCCGGTTACATGTCCCTCCATTGTGGAATGCTGTACTAGTAGGCATACTTCATATGCTGGGCTTACAAGTTGGCTTCCGCGCTGCTCGGCATCAGCCAAGGTGACTGCCGGTTTAGGCTGTGGAGTCAGCCTGGAGGAGGGGCCTTGCGTTCTCTGGACAATGCCCTGTTCGGTTGTGTGCCTTGTGGCCCTTATGGAGTTGTAAAAAGGAAAAACAAAAAACAAAAAAAAAACAAACAAACAAAAAAAAAAGAATAATCAAACAGGAAAGCCTTCCTAATTGTCCCCACTTCTTTTTTATAAGGTTCTGTCCCTTTCTTCCGGGAGCTTGGCCGGAACGTGGTTAGACTCAGCTACATTTTGGGGATCCTTTATGTACAAGGCGTTTTAGTGTACGCAGCACGCCCAGTGTTCCATCGTCTGACTGGAGCGGTACGTCAGCCGTGGCAGGCGTTCACGGACACGGTAGCAGATCGAGCGCTGTAGGTGCTGTCTGAGATCTCCGGGATGGTGGCCTATTTCGATCGGCAGGGTGGAGTCGGTCGGGTGGTCAGGGTGGCCCAAGCGAAGGGACAGCGTGCGTGGTTGAAGCCTTGGCGGCCTGCGTTTCGGTGGGGACACTGTGGTGGCGAAAGTCCTTAGCGGGGTCCGAGTGTTTGCCGGAGGAGTGAGATTGCATCAGGCGGTGTGCGCGCCGCGTGTGCTCAGATGCGGTCAGCCCATGTTGGACCTCATGGCGACCTGTCAGTCTGCGGCGACGGGTCGATGTTTAGCAGAGGACATATGAGGCTACTGGATAGCATCGACGCATTGGTACGGGGCCGTGGCCCGGTCCATTCTATGCCTTTCAGAGGTCATTGTGAAAATGGCCGACTGGGGCTGGTTGCTAAGATATGTGCTCTTCATTAGTCAGTGGGGACCATTACCAGTGTATTCTGCAACATTTGCGTGAGCTTGCATAATCTTTACTTGCAACCAATCGAAATAACTGTCCAAAACCAGTTGATGCAGTCACTACTTAAATTTGCCTCGCTTGACAGTAAAAAAAAAAAAAAAAAAAAAAAGACACATTTATTTTATACCGATAGGTCACTCACAGCATATTTGGCGATTCCTCGTCCTGGTGTTAATCATGCAGATAATTTCTGCTCTAGTTGTGGTGATGTGACTTTTACATCACAAAAATGGCATATGACTGTGGCGGTTCAGAAAGCCTACAATTTATATTTTGGCTGCAGAATAAAAGATCAGGATAAAAGCTAGGCGCCACACATATGCTGCAATACATGTGTAGCAGATCTCAGGCTGTGGATGGATGGGAAAAGACCATCAAAGTCTTTTGCGGTTCCAATGATCTGGAGAGGGCCCATGGATCACGTCGGCGATTGCTACTTCTGCATGGTTCCTCCAATTCCGGAGGGCATATCCAGGTGATGTAAGCGGTTGGCCTACTGGCATTGCGTCGTGGGCGTGGCTACCAGAGTCTCCTTTCTTTTTTGTCACACCATGTAAGACTCCACATCTTCTGAAACAACGCTGGACTCTGGGGCACTTGACACCCTCTTATATGCCCTTGGTGGATCACGCTTGGTTTATTGCAACTCATTGCTTAGCTACATTCCACATTCTCAATTAAAAAGACTACAACTGGTCCAGGACATAGCTGTAGAGCTACTTTGTGTTGCAAAGAATAAAGCCCTTAAGAGGTGTGACAAATAGGGTGTTTGACGCTGGTGGTTTTTTCCATTTCCCTCTTTTTGCTTCCCACCTCTGTCTGGATGGACCTCGGTCCCGTTCTCCCTCTTGGAATCCGACTGTGCCTGTTTAGTTGTCGGTTTGGGACTTACGCAAGAACACTTTGCTTGTAACCTGTGTTCCTTGGACCTTAGGTGAGGTTCCGTTGCTTTCTGGGAGGTCTCTTCGCTGCCTGTCCCTCCGTGGAGGCGGGTTCTGCGGGAGAGCAGCAGTTGCTAACACTTGACACCCTGGTGGGGTCGAGAGCCAAGGGGGAGCTCAAGCGGATTTTTCAGGCGGAGCTCCGGTAGCCTTCTCAGTAGGTCTGCTTCTAGGGCGTTCAGTGTGTTTGCGATGGCGAGTTTGTCTTTCTGAAGCACTAGCACTGCTTGGGGCAGAGTTCTGTGCTGTTTTCACCAGTGAAGAGGATCCAAGTGGGCTCTCGGTCGTGTCTTCCTGGTTGGCTTACCGCCTGTTGACGTGAGGAGCGGGCTGGGGTCGGTGCCTGCTCTGTTCGTTTAGGGGCCGAGCCGACTGGATAGGTCCCTCCCAATGATTACTGCTCTGGTACATCCCAGTGGTGGAGGACTGAACTGTAGGACCGATAAGGAAATGGAAATTACACTTACCTGGTAATTGATGTTCCTTGAGGGAGTACAGTTCAGTCCTCATTCCTGCCCGGGGATGGATGTTTCAGACGCGAGGCGTCAGTTCCGAGTATGCTTTCGGATCCTAGAGTCTGCAACGGGCTCTGATTGGCAGGTAATCGCGAGAGAGCAACCTTTTCTGCCTATACTCTTCCTTAGTTCTCCTTCCTTCTAGCTCTCTGTCTTCCGCTGTTTGGTGCGCAGGGGGACAGGGGCACGGAGGAGGGTGTTTTCGGCCTTTCTTTTTGGGGCCCTGTGATTTTAAAGTTGAAGTTTGAGCATAGCTTTGTATTTAGTACTTTAACTGGTTGTTTGTTTGCTCCTTTGAGTCTGCTTTGACAGTAGGTCACTGGGGGATCATGGGAGAAGACCAGCAGGATATACCCGGTGATGTCACAAGTTTGACTTGTCCAGTCTCCTTGTTGCAGGAGGAGGTGCACTACCCAGTGGTGGAGGACTGAACTGTACTCCCTCAAGGAACATCAATTACCAGGTAAGTGTAATTTCCATCTTGTATATACTCTCACACTCAGTAAAGATTTATATATACTCTGTAAATAGTTACCCCAGCAATATCCAAGTTATAGTACCTATTCTCTGTAAATACAGAGCAGCTCTGGCTGCTCTGTATAAGATACTGTTGTATGTAAACCGCACTGATATTAAATAGCGCAGTATAGAAGAGACATAAATAAATAAATTTCATTAAATGGTTGCAAAACCAATTCTTCAGTCTCAAATTTTGTAATAAGTGAAAGATGGTAATTATATATTATGCTGAAGACGTATTTTGAATAAAGGCTTTCTCTAAGTGCTTAAATAATTTACAAAATAATATTATAATGACTGTTTCCTAACATCTTGTTTCCTTTTCTATATTTTATTTATTTATTTATTTATTTGTATGCTTTTATATACCGCGCTTTCCAGAAATCAAGTGCGGTTTACAATTAACAAGAACTAAAACTATTTCATTAAACTTGTGGTAAACTATATTAAAAAGAATTATGACAGCGTGTGTACATCAGATTATATTGATAAAACAGTAACTATATTACATTAACATATTTACATAGGAGTATTTATACAGGAAGATGTGTGGCCTTTTCTAAATGAGTGATGTTATGTTGGTGATATTGTGTGTTTATGTTCTGCTAGACCAAAGTTTTCTGTGAATAGATGTGTTTTCCTTATCGGTCCTCCAGTTTAGTCCTCCACCTCTGGGTTGTGCACCTCCTCCTGTAGCTTGGAGACTGGGCATGTCACAAAAATGTGACATCACTGGATGTAGACTGCTGGTCGCTCCCATCATCCCCAGTGTGTCCAGTCTCCATGCAGCAGGAGGACGTAGTGAGACTAAGTGCTGGGCTCACTTGAGAACAGATAAGGAGCAGTTAGATTAGCTTTAGCTGTTTTGGGGTTAATTTGTCACTGGTTTAGCATTTTGTATTTTTTGGGAGGACTGTATCTTTAAAAAAAAAAAAGAGTTAAATCGGAGAGTGCGGTTTCTTGTGCCTGGCCCTGCTGCCCGGTCAGTCTTAATTTTCCTCCTTTACAACTAACTAACGGCGCAGATCTCTCCCCCATGATCAGTACGGGGCAGAGCTCAGCAGCTCAGACAGCCAGTTCGGGCTTCGGTGGCACAGAGCTGTCGCATCTCTGCAGCCTTGCTAGCTTTTGGGGCCGGAAGACTACCTGTCGGCTCCCCTCTCGTCAGCGGAGCGGAGCCGAGCCGTGTGGACTGCAACACTGCGGGAGCGTAGATCGCAGTTTGTTGACTGGCAGAGGGCAGTGAGTATGAGCAAACGGGCTGGATTTTGAGAGGCACATACGTGCCAAGCGTGGACCGTTAGGTTTGGCGCCCTTTTTTATGTTCTGACAGACAGCAGCGACCATTTTGTCAGCGTGCCTTCTACATCCAGGCAGCTGAATCCCGCGGCACTCCGTTCCATGCGAGTTATTTAAATCTAGTTTAATTCAATTTACTGTTTGGATGTGGTGCTTTTTCCTGGAGTCCTTAATTCAGCTTTAAGTTATTTTTGAGTTGCTTTTATTTTCATTTGGTGACATTAGTGAAAACAGCATTGCTCTGGGAGCTCTTGGGCAGGTGGCTCAATTTTGCTTCCTCAGTCAGGTGGCAGAACCACGTTATTTGTGGTACTGGTCAGGTTTCTAGGGTTTGACCACCGTGGTTACTTAAAAAAACAAAACAAACAAACCCCCCCCCCGAAAAACAACAAAGAGAATAATTGGAAAATAGTGTGAGTTAAGAACAAAGGAGGCTAACATTAAAGAGGCAATGATGTCACGGCCTCGATGTGTAGTGTGCGGTACCTGTAGAGGGGCTATCGCCAACTCTGGCATTTGCCGGGGCTGTACGCAGGTTTCTACCAGTGTGAATCAGCAAATGGAGGTTAAGGTAGGACAGGACCTTCAGGGGTCCTCGGCTGGGTTGGATGCAGAGGGGCTGCTGTCCACGGCACTGGGGGCCGCTTTCAAGATGCCAGACGGTCCTTCTGGGGCCCTTTTGACTTCGGGGCTGCAGTCCGGAGATTTTTGCCCTAACTTTGTGCTAATTATGCATCAGGCGTTCTGTTTGCATCAGCAAGGGAAGGTGCCGGAGGCGCTGTCGCTGTCAGTGGTGCCACAGCAGCCAGGCTCGGTTGAGGCACGTGCCAGTTCTTCAAGGCCTCCAAAACGAGCAAGGACATCGATTTCTGAGTTGGAGGGGCAGGAGTCGGAGAAGAACGAGATCGACCTTGAAGGTGGAGATGAGGAGTTGGAAGAAGGAGAAATTCCTGAGCCAGAGGATCAGACGAAAATTATTTGGGTGTTCCGGAGGAAGGAATTGACAGCTCTGATCACGGAGTCCCTTCAGACACTTAAGCTCGCCACAGAACAGCCTGTGAAGGACAAAAGTGGTGAAGATCCAATTATTCAGGCAGTGCGACAAACGCAGGTGGTGTTTCCCGTTCACAAGGTGGTTGACAGAATGATATAGGGGTGTGGGATCATCCTGAAGCAGGGCTCAGAGGTGTTCGCATTATGAACAGGCTGTATCCGTTAGCAGATAAGGACAAGGAGAGGTTTCGGTCTCCGAGGATTGATGCTGCAGTGTCAGCGGTGACCAAGAAGGACTACTATTCCGGTGGAAGGCAGCTCAGCCTTGAAGGATGCGCAGGATAGAAAGTTGGATGGTTTGTTGAAACAATCCTTTGAAGCCAACGCGGTGTCATTGCAAGCCTCCATTTGTGGGGCGTGGGTGGCAAGGGCTTGTCTTCGATGGTCGCAGCGTTTGCGACAGTCGGCTCAGCTGGAGCAAGAGGGGCTGAGAGAGCTGGACCGCCTGGAGTTGGGGTCTGCTTATCTGTCAGATGTTCATTATGACTTGATCAGAGCCCTGGCTAATAGTATGGCGTCGCTCATTGCCGCTCGCAGATCTCTGTGGTTGCGGAATTGGGCGGCAGATGGGTCGTCCAAGGCACGTCTCGGTAAGCTCCCTTTCAGAGGAAGGTGGTTGTTCGGGGAGGATCTCGACAAGTTGGTAAAAGACTTAGGAGAGTCTAAAGGGGGCCAACTGCCGGAGGATAAGCCCAAATAGGGGAAGGCCGCGTCGACCTTTCAGGGCTCCTTTAGAGATTTTCGGAGATTTCGGACTTCTCGCTTGGGCGGATTCCAGAGGGGAAGATTTGCTCCTCAGGCCCAGGGATTTCGAGGAGCAGGTAGAGGTTTTGTGACAGCAGCCTCAACTTCCAATTGAAAGACACAATGAAGAGAGGGGGACCTCTGCAGGAAGTTGTCCGATAGGCGGGCGACTTCGGAACTTTCTTCTGCCTGGGTCCAAATAATGGCCGACCAGTGGGTCTTAGAAATAATCCAGGAGGGCTATGCGCTGGAGTTCGCACAGCCAGTTCCGGATTCGTTTGTGCAGTCGCCCTGCAAAGGACAGCAGAAAGCCAAGGCAGTCCGCTGCACACTGAATCGGCTGTTGCAATTAGGTGCTATCATTCCCGTGCCCAAAGAGGATTATGGCAGGGGTCGATACTCAATTTATTTTGTGGTACCAAAGAAAGACGGTTCGCTTCGTCTGATATTAGATCTAAAAGGGGTAAACCGTTGTCTCCGCATACCGCATTTCAGGATGGAAACGCTGTGGTCAGTCATTGTGGCGGTGTGCCAAGGGGAGTACTTGACCTCCCTCGATCTCACAGAGGTGTATTTATACGTACCGATCAGAGCGGGTCATCAAACGTTTCTGCGCTTCGCTCTTCCGTGGGGGCACTCTCAGTTCCAGGCGTTGCCCTTCGGTCTAGCAATGGTGCCGCGGTCGTTCACCAAGATCATGGTGGTGGTAGCGGCGGCGTTGCGAAAGGAAGGAGTTCTGGTTCATCCCTATCTCAACGATTTGTTAATTCGAGTGAAATCCAGAGCCGAGAGCATACAAGTTACGGACAAGGTGGTGAAATTCTTGGAGAAGCTAGGCTGGGTTGTCAATACGAGCAAAAGCCATCTTATTCCGTCCCAGAGCCTCGAGTACCTCGGGGTGCATTTTGACACTCTGAGGGGAGCTGTATTTCTGCCGGATCGTCGGGTCCAAGCCCTACGTCAAGTGATTCACCAATTCAGGACCGCACCGGACCCGTCGGCCTGGAATTATCTCCGGGTGTTGGGTACGATGGCGGCGTCCTTGAAGGTGATACCTTGGGCCAGAGTTCATATGAAGCCATTGCAGCAGTCGTTACGTTGGTCTCATCAATCCGACCCGCTGAGCAGACGGCTGCCTTGCCCACTCGGGGTCAGACAAGTGTTGAGGTGATGTCTAATTCCGGAATCGTTGAAGGCTGGGATGCCCCTGGAACAGCCAGAATGGCTACCATTGTTGACAGATGCAAGCCTCGCGGAATGGGGAGCAGATTGCGGGGAGCTCTTCACGCAGGGTCTGTAGTCAGCTCAGGAGAGTGCATGGTCAATCAACAGATTGGAACTCAGAACGGTGATGTTAGCGTTGCAATCGTTCGAGGGGACGGTGTGGAGTCGAGCAGTCAGAGTTTGTGATAAGGAAGCTTATCATAGTTAAGGAAGAAATAATACAAGAGGTGAATTGGCTCTGAATAAGCAACCTGTGCTGGCTGGTAAAAGCACTAAAACAGGGTGTTTACCTAAAAGACTAACAGACCCAGAATGCACTGGTTTACAGAAAGCCTCTAGGAGAGCTGAAGTAGGGAAACGTGTGCCTAATCAGAGAAGCAATGATGTAATCCCTAATCACACATCTCCTAGGGCAGGGCTTAATTCAGAACACCTGCAGTGTGCTAGGGTGGAGCGGCCATCTAGGCACTTTAAAGCTAGAAGAAATTCATCATACAGACAGCAGGAGGAAGGAAAACAAGGAGAACAGAGACAGCAAGAGCTGGAGAAGGAGAGACTGATCGTGAACAGAAGGAAGAACAGCAAGACGTCTAGAAGGTCTAACAAAGGAGCCCATGGCAGTATGTATACTGGGAGAGATTCCTGGGGCAAGCATTCTTCATTGGTCTGGAAGAAGCCAGAGGCTTGGAGATATACAGCCAGGAATCCTCGGACAGCACCTGTAAGGGAGACGGCTGCATCTACAGAAAGAAGGAGCTCTAATACCTATTTAAGGAGGTATGGGAAAAGAGACCTAAAGTCCAGAGATTCTGACTGGAGAGCTGGGCACAGAAGCTTTGCTACCTACTGGCCAAAGTACCCAGAGAGGAAACCTAATGACAACTTGATCTCAGGTATGAACTCTAATCTGTTCCCTAGCTTTGCACAAGGAAGACAGCAGAGAGAAAGTTTCTATCCTGGTAGAGATCAGTTAGAGAAATTCTCTGAGCCAGTGTATGAAAGTGATCCTATGATATTTCAAGAGCAAGGGGAAATATCAAATGAGGAAGTTGAATGTATGAATTGTTCTCTTTCTAAGCTGATGTTCTAAAGTAATCCTCAGATAAGGATCAAACACCAAAAGGAACTGTACTGATTTTTAACTTCCCAGAAAAGTTTCTTTAAGAGAAAGCTTTGGGGAAAGTTGGAGCCACGTGGAGAGTGGACCAGCAATGGTTTGCAGCTGGTTAAGCACCTGTGATTAGAGCAAGGCACAAGTGCACGTGGGACTTTGAGAAAAAGCTTCTTCTCTGTGTGAATGGAAGAAAGCTGGTTTTTTTTGATAAAGAGAATTTTCCTTTTGGGTTTATTTTTCATTCCAGCACTGCTAAGAAAGTTTATTAGCAGGGGCTAGGAGAAAGACCTTTTCTGTTCCATCAAGGTCTTTACTAAGTTGTTGCATAAGTAATTCAGTTGCCTTATTTGTTTTGTTTCTTGAGTAAAACTCCTGAAGAAGTTATCCTGTTGATGTTACCAAGCATATCTGTGCGAGGGAATAACACCCCATAAATAAAATCTGTTTCTCCAGGACCAAGCAGGAAGTCAGTCCTCACATATGGGTATCATCAACGCCGATGAAGCCCCAGCGGAGCATTTCCCCAGCTTTCTATGAAAGCCTTTGGGAATGCAGGCACGCATGCATGGTTCCCTTCCCGCCGAAAGGTGCCATCTTACCTCAGTCTCTCTTTTTCCGAGAAGCCCACCGGACGTGCGTCCTGTCATCCCGGATAAAAGTTAGATTTTTTCGTCGATTCTCGCTATTTTTTTCTCCCGGTTTGATGCCGGTTCCCCTCCCGCCGGGTTCGGTACACCGGTATCGAGCCCGATTCTTCTTTTTCGGTTTTTGCCCTTCGTGGCTGGCGTTCGCGCCCTTTTTAGGATTTTTCCCTGGAAGGCCGGTCCTTTGACCTCGCGGGGACTCTTTTTTTCCTCGATGGCTTCCAGCGGTTTCAAGAAGTGTGATCAGTGTAAGAAGTTGATGTCACTCACCGACACACACGACTGCTGCCTCCGGTGCCTCGGTCCCTAAGACGTGTGGACCATGTGGGAAGATGTCTTCCAAGGCACTACGAAGTCGCCAGCAGCAGAAAGAAAGGCTTTTCTCGGACTCAGTCTCCGGCCGGGCCCGGACCTCGTCTGAGGCCTCGATATCTCGGGATTCGGATCCCGAGCGCCGTCGGAGCTCCTCGGACAGGGGGTCCCCCGACCGGGAACGCAAGAGGAAGAAGCGGCTCGTGAGGGCGTCGTCGGAGGAGGTCCCTGGCTCCTTGAGGGCCAGGTCTAAGACCCCCGACCGTCACCCCGGACCCGTGGAACAAGAGAAGCCTCCCAAAGTTCCTCGTGTGGAGCCGGAGTCTGCTGGACACGTAAGCCATGTGGTCCTCGAGGACTCTTCTCCCAGGGAGCCGACGTCGGGCCTGGTGCCGCCGGGGCCCATGTCGGTGGCTGCTGCGTCTCCCGAGCTGAGTCTCAGGATGACAGCCTTGGAGAGCAGACTGTCTGCCTTCATGGAGCAGCAGCGGGCACTGATGGCCAGCCTGTCTGGCGCATCTGCCCCGACCACCGGGACATCGACATCGACCCCGGAGACCGAGCCGATACTCGAGTCCATCATGGCTCGAAGTTGACCTCGGTCGCGGTCTCCCTCGACCTCCCGTTCGGGACCGAGGGCATCGACGCCGGTGCCTCCGGCATCGGGGTGGATGCTCCAGGGTCCTGCGGGGTCGGATCCTGACTCCTCGTCGGACGAGTCCGCCTGGGAGACGGAGGATGAGGAGTCCCCTGACACATTCAAGACTCGGTGCGTCCCCTTGGACTCACCACAGTCTGAACCCCGGAGTAGATCCCCTCCGGAGGACGCCCGGTTCTCGGAGTTTGTCCGTATGGCTATTCCGGCGGACCCCGAGGAAGAGCCTCGAGCTGAAGAGCTCAAGGCCCTGCAGTACGACTCTCCTCCGAAGGAGGCCTTTACTGTCCCGGTTCCTCCGATGCTGGAATGGCTCCTCTTCTAAATGTGGGAGGCACCGGCCTCGGCGCCGGTTCTAAGCAAGCAGGTCGATTCGATTTATCGACTCCGGAAGAGCCCTGGCTTTCAGAAGGCGCAGTTACCACACCATTCCATGGTGGTGGAATCGGCCATGCATCGTCTGAAAAGCCAGAAGATGCACTCCGTGGTGCCCCCCAGCAGGGAGGCCCGGAACCTCAATGGTGTGGGTAGAAAGTGCTTCCAGGGCTCAATGCTTTCTTGCCGTGTCCAGTCTTACCCAGCTGTACATGGGCATGTACTTGCGAGACCTGGCCAAGGAGTTGGCCGGGTTCTCTGCTGGTCTCTCCGGGGAGCCCTTGCAGAGATTCAAGTCCTTGTCCTCGGGGATTCGGGACTGCTCAAAGTTTATGTCCCGCGCCGCCTATGATGGCTTCGAGGCTTCGGCCCGAGTTGCGGCAGCCGGCATCGCGGCTCGATGCCAGGCATGGCTGCAGTCATCGGACCTCGAGCCATGGGTTCAGGACAAGCTGGTCGATGTCCCTTGCAGAGGTGAAAACCTTTTTGGCAAACCCATGGCCGAGAAGGCCGCACAGCTCGAGACCAAGCACCATACAAGGACAAGGCTGTCTAGGAAAACCTCTGCCCCTTCTCACAAGAAGAAGGCCTCGGGTAAGAAGCCCTTTTACCCGAGGAAGGGCACTGCCTACAAACAGTACCCTCAGTATCAGGCTGCCCAAGCTGCCCCTCAGGGTCAGCAAGCCAAGGGGCAGGGTAATGGGCCCCGTAGGCAGAGGACCCCCAAGCCTCCGGCCCCTGCTCCCACTCAGCAGGCTGGAGGTTTTTGACTCCTTGAGCGTAGCCTCTCCTTCCCTGCTCTCCCAACCCTGCACAGGAGGTCGCCTTGCCCTATTTTCCCACCAGTGGCCCCACATCACTGGAGACAGTTGGGTGTTAAACATAGTCCACAAGGGCTATGCCCTACACTTTCACCAACTGCCTCCGCCATACTTTCCAGGGGAACCTCCAAGGCCTCCCCTGCACACACACCTTCTCCTTCAAGAGCTTCAAGGTCTGTTGGTGGACAGGGCGGTGGAGCCTGTGCCTCCCCACTTGCAAGGTCACGGCTTCTACTCCAGGTATTTCCTGGTGCCCAAAAGAACCGGTGGCCTTCGACCCATTCTGGACCTCAGAAACCTCAACAAGTTCCTAGAGAAAGAAAAGTTCAAGATGCTTACTCTTGGAACACTTCTGCCCTACCTCCAGCAGGGAGATTGGCTATGCTTCTTAGATCTAAAGGATGCGTACACGCACATCCTCATTCATCCAGACCACAGAAAGTACCTCAGGTTCATTGTGGGAGGAAACCATTATAAGTACAGAGTACTGCCTTTTGGCCTCACCTCCGCTCCCAGAGTTTTTACCAAATGCCTGGCATTGGTGGCGGCCTACCTGAGGAATCAGGGAATCTTTGTCTTCCCCTATCTGGACGACTGGCTCATCAGGGGTCAGACGTGCCAGGAGGCCAGACAAGCCACCCTCAGAACTATTGCTCTTCTTCAAAGTCTAGGGTTTGTAATAAATTTTGCAAAGTCCACTTTGCTCCCCTCCCAGAATTTGGAGTTCATAGGAGCAAGGCTGGACTCTCTACTGGCAAAAGCTTTCTTGCCAGAAGACAGAGCAGAAAGATTTAATGGCCGTGGCAAACCAGTTTCTCAGCAGGTCACTAGTCTCCGACAGAATCTGCCTGAGGCTTCTAGGCCACATGGCTTTGACAGTACATGTGTCCCCCAATGCCAGGCTCCATATGAGGCCTGCACAGTGGTGCCTTCGGGCTCAGTGGTCACAGGCCACAGGCAGCCTCAGGGACAGGATAAGAGTGTCCAGACAATTTCTGAACTCCCTCAGCTGGTGGTTGCACCCACCCAATCTACTCAAAGGAGTGCCCTTTCAAATTCCTGGGTACACAGTGGTACTGACCACAGACGCCTCCCTGCAGGGCTGGGGAGCTCATTGTCTGAACAAGTGCACCCAGGGCCTGTGGTCTCCTTGGGAGGCTGCACAGCAGATCAATCTCCTAGAACTCAGAGCTATTCGATTAGCACTCAAAGCTTTCTCTCCTACCCTGGCTTATCAATCTGTCCTGGTTCAGACAGACAACCAAGTAGCCATGTTTTATGTGAACAAACAGGGCTGGACTGGGTCCAGACTCCTATGTCGGGAGGCTCAGGACCTTTGTTCATTTGCCCTCAAGCACAACATGCTCCTCAGGGCTGTGTACCTTCCAGGCCAGGACAACTACCTGGCCGACAGGTTGAGCAGGATTCTACAGCCCCACGAGTGGCAGCTGCATCCTTTAGTAGTTCAGAAGGTCTTCCTAAAATGGGGTCTCCCTTTGATAGATCTCTTTGCCAGTCCACTGAACAAGCAACTGCCAAAGTTCTGCTCCAGGCAATCGCATCCTCTGAGGATAGCAGCGGATGCTTTTCTGATTCCCTGGTCTCAGGGCCTCCTGTATGCGTTTCCTCCCACGCCCTTGGTGGCCCGAACTCTCTTCAAGATTCTTCAAGACAAGGCCTCGGTCCTGCTGGTGGCTCCCAGGTGGCCAAGACAGCCTTGGTTTCCACTTCTGCTTCAACTGGCGCTGGATCCCCCACTGCCTCTGGGGTTGCAACCCGACCTTCTCTCACAGGAACAGGGTTCCCTTCTGCACCCCAATCTCAAAGCTCTCAATTTGATGGCCTGGAGGCTGCAAGGGTAGTTTTGGTTCCCTGGGGCCTACCTTTGGAAGTTGAGGAGATTGTCCTAGCCTCTAGGAAACAGTCCACTAGGAAAACCTATGCTCTCAAATGGAAAAGGTTTTCTTTGTGGTGTCAGCTACGTACAGAGGATCCTTTCTCCTGTACTGTGCCAGTAGTTCTTCAGTACTTCCTGCACTTGTCCAATCAGGGACTTAAGTCCAATTCTGTTTGGGTCCACCTCTCAGCTCTAGCAGCTCACCACTCACTGGTGGAAGGACATTCTTTGTCGGTTCACCCTTTGGTGTCCCGCTTTCTCAGGGGCTTGCTTTTGCTCAAGCCTTCAATCAGTCTTCCTGCTCCTGAGTGGGAGTTAAATGTGGTCTTGCAGCAGCTGACTCGCCCACCCTTTGAGCCGATGGCTACTTGCCCTCTACGCTTCCTGTCCTGGAAGACACTCTTCTTGGTAGCCCTTACCTCCGCTAGGCGAGTGAGTGAGCTACAGGCCCTGGTCTGTGATCGGCCTTACACTCGCTTCTATAGGAACAGGGTAGTCCTTAGGACTCATCCAAAGTTCCTCCCCAAAGTTGTCTCCTCCTTCCACCTTAACCAAGAGGTGGTTCTTCCAACATTCTTCTCTAGGTCTCATGCAAGCCAGGCTGAAGCAGTTCTGCATACCCTGGACTGTAGGAGGGCCCTATCCTTCTTATTTGACCGTACGCAGGGGCATAGAAGGGCTACTTAGCTCTTCGTATCTTTTGACCCTAATAAGTTGGGGTTAGCTGTGTCCAAGCGTACCTTGTCCATCTGGGTTGCTGACTGTATCACCTGGGCTTATAGGGCGGCTGACCTTCCTTTGCAGGGTCGGGTCATGGCCCACCTTGTCAGGGCAATGGCTGCCTCAGTGGCTCATCTCCGCTCTGTGCCCTTGGTAGACATCTGCAGGGCTGCAACTTGGTCTTCAAGCCAGACTTTTGCGGCCCATTACTGTCTGGAGAGGGAGTCCCGTAGGGACAGTGCTTTTGGCCAAGCAGTACTCCGGAATCTCTTTGAGGTTTAGGCAACTCCTGCCCTCTGTGGGCTACCGGTGGAGGTTGTGTCAGTGAAAAGCCTTTCTTTGCAGCTGGGACTAGAGGGAGTCCTCTTGTTCAGCCTGGGTTCCTTGGTAGCCCAGAGCTAGGGAGTCACCCATATGTGAGGACTGACTTCCTGCTTGGTCCTGGAGAAAGAGTAGTTACTCACCTGTAACAGGTGTTCTCCAGGAGCAGCAGGAATCAGTCCTCACAACCCTCCCTCCTCCCCTTGGAGTTGCAGTTGTACATAGTTTATTTTTCAATCTCCAGGAACAAGCAGGAATAAGTCCTCACTTATGGGTACGTCGGAACCGACGGAGCCTGCGCGGGAAAACTCCCCAGCTTCCAAGGAAGGAAGCTTTTGGGGCCTCCCACTGCACATGCGCGCTGCCTTCCCGCCTTCCTGACCAGCTCTCCTCAGTTTCTCTTTTTCCGCGGAGCCAGCAGGTCGTGTTCCTGTCACCGCTGAAGAAATTATTGTTTTAGTTTGTTTCTTTAGACCGCGTACCTGCCTTCCCCATACCGAAACCGGTACCGCCGGTCTCTCTTTTCTTTTCTTTTAAAAAAAAAAAAATCTTTATCTTTGCACAGCTTGGTGACTTCGGTTAGGCCTCAGGCCTACACAAATTCTCCTCATGGAGAAACCAGCCCCTGGTTTTAAGAAGTGTACCAAGTGTAGTGCTGTTATTTCTGTCACAGACACCCATGAATGGTGTCTTAAATGTTTGGGACCTGACCACTCCATTCCGGACTGCCCATCCTGCTCCCAGATGTCTAAACGTGGTTTGCAGAACCGGGCCAACAAATTCCATCTGCTGTTTGCTTCAGATAATCCAGCATCACAGTCATCCAGGTCTTCCTCTCCGGATGGATCTCAGGTAACCAAACCTTCTTCGGGCAGGTCCTCAAAGAGCAAATCTCCTTCAAAGCATCGAGAGGCTCTCTCACTTTTGAATCTGAGGATCCTGCCCCAGCCAAACAACCCCGGCGGGAAGCTCTGGCTTCCAAAGCACCATCTATGGGGTTACAGGTTGACATCGATGGCACGGCCTCGACTGATCACCTGTTAGACTGCTCTGGGGTACCGGCCCATACCGGTACCGACATCCAGGCAGCAGTGGCGTCTATGAGCAATACTGTTCAGACCATGCAGCAAGCCATGCTGGCTTTTATTAAAGCTGCGACGCCCTCGGTACCGCGTTCAGCGGTACCGGGTCCGGTTCCAGTATCGTCTCCCATACCGGAACCGAGACCATCGACTTCCAAACGCAGATCGGTTCCGCATGCCGGATCCGGGTTTTCACCCGATACCGATCCCATACCCGGTATGCCCGATGTCGATGCCGATCGGTATGCGTATCGTGCGTTGGAAGCAAATAGAGAATACTCTGATTCTTCTGAGGATTTTGACTCCTCTGAGGACTCTGATGAGCTGTCTCTAGTTCTTCATGAAGACCCTTCTTCCCCAAAGAGGAGAATGTCTCCACCAGAGGATTTGTCCTTTCAAGACTTCATTATAGAGCTAGCTAAAGGACTTTCTATTACCACATCCTCTGAAAAAGAACCTAGGTCAAAGAAATTGGATATTTTAGGATACCCTAAGGTTCCTAAAGAGGCAGTCACCCTGCCTATCCATGAAATCCTTCCAGAACACTTGATGGACTTATGGGAGGCTCCTCTAACGTTGTCTCCTTACTCTCGTAGGTTGGACACCATGTACCGGGTCCCTCCCTCCCTCCTGGGTTTCAAAAGACTCAGCTGCCTCACCATTCCATTGTGGTGAAGTCTGCGCTGAAAAAGATTAAGAGCACCAAAAGGCACTCTTCTACCCCTCCAGGGCGAGAATGTAAGACCCTAGACTCTTTTGGCAGGAAAATTTTCCAGGCTAGTATGCTTATAGCCAGGATTAATTCTTACAGTCTGTATATGGGCATGTTTCTCAGGGAACTTGCCCTAAAGGTACGGCATTTTGCCCCCTTTATCCCGGAGGATAGAAAGGAGGAGTTCATTTCTATAGTGAAACAGCTTCTAGATGTTTCTAAGTTCTCCAACAGAGCAGCCTTTGATTCCTTTGAAGGTGCCGGTAGAGCTTCGGGCATTGCCATTGCAGCCCGACGACTTGCTTGGCTCCAGGCCTCTGACCTAGAACCCTGGGTCCTGGATGGCTTACGGAATCTGCCCTGTACAGGTGAGAACTTATTTGGTAAAGACTGGCAAATTAAAGCCACTCAAATGGACGCAGAAAATGCTACATTGGATAGACTTTCTAAGTCTACCTCTACTCCTGCCAAGAAAAAGTCTTTCAAGAGGCCTTACTACAAGGCCAGATTTTCCACAAATACTGGCCAACAATCTTCTCAGCCTCGCTTTGCTGCTAAACGTCAGCAACCTAAACAGGCAAGGTCAAAGCCTGCAGCGTCTGCCACTCCTCAGCAGGCTCAACCCCCTCAGGGGTTTTGACTTGCCCCTAGAGAACTTAACATTTCTGGCTCTAGAACAACCAGAGCCCCTCACCATTCCCGGAAGGTTAGCTCACTTTGCTCCCAGATGGGGGCAAATTACATCAGAGCACTGGACCCTCTCTATCATCAGAGAGGGCTACAAACTTCATTTTTCCAACCTTCCTCCACATACCATGGTGAGGCACTTCAATTCTCCCCCATCTCTCCTGGACCTGTTGGGTCAGGAAATCTCTTCTCTCCTTGCCCAAGGGGCAATAGAAGAGGTTCCTCTTCTTCAACAAGGGACAGGATTCTACTCCCCTTATTTTCTCATACCAAAGAAGACAGGGGGATTCAGACCTATCCTAGATCTGAGAGAATTGAACAAATTTCTGTACAAGGAGAAATTCAAAATGCTTTTTCTAGGCATTCTCCTTCCATACCTTCAGAGTCAGGATTGGCTTTGTTCTCTAGATCTCAAGGATGCGTACACACATATACTCATCCACCCATCCCACAGAAAATATCTAAGATTTCTGTTTCAGGGAAAACATTTCCAGTACAGAGTACTTCCCTTCGGTCTGGCCTCTGCTCCAAGAGTGTTCACCAAATGCATGGCAGTGGTGGCTGCATTTCTAAGAGGTCTGGGAATTTTTGTATTCCCATATCTGGACGACTGGCTCATCCGAGTTCCATCTCAGTCACAGGCCCAGATTTCCCTGGACCGCATCATGCACATTCTGCAGTATCTGGGACTGGTGGTAAACCTTCCCAAGTCTCAACTTACCCCTACACAGTCTCTGGAATGCATAGGGGCCCAGTTGGGCACCGCCACTGCAAGGGCCTACCTATCTCAAGTCCGGGGCCAACGTCTGATGTGCTTGGCCTCCCAAGCTCAATCCAGCAGTCACTTGACAGCCAGAGAAATGCTACGACTTCTGGGCCACATGGCCTCCACGGTACACGTGGTGCCCTACGCTCGTCTTCATATGAGAGCAGCTCAATGGACCTTGGCCACTCAGTGGACTCAAGCATCAGGAGCGCTCTCCGACCAAATACTCACCTCAAAGCGTCTGTTTTGGTCCCTCCAATGGTGGATGTCCACCAAGAATCTGTTGTTGGGGACCCCCTTCCAACCTTTGTTGCCCCAAGCAACCCTCACAACAGATGCCTCCCAAACAGGGTGGGGAGCCTATCTTCAACACCTCTCCACTCAGGGTACTTGGTCTCCCCAAGAGACCACCCTTCACATCAACCTCCTGGAACTGCGAGCAATCTTCTTTGCCCTCAAAGTCTTCCATACCCTCCTAGTCAACCTGACCATCCTAGTCCAGACAGACAATCAGGTAGCCATGTTCTACATAAACAAACAAGGAGGGACAGGCTCTCTGTCGCTTTGCAACGAAGCTCTCAGATTATGGGCCTTCGCCAGAGAGCATCAAATTCATCTTCTGGCAGTCTATCTTCCAGGGGTTCAAAACTCTCGGGCAGACAGACTCAGTCGAGTTCTGCTTCCACACGAATGGTCCCTACATATGGACCAGATACGCAGAATCTTTCAGGAATGGGGAACCCCGGACATAGACCTCTTTGCAAGTCTGTGGAATGCCAAACTTCCCCGGTTCTGTTCCAGGAATCCGTGTCAGGGGGCTCAGGCCAACGACGCCTTTCTCCTGCATTGGGGTCAGGAATTCCTATATGCCTTTCCACCCATTCCTTTGATTCCCAAGACTCTGTTCAAACTCCAGAGAGATCACGGATCGATGATCCTCATAGCTCCACGCTGGCCACGCCAAGTGTGGTTCCCTCTACTTCTGCATCTCTCCCAGGGACCCTCTCTGGACCTGGGAGCTGCGCCAGACCTTCTGTCTCAGGAAGAAGGGACTTTGTGGCACCCAAACCCCAAGTCCCTACACCTCCGAGCTTGGTTACTGAAGGCCTAAGCCTTCATGACTTCAATCTTTCTCAACCAGTGAAAGATATCCTTCATGCCTCTAGGAAACCCTCCACGAGGCGTTCCTATGCTTTCAAATGGAAACGCTTTTCCATTTGGTGTGCTCAACAGGGTCTTGACCCTCTAGCACTTCCTTTGAATTCTCTACTAGACTATCTCCTGCATCTTTCTAATGCAGGCCTTAAGACGAATTCAGTAAGAGTCCATTTGAGTGCTATTGCAGCATCCTTAAAACCTATAAATGGACAACCTGTCTCCTCTCATCCGCTTGTTGCAAGGTTCATGAGAGGCCTGACTCTAACTAAGCCTCCCATCCGACCTCCTCCGGTAGCATGGGACTTGAACCTAGTTCTGGGTCAGATTATGAAGCCACCTTTTGAACCGTTGGTTTCTACCTCCTTGAAATTTCTTTCCTGGAAGGTCCTTTTCCTTATTGCAGTCACTTTGGCTCGCCGCATCAGTGAACTACAGGCCTTAGTGGCTCATCCACCTTATACCAGGTTTCATCATGATAAGGTGGTCCTTAGGACGAATCCCCACTTTATGCCCAAAGTGGTCTCGCCTTTTCATCTTAATCAAGAGGTATATCTACCTGTCTTTTTTCCAGCTCCTCATGCATCCAGTGCAGAGAGGAACCTTCATACTTTAGATTGTAAAAGAGCTCTTGCCTTTTACCTCAACAGGACTCAGCCACATCGAAAGTCTTCCCAGCTTTTCGTGGCTTTTGATCCTTCTCATTTGGGACTTTCACTCTCCAAACGTACACTTTCCAATTGGATTGCTCAGTGTATTTCCTTTGCTTACCAGAGTAAAAATATTTCTCTGGAAGGCCATGTCACAGCTCACAATGTGAGAGCCATGGCCACTTCTATGGCTCATCTTCACTCTGTATCCATAGATCAGATCTGTCGAGCCGCCACATGGGCCTCGGTTCATACCTTCACAGCCCATTACTGCTTGGACAAGGACTCCCGCCGGGATGCCTTGTTTGGTCAGGCTGTCCTCAAACACCTGTTCCATACTTGAACAACTCCTGCCCACCTTCCCAGGATGGATGCCTGAGATCCATACGAAGATGGCGAACCCTTGGAAGGGGATCTCCCAGGCATCTTAGCTAGGGAGTCCCCATAAGTGAGGACTTATTCCTGCTTGTTCCTGGAGCTAGCACAGTTACTTACCTGTAACAGGTGATCTCTGGGAACAGCAGGAATTAGTCCTCACAACCCACCCACCTCCCCTAGGAGTTGTATCTTCTATCTATCTTCCTTTCCTCTCTCTATTGTCTCAGCTATAAACTCGAACTGAGGAGAGCTGGTCAGGAAGGCGGGAAGGCAGCGCGCATGTGCAGTGGGAGGCCCCAAAAGCTTCCTTCCTGGGAAGCTGGGGAGCTTTCCCGCGCAGGCTCCGTCGGTTCCGACGTACCCATAAGTGAGGACTAATTCCTGCTGTTCCCAGAGATCACCTGTTACAGGTAAGTAACTGTGCTTTTTTGTGTGCTGTTCTTAGCTATGTCATTTGATTGAGGTAAGATGGCACCTTTAGGCGGGAAGGGAACCGCGCATGCGTGCCTGCATTCCCAAAGGCTTTCATAGAAAGCTGGGGAAATGCTCCGCTGGGGCTTCATCAGCGTTGATGACACCCATATGTGAGGACTGATTCCTGCTGCTCCTGGAGAACACCTGTTACAGGTGAGTAACTACTCTTTTCTGCTTTACACTCGAGCAACTACAATTCTTTATTCTTGTTAAACGGCTAGTTTTTGTGTGAAGGAACTACAAGACCCACAATCCTTTGCAGGTCAAGTAAATTCATGCCCTTGCCAAGATTGTGGAACTTTCACAACAAGCACCCCCGTTTACAAGTTCTATCGGACAACTCCACAAGGGTGGCTTACATCAATCGGCAAGGTGGTACAAGAAGTATGGCCATGGAAGAGGAAGCAGAGGCGCTCTTTGCTTGGGTCGAACTTCGGCTGCAAGCGATTTCGGCGGCACACATTGCCGGGAAGGACAATGTGACGGCGGATTTTCTCAGCAGAGTCCAGGTGGATGCCGGCAAATGGGAGTTGCATCCAGAGGTTTTTTCACAGGTGGTGCACAGATGGGGGCCGCCGGTAATGGATCTCATGGCGACCTTTCACTCAGCAAAAGCCAGTCGGTTCTTCAGCAGATGTCGGAGAGGATCGACGCCCTGTTGCAATGCTGGCCGGTGTCGGATCTCCTCTGTGTTTCCTCCGTGGGCACTCATAGGCCGGGTGGTACAGCGTATCGAGGCTCACCCAGGGAGAGTGTTGCTGGTGGCTCCGGACTGGCCACGATGTCCGTGGTATGCCGGTCTCATCCGCCTCCTCGATGGGGATCCGTGGAGATTGCCGACGTCAGACAGTCTGTTACTTCAAGGACCTCTGTGGATGCCTCATGTGGATCGATTCTCGCTTACGGTCTGGCCATTGAAAGGGCGTGTTTAAAGAGAAAAGGGTACTCAGGAGCAGTCATTGTGACCTTACTTAAAGCACGGAAGTCGTCTACGTCTCTAACATATGTTCGTATTTGGCGCATATTTGAGGATTGGTGTTCCAGAAAGCAAGTGCTGCGGCGCCCGCGTCTGTTGCGATGGTTTTAAGCTTCTTGCAGGACGGTTTCGAGAAGGGCCTGGCTGCCAGCTCCTTGAGAGTACAGTTAGCCGCGCTGGCTTGCTATAGAGGCAAGGTGCAGGGAATAGCGCTAGGGGCACATGCTGACGTGATGCATTTTCTCAAAGCAGTAGCCAGGTTACCGCTCTCTCGAAGGATTTTGGTCCCTCCATGGGATCTCAACTTGGATTTAGCAGCTCTGGCTAAGGAGCCTTTTGAGCTCTTAAATCAGGCATCTGTGAAGGATCTGACATTGAAGACGGTGTTTTTGGTGGCCGTTTGCTCAGCGAGGCAAATTTCTGAGTTACAGGCGTTGTCTTGTAGAGAGCCGTTTTTGTCTTTTTCTAGGGAAAACGTGGTGCTTCGGCCAGTTCCCTCCTTTTTGCCCAAGGCAGTTTCTCCGTTTCATATGAGTCAGACGGTTTCTCTTCCGGTGCTAGGTTTGTTAGGAAATAACGCAGCGGACCGGGGATTGCGCTGCTTGGACTTAAAGCGAGAGTTGCATCGGTATTTGAAGGTCTCGGAGGGTTTTTGCAAATCCGACCGTCTGTTTGTTTGTTTTGTTCGGTGGAATCCCGTAAGGGAGAGGCAGTGGCGAAAGCCTCTCTTTCTCGATGGATTAGAGAAGCAATTGCTTCGGCATATCTGTTGTCGGGGCGACAGGTGCCAGCTGGATTGTGAGCTCATTCTACCAGAGCGCAAGCGGCTTCTTGGGCAGAACACAGTTTGGTGTCGCCTGTGGAAATTTGTAGGGCAGCTACTTGGTCGTCTCTTCACACTTTCAGTAAACACTACCGCCTGGATGTCTTGGCAGCAAAGGATGCTGTATTTAGGGTGGCGGTGTTGCGAGCCGGCTGCAAGGGTCCCTCCCAATAAGTACTGCTCTGTTACATCCCAGAGGTGGAGGACTAAACTGGAAGACTGATAAGGAAATACCGTAGTAATTACACTTACCTGGTAATTGTTCTTCCTTGAGGGATGACAGTTTAGTCCTCATTCCCACCCGGGGTAGTATGCTAAGCAATGGAGGTGCAGCTGGGAGAAGGGTGAGATTACCGGTAGGTAGAGGTTTGTTTCTATCATTCTTTCTCTTTTCTGGTTCTTTTTTGTCTATCTTTCTGGCGCAGGCGGAAGGAGAAGGCACAAGAAGAAAAGCCTAGCTTCTGAGACAAGAAAGTCTCTGTTATAACTTAGTTGTTATACGTTCACTTAAAATGTTTGGTTTTTTTATTAGCTACTTATTTGTTACTTCTTTAAGTGTGCTTTGTCAATAGTTCACTGGGGATGATGGGAGTGACCAGCAGTCTACATCCAGTGGTGTCACATTTTTGTGACATGCCCAGTCTCCAAACTGCAGGAGGAGGTGCACAACCCAGAGGTGGAGGACTAAACTGTCATCCCTCAAGGAAGAACAATTACCAGGTAAGTGTAATTACCATTTAGTGCCTTCTGGAAATCTTTAAGGTCATTGATGGAGTGAAATGCATGAATGCTCTATTGCTGGTTGTGTGTTTAGTTTTATGGTAGTTAGCTAGTACTATCAAGCTGTTTTTGTGACAGTTTCTCCTGGATCTTTCAGTGATTGGGATGTTAATCAGAGAGGATAGGTATGAGGGCACTATTGCCCTAGTGAGTTTGGCGATTGTGAGTATTTTATGTCCTCGCATATGGGTGATAGCATCCACGGAGCCCTCGCGGAAGCATCCCCCCAGCTTTCAAAGAAAGCCTTTGGGAGATGCCGCCACGCATACGTGATCCCCTTCCTGCCTAAGGGTGCCATCTTGCTCAGTCTCCTTTTTTCCACGGAGCTCTCCAGACGTTTGTCTTGTTTGTTCCTGGAAAAAAGTTGTTGTTTTTTCTCTGAGTTTCATACTCGCCTCCGGTATCGTATCGGTACTCTTCCCGCCACCTGACCTCGCTGCCTCGGCATAGAGTTCGGGTCTGTTTTTATAGTTTTCTCGTTCCTTCATTCTCTGGCGTCTTCGCACCTTTTTTCTTTCCAGCTGGCAGACCAGCGAGTCTTCAACCTCACAGGGGTACTTTTCCCCCCCATGCCAGTCTCTGCAAAAGGATGTCCAGCAAGGCCCCCAAGAGACGCCAGCAGCAGCACAATAAGGTTTTGGTTTTTTTCCCCCCCAAGTCCCCGGTGCCTCCAAAGACCAGGGCCTCGTCTGAAGCCTTGATGCCTCGGGCGGAATCTTCCAAGCCCCAGCCCCGTTGTGGGTCCTCAGAAAGGGGATCTCCCTTGAGGGAACCCAGGAAGAAGAAGAAACCCTCGAAGGTAGTGTCCTTGGACTGTTCCGACCGGCCAGGTGCCCCCCCCGGGCCCGGTCCCAGTCCCACAGTCCGAGACGCTCATCCGAGGCTTCTGAGAAGGAGTGGCCTGCAAAGGTCCCCCAGAAGGACTCTATCTTGGACCGCCCTCGGTCCCCAGACACCATCCTTGTCCAGGATTCTCCTTCATGGGAGCCGGCATTGGGCCCAAGCTCCTCGGTGCCTGCGCCAAAGGCTGCGGAGCCTTCTGGCCTGGAGCCCAGAATGGCAGCCCTGGAGCACAGCTTGTCTGCCTTAATGGCTCATCAGTGGGCACTGTTGTCTGGCACGACCGGTTCATCCGCTCCAACCACCGAGCCCTCGACATCCAAGACATCCCCGGAGGCCAAGCCGATCCTTGAGGTGCTTCAGCCTCGAGTCAATCCTCAGCCAAGGTCGCAATCTGATTCTGCTCGATGGGACCACAATCATACCCAGCTAGTAGGCCGGGCACCGCCTGCGGAGCATCGACAGCCCCGAGACCCGCGGAGCAGCCCTCCTACGATTCCTCATCGGATTACCCAAGTGGGAGATAGAGGATGAGGAGTTCTCCATTGCCTGCTGCTACTGCGACCTCCCATCAGACTCTCCCCATCTCGGAGCCTCGATGGCAGTCCCCGCCAGAGGATATGGGCTTCCTTGATTTTGTCAAGAATGTCAAAGGCCCTGGCATTCGCTATGGAGTCAGAGGAGGACCCTCGGGTGGATGAGTTAGAAATCCTCTAGTACAAGGCGTCTCCGAGGGAATCGCTCACGGTGTCCATTACTCCCATCCTGGAATGGCTGATGGTCTGGATGTGGGAGACACCGGCATTGGTACCAGTGGTGAGCAAACAGCTCGACTCAATGTATCGAGTCCGCCGGAGCCCAGGCTTCCAGAAATCACAGCTGCCGCATAACTCCATGGTGGTGGAGTCGGCCATGCGTCTGCTGAAAAAACAGAAGACACACTCCTCGGTGACCCCTGGCAGGAAGGCCCGCACCCTGGACACCCTCGGCAGAAAGTGTTACCAAGGCTCAATGCTCATCGGCCGCATCCAAGCCTACCAGCTGTACATGGGCATGTTTCCTGAGAGACCTGGTGAAAGAACTCACCGGGTTCTCAGCTGGTCTCTCCGAGGAATTCCTGCAGCGGTCCAAGAACCTGGCCAAGGCCGTTTGTGAGTGCTCTAAGTTGTCTCAAGCAGCCTATGATGGGTTCAAGTCAGTGGCTCAAGTAGCAGCAGCAGGCATCGGTGCACAGTGCCAAGCTTGGCTGCAGTCATCCGACCTTGAGCAGTGAATTCAGGACAAATTGGTCGACATGCCCTGCCAAGGAGAGAACCTCTTTGGCAAACCCATGACTGACAATGCTGCCAAGCTGGAGACAGAGTTCATGACAAGGACCAGGCTCTCTAGAAAGACTGCTGCCCCTACCTGACGGAAGGGCTCTGGTAAAATGTCCTCCTACTTGCGAAAAGGGGCTGCTTACAGAAACTACCCATCTTTTCAGGCCTCTCCGGCTTCCCAACAGAGTCAGCAGGCCAAGGTACATGGGCATGGCCCTCGTAAGCAGAAGGCTGCAAAAACCCAGGCACCAGCCCCGACTCAGCCAGGGTGGGAGGTTTTTGACTCTGTGGGCATAGCCTTTCTACCCCAAGGAGGTCAGCAGCCCACAGGGGAACATCTGACCCACTATGCCCAGAGGTGGTTGTGCATCACCACCGACTCCTGGGCACTTCGGGTGGTCAGGGAGGGTTACCTCCTCCATCTAACTCGGACACCTCCCCTTTATTTTCCAGGAGAGCCCCTCAGGTCTCCCTTCCACCAGGACCTTTTATTGAAGGAGTTGGCAGGTCTTCTCGAGGACAAAGCGGTGGAACCGGTGCCTCACCATCTCAAGGGCAAGGGGTTCTACGCCAGGTACTTTCTCGTGCCAAAAAGGACAGGGGGCTTAAGGCCCATCCTCAGCAAGTTCCTGGTGTGGGAGAAGTTCAAGATGCTCTCCCTTGGAACATTGCTGCCCTACCTCCAGCAGGGAGATTGGCTATGCTCCTTAAACCTCAAGGATGCCTATACCCACATCCTCATTCACCTCAACCACAGGCAGTACCTGCGGTTCATAATGGGGACGGGCACTATCAGTAAAGGGTGCTGCCTTTCGGCTTGGCCTCCGCCCCAAGGGTCTTCACAAAATGTCTGTCAGTTGTGGCCCCCTTCCTCCGCCTCCTGTGGGTCTTTGTCTGTTTTTCCCTACCTGGATGACTGGCTCATAAAGGAAGGCACAGCCTCAGAGGTGCAGCAGGCCACTGCATGCACCATCCAGGTCCTGCAGCAGTTGGGCTTTGTCATAAACTACCTCAAGTCTCATCTGATTCCGACACAATGTCTGGAGTTCATCGGGGCAAAACTGGACACTCTCTACAGTCAAAGACCTTCCTGCCCAGGAACTGAGCAGACTGCTTCCGAACTTTGGCACAGGATATACAGCACCGTCCCTCCGTGCCCGCTTGGCTCCTTCTGCGCCTTCTTGGACACATGGCCTCCATGATCCACGTCACCCCAGACACTCACCTCCATATGAAGGCTGAACAGTGTGTTTCCGACACCAGTTGTCTTGGGCCACGGGGCGCCTCCGAGACAGACTCTCTGTAACCTGTCAACTGGCGGACTCTCTGACCTGGTGGCAGACTTCCCAGTATCTCGAGGTGGGGAATGCCCTTTCAGACCCCGAGCCTCTTAAAGGTCCTTACCACGGATGCCTCCCTGCTTGGCTGGGGAGCCCGCTGCGAGGAACTTCACACCTGGGACAGCCGGTCACTAGACGAGTGTGCCCAGCAGATCAACCTCCTTAGATCTACAGGCAATATACTTAGCCTTTCAAGCTTTTTGTCACCACCTGCGTCACCAGCCAGTGCTAATCCAGATTGACAAGCAGGTGGTGATGTTCTATGTGAACAGAGGGGCACGGGGTCTCGTGCCCTCTGCCAGGAGGCTATGCTCCTCTGCTGGTACACAATCCAACAAGGTATTCTCCTACGGGCAGTATACCTACTAGGCCAGAACAACCTGCTGGTCGACGGGTTGATCAGAGTCCTCCAGCTGCACAAGTGGCAGCTGGACCCGTGTGGCCGACCAGCTCTTCCAGATCTGGGGAAAACCCATAATGGACCTGCTCCCCAATCTGGACAACTTCCAGTTGCCCCGCTTCTGTTTCTGGCAGGCCCACTCCTCCAGGTTGGCAGTAAACACATTCCTCATCTTGTGGTCAGAGGGCTTCATGTATGCCTTCCCTCCCATGTCGATGATTGATTGCCAAAACCTTGTTCAGGACCCTCCGCGACAAGGTCACACTTATCCAGATAGCCCCTCAGTGGCCCAGGCAACCGCAGTTCCCGCTGCTTTCCAACTAACGGTGGAGACCCCCATCCCATTGGGGAGCTCTCTGGGACTCCTGTCTCAGGAAGGAGGCTCTCTTCTACACCCCAACCTGGGGTCCCTGTTTCTGACAGCTTGGCAGCTGAAAGGATGACCTTAGCCCCTTTCAAACTCTTTGGTGAGGTAGAGGTTATCCTGCTGGCCTCTCGCAAGGCCTCTACTAGGAAAGCATATGCTCTCAAATGGTGCAGGTTTGCAGCTTGGTGTACCCAGCACGGAACTGACCCGTTCTCCTTCCTGGTGGGACTGGTGTTACAGTATCTTTTCCACCTCTCGCAATCCAGGCTTAAATCTAACTCTGTCCGGGTGCATCTCCTTCCGGTGGATGGCAAGCCCCTCTTGGTCCAGTCGCTGGTGACCCGCTTTCTTAGAGGTCTGCTCTTATCAAAGCCACCGGTTCGCCCTCCGGTGACCAAATAGGAGTTCACTGTGGTATTGGGGCAGCTCACCTGCCCTTTGAGCCTCTGGCTACTTGCCATCTACGATATCTCTCATGGAAGGTGGCGTTCCTGGTTGTACTCACCTCCCCTCGCAGTGTTAGAGAGTTTCAGGCCTTAGCGGTGAAGGCGCCTTTATACCAGTTTCTACAAAAATAGGGTGGTGCTCCGCATGCACACTAAATTTCTTCCGAAGATGGTATCGTCCTTTCATCTCAAACAGGAAGTGGTATTTCCTACCTTCTTTCTGAGACCTCACTCCAGTCAGGCAGAGACAGTCCTTCACATCTTGGACTTCAAGACAGCTTTGTCCTTCTATATCCAATGTATTCTGGGCCACTTCAAAGCCCCTCAACTTTTCATCTCCTACACCCCAGTAGGCTGGGGGAGGCGGTGACCTGGGTGACTGACTGTATCACCCTCGCCCATGAGCAAGCAGGGCTTCCACTGGAAGGCCTTGTCACGGCGTCCGTGTTAGGGCCATGGTGGCCTCAGTGGCAAACTTGCGTTCTGTCCCAATGGTGGTCATTTGCTGGGCCGCCACCTGGTCTTCAGTCCATACTTTTGCAGCTCATTACTGCCTAGAAAGGGAGTCCCGACAGGACAGCCAGGCTGTGTTTCGTAATCTGTTCAGGGTTTAGGCAACTCCTACCCTCTGACCCTTCTGTGTTCAGGCTACCGGAGTGCTGGTTTTCATCGGACACAGGGGTCCTACTGTAGCCTGTAGACACGGACTTAGTTGCTGCTGCTGCTCGTTGCTCCCCATGAGGGAGTCCATGTTTTTCGCTATGGGCTTTTGGTAGCCTGTAGCTGGGTAGTCCCATATGTGAGGACTAACTTCCTGCTTGCTCCTGGAGAAAGCGTAGTTACTCACCTGTAACAGGTATTCTCCAGGGACAGCAGGAATCAGTCCTCACAACCTTCTCTCCCCTACCCCCCCCTTGGAGTCGCTCCTTTACCATCTTTATTTTGTTGTCTTTTAGCTAAGTCATCTGAGTGAGCAAGATGGCACCCTTGAGCAGGAAGGGGACCATGCATGCATGGTAGCTTCTCCCAAAGGCTTTCTTGAAAGCTGGGGGGGATGCTTTCTGCTTTCGCGAGGGCTCTGTTGGTGCCGATGTCACCCATATGTGAGGACTGATTCCTGCTATCCCCAGAGAACACCTGTTAGAGGTGAGTAACTAAGCTTAATCAAGGATCATATCCAAGGAGTGAATAGAACTGCGAACTAGAATGGGGCTGGAGGAAATACAGGGTTGAAAAGGCAGCGGTTTCTGGTTGTGAGAGAACCAGAGAACTTTTGTTTTCTTAAGGTTTAGTACCATTTTATGGTCCTAGAGCCAGTTTGCAATTCTATTGAGCTTTAGTTCAAGGTTCTTTTGAAAAGTGCAGTCTCAGTTATCGGAAGCGATAACCAGCTGCGCATTGTCCGCATAAAAATAGCAGCTAAGATTAAGATCCTGAATCAGCAAGGCCAGTGGGGAGATAAAAAAGATTAGAGTGCGGGTAATAGTATAGAACCCTCAAGGATACCTGAGATTAGTGAATATATTTCGGAAAAAGAGCCCTTGATGGAGACTTGCAATGTTCGGTTGGAAAGATAGGATCAGAACCAGTTAAACACTGAATCCCTGAGCCCCGAATCCATATATTTTCAAGGAGGAGAGTGTAGTCAATGATGTTGAAGGCAGCACTCAAATTGAACTGTACTAGTAGGACATCTTTAAAGTCATGAAGATGAACTCCTATCTCATTTAAAATGGCCATAAGTGTTTGTCTCAGTACTGTGGTGACAGCAGAATCCTGATTGCTGGGGATGAAATGGATTGTTAGCTTCTCAAAATCTTGAGACTTATTCAAGGACTGCTTTCTCAAGAGGTTTGGCTGTAAAAGGGAGATTTGATATTAAGCGACAGTTACATGGCAAGGTAGGGTCAAGATTAGCTTGTTTCTGAAGAGAGCGAACAATGGCATGCTTCCAGGAAGATGGGACCTCACCACGCAGCAGGCTGCATTTCATCAGGTCTTGGTACAATGGGCCAAAAATATTCCTGCATTTTTTAATAAAAAGGGGAGGAACAACCTCAGCTAAAGAATTATATGGGCATAAAGAACCCAAACGTTTTGTGAGATGCCCAAAGTGAATGAATACAAATGGAGTGAAGGTTCTAGAACAGTGGTTCTCAACCCTGTCTGCTATCAGAACTTCAAGAGACTACACACTCAGCTAAGACTTTCAAACTTTATCATTGCCTGTCTTTTGATAAAGCTTTACCTGTTGCATATAGGTTTTTAGGGATATTCAGATTGCCTGTGTTCTTGCATAGCCTTTAAATTGGATATTTGAGTGTGTCCTCAGTTCATAGAAGGTCTACTGGCCAGGGACACTTAAGTGCCGGTTTTTCACTTGCTTCAGAACATAAGATATGTCATACTTGATCAGACCAAAGGTCCATCAAGCCCAATATCCTATTTCCAACACAGGCTAATCCCAGTCTCAAGAACCTTTCAGAATCCCAAAAGTTAGATAATTCCATGCTGCTTATCCCATGGGTAAGCAGTGGATTTCCCCAGTTCATTTTAATAATAATTTATTGATGTTTCCTCCAGGAACTTGTCCAAAGTTCTCTTAAACCCACCTACACTAACAGCTTTTACTACATCCTCTGGTAACGAATTCCAGAGTTGGTTATGTACTGAGTGAAAACGTATTTTCTCCGATTAGTCTTAAATATACTTCACTGTAGCTTCATTGCATGTCCCCTAGTCCTTCTACTTTTTGGAGGAGTAAACAACCGATCTATGTTTACCTGTTCCTCTCCAGTCATTATTTTGTAGACCTCTATCATTCTCCCCTCAGCCATCTCTATTCCTTGTAGGGAAATCCTTCCATCCCCTTTATCATTTTTGTGTCTCTTCTCTGTACCTTTTCTAATTCTGCTATAACCTTTTTAAGATAAGGTGAACAAAATTCCACACAATATTCAAGGTGTGGTCACAACATAGAGTGATTCTGAGGATAATATCCTTGGTTTTATACTCCATTCCTTTCCTTATGATTCTTAGCATTTTATTTGCTTTCTTGGCTGCCACAGACACTGGGCAGAGTATTTCATTGTATTATCCACAATGATGCCCATATCCTTTTTCTGTGAGTGATTCCTAATGTGGAACCTTGCATTGTGTAACCATAGTTTGGATTGTTCTTCCCCAAGTGCATAATTTTGCACTAGTCCACATTAAATTTTATCTGCCATTTGCACACCCAGTCTCCCAATTTCTGAAGGTCCTCTTGCAATTTTTCACAATTCTCTTGTATTTTAATGACTTTGAATAATTTTATGTCATCTGCAAATTTTACCACCTCACTTGTTCCATTTTCCAGTTCATTTATGAATATTTTAAAAAGCAGCAGGCTTAGCACAGATCTCTGGGGTACTCCACTATATTTCTTCATTGAGAAAATTGGCCATTTAGTTCTACTCTCTCTATCATTTAATCTGTTCCTAATGTACAATAGTATATTGCCTCCTATCCCATAACATTTTAATTCCCCAAGAGTCTCTCATGAGGGACCTTGCCAAAGGCTTTCTGAAAATCCAGATACACTATATCAATCAGCTCACCTTTATCTACCTATTTATTCACACTTTAAAAAACAAAGATTAGTAAGACAAGACTTTCCTTGGCTAAATCCATGTTTGCTTTTTCCCATTAAACCATGAGTAACTATGTTCAGTAATTTTGTACTTTTTATAATGATTTCTACCATTTTGCCTGGTACTGATGTCAGACTCGCCAGTCTTTAGTTTCCCAGATCAGCCCTGGAACCCTTTTTAAAAACTGGCGTTATCCACAGTACCTGAAGACTGGATGTGATTTTAATTATTAGTTCACAGATAGCTAATAGTAGGTCTGCAATCTCATATTTGAGTTCTTTCAGCACACTGAGATGTATGCAATCCAGTCCAAGTTAGTTGCTACTCTTAGTTTATCAATTTTCTCTATTACATATTCCTGGTATATCGAGACTTGTTTCAATTCCTCATATACATCACTTTAAATATCATTTCTGGCATGGGTTGCTTCCCTACATTGTCTTTAGTAAGGACCAAAGCAAAGACTTCTGTCAGTTTCTCTGCTATGGCCTTGTCCTCCCTTTGTGCCCCTTTTTACCTCTCTACCATGCAGTGGACCAGCTGACTCTTCTGCAGGTTTTTTAACTATGAATGTACTTGGGAAAAAATGTTTGTTATGGGTTTTAACTTCCATAGGAAGCTTCTTTTCTTAAATTCTGTCTTTGCCTGCCATATCGATGCCTTGCATCTAATTTGCCAGTGCTTATATTTTCTGTTTTCGTCATTTGGCTCCTTTCTCCATTTTTTGAAGGATGTTTTTTTTGTTTTTGTTTTTTTATTATAGAGGTAGTCTTATGTTAGGTTTAGCTCCTGTGGGACCGAGTTTGAGTGCGGGGGTTATTCCTGAGAAGGCTTGCTGTCAGGTGTCTCATCTGATGTTCTTTAAGGGTGTAGTTAGAGTTCTTGGGAGAACCTTAGAGCTTTAAAGATATGTAGGTGAATAACTTATTCTTTATGCACTCTAGCCCATTTTATCTGAAAACCAGAGAGAGTGCGTTTTTAAATTTGGGCCTGTAGGGTATTTTTTAACTATTGCCGTTTTTGCAGGAAATGCATGATGTGTTTATGCTGCCTGCAACCATCTGTTAGCTGGGCTGCAGCATTCTGGAACAGATTCAAACCCTTTGTACTCTGATTAATGTAAAGCCTGCATCATAATCTAGCTGTGACATTATCATGACATGAACCACTATGATTAGACTCGTCTTCTCAGTGTATGGAGAGAGAATTCATAGTTGCCGCAGGTTATAGAAGGTGACATTTTACTTACCAGATAATGTCCTTTCTCCAGGAACAAGCAGATAACAGGGTAGAGTCTTCCCTATGGAAGATGATGTTCTGCTTCTGCCAGCAGCTTTGGATGGCTTTTGCGGACATTTTTTTACATAGGGAGCATTCCTCCAGGTTGTGGTTGGTACCCAGACAGCAGAGGCAATAATCGTGTGTGTAAGTGAGAGACATATTTTTGGAGCCCCAATCACACTTCTTGAATCCGGTGGCCATTGGGGTAAAAAGGACTCCCGTAAGGTCGAAGACCCTCGACGCGGCCAGCGGTTGAAAAATGAGCAAAAGGCGCTGGATGGAAATGAATCTAACAACAAGGTTTCGAGGCCCAATGCCAGGACAGCGGACTCAAAGGCGGGAAAGGAACCGGCGCTAGCTGGAAAAAGGCACAGAGAGTATGAAGAAATCAACTTTTTTCTGGGGGGACAAGACGTATGTCTCTAGGGCGCCGCGGAAAAAGGGAGACTGAGCAAGATGGCACCCTTGGGCGGGAAGGGGACGACGCATGCGTAGTGGCATCTCCCAAAGGCTTTCTTTGAAAGCTGGGGAGATGCTTCTGCGTGGGCTCCATCAGCGCCGACGTCACCCACATGTGAAGACTGATTCCTGCTGTCCCTGGAGAGAACACCTGTTACAGGTGAGTAACTATGCTTTCCTTGAGTCCTGCTGGACCAATCCAGACAAATGGGTTGTGTTCCATGGAGGCAGGTTTCAATGGCATCACTCCTATGCCTCTGTCAGCCTGAGCCACTAGAGGGCATCTCAGTATAAGTCCCAAAGCATATGGGAAACCTCATACAACCTCAACGAGGGCAACAATAATTAATCAAATAGTAGAGAAACAATGTACAGGAGAGATTGAACAGAAGGCTTTCAATAGGATATAGACCTGTAGAGCCAAGCATAGAAATCAGTGGGCCAAGGTACTGTTGCAACAAAACAGATCAAACAGGTCCATGGTCTAGCAGGACTTGGGGAAAGGACATTATTTGTTAAGTAAAATGTCATCTTCCATATTGTCCTGCTAGACCAATCCATACAAGTGTACCAAAGCTCTGCCTCCATAGGGTGGGAAGAAGACACAACAGCTTGTAAAATCTTGGAGCTAAGGCAGTGTCTGCCTGAGCTTGGACATCAAGCAGTAAAAAATGATGCCCAAGTTGCTGCCTATCTGAAGGGGCTACCAAACTGCTCTCTGCCCACGAGGACACTTGCACTCGAGTAGAATGGGTACACAAATCCTCCAGAACCAACCGATTTTATAACAGATATACTGTCAATTGCCTCCTTGATCCAGAGCCCCATGGTAGACTTGGCTATTGCGCAACCCTTATGTGGGCCAACAAACGGCACAAAAGGTGATTAGACTTACGAAAGGAATTCGTAACCTCCAAGTCCTGGAGAAGCACCTTCCGGACATCCACAAGACTAAGATCATTCTCTTTCCCTCTATGCTGCTCCTTAGAAAAGAAGGGCAAGCAAACTATCTGGTTCACATGAAAGGGAGATATCACCTTGGGCAAAAGGGAAGGCACAGGCTGAATGGAAACTGCATCTTCCAAAAAGGACAAAAATGTATCCTGGAATGACAGCCTGCAGTTTGGAAATCCACCTCGCCGAACAATCGCAACCAAGCAAACAGTCTTGAGAGTTGTGCCCTTCTGAGTAGCATGCTTCAGCGGCTCAAAGGGCTCTGACACCAGGGCTCCGAGCATCAGACAGAGATCCCAAGAAGGGACAAATGACCATAGGGGAGGACACAGATGCCAAACCCCTTGAAGAAAACGCAAAACATCCGGACGCAAGGCTGAAGACTTTCCAGCCACCAGACCTCTGAAACGGGACAAGCTACCACCTGTCCACTTTCAGGGAGATAAGGGAAACGAGACCTTTTCTCCAGGAACAAGCAGAAAGTCAGTCCTCAAATATGGATGACGTCGACACCGACAGAGCCCGCACGGAGCATTTCCCCATCTTGCAAAGAAAGCCTTTGGGAATGCTACCACGCATGCATGGTCCCCTTCCCGCCCAAGGGTGCCATCTTGCTCAGTCTCCTTTTTTCCACGAATCCCAATAGACGCATGTCCTGTGTCACCAGAAAAATTCCTTAAAAATTATCCTCTTAGTGGGTTTTTCCCGGTTTGTGTACCTGTTCCTCTTTCCACCTTGAGCCGGCAGCGTCCCCGGTGCTGTTCTCGGCTCCTTTCCCTTTTTTTTCATCGAGGCTCTCCTCAACCAGCGTTCTTGTCCTTTTTCGCCTGGGGGGTCATCGACACCATCCGGGTGTGATCCACCATGTCTCCCGGTGGCTTTAAAAAGTGTGATCATTGCAGTCAAATCATGTCTCTCACAGACACCCACGATTGCTGCTTGTACTGCCTTGGCCCAGACCACGACAGTACCTCCTGTGACCTGTCAGGCCATGACCCCTCGGACCAACAAGAAACGGTCTGAGTTGCAGGAAAAGATGTTCCCATCGTCCGGCTCTGCTCCAGCTTCCCCGAAGCTGAGCCTGAAGCCAAGCACCTTCCGTGAGGTTTGGGCATCTTCAGAGTCCCGCAGTGGCGACTCCTCCGGAAAGACACCAGACCCTGGCAAGAAAAAGAAAAAATCCTCAAAGCCAGTTGCGGTTACACTGGGGAAAACCCGGTAAGGTCCCATGGTGGGACTCGGGCGACTCTGAGCAGCACCCTCCTAAGGTCTCTAGGATGAAGTCTTTGGCCGGCGGTGACCATGCAAGGCTCCCTGAGGCCACGGTCCTTGTAGAGGACGTTCTTACCAAAGCGCCAGCACCGGGCTCAAAACCCTTGGTGCCTGCGCCTTCTGGCATCGAGGCCTGATTGGCAGTCCTGGAACAGAGTATCTCTGCCATCCTGACCATGCAGCAGGTGATGTCAGGTTCGTCTGCATCATCTGTCCCGACGACTGGGCCCCAGACTACAGTGGCATCCCCAGTCATCGAGCTGGGCCCCGAGTGCTATCGGCCTTGAGCCAGCCTTTGGCACCGATCGAGGTCCCGGTCCAGATTCTCGGGTGTCCAGTCCTCCTTAGTTAATTTCCGGGAGTCTGACCCGAGACCAGTCAGGAGGGGGGGGTCTCTATTCCCCAACACAGTCCTCGAGGCACAGTCCTCAACACAGTCCTCAGAGTCAGACTGAGAGCTCGACATCAAGGCCTTCCCCAAGACCTCTCGACACCAGGACATCCCCTCGGAGCAGTCTTCCCTGGAAATCTGACACCATTCCCCACCCAAGGACATGGCATTCCACAACTTCGTTTGAGACATGGTCTGAGCTCTCTCAGTCCCAACCGAGTCTGAGGCGGACCTGCGCACCGAAGAGCTGGAGATCCTCCAGTATTAGTCTTCCCCCCCAAAAGGAGGCTCTATCGATGCCAGTGCAACCCATCCTCGAACAGATACTCCTACGGATGTGGGAGATCCCAGCCTGGGTGCCGCTGGTCAACCAATGCCTCGACACCATCTACCACATTAAGAGGAGTCCAGGCTTTCAGAAGGCCCAACTTACCCACAGTTCCATGGTGGTGGAGTCCTCAAAGCAAAAGCTCAAGAGCCAGACTTATTCTTCTGTACCCCTGGGAAGAGAGGCCAGGGCCCTCAACGCCCTGGGGTGTAAGTATTTCCAAGTGTCCATGCTGGACTGCCAGATACAAACCTATGAGCTTTATATACGGATGTATCTTAAGAGCCTCATCCAGGAGCTTGCTGGCTTCTTAACCGGGCTCACCGGGGAACCCCTGCAATGGTTCCAGACCTTGGTAGCCACCATCCGGGACTGCTCCAAGTTCCTGTCCTGGACCGCCTACGATGGGTTCGAGGCTGCAGCCCGGGCAGCAGCCGCAGGCATCTGTGCTTGGTGCCAGGCCTGGCTGCAGACCTCTGACCTCGAGCAATGGGTCCAGGAAAAACTGCTGGATGTCCCCTGCACTGGGGAGATTCTATTTAGAAAACCTATGGCTAACAAGGCGGCCGAGATTCAGGCTGAGATGGTGACCAGGCAGAGGCTCTCAAAGACCTCTACCCTTCCCCATACGAGAACCTCCAGGAAAAGGCCAACTTGAGGAAGAATGGCCCTTTCCATCAGAGTCACCACTACTAGGTCTTTCCAAGCCAGCAGCACCAGAGATCCCAGTACAAGTGCATGGACACGGACCCAGGAAGCCAAAGACTCCTAAGCTGCAGACACCAGCTCCAGCTCAACCTGGTGGGAGCTTTTGACTCCCAGGGCAGGTCCTCCCCCCCCCCCCCCCCCGGGAGACCCTCACCAGCCCACAGGAAGCTGCTTGGCACTTTTCACCCACAGATGGCTTGAGGTCACCTCGGACCAGTGGTGCTCTGGGTGGTGAAGGAGAGTTACCACCGCCACTTCCAACTGCCACCTCTGGGGCATTTTCCAGGAGAGCCAGTGCGACATCTCCTTCACCAGGGCCTCTTGCTCTCAGAGCTAGCAGGTATACTAAGGGACAGGACGGTAGAGCCTGTTCCCCAGCACCTCGAGCAAGGGCTTCTACTGAAGGTACTTTCTTGTCCCCAAGAGAACCAGGGGTCTCAGGCCCATCTTGGACCTCCAAGACCTGAACAAGTTCATGGTGAGGGAGAAGTTCAAAATGCTCACCCTTGGGACACTGCTGCCCTACCTCCACCAGGGAGACTGGCTTTGCTCCTTGGACCTAAAGGATGCCTACACACATTTCTGGTCCACCCATCTCAGCGACAATACCTGAGTTTCATGGTGGGGGGGGGGGGGCCATTACCAATACAGGGTACTTCTCATTGGCCTGGCCTCCACCCCAAGAGTGTTCACAAAGTGTCTAGCAGTGGTAGTCACCCATCTATACCTACAAGGGGTGTTCGTCTTCCCCTACTTGGATGTCTGGCTTACAAAGACCTGGTCTTCAGTTTGCACCTTCGGCCAAGCTGTACTCTGTCATCTGTTTGGGGTGTAGGCAACTCCTGCGCTCTGACCCTTCTGTGTTCAGGTTACCGGAGTGCTGGTTCTCACTGGAAACTTGGGTCTCTTGAGAGTCTGTCTCCTTATGACTCACCTGTAACTTTTCTACAGGTTTTCGATAGCCTGTAGCTAGGGAGTCCCATATGTGAGGACTGACTTTCTGCTTGTTCCCGGACAAAGCGTAGCTACTCACTTGTAACAGGTGTTTTCTGGGGACAGCAGGAATCAGTCCTCACAACTCTCCCTGCTCCCCATGGAGTTGCTTTCTTATCATTTTTGCCATCTTTAGCTATGTTATGTGACTGAGGCAAGATTGCACCCTTGGGTGGGAAGAGGACCACGCATGCTTGGTGCATCTCCCAAAGGTTTTCTTTGAAAGCTGTAGAGAAGCTTCCGCGCAGTGGTCTGTCGGTATATGTGAGGACTGATTCCTGCTGTCCCCGGAGAACACCTGTTGCAAGTGAGTAACTATGCTATCTCTGCACTCTCTCCTCCAGCAGGAAGTCTCTGCCTATTCGAGCATTGAACGCTTTCCCCGATTCACCACCCAGCTGAGGCCTTCCAGAAGGACACCACTTTGGTCGAAACCTGAGAGGTCTCTGACAGAGTACAGGCTCAGATGAGCCTGTCATCCAGAAATGGTTGTTCACATAGTGCTGTAGTGCAGCAGCAGCCACCCACCATCATGACTCTGGAGAACATTCTCAGGACAGTGGAGAGGCTGAAGGGAGGGCGACAAACTGAAAGCAAGATCCAAACATGGCAAAATACAGATATCTCTGTTAATCCTCCCAAATCAGGATATGAAAACAAGCAGCAGCCAAAACCAGAAACGCTAGGATTTCCCTTCGGTGCATCACCATAATTACAGTAGAGTTTCCATCTGGTAGCACAACATGCACAAATGAGCATTGACCACCTTGAGGCCATTGGTCAGAAGGAGCCATCCTTCTTTGGCATTCCAAAATAAATGAAATATCTGTCCTTGCCCCACTTGGCTGGGGCACTGGCACCACCGCCTTCAGGCACAGTAACTTGTCCAACATGACCCTTGCAGTGGCTCTTATGTATGCCAACCCACAAGAAGAAACGACAAATGCCTCCCTGATCGGCTACCTTTAGTCCAGGACATAGCCTCTTTGAATGGCATCTAGCACCCAACAATCCTTAGTGACATCCTGGAAAAGACCCACAAGCCCCTTGAAAGGTCTATTTATGGGCTTGAAATCCAGAAGTAGAATAGAGAGGCCTTCCAGGATGTCAACACCAGGAGTCCTGAGACCCCTGGAGGATAGTCCAGAGTGCCCGTGATGAACAGGCAGCAGCTGAAGAGGGAAGATTGCCCAGGATGCTTCCCAGGCCCTTTCGGTTTGTCCTCTCGAGGGTGACCAGAGTTGGCCCTGGCCAAGACCTCCATAAACTCTTCCAAGCAGCCCCACAAGGGAGCTTTCCCTTAAAGTTCAGTTGAGGTAGCCAGGCTTTAGAGGACTAATCCGCTACTCATTGACTAAGCCATATCCAATGCCGTGACAGCGCTGATGAGGCAATTTCTCTAGCCACCAGGTGGACTAGAACATACATGGCATCAGAAGGAAGGCAGTAACTGACTCCAAAGGAGGGGTGTAGTATCATTCAGAGGGAGAGATTTGCATCCACAGGAGCAGGGCTGGAAACATCAGGCCTGCACACACTACCACCTTGAGAATAACAGCAGTTGCTGAAAACTGGCTTTTCAGCAGAAATTCCACCTTTCTATCCATAGTGTCATTCAAGGCCAGTCCGACTTCCACAGCAGTGGAGGCCTTCTGTGTGACTGCCGTGAGCTGCGCTGCCACCTTGGGTGGACCAGATCATGCGATGCATTCCTCTACAAGAGAGCGCAGATCCCTTTACACAGCTTTTATCTCCCTAGGTGGGAATTCATAAAGGACCCATTCTGATTAGAACATGTTCTTGATTATTTTCGGAAATGGGGAGACTGCTGTGAATATCTGCACTGCCTGTAGAAACGGGAAACCTGCGGCCTCTGCTTCATCACTGGAGCATCAGCCAAATATAAGGTGGATGAAATTCAAGCAATCAAAACCATTAGGTTTGCCTTTCAGAACAGGTGGAAAATGCTAGCTACTACATTAACCTCTGAAGTTGATTATAAATACAGCTAAATAAAAAAAGTTGAACACTCTGATTTACCAAAAAAAAAAAAAAAGACCCCTTAACCGAGACGTCAGAACTAATACTCATGTCCAAGTCTTGGACAGACCCCAGCCAACCCACATCTCCAGAATGCAACCTCTATCTGGGTCGCTTAGGAGGCATTCAAGCCTAGGGTTCTACACTCTGCCCATCTCTCACATAATTGAGCTTGAGAGAATCCAGCGACTGCAGGATCTGAGTTTTCACACCAAAAAGACCAGGCTTTCTAAAGAAGGAAAAGAATTATAGGGAGGACAGCCAGGATTCTGGAAGCTCCCCTCCTGAGAATGATCCCCAACATAGTAGACACAACTGGAACAGAACCCTCCAAAGAATAGGAGCAACCAGAAGCGCAGTCACTGGAACTCTGAACCGGGCTAGTATTCTTACCCACAGTGGCAATAGTCGCCTTGTACCTGGAGGTGGAAAATGCTGAGCTAACTAAATCCCTTCGTTGGAAGAAGTGAGACAGGCCTACCAGTGAGAAGTCAGAGGCTGCCATGCAAGATGAATCCAGCAATGAGGCTCTTCACTTGCTACAGGTCAAACCATGTTTCCTGGAAGATGACAGTTAAGGCAAGGCAAACATTTATGCGCACTAACAGAGTGCATAAAGGATGGTGTGTTATGGGTGCTTGGGTAGGAGCTTGCATTGGAGTCACTCAGGCAGAGCGCACGCCGGGACCACTTGGGTGCAAGGCAATAAAGGCAGAAAACATTAATAACGTGTGTTGGAAAATGGCAGGAAGCCCCAACACAGAGTCCACTCCTACTTACGCACAAACTGACAAGTTCAGGAGCCCCCAACAACAACCATGACAAGGTCAAGGCGTGGTACTCCCTGGGAGCCGTAACCAGGGCATACCGTGCCAGGCTCAGTACTACTCCCCAAATGCTGTTTTTCATTCTCATTTGAAAAACAGGCTTGCAGCCACATACCTCTTGATCCATCTTCAGGGAAAGGAGGGGGGGACAGAGGAGGAGGAAGGAGGTGTTGAGGTTGTGTAAAGCCACTGAATTCTTCCAAATCCTTCCAGTTTTCTGGCTATTTAACAGGCTCTTATCAGGATAAGAGCGTAGAATTGAATCAATTTTCCCTTCTCTTATGGCACCAAAAAGACTTTAGTCTAGTTGAGCCTCCCATGTCGCATTCAAGTGAGAGAGTCTCACTCAAGGTGGTCATTCACAAGCGAAATCAATCCTTTTCCTCTCATCGGTTCAGATTTTCTTCAGAGTTGAGAAAATCCAACCACCATCTGTTGGAAACAGAAGAATGCTGAGTTACCCTCTGGTGGCTCAGGCTGATGGAGGCATGGGAGTGATGTCATTGAAACCCGGGCATTTCATTGTTTCTCTGTCTGCACCAATCTGCTGGTAGGGGAACACAACACACTTGTCTGGACTGGTCTAGCAGGACGATATGGAAGCAACTTTTAAAGGTTGGCTGAATTTTCAGGATCAAAGTAAGTGAGGAGTACAGCAGTATCCCAAGATTTCTGACTTGTGATTTATTTATTTTTAGGGGGAGTTCCCAAAAGGATTTTTGATATCTGGTGCCTATCTGTTTGTTTATGTTAAGAATCTACAGAATCTGTTTGTTTGTTTGCTTTTTTTTCTTTTTTAACCCATTCTTGAGTTGCTGTTAAGAAGTTAGTTTACTCAAAGATGTGTGACAGATCTGGTTCAGTAGGTATGAGTAGCTGTACATCAGTGTAGATATAGAATTTTGTGACCATCAATCAAATCAACTCAGCTAGAGGCTTGAGGTAGATATTAAGTAAAATAGGTGACAGAATGGATCGCAGGACTCCCAGATGTCAGTGCCTGTGCTGGAGATGTGATGGTCTGACAGAATTTGAATTGCACAAATACTGTACTACTGATACCTCTCTTCACCAGCTGTACAAGCATAATATTGTGGTCCACACCGTCTGAGAACTGGTGGATTTCTCAGCAGTCTAGTATCAAGTTGGATCCCTGTTAGGTTTCTGTATAGATAAGACCAGGTCTGAAGCCAGATTGATATGGGTCTAGCTACTTTCTTTATTGTGAAGAGTAAAATGTAAAGGATATGAATGCCTGTTCTTATTGGTGAAATATTTCCTTTATATGACTAATTCATTTAATACAACTGGGGGGGGGGGGGGGGTTGTCACTTCGGGGGTCCACTCGATAAATGATTTAATCACTTAATTGTGCAATTATTAATTTCTCTTTTTTTTCCTTTGTTTTATTTTTGGGGTGTGATTTATTTTGCAGGCCAAATAACAGTTGGCAGATGGTCCATTGGGATGAGTGCCGATCATGAAGAAATTCCAGAGACTTCAAGAGTGCAGAGAGTACAAAGGAGAGTCCCTAAAGTTGTTAAATTCTAAAAGACAACCAGTGTGCAGGAGCATGGGCTGCAGACTGTAGAATAGTGTTCATTGGGGCAGGTTTTCATTTCCCAGAAGATTTCTTCATGTCAGAACTCTGTAAACCTCTTTGAGGAAAGTGGCACACTCAACAGAACAGCTTTATATATGAATTATTCTGTAACTGGACTGGAAGACTTCTCAGTGGGAAGAATTTTTTTATTTCTGAAAATCTGTAAAATCTCAAAGGACGGCTATTAGGAATCTTAAATAAGGAGTTCATGAAGTATTTTGATATAAAATATTGAAAATGCTTCCAGAGAAATAGATTACTTGTCATTGTTGCTAATTAGGATGGAGAGAGATGTCATATGTCACGCTGTGAAGGCACCTCTGTCTATGTAGTCGGGTATCCAGGAGTCCCATGGATGTGACTACCCAAGGCTGGAGGATAACATACTGCACAACTTTACCTAAAGATAACACATCATATGTGGAGACTTTTGGTAGGTTTCTCTGACCCTTTTATGTTCCTAGCTTTAAAAAAGCAAACTATAGCAATTGCCAACCACTGAGGTTGTGGCAAAACATAACAAAAACTACAAAAAAACAGCTGAGGATCATAAAACAGGAAAAGGATAAGCTGGTTTATGACCATGTAATTAAAAAAAAAAAGTTGCCTGATCTTGAAATTATGTATTATATAAAGAAAGCTTAACATTTTGTCACATATATATATTGTTCTGTTTTGAGTTATCAAAACCACATGCAAAATATGAGTGTTCAGGCATCTTATTTGATTTTCACTAGAATATATTTTGAAGATTAGATAAGGAATAAAGTAGACCAATTTTATCCTTCTGCTGCTAGTTCACTCGTTATTTTCTTCAGCATGTATTACTAATGGGTTTGGAAACCACGGATATTTGTGCTGGTCAATTAATAAAGCTCTAATGAAAAAAAATTGAATATTGCAGTTTCAAAACGTGGGCTAGATTTATGTAGTACGATATTGCATTAACATGCACTGTTTACCGCAGGCCACATTTTATGGTGCAGGACTTACTTTACTAATGATACACGTTTATCTGTTAGCGCACTTGGCAATCCTAGCTTACAGTCTTTCAGAAACTACTTTGACCCTTTTCTAATCACAAGTATCTTCCACCTAAAGGAGTTTTAGGCACCATAAAGGCTTGAGTCTGCCAACCAGACTCTCCAGTTTGGTCTGTTTTCTATGTGAAAAGCCCTTCAAAACATGACAGAAAAGGTTTGAAAAAAACCTTACTTGAATGCAAGTATTCTGGATGCTTTCCTTATACCTGTAAGTTCTGTGTCATATACTATGGAGGAAATAAGCAGCAAACTGGTGAAAAGAAACATTGTTATATGGTAATACCACTATTTTATTACAGTTCATCTCTGGCAAAAAGAATATAGTGTATTAGTTGGCCTTTAGGGCATTTAGTTTTGTTCCTTACCAGTCACCATATTACTTCCCTGCATTTTCAGAAGACAAAACAAATCACCTATCAGCTGAATAGGAAATGAGATTACCCATCCTTTCCTTTATTTAATGCCAGTTTATTTTTCAAAATCTCATCTCTTTCAGTATGCCTTTCAGTTATGTTAAAATGATTATAGGTGACATCGCCTACATGTGACTGGTGATTCCTCTGTCTTTGGAGAACTCCTGTTACAAATTAGCATCTCTGCTATCCTAATTGTGTCATAGAAGCACTTTATTTGGCCTGATCAGTGCTGCGAGCCCTGTAGAGAAAGTGTTTTAATTTCTGAAAGTAATATCTCCAGGAACAAGCAGGAATGAGTCCTCACATATGGGTACGTCGGAACCGACGGAGCCTGCGCGGGAAAGCTCCCCAGCTTCCCAGAAAGGAAGCTTTTGGGGCCTCCCACAGCGCATGCGCGCTGCCTTCCCGCCTTCCTGACCAACTCTCCTCAGTTCTTCTTTTTCCGCGGAGCCAGCAGGTCGTGTTCCTGTCACCGCTGAAGAAATTGTTATTTTAATTTGTTTCTTTGACCGCGTGTCTGCCTTCCCCGATTCCGGACCGGTACCGCCGGTCTTTTTTCATTTATTTCTTTAAAAAAAATAATAATTACTTTTTCCTCACTTGGTGTATTTTTTCTGTGAGGCCTCTAGGCCTTCTCAGATTCTCCCTCATGGAAAAACCAGCATCTGGTTTTAAAAAATGCACCAAGTGTACCAGTACTATTTCAGTCACAGATACCCATGGGTGGTGTCTTAAATGTTTGGGGCCTGACCATTCCATTCCGGATTGTCCATCCTGCTCTCTGATGTCCAAACGGGGCTTACAGAACAGAGCAGCTAAGTTTCATATGCTGTTTTCTACCGATACTCCAGCATTAACATCCTCCAGGTCTTCTTCTCCTGATGGATCTCAGGTAACCAAACATTCTTCAGGCAGGTCCTCAAAAGGCAAATCTCCCTCTAAGCAGCGAGAGGCCCTTGCATTTGACCCTGAGGACCCTGCCCCAGCCAAACAACCCCGGCGGGAAGCTCCGGCTTCCAAAGCTCCTCCTATGGGGTTACAGGTAGACATCGATGGCATGGCCTCGACCGATCTCCTGTTAGACTGCTCTAGGGTACCGGCTAACACCGGTACCGACATCCAGGCAGTTGTGGCGACTATGGGTACTACGGTACAATCCATGCAGCAGGCCTTACTGGCTGTCATTAACGCTGCAACGCCCTCTGTACCGCGACAATCGGTTCCGATTCCGGTACCGCAACCAATACCGGTACCCAGAGCATCTACTTCCAGTAGTATGCCAGTTTCAGTCTCCGGTTCCGGAGATTTTCTCGATACCGCTCCGATTCCCGGTACGCCCGATGTCGATACCGGTTCCCGGTACGCCCGATGTCGATACCGGTTCCCGGTACGCCCGATGTCGATACCGGTTCCCGGTACGCCCGATGTCGATACCGGTTCCCGGTACGCCCGATGTCAATACCGGTCGGTACGCGTATCGATCTCTGGAAGCAAATAGGCGATACTTTGAATCCTCTGAAGATTCTGATACATCAGATGATTCTGCTGATGTCTCTTTTACTCTTCCTGAGGAGCCCTCTTCTCCAAAAAGGAGAACGTCTCCTCCAGAGGATTTATCCTTTCAAGACTTCATTATTGAAGTAGCTAAAGGACTTTCCATATCTGTATTTATTTATTTATTTAACATTTTTTATATACCGCACTATTTAACATCAGCGCGGTTCACATGTAACACAAATGTCCAGTGTGGGAAGTCTACATTGGACTTACAATAAACAGGGATTTGAACTTGGAGAACAGGTAAAACTATGTACATCACTCTTCTGTAACCTCTGAAAAGGAACTATGTACATCACTCTTCTGTAACCTCTGAAAAGGAACCTAGAGCAAAAAAATTGGATATTTTAGGATACTCTAAGGTTCCCAAAGAGGCAGCCATACATGAAATTCTTCAAGAACACATGATGGACTTGTGGGAGGCTCCTCTCACCCTATCTCCACATTCTCGACGTTTGGACACCATGTATCGGGTTCCTCCTTCTCCTGGTTTTCAAAAAACTCAGTTTCCTCACCACTCTATTGTGGTGAAGTCTGCTATGAAAAAGATAAAGAGTACCAAAAGGCACTCTTCTACCCCTCCAGGAAGAGAATGTAGGACTCTGGATGCTTTTGTTAGAAAAATCTTCCAAGCTAGCATGCTTATTGCCAGAATCAATTCATACAGCCTCTATATGGGCATGTTTTTGAAAGAGATTGCATTAAAGATACGTCATTTTCTCCCCTTTATCCCAGAGGATAAGAAGGAGGAGTTCCTTCTTTTGCTAAAGCAAACTCAAGATGTTTTAAAGTTCTCCAACAGAGCAGCCTTTGACTCTTTTGAGGGGGCAAGCAGAGCCTCTGGCATTGCCATAGCTGCTCGCAGACTTGCTTGGCTCCAGGCCTCTGATTTGGAACCCTGGGTACAAGATGGCTTGGGCAATCTGCCCTGTACAGGTGAAAATCTGTTTGGCAAGGAGTGGCAAATCAAAGCCACTCAAATGGATGCAGAGAATGCTGCTTTAGATAGACTTTCTAAGTCTACCTCTACCCCTGCCAAGAAAAAACCTTTTAAGAAACCTTTCTATAAAAAGACCAGATTTTCCACAAATACTGGCCAGCAATCTTCCCAAGTTCGCTTTGCTCCTAAGCGTCAGCAAACTAAACAGGCCAGAACAAAGTCTACAGGGGCTGCTACAATCCAGCAGTCCCAACCCCCTCAGAGTTTTTGACTTGATTCTAGAGAACTTAACCTTTCTGGCTCTGCAACAACCAGAACCTCTCACCATTCCAGGAAGGTTAGCTCATTTTGCTCCCAGATGGGAACAAATCACATCAGAACCGTGGACCCTCTCTATCATCAAAGAGGGCTACAAACTACATTTCTCCAGCCTTCCTCCCCATTCCATGGTGAGACAATTCAATTCTCCCCCTTCTCTCCTGTACCTGTTGGGCCAGGAGGTGACCACTCTTCTCGCCCAAAAGGCAATAGAAGAGGTTCCTCTTCCTCAAAAAGGTCAGGTTTTTACTCCCCTTATTTTCTCATTCCCAAGAAAACAGGGGGGTACAGACCCATTCTGGATCTCAGAGAATTGAACAAATTCCTATACAAGGAGAAATTCAAGATGCTTTCTCTAGGCACTCTCCTTCCATACCTACAGAGTCAGGACTGGCTTTGTTCTCTAGATCTCAAGGATGCGTACACACATATACTCATCCATCCATCCCACAGAAAATTCCTACGGTTTCTGTTCCAGGGAAAACATTTCCAATACAGAGTACTTCCCTTCGGTCTAGCCTCTGCTCCAAGGGTATTCACCAAATGCATGGCAATAGTAGCTGCATTTCTACGCACTCTGGGAATCTTTGTCTTCCCATACCTGGACGACTGGCTCATCCGAGCTCCATCTCAGTCCGAGGCTCAGACTTCCCTGGACCACACCAGACGCATACTGCAGTACCTGGGACTTGTCATCAATCTGCCAAAGTCTCAACTCACCCCTACTCAGTCCCTAGAATTCTTAGGGGACTGGCTAGATACCACCACTGCAAGGGCCTATCTTCCTCAGGCCCGTTGCCACCGTCTAGTGCACTTGGCCTCTCAAATTCAGTCCAGAAGCCACTTGACTGCCAGGGAGATGCTACAACTGCTAGGCCACATGGCATCCACAGTTCATGTGGTGCCTTATGCACGCCTACATATGAGAGCAGCTCAATGGACTTTGTCCACCCAGTGGACTCAAGCATCAGGAGCTCTCTCAGATCAAATAGCAACCTCAAAACGACTTTTTTGGTCTCTCCAATGGTGGATATCCACTCAAAATCTGTTGTTGGGGGCCCCCTTCCAACCTTTGTTACCCCAAGCACTCTCACTACAGATGCCTCCCAAACAGGTTGGGGAGCTCATCTCCAAGACCTCTCCACTCAGGGCACTTGGTCTCCACAGGAGACCACCCTTCATATCAACCTTTTGGAGCTGCGAGCAATTTTCCTTGCTCTCAAGGTCTTTCATACCCTCCTCATCAACATGACAGTCCTTGTTCATACTGACAATCAAGTAGCCATGTTCTACATAAACAAACAAGGAGGGACTGGCTCTCTGTCGCTTTGCAACGAAGCTCTAAAATTGTGGGCCTTCGCCAGAGAGCATCAAATCCATCTCCTGGCAGTGTACCTCCCAGGAATCCAAAACTCTTGGGCAGACAGACTCAGTCGAGTTCTGCTTCCACACGAATGGTCCCTGCACATGGATCAGGTACTCAGAATCTTTCAGAAATGGGGAACCCCGGACATAGACCTGTTTGCAAGTCCGTGCAATGCCAAACTTCCCCGGTTCTGTTCCAGGATCCCGTGTCAGGGAACTCAGGCCAAGGATGCCTTCCTCCTTCATTGGGGTCAGGCCTTCCTGTATGCCTTTCCACCCATTCCTTTGATTCCCAAGACTCTATTCAAACTTCAGAGGGATCAAGGATCTATGATCCTCATAGCTCCACGCTGGCCACGCCAAGTGTGGTACCCTCTACTTCTGCATCTCTCCCAGGCACCCTCCCTGGATCTAGGAGCTGCTCCAGACCTTCTGTCTCAAGAGGAGGGGACTTTGTGGCACCCAAACCCCAAGTCCCTTCACCTCAGAGCTTGGTTACTGAAGGCCTAGACCTTCAAGACTTCAATCTTTCTCAACAGGTGAAGGATGTCCTCCATGCATCTAGGAAACCTTCCACCAGGCGTTCTTATGCTTTTAAATGGAAAAGATTTTCAATTTGGTGTGCTGAAAAAGGTCTTAACCCTCTAGCACTACCTTTTGAATTCTTTACTCGAATATCTCCTGCATCTTTCCAATGCAGGACTTAAAACCAATTCTGTAAGGGTCCATTTGAGTGCTATTGCAGCATCTCTTCAGCCTATCAATGGACAACCTGTTTCCTCTCATCCTCTTATTGCGAGATTCATGAGAGGCCTAACCTTAACTAAACCTCCCATTCGACCTCCTCCGGTGGCATGGGACTTAAACGTGGTTCTTGGTCAGCTTATGAAGCCACCCTTTGAACCCTTAGCCACTACCTCCTTGAAATTTCTTTCCTGGAAAGTCATTTTCCTTATTGCAATCACTTCTGCTCGCCGCATCAGTGAACTGCAGGCTTTAGTGGCTAATCCACCTTATACAAGGTTCCATCATGATAAGGTAGTCCTTAGGACAAATCCCCACTTTATGCCTAAAGTGGTCTCACCTTTTCATCTTAATCAAGAGGTATATCTACCTGTCTTTTTTCCAGCTCCTCATGCATCTAGTGCAGAAAGGAACCTACATACGTTAGATTGTAAAAGAGCTCTTGCCTTTTACATCCACAGGACACAGCAACATAGAAAGTCTTCTCAACTTTTTGTTGCTTTTGATCCTTCTGATTTAGGACTTCCAGTCTCAAAAAGAACACTGTCCAATTGGATTGCTCAGTGTATTTCTTTTGCTTACCAGAGTAAGAACCTTTCTCTGGAAGGCCATGTCACAGCTCACAATGTGAGAGCCATGGCCACATCTATGGCTCATCTTCATTCTGTATCCATCGATCAGATCTGTCGAGCAGCCACTTGGGCCTCGGTTCATACCTTCACAGCCCATTACTGCTTGGACAAGGACTCCTGCCGGGATGCCTTGTTTGGTCAGGCTGTCCTCAGACACCTGTTCCATTCTTAAACAACTCCTGCCCACCTTCCCTGAATGGATGCCTGAGATCCATAGGGAGATGAGGAATTCTTGCAGGGGGATCTCCCCGGCATCTTAGCTAGGGAGTCCCCATATGTGAGGACTCATTCCTGCTTGTTCCTGGAGATAGCACAGTTACTTACCTGTAACAGGTGATCTCTGGGAACAGCAGGAATTAGTTCTCACAACCCACCCACCTCCCCTAGGAGTTGTATCTCTCTCTCTCTCTTTCCTTTCCTCTCTCTATTGTCTCAGCTTTAAACTCGAACTGAGGAGAGTTGGTCAGGAAGGCGGGAAGGCAGCGTGCATGCTCTGTGGGAGGCCCCAAAAGCTTCCTTTCTGGGAAGCTGGGGAGCTTTCCCGCGCAGGCTCCGTCAGTTCCGACGTACCCATATGTGAGGACTAATTCCTGCTGTTCCCAGAGATCACCTGTTACAGGTAAGTAACTGTGCTTGATACTTGATGGTGTTTTGTTGTTTTACACTTGATGGTCAGTTCCAAGAATAGCTTTGTAAACCACATATGTGGCTGCGGGTTTGGTTTTGTGGCACTGATTGCGTTTATGGGGGAGAAAAAGCATTTCCTCATCGTCCCTCCAGTCCAGTCCCGCACCTCAGGGTAGTGCACCTCTTCCAGCAGCTTGGAGACTGAGCATGTCACAACTTTGATGACATCAGGATACTTAGGCAGCTGGCACCACCCCCAGCCCCCCAGTAAGCTCAGTCTCCAAGCAGCAAGAGCAGATGATTCCTGAGTCAGGACTCACTGAAGGGACAACTGAGAAGAATTAATTTTATTTAGTTTTCTTTAATTTTCTTTAATTTATTTTTTGGCTGTGTTTAAGCTTCCTTCCTCCTCCTCCCGGCTTCTGGGAGTCCCGCGCAGGGTGAACTGATTGACCAAAAAAAAAAAAAAAGACAGCGACCGCTGGAGGCACTTTGCTCCAAGGGCCGAAGGAGCTGCCGGTCAGAGATCTTTGAGACACGCGCCGCTCCCGAACTCCCCCTTGCAGGTGAGGAGCGGTGTTCTGGAGGAGGGAAGGCAGGCGCCAGGAAAGGCAAGTGTCCATCTTCACCTTGGTGCCGAAGCTGTGGTTCAGCTGAGCACGAGGCATAGCAGCGGTCGGCGCAGTGCGGGACAGGAATGGCAGCGGGATCCAGAGGTCTGAGTACTGCAGGGGCCGCTGGAGATTCGCGTGAAGGGGATCTCAGCGTCGGCAAGCCGCATGGCAGCGGGCCCTGCAAAGGGAGTCTGTTAGTAGCGCCATTTTGTTTGAGCGGGAAAAGATCGCAGCGACATTTTGTTTCCTGCTGTTTTCTTTCTTTGCCTGTTGTTCTTCCTTCGTTTCTGTTCCCGGGCTTGTTTTAAAGGCAGGGGACTTGCTGGGTTGTGAGTGCCACCCAAAAAATAAAAAAACCCAGAAAACGTAGAAAGGAGGTCAGCAAGAGCTGTAGTTGGAGGGGGCGTTCACCCTGAGTTTCTCGGGAGCCATGCCTACTAGGCCACAGTGTGGATTGCGTAGGAGCACACTCTTTGCAGAAGGGGTCTGGAGAGGTTGCGTGGCAGAGACACGCTCGGCCTAGCAGTCCATGATGGAGGATGCTGGTTTTTCTAAGGTGCCTGGGTCCCAGATTCTGGGCCCCTTGCCTCAGAGTAAGGGAGGGCTCGGTTTAGCTTCACCAGTGCTTCAACATTGTCAGCAGGAGGTCTCTCCCGGCCCTTCCTCATTGCAGGTGCAGAGAGTGGGGGTTCCGGGGGATTTCTCCCCCGAGTTCATGTTGTTGCTTCATAAGGCGTTCTGCCTAAAGCAGCAGGCCGAGGGCAAGGGGCGTAAAGCCAAGAAGCGGGGGGTTCTAGTGTACGCGCAGTGTGCGGACCCGGACCCAATGCCAACCGGGTGCCAAGAGACACCTCGAAGGGGAGGTAGCAGGCGAGGCTGGTTCTGTTTCCTCAGAGGGGGAGCTGGAGCCCGGTTTGGAGCCAGAGGAACTCAAGGAGGGAGAGATCCCACAGGAGGATGAGTCCTGTATTGTTAGGGTCTTCTGGAAGGAGGAGCTGGCAGTACTCATTGCTGAGTTGTTCAAGGCACTTAACATACTCCCGTCAGGGGCGGTCGAGGAAGAGACTCTGTAGGATACCATACTGCAAGCTGTGCATAGGCCTCAGAGGGTGTTCCCCCTGCATAGAGTCATTAAGCAGATGATCCTGGAGGAGTGGGATCTCCCGGAGGTTGGGCTCGGGTGTCTCACATCATGTCCCGGCTGTATCCCTTGACAGAGGTGGAGAAGGAGATGTTTCGTTCCCCGAGGGTCGATGCTGCGGTATCGGCTGTAACAAACAAGACTACGATTTTGGTCAAGGGAAATGCGGCACTCAAGGACATCCAGGATAGGAAGCTAGATACATCAAAAGGCTGCTTCAGTAGGGTAAGTGCTCTGTCGCTACAAGCCTCTGCCTGCGGGGCATTGGTGGCGCCTGTATGTTTGCGTTGGGCGCAAGGCCTTCCTGAGTCGGCTGAGGAGGCCCAGGGTTGGGAGACCGCAGCGAGGCTGGAGTCGAGGGTGGCCTACCTTGCTGACGCCTTCTATGATCTGGTAAGGGCCCTTTCGAACAGCATGGCCTCTATGGTGGCGGCTCGCCATTACCTCTGCCTCCACAATTGGTCGGCGGATGTTTCCTCGAAGGCCTGGTTGAGTAAGCTGCCTTTCAAGGGGAAGCAGTTGTTCTGGGAGGAGCTGGAGAAGTTGGTAAAGGACTTGGGGGAGTCCAAAGGGGGTCACCATCCCAAAGATAAGCCGAAGCAGGGTCAGGCTTTGGGTGCTAGCCGGGGTCAGGCCCGTGAGATTCTCCCCTTTCCAGAGAGGAAGGTTTGCTGCCAGGGCACCACCCTTTTGGGGGTTTCGGGGGGCAGAGAGAAGTTATTATGGGGCTTCTGCCTCTACCTTGGCCCAGAAGAAACAGTAATGAAGCGAGGGGGGGCCCAGGCAGTTGTACAGCCCATGGATGGTCGGTTGCGGGATTTCTACCCTGCCTGGGTCTGGGTTACGTCGGACCAATGGGTTCTACAGGTGATCCGGGAGGGCTATGCACTGCAGTTCGCCAGACCTCTAGTGCCAGCATTCATTCACTCCTCCTGCCAGGCGTGCGCAAAGGCACGGGGCATGTGGCAGATGCTAGAGTGCCTCCTACGCTTGCGGACGGTGGTACCGGTTCCTGCAGATCAGTGCAGAGCAGGTCGATACTCTATTTATTTCATAGTCCCAAAAAAGGACAAGGCTTTTCGGCCTATCCTCTTTCTCAAGCAGGTAAATAGGTGTCTCCGGGTTTCACAGTTTCATATGGAAACTCTTCGTTTGGTGATGAAGGCTATTCAAGAGGGGGAGTTCTTGACCTCTCTAGACCTCACGGAAGCATACTTGCATGTTCCCATACTTCCAGATCACCAGTTTCTTCGCTTTGTGGTGCCCATGGGGCATTTTCAGTTTCAGGCATTACCGTTCGGTCTCACAATGGCTCTGCAGACTTTCACCAAGGTGATGGTTGTGGTGGCAGCGTTGCGTCGCGAGGGCATACTAGTACATCCCTATTTGTACGATTGGCTCATTCGAGCAAAATCCGAGAAGGAAAGCGCTCGGGCAACAGGCCGGGTGGTCTGTTTTTTGCGCAAGCTAGGCTGGATCATCAATGTCTGCAAGAGCCACTTGACCCCCTCACAGGACCTCGTATGCCTTTGGGCACGTTTAAACACCCGCGGGGGTTGGGTGTTTCTACTTCAAAGGAGGGTGTCAGCGCTGTGCTTGCTAGTTCTACAGTTTCTGCACATGGTGGAGCAGTCTGCATGGCATTATCTTCAACTGTTGGGAACCATGGCGGCGACTATCGATCTGGTCCCCTGCATGCGTACCCACATGAGGCCATTGCAGAGAGCCCTGTTGCAGCGGTGGTCTCATTAGCTGCATCCCCTAACAGGCAGGTTGGCCTGTCCACGGGAAGTCCGGCGGGCCCTCAGGTAATGGCTAAGCGATGAGAACCTGATGGTGGGAGTTCCGTTGGAGTCGCCCTGCTGGCTTCCCCTGACGACAACGGATGCCAGTCTTACAGGATGGGGAAGCCCATTGCGAAGGGCGTGTTGCACAGGGTTGGTGGACCGCAGAGGACTGGACTTGGTCCATCAATCGGCTGGAGATGAAAGCCGTTCGCTTCACCCTACAGGAGTTTCACCCAATGATACGCACTCGGGCGGTCCAGATCTTCTCCGACAACACCATCACGGTAGCAAATATCAATCAGCAAGGCAGCATGGGCAGTGCCAGGCTGGAGAGTGAGGCGGAGATGTTGATGGTTTGGGTGGAGGCCCACCTGCAAGTGATTTCAGCTGCGCATGTGGCCGGCACAGAGAACTTTACAGACGATTACCTCAGTCAGGTGCACTTGGACCCAGGGGAATGGCAACTGAACCAGGAAGTCTTCGAGCAGATCGTGCACCGTTGGGGGGAGCTGACAACGTTCGCGTCAACCAAAGCCAATAGTTTCTACAGTCAGCGGAGGGAGAAGACGTCTGAAGGCTTAGACAGGGGCTCCTCTGTCTTCCCTTCGTGGGTGCTGATAGGTCGCGTAGTTTGGGTGGAGGCGCACCGAGGGCTGGTCGTTTTGATTGCCCCAGATTGGCTGCTGCAGCTGTGGTGCGCCAATCTCGTTCGTCTGAGAGTGGCCGAGCTGTGGCGACTTTCCAGCAGGCCAGACCTGTTGGTACAGGATCCAGTTCTGATGCCTCAGGTGGATCGGTTCTTGCTTATGGCATGGCTCTTGAGATGGCTAGGTTAAGGAAGCGGAGTTATTCTGTTCAGGTGATCTCCACACTTCTTAGGGCCTGGAAGAGGTCCACCTCCTTGGCATACATTCGAGTGTGGAGAATTTTCGAGGGCTGGTGTGCTCAGAACGGTTGCAGGACGCTGTCGGCATCTGTTCCAGAAATGCTGGAGTTCTTGCAGGCAGGTCTCGATAAAGGTTTGGCCTGTGGCTCGCTGAGGGTGCAAGTGGCTGTGTTGGTGTGTTATCACGGTAGAATCCAGGAGGTCTCCTTGGGAACACATCCTGATGTTGTTCGTTTCCTGAGGGCCATTAGGCAACTCCGTCCGCCAAGGAGGGCTTTGGTTCCATCTTAGAACCTCAACCTGGTGCTCTTGGCGCTGTCGCATGAACCTTTTGAGCCGCTAGCGTTATGTACCCTGAAGGATTTGACATTGAAGACTGTGTTTTTGGTGGAGATCTGTTTGGCCAGGAGAATTCTGAGCTTCAGGCATTGTCGTGTAGAGAACAGTACCTTCTTTCTTGCCAAAGGTGGTGTCTCCGTTTCTTCTGAATCAGCCGGTTACTCTTCCGGTGTTGTCTGGTCTGGCGGAGGAATTACAGGATCCGCAGCTGTCTCCTCAATCTCAGGCAGATGCTGAGAAGGTATCTGAAGAGAACTGCTTCGTTTCGAAAATCGGATTGGTTGTTCATCCTGTTCGGTGGTCCGCGTAAGGGGGAGGCTGCGGCAAAGTCATCCCATCTCGAGATGGGTTAAGGAAGCAATTGCATCAGCATATCTGTTGCGGGGCAAATGGGTTCTGCAGGGCTTGCGGGCCCACTCCACCAGGGCGTAGGCTGCCTCCTGGGCAGAGTGGAGTTTGGTTTTGCCAGGGGACATCTGTCGTGCAGCCACCTGGTCGTCTTTACATACCTTTGTAAAGCATTACCGGTTGGATGTGCAAGCAAGGGGGGATGCAATGTCTGGTTCAGCAGTTATCCAGGCCGGGCTTGCAGGTCCCTCCCATGCTTAGGTGGCTCTGTTACATTCCTGAGGTGCGGGACTGAACTGGAGGGACAATAAAGAAGGTGAAAATAGGTCTTACCTGCTAATTGGCTTTCCTTGAGGAACTCCAGTCCCATCCCATCCCGAGACCCACCCTTCTGTAGTTCTGCGTGCTGTGTGTGACCCTGGGCCTGAAGAATTTCAGCTTAAGTGAGTAGGCCAGGGGTTGGTCAAGCGGTACCGTTTTGTTACGGGAGAGGGTGCACAGATTCCTGGACTTGTTTTTTTCCTCGGTAGGTTGCCTTTCTCATCCTCCGGCGTATTGGCAGGTAGGCTCCCTTGGGTGGAAGGCTCCCATGTTTGGGGGGGGGGGGAACCAGGAAGGGGGCTGCCTTGAGGAGGAGGGGTTTTCCAGTGGGGGACTCCTTATAGTTAGGATTGTTTTTCTTGGAATATTGCCTTCTTATTTGTTGCTCCTGTGAATCTGCTTTGTCCATAGGCTACAGGGGGGGCTGGGGGTGGTGCCAGATGCCTAAGTATCCTGATGCCATCAAAGTTGTGACATGCTCAGTCTCCAAGCTGCTGGAAGAGGTGCACTACCCTGAGGTGCAGGGCTGGATTGGTTCCTCAAGGAAAATCAATTAACAGGTAAGGCCTAATTTCACCATGCAAATTATTAAAGTTAAATGGTGATGCTGACAGGTCTTTAAATTAGTGGCATTCTGAGGTCTGTTGATAATTGACTTGACATTAGCTCTGGTAAACCATAAAAGGAACATCAAAGTTTATCTTAATAGACAACTGAGGAGTGGAGCTTGCAAGTTAGGGCTTCATGGGGGGGAGGGGGGAGGTTCCCCCCACATGCACAGAGGAGACTAGAATTATTGGTGAAAGCCAGAGGTGATGGAATAAAGTAACTATAAATGAAAAACACTTGTATTGGGATGTCAACAAAATGCGAAAGATTTATTTCATCTAAACTTCAAAATCCATGTTGCCAAAAATGTTTTTTTTTGTCATACTACTTGCTTCAGAACTCTAGATTAAAATGGACTCAAGTAATTAGTCTAATATTTGTTTTATTTAATTCGCTAACTAACGTTTTACTCTTTAGCAGTTCAACATAGTCCATATATATCAACTATTAATATAATTTCTCAAACAGTTTATAATTTATCAATTGTAGATTGTCATTATCTTCAGTACATTTCTTGTGATGCTTTTATTTATTTAGACAGTTTTGAATACTACCTTTTCCTTCAATTAAAGTGGTCACAACACAATTGGGGGATACATTTAACACGAGGGGATATGAGCGACATACACTAATACTTACAGGGAACATGGGCAATGGAAGGTTAAGTGGCTTGCCCAAGACGACAAGGAGCACCTGTGGAACTAGCAACCCCAGACCTTCCGGCCCAAGGTTGCTGTCCTCTAGTGGGATTTGAACCCCTGACCTTCCGGCCTGAGCTAACTTGCCCCAACCACTAGGCCACCCCTCCCTCCCTCCCTTTTAATTAAGTCCCTGAGTTCCCAACACAATTTTGTATTTCAGACTAGTAACTAATTCCTCAGGGTTGTTGTTAAGTGCTGTCGAGTCGGTATCAACTCATGGCGACCCTCTGGATAGTTGTCCTAAATTGTGTTCGGTCTTCAGTCAGGCGGCTCATTGTTGACAGACTGATACCTGTAGCTGCTTATTCTCCAGGACCAAGCAGGAAGTCAGTCCTCACATATGGGTGACGTCGGCGCCGATGGAGCCCTCGTGCGGAGCATTTCCCCAGCTTTCAAAGAAAGCCTTTGGGAATGCAGCGCGCATGCGCGGTCCCCTTCCCGCCCAAGGGTGCCATCTTGCTCAGTCTTCTTTTTTCCGCAGAGCCCGACGGACGTATTTCGTTTTCACCTGAGGAAAAAGTTGATTTTGTTCTGCGTGACCCCACTTTCTTTGGTTCGACGCCGGTTTCCCTTTCCCGCCTGGGCCCAATACATCGGTATCGAGCCCGGACTTCTTTTTTCGGTTTTTGTCTTTAGTGACTAGCGTACAAGCCATTTTTCTATTTTTCACTGGCAGCCCTGTCTTTTGACCTCGCAGGGGCCCCTTTTTCCCCCGATGGCTGCAAGCGGGTTTAAGAAGTGTGATCGGTGTAAGAAACTTTTGTCTCTTACCGACACACATGACTGCTGCTTCCAGTGCCTCAGGCCCGATCATGACCCGATGATCTGTGGCCCGTGTGGGAAAATGTCCTCGAAGGCGTTGAGGAGTCGGCAGCACCAAAAGGAAACAATCTTCTCTGACTCTGCATCGGGCCGGGCCCGGACTTCGTCAGAGGCCTCGACATCTCGGGACTCCGGCACCGAGGCTCCTCTGAAAGGGGATCTCCCTCGCGGGATCATCGTAGGAAGAAGAAACCCGCGAGGGCGGCATCGGTGGATGCACTTGGCTCCCCGAGGTCCAAGTTGCATAGCCCCGAGCGCTGTCCCGGGTCTTCGGAGTCGGAGAGGCCTGCCAAACAGCCTCGTGTGGAGATGGAGTCCCCAGGTCACGTGAGTACTGTAATCCTCGTGGACTCCCCTCCGGGGGAGTTGCCGTCGGGGCCCGAGTCAGTGGCTGCTGAGTCTCCTGAGCTCGGACTCAGGTTGACGGCCTTGGTGTGCAGCTTGGCTGCCTTCATGGAACAACAGCGGGCACTGATCGCCGGTCTCACCGGTGCATCTGCCCCGACCACCGGGACATTGACGTCCAAGTCGACCCTGGAGGCCGAGCCGATCCTCGAGTCCATGTGATCTCGAGTCGATCCTCGGCCAAGGTCTCCCTTGGCCTCCCGTTCGGGATCGAGGTCGTCGACGCCGGTACCCTTGGCATCGGGGCGGATGGCATCGGTGCCTGCCTGACCGGAGCCGCTTGATTCCTCCTCCGAGGGGTCCGGCTGGGAAACGGAGGATGAGGAGTCACCCGACACCTTTCAGACTTGGTGTGTCCCATCGGACTCACCTGAGTCCGAGCCTTGGAGAAGGTCCCCCCCCAGAGGATACCCAGTTCTTGGACTTCGTGTGGGATATGGCCAAAGCCTTGGCATTCCCCGCAGATCCCGAGGAGAAGCCTCGAGCCGAGGAGCTTGAGGCCCTACAGTATGACTCTCCCCCAAAGGAGGCCTTTACTGTACCGGTTCCTCTGATGCTGGAACGGTTGCTCTTCCATATGTGGGAGGCGCCGGCCTCGATGCCAGTCTTGAGCAAGCGGGTCGATTCTGTCTATCGAGTCCGCAAGAGCCCCGGGTTCCAAAAGGCACAATTGCCGCACCGTTCCATGGTTGTGGAATGGACCATGCATCGTCTGAAGAGTCAGAAGATGCACTCCTCGGTGCCTCCCAGCCGGGAGGCCCGGAACCTGGATGCCCTCGGCAAGAAGTGCTTCCAGGGCTCTATGCTTGCTTGCCATGTCCAGACCTACCAGCTGTACATGGGCATATACCTTCGAGACCTGGCAAAGGATATTGCCGGGTTCTCTGCTGCTCTCTCCGAGGAACCTTTGCAGAGGTTCAATGCACTGTCATCGGGTATTCGAGAGTGCTAGAAGTTTATCTCTCGAGCAGCCTATGATGGCTTCGAGGCTTCGCCTCGAGTAGCTACGGCCGGAATCGGTGCATGCCGTCAGGCCTGGCTACAGTCATCTGACCTCGAGCCATGAGTGCAGGACAAGTTGGTCGATGTCCCCTGCCGAGGTGAGAACCTCTTTGGCAAGCCCATGGCTGACAAGGCTGCAGAACTCGAGACCAAGACTCTTACCCGGACAAGGCTGTCCAGAAAAACCTCTGCCCCTTCTCAGAAAAAGAAGGGCTCAGGGAAAAAGACCTTTTACCGAGGAAGTCATCTGCCTATAAAACATACCCCCATTTTCAGGCCGCTGTAGCTCCCCAGCAGGCCAAGGGGCAGGGACATGGGCCCTGTAGGCAGAAAACCCCCAAGCCACCAGCTCCGGCTCCTGCACAGCAGGGAGCGGGGTTTTGACTCCAATGGCATAGCCTTTCCTCCTCAGCTGGCCCCTATCAGCACAGGAGGCCGACTGGCCCTGTACGCCCACAGGTGGCCAGCCGTAACAAGGGATACCTGGGTACTAAGCATAGTCCAGAAGGGCTATCTCCTCCACTTCCACCAGGTCCCCCCCCCCTCCTATTTTCCAGGGGAGCCTCCCAGACTCCCTCTCCACAGGGACTTACTCCTGCAGGAGTTGGCAAGTCTTGTAAAGGAGCAGGCAGTGGAACCGGTGCCCCACCACCTGAGAGGTCAAGGCTTCTATTCCAGGTACTTTCTGGTACCAAAGAGAACAGGAGGCCTCAGGCCCATCCTAGACTTGCGGAATCTGAACAAGTTCCTGGAGAGGGAAAAGTTGAAGATGCTTACCCTTGGAATTCTGCCCTACCTCCAGCAGGGAGATTGGCTGTGCTCATACTCACATCTTCATTCATCCAGACCACAGACAATATCTCAGATTTCTAGTGGGAGAAAACCACTATCAGTACAGAGTACTGCCTTTTGGCCTAACCTCCGCCCCCAGGGTATTCACCAAGTGCCTGGCGGTGGTGGCAGCCTACCTCAGGGTTCAAGGCCTCTTTGTCTTTCCATACCTGGATGACTGGCTCATCAGGGGTCAATCCCCACAGGAAGCCAATCAAGCCACCCTTCTCACTGTCACTCTGCTTCAGCACCTGGGATTTGTTATAAACTTCGCAAAGTCCACTTTGCACCCCTCACAGAACATGGAGTTCATAGGAGCAAGACTGGACACCCTTCAGGCAAAGGCCTTTTTACCCATGGACAGGGCCCACAGGTTGATGGATCTAGCCAGGCAGTTCCACAACAATTCTCTGGTCTTCGCCAGACAATTCCTGAGGCTCTTAGGCCACATGGCTTCCACGGTCCATGTAACTCCAAATGCCCGTCTACACATGAGGCCAGCTCAATGGGGCCTCAGAACTCAGTAGCACCAAACCACAGGAAACCTCACAGACAGAGTGAGTGTGTCCAAACTACTCGAGTCTTCTCTACAGTGGTGGCTCCATCTTCCGAATTTAGTGCAAGGGGTGTTCTTTCAGACACCTCCACACTCTCAAGTGCTGACAGCCACTGTTCCCTCTAAGCTGTGCGCGTGTGCACGCGCACACACCTCGCAGAGCGAGCGCACATACTATACAAAAGAGTGCACAAAAATTACAGTTCTGATAGAAAACAACACAGACGTTTTAAAATTTAAAAGTTGTTATGTATTTACGGTTTTCACAAGTTCTACAATATTTTCTAGTGCAATCTTATAGACCAGGCATGTCCAACTTCGAACAGGTCATGATCTACTTTTTCCGGCCAAAAGTGCCGGTGATCTACCACCAAGAAGATTAAGTTTCAAATTAGTTTCAAATTAAATTTTAACCCAATAAAGTTGCAGGTTTCCCCCCCCCCCCCCCCCATTTTTAATGAACCTTCTGTCATTTACTTGGATATGATTAGCTGTTAAGCATATTAAGCAAAAACAAAACAGAGAGGCGAAGATCCAGTAAGAATTGAGAGGGGAAATGGAAAAAACATTTTTCTTAAAGTTTTATTGAGTAATAACTTTCTTTAACTTTTATTGAGTAATTTGTGTTAAATTTAGGTTGAGTATTGATCCAGGCTGATCTTGCACAATCTTTAATATTTCACTCTTGCTTATTAGTGAGACGTCTGAGCCTGCATTTCATCCACCAGCTTTTTGAAGTTGGGTGAATATTGCGTAAGGGCCAGTCTCAGGGAATCCTGGGGATATTCATCTGTCATGTTGGAGCGTTGTGTACTCTTTGTCATTTTCAGATGGGAAAACGCAGATTCACAAAAATAAGTTGAACCGAAACAGGAGTGTACAGCTTCACTGCATCTTCTCAAGTTGGGAAATTTGTCTCTAGGCAGTAGCTTCCAAAACTATTATTACTCAGCACGGATCTTGAGAAAAATGTCATTTTTAAGGGTTAATATTTTGTATTCAAGTGATGGCTTGTTTAATGAGTAATTTTTACTGATGGCAGCTGCAGTTTCTTTAATGTCCACATCTACTTTGAATGGGTATGACAAGTACTCTACAACTGTACCAATTTTTTGGAAGTCACAGAATCTATTTTCGAATTCCTGGATAACAGAACAGATTTCTGTCATACTTCTCGTTCTGAAAAACAAAATTTGGATATTGTCCCAGATGGTCCTGTGTATTAGGAAAATGACCAAAAGTGTTGTTTGCAAGGTCAGTCAGCATTAGCTCAAATTTGCTCTTGTCGGATGAAACTGTACTCATCATCTCACCAATGCATTTGTTTTTACCTTGTAGTTCAAGGTTCATATCACTTAGTTTGCCTGTAAAGTCAGCGAGAAATGCCAGATCACATAACCACTCCTCATCTTCCAACTATGCTTGGTCATCTCCCCTCTCCTTCAAAAAACTCCTTATTTCATTCAGCAAATTACGAAATATTTGCAGAACTTTGTGCCTACTTAGCTACCTTACATCTGTGTGCAAAATGATTTCCGCTGCCCCTTCATCAAGAGTAAGATTGAAAAGCCATATTTGAAGTGATCTAAGTTCTTTGAGATTCAGTTTACGAATTTCACTTTTGGGTGGAAAATCAGCATCAAACTTATTGCTATGTAGAGCCTTATAATGACGTTCCAGATTACCCTTTTTGAGCAAGGATACTGAAGCATTACAAATTAGACAACAACACTTGTCTTTCACCATGATGAAGAAGTAGTCCATTTCCCATTCATCATGAAAGTGGTAGGTTTTGCTCTACTTTGGAACACTCATCTTCGTTATACTGGGGTGGCTGGATGTAAGAAGGCCAAATCTGCTAAGTTAGTATAAACACTGGCTGAATCTGGTCCAAAACTGTCACTGTCCCAAAGTATTAAAGATCAACAGGAATTGAAGACCTCTGGATGATGTGCAATACAAGGACTGGAGATGCCAAAACCACACATGCAGTTCTAAAGGTAAAAATAAGAATTCATCATAATGGCACCAATAACCAAATACCACCAAACAATCAACAAAAAAACTCAAATACCTGTCCAGCAAACCAGATAAAATCAGATACCACCAAACAAGTTCAAATACCACCACATGCAATTTAATAAATTCTGCACACAGTGTAGAATCAACGCAAAGGCAAGGCAAAATAAAATTGCAGTGTAGAATCAACGCAAAGACTAGGCAATATAAAATTGCAGAGGCAAGCAAAAGTCACTGTGGTTTGAACCAATTCAAAGGCAAGGCATAGACAAGTTAGAACAAAATTGGAAAAGCCCGCCAAAATCATCAAATTCTTGACACTTTGTTGTGTCTGCCCGAAAACGTTTAATGAAAGCGAGCTATAAAGCGACCAATGACCAGCACATGGCACAACTAATGCGGTAAGTGTATTCAGGTAAAGCCTGGGCGAATGGATATCCCCTGGTATATAACACACTTCTAAGGGGTGTTGAGGCGGGGGCAGGAATGGGTGATTCTGAGAGGCAGGAGACCAGGTATGATGCCGGGCCTGTGGCGTCTCATCATGGGGCGTAGGCGGTGGCCCCCTGGGGTACCCACAAACTATTGGCACGAAAACAACAAGTGCCCCCAATACACCCAAAGGCAAGATTCACGCAGGCAGGGAAAAAAGTCAGGCAAAGGATCAGCAGCGGCGGCAAGCCCTCGGCAGATGACCTGCCAGCACGAGCTCTCTCCTAGCGATGGGATGAGCTGCTGGAGAGATGGAGCCAAGTGGAGCTGGCGATCTACCTCTGACCCCTCCGCGATCGACAGGTAGATTGCGATCTACCTGTTGGACTTGCCTGTTATAGACCTTCAGGATATAAGATCTTTGGTCTTAAACTTTAATTGGCACATTGAGAAACTTCCGTTTCTGTACTTTGGCTTGCGACATGCGTGAGTAGTCCAATTGTAATCTGTAATGTGAATTGCATTATTAATTTTTTTATTACATTGAAAACTGAAAGAAGTTAATTTTTAAAATGTTGAAACTGATAGTGATGAGAGGTATAACACATAAGAGAATGGCCGGAGCTTTTAAGCCTGAATGGCTTGAAGAAATTGTTGAAATGGAGACATCGAAATCTCGGGATAAAACATGCGTTCAACTGTGTGAAATATTCACTTACGAAGAGGATGACGGAGTAGTCTGTTTATACTGCCAAGATGCAAAAACCATTGGAGAGTTTTCGAGTGGCAAATTTTGTGATGATGTGTGGAAAATGGACTTTTTGAAATGACATCTGTCTAGTAAGTTTCATACTGAAAGTGTTAAGAAACTAGAGCTAAAAATCAAAATTTAAGAGGAGGATTATTTAACTTCTTGCTTGAGAGCACCGCTGAAAAAGAGAAAAGTCAGATTAGTAATGAACGGAAGCGTTCTACACCATAAGAAATTAAAATTCTAATTGATAGTGTTTTGCTGACTGTTCGGATGAATATTTCCATGCTCTTTGTTCAAGATATTAATGAACACATGTCCATACCTGAAAGTTGGAGAAGCAAAAACTATTTGTTTGAATTTCTTGAAATTATAAACATCAATGTCCAAGATAAGCTCATAGCAGATGTTGCATCAGCAGCGTATCATACATTAACTATTGATGAAAGCACAGACATTTCTGTCAACAAATACTTAATACTGTACTTCAAATATTGGCCAGTAAATTCATGTCTGTATAAAACTTCATTTGGTGGTATGCTACAGTTGGAAGCATGTGATGCTGCATCAATAGTCAGTGCACTCCGGGAATTCTATGGGAAATATAAGCTTGACCTTAACAAAATGGTCATGTTTACTTCAGATGGTGCCTCTGTCATGTCAGGCAGAATAAATGGTGTTGCTGTGCAGCTAAAAAAAAATGTTACGTATTTAGTGCAGCAGCATTGTGTTGACCATCGTGAAGATTTGGGGATCTCTGAATCATGGAAGGAAGTAAAGTTGATGAAAGAAGTTGAAACTTTCATGAGAACTGTTTACACAAGCTTTTCTCGATCTTCTACTAAAAGGTCACAATTTAAAGAATTAGCAGATGCTTCTGAATGCGAATCAATTGCTTTTAGACCTCTGAACGAAGTGCGGTGGTTATCTAGACATGTTGCTCTTCAAGCAATTATTCGAAGTTATGATCCATTATTAAAATACTTTGAAGAAGAGAAGGATAATGATCCCATTACAAAGTACTGTTATAAAAAGCTAAACAGCCATCAATTCCATATAACACTGCAAATTTTGAATGATGTTTTATCTGAACTAGCTTCATTAACAATGGCATTTCAAAAACGTGGGCTAACACCACTGGAAGCATATCATCTTGCACAGGGTAAGCTGAACAAAATCCGAATGCAATATTTGGGTGACACAGTAAAATGGAGTGATAATGTTAAAAATCTTCTTGACAAGATACCTGGAGACATTTCAGTGGATATTGGTTCCACACTTATTTTCATTAATATGCTGTATCTGCATTTAGGGGAAAGATTTCCTGAAAATGAAATTGAGGAATGGTCTGCTTTTAACTTGACAGCAATAGCACAGTGTGATTATGAATTTGGAATTGAAAACGTCCGATCACTCTGCTTAAAGTACAAACAATTTCTTATGGAGGAACATATTATTATTAAGCAGTACAATGACTTCAAGTTCTTAGTCGCAGAAAAAATCAAAAGCAAACTGATAAACAGTTTTCTGGATATGGTGACTTTGGCATTTCAGAATGCTCACTTTGCAGATTTAGCAAAATTGATGGATATTGGTGGAACATTTTTGGCTTCAAGTGCAGATTGTGAACGTGGTTTCAGCTTGATGAACAGTTTAAAAACCAAAATAAGGAATCGCTTGCAGTTAGAACATTTGGAAATGCTGATGCGTGTTAAGAGTCATCTTCAAGATGGCGGCTCGGTAGACCTTGATAAAATTTATTCCGACTGGTTAAATTTGAAAGATCGAAGAGAAAAAATTTGAGAATGAACTGTTAATAGTAAGCTCATGCTCTTCTTCCATACATAAATTATTTACATGAAATAACAATGACTTTCAATAAAAATTAACTGAAATAATACCGCATTTGTGATTGTAATTACTAGAAATTTTCCACTTCATTTAGTAATCGTCTATTTTCATTTAATTTGATTAAAATCAATGTGGTGTACATACTGTATTCTGACATTTAGTCAAATTTTAAAGTATATAACTCTGAGTGTCATTATGTGGCGTACAAAAATATAACCTTCCTTCAAAAGCTGCACAGCTGATATTTTATGCGCACACAGCCTACAGAAAATTAGAGGGAACATTGCTGACAGCCAATGCTTCTCTTCAAGGTTGGGGTGCACATTGCCAAGGAGCCTGTACTCAAGGCCTGTGGTCTCCTTGGGAGGCCGCTCAGCAGATCAATCTCTTAGAACTGAGAGCTATCCGCTTGGCCCTGAGAACGTTCTCTCATCTCCTCTCTCACCAGTCCGTCCTAGTTCAGATGGACAACCAAGTTGCTATGTTCTATGTGAACAAACGGGGGCACGGGGTCCTGCCTTCTATGTCAGGAAGCACAGAGCCTGTGCTCCTGGTCAGTCAATCACAGCATTCTTCTCAAAGCGGTCTATCTCCCAGGTCAAGAGAATCACCTGGCAGACAGATTGAGCAGGATCCTGCAACCACACGAATGGCAGTTGAATCCCTTAGTGGTTCAACAGATCTTCCTGAGATGGGGTCTTCCGACCATAGATCTCTTTGCCAGTCCTCTGAACCATCAGCTACTCAGGTTCTGCTCCAGACAGCCGCATCCTCTCAGATTAGCAGTGGATGCGTTTCTCATTCCGTGGTCTACAGGCCTCCTATATGCCTTTCCTCCCACTCCTCTAGTGCCCCAGACACTGTTCAAAGTGCTCCGGGACAGGGCCTCGGTAATTCTGGTGGCCCCCAGATGGCCCCGACAGCCGTGGTTCCCACTTCTTTTGCAACTAGCAGTGGACACTCCCCTTCCTCTGGGGATGCAACCAGATCTCCTGTCTCAGGAGCAGGGGTCTCTTTTACACCCCAATCTCCAGTCCCTCAATCTGATGGCCTGGCTGCTGAAAGGGTAGTTCTAGCACCCTTACTACTGCCTAGGGAAGTGGAGGACGTGGTCTTGGCCTCTAGGAGGCAGTCCACCCGAAAGTCTTATGCCCTTAAGTGACGTAGATTCTCTACCTGGTGTACTCAACACAACGAGAATCCTTTCTCATGCCTGGTACCAGTGGTGCTGCAATATTTGCTTCACCTGTCCAACCTAGGCCTTAAGTCCAACTCTGTTAGAGTTCATCTTAGTGCTCTTTCAGCACACCATTTACCGGTGGAGGGTTAGTCTCTCTCCAGCCATCCTTTGGTGGCTCGCTTCCTCAGAGGCCTGCTTTTGCTTAAGCTTGCAGTGTGTCCACCTGCCCCTGAATGGGATTTGAATGTGGTCTTGCAACGGCTTACTTGCCCACCATTTGAGCCTATGGCTACTTGCCCTTTGCGCTTTCTCTCATGGAAAGCGTTGTTTCTGATGGCTCTTACCTCAGCAAGGCGAGTGAGTGAACTTCAGGCCCTAGTATCAGATGCTCCATATACTAGGTTCTATAGGAACAGAGTAGTCTTACGGACTCACCCTAAGTTCCTTCCAAAGGTTGTCTCCTCCTTCCACCTCAATCAGGAGGTGGTTCTTCCAACTTTCTTTCCCAGGCCGCATGCCAGCCGGGCTGAGATGGTCTTGCATATCCTGGACTGTAGGAGGGCGTTGTCCTTCTACCTTGACTGTAGGCGGGAGCACCGGAGGGCTGTTCAGCTCTTCATCTCTTTTGACCCAAATAAGTTGGGGTAGCCTGTCTCCAAGCGTACTTTGTCCATGTGGGTAGCCGACTGTATCGCCTGGGCTTACGGGGCAGCCGGCCTCTCCTTGCAGGGTCGAGTTACGGCTCACCGTGTCAGGGCGAAGGCTGCGTCAGTGGCTCATCTCCGCTCTGTTCCATTGGCAGACATCTGCCGGGCCGCTACTTGGTCTTCAAGCCAGACTTTTGCGGCCCACTACTGCCTTGAGAGGGAGTCCCGCAGGAACAGTGCTTTCAGGCAGGCGGTACTCCATAATCTCTTTTGGGTTTAGGCAACTCCTACCCTCCAGCCCTGGTGTTGGGCTACTGTTCGGGGGCGTTATCAGAGAAGATTCTTTTCTCACATGCTGAGGCTCTAGAGGGAGCTCATTTTTTCAACTTGTGTCTCCGGTAGCCTTAAGCTGGGGAGTCCCATATATGAGGACTGACTTCCTGCTTGGTCCTGGAGAAAGAGTAGTTGCTCACCTGTAACAGGTGTTCTCCAGGAGCAGCAGGAATCAGTCCTCACAACCCTCCCTCCTCCCCTTGGAGTTGCAGTCATATGCTTTATTTTCTTATTTTTGCTGTCTTTTAGCTATGTCATCAGACTGAGCAAGATGGCACCCTTGGGCGGGAAGGGGACCGTGCATGTGCGCTGCATTCCCAAAGGCTTTCTTTGAAAGCTGGGGAAATGCTCCGCACGGGGGCTCCGTCAGCACCGACATCACCCATATGTGAGGACTGATTCCTGCTGCTCCTGGAGAACACCTGTTACAGGTGAGTAGCTACTCTTTATTGTATCGATCCATCTCATTGCTAGCCTTCCTCTTTTGTGTTGAACTTCCATCTTGCCAAGCATGATGTCTTTCATTAATGATCTCTCTCTTCGCATGAGGTGTCCAAAGTATGAAAGTCGAAGTCTTGTCATCTGAACTTCTAAAGAAAGCTTAGGTTTGATCTCCTCTAGTACTGACTGGTTTCTTCTTCAGGCAGTCCATGGTATACGCAGTATTCGCCGCCAGCACCATAATTCAAAGGCATAAATTTTCTTCCTATCTTTTTCACTGTCCAGCTTTCACATCCATATGATGTTATTGAAAATACCATGGCTCGAAGTCGAATCTTTGTATGGAGAGAGACATCTCTGCTTTTGAGAATCTTGTCTAGGTCTTTCATAGCCATTCTATCAAGAACAATGCGTCATCGGATTTCTTGACTGCTTGTTGCTTTTTTATTGATAGTTGATCCAAGTAGGTTAAAGTTGTTAACGATTTTAATTTCTTCTCCTTCAACGATAAACCTGTTGATTTTGCCATTTGTCATGATCTTTGTCTTCTTTACATTAAGATGCAGGCCCATTTTGAGACACTGTTCTTTGATCATGAGAAGCAAATGTTTCAGATCATCTTCACTTTCAGCCAGTAATGTGGTATCATCAGCATAGCGAAGGTTGTTGAGTCTTCCACCAATCTTCACACCTCTGTTGTCTTCATACAATCCTGCTTCTCTGATTATTTGTTCTGCATATAAATTAAACAGGTAGGGGGAAAGTATGCAGCCTTGTCTTACACCTTTGCTTATTTTAAACCATTCTGTTTCTCCTTGTTCTGTTCGAACTGTTGCTTCTTAATAAATGTACAGATTGTGCAAGAGAACGATCAGGCGTTCTGGTATACACATGCTTCTTAATGTGGTCCAGTGTTTCTCATGGTTTACACAGTCAAAAGCCTTGCTATATTTGTTTAAAGCACAAATAGATATCCTTTTGGTATTCTTTAGTCTTTTCAAGGATCCATCTCACATCCGCGATGATGTCTCTCACTCCTCACCCTTTCCTGAACCCTGCTTGCACTTCAGGTAGTTCTTGTTCCAGGTATGGTTGTAGTCTTTGAATAATCTTCAGCAGAATCTTGTTGACATGTGGGATCAGAGCAATTGTGCGATAACTTCCACAGTCAGTTGGATCACCTTTCTTTAGTATTGGTATAAACACAGATCTTTTCCAGTCAATTGGCTATGATGTTGTCTTCCAAATTTTTTGGCAGAGCCTTGTAAGTACGGTAACAGCTGCATCAGATTGCTGTGATACTTCTATGGGAATGCTATCAATGCCTGGTGCTTTGTTCTTTAATAAGGCTTTCAATGCTGCTTCAACTTCTTCTTTCATCACCAATGGTTCCGGATCATAAGGTACAGGTTGAAATGGCTGTTGGTCCACTTGATCTTTATTATATAAAAACTCTGTATGTTCTTTCCACCTTTTCTTGATCTTCTCAGCATCATTCAACATAGAACCTTGAGCATCTTATAACATTCCAATTTGAGGCTGGAATTTTTTCTTTAACTCTCGTAGCTTTAGGAAAGCCGATCTGGTTCTTCCTCTAATAGTTTCTGCTTCTGTTTCCTTTCATGTGTCATTGTAGTACTTTTCCTTGTCCTGTCTTGCTGCACGTTGGAAATCTCTGAGTTCTGCGATTGTCTTTCTTTCTCCTAAGGCTTTAGCTTCTCTGCGTTTCTGGGCAATTTTCAGAGTTTCTTCTGTCATCCATTTTGGCAGTTTTTGCTTTTTCACCTTTTGTAGAGACTTCTCGCTTTCTTCCAACACAACCTTCTTGATGTCATTCCATAACTCTTCTGGAGCTCTGTCATTTGTATGTAAAGCAGCAAATCGATGTTGCAGGTAGTCGTCTTAAATTCCGGTGGTATATTCTCAAGTTCACAAGCCCTCACTTGGTTTGCAGCTTGTCGTGCTGTGAGGGCTTGTGTGCATCAGTGATGTTGAGAGCTAAACTATCGGTAGTTTAACTACTGGCAGGGTCTCCCAAGATGGACAGGTCTCAGCTGATGTGCCAGACCAAGACAAACCACCCATCTGGGCAGCAGCAGAATGGGATAGTGTTGACGGCGGAGGATCACATTTCCGTGACAACAGCAACAACACCAAACTTAAACTGCGCGGAAGAAAGGCCTGGCAGTCTACTTCTTTTTTTTTTTTTTTTTTTTTTAATATTCTCTTATATACCGCGCTATTCTGCATCAGTGCGGTTTTACATTGAACAAACTGAACTTACATTGAACAGGGCATTATAACTTGGAAATAACTATTTTACAGGGAACATGGGCTATGGAGGGTTAAGTGGCTTGCCCAAGACCACAAGGAGAACCTGTGGGACTAGAAACCCCAGTCCTTCCGGCCCAAGGTTGCTGTCCTCTAGTGGGATTTGAACCCCCGACCTTCCGGCCTGAAGTACCTTGCCCCAACCACTAGGCCACTCCTCCACTTCTGTATCTTGCCATGAAAACCCAATGGATAGTTAAAACAAATTGTGCTATAGTGCTGGAAGATGAGACCCCCAGGTCAGAAGGCACTCAACTAGCTACTGGGGAAGAGCTGAAGGCTTTTCAGAGTAAAGCCAGCATTTATGATGTGGTTGGATCAAAGCCCTCGGGACGTCTGACTGCTGATGTAGCTGCACATGAAATGAGAGTCAGAAGCTGTAAAGATGTCTTACGCATTGGAACATGGAACGTATGAAGCATGAACCAAGGGAAGTTGGAGGTGGTCAAGAATGAAATGGAACGTGTACAACTTGATCTGTTGGGTGTCAGTGAACTGAAATGGACTGGCATTGGGCACTTTGCATCATATGATCACATGGTCTACTGTGCTGGAAATGAAAGACAAAGAAGAAATGGTGTTGCATTTATAATAAAGAAGAAACTTGCAAGAACTGTAATGAAATACAATGCAGTCAGCGAACGCTTAATCTCTATTCGTCTACGAGAAATGCCTATCAACACAACTATAATTCAAGTATATACCCCAACAACAGCTGCAGAAGAGAATGAAATTGAAGAGTTCTATGAACAAGCACAAGCTGAAATTGACAGAACATGTAAACAGGATATCCTGATAGTCATGGGTGATTGGAACGCAAAAGTTGGCAAAAAAGAAGGCAAAGTAGTTGGAAAATATGAACTTGGCAACAGAAATGAAGCTGGAGAAAGACTGATAGAATTCTGCAAGACCAACAATCTATTCATCACAAACACCTTCTTCCATCAACACAAGCGGCGACTCTACACATGGACGTCACCCAATGTATTGTATAAAAATCAAATTTACTACATCTGTGGAAGTCAACGATGGAAAAGTTCTATAACATCAACAAAGACAAAACCTGGAGCTGACTGTGGTACAGATCATCAACTACTAGTATGCAAACACAAGCTAAAGTTGAAAAAGAGCAAACCACTCATGAATGCAGCAAAATATGACCTTGAGAATATACCACTGGAATTTAAAGACTGCCTGCAAAATCGATTTGCTGCTTTAAATACAAATGACAGAGCTCCATAAGAGTTATGGAATGACATCAAGAAGGTTGTGTTGGAAGAAAGCGAGAAGTCTCTACAAAAGGTGAAAAAGCAAAAACGGCCAAAGTGGATGACGGAAGAAACTCTGAAAATTGCCCAGAAACGCAGAGAAGCTAAAGCCAGAGGAGAAAGAAAGACAATAACAGAACTCAACAGAGATTTCCAACGTGCAACAAGACAGGACAAGGAAAAGTACTACAACGACGCATGCAAGGAAATAGAAGCAGAAACTATTATAGGAAGAACAAATCGGCTTTCCTAAAGCTACGAGAATTAAAGAAAAAGTTCCAGCCTCAAATTGGAAAGTTACAAGATGCTCAAGATTCTATGTTGAATGATGCTGAGAAGATCAAGAAAAGGTGGAAGGAATATACAGAGTTTTTATATGATAAAGATCAAGTGGACCAACAGCCGTTTCAACCTGTACCTTATGATCAGGAACCATTGTTGATGAAAGAAGAAGTTGAAGCAGCATTGAAAGCCTTATTAAAGAACAAAGCACCAGGCATCGACTATAGCAAGGCTTTTGACTGTGTAAACCATGAGAAACTCTGGGTCACATTAAGAAGCATGGGTATACCAGAACACCTGATCATACTCTTGCACAATCTGTACATTGATCAAGAAGCAACAGTTCAAACGGAACAAGGAGAACAGAATGGTTTAGAATAAGCAAAGGTGTAAAACAAGGCTACATACTTTCCCCCTACCTGTTTAATTTATATGCAGAACAACTCATCAGAGAAGCAGGATTGTATGAAGACAACAGAGGTGTGAAGAATGGTGGAAGACTCATCAACAACCTTCGCTATGCTGATGATACTACATTACTGGCTGAAAGTGAAGATGATCTGAAACATTTGCTTCTCACAATCAAAAAACATAGTCTCAAAATGGGCCTGCACCTTAATGTAAAGAAGACAAAGATCATGACAACTGCCATAATCAACAGGTTCATCGTTGAAAGAGAAGAAATTGAAATCGGGAACAACTTTAACCTACTTGGATCAACTATCAATAAAGAAGCAACAAGCAGTCAAGAAATCAGACAACGCATTGCTCTTGGCAGAATGGCTATAAAAGACCTAGATAAGATTCTCAAGAGTAGAGATGTCTCTCTCCATACAAAGATTTGACTTTTTCAAGCCTGGGTATTTTCAATAACATCATATGGATGTGAAAGTTGGACAGTGAAAAAGATAGACAGGAAGAAAATTGATGCCTTTGAATTATGGTGCTGGCGGCTAATACTGTGTATACCATGGACTGCCCAAAGAACAAACCAGTCGGTACTAGAGGAAATCAAATCTAAGCTTTCTTTAGAACCTGAGATGACAAGACTTCAAAGGCCAGCAATGAGATGGATTGATACAATAATAGCAGCTACGGGTACCGGTCTGTCAACAAGGAGCTGCCTGACTCAAGACCGAACACAATTTAGGATAGCTATCCAGAGGGTCGCCATGAGTCGACTCCGACTCGACGGCACTTAACAACAACAACAACATTCTCAAGGTCATATTTTGCTGCATTCATGAGTGGTTTACTCTTTTTCAACTTTAGCTTGAGTTTGCATACCTAGTAGTTGATGATCTGTACCACAGTCAGCTCCAGGTTTTGTCTTTGTTGATGTTATAGAGCTTTTCCATCGTTGACTTCCACAGATGTAGTCAGTTTGATTTTTGTACAATCCATTGGGTGAAGTCCATGTGCAGCTTGTCGTGCTGTGAGGGCTTATATGCATCAGTGATGCTGAGGGCTAAGCTATCGGTAGTTTAACTACTGGCAAGGTCTCCCAAGATGGACAGGTCTCAGCTGAGGTGGCAGACCAAGACAAACCACCCATCTGGGCAGTAGCAGAATGGGACATTTTTGACGGCAGAGGATCACATTTCTGTGACAACGGCAACACTAAACTTAAACTGTGCAGAGGAAAGGCCCGGCAATCTACTTCTGTATCTTGCCATGAAAACCCAATGGATAGTCACAGCAAAACAAATTGCACTATAGTGCTGGAAGATGAGACCCCCAGATCGGAAGGCACTCAACTAGCTACTGGGGAAGAGCTGAAGACTTCTCAGAGTAAAGCCAGCATTTATGATGTGGTTGGATCAAAGCCCTCGGGACGTCTGACTGCTGATGTATCTGCGCATGAAATGAGAGTCAGAAGCTGTAAAGATGTCTTACATATTGTAACATGGAACGTACGAAGCATAAACCAAGGGAAGTTGGAGGTCGTCAAGAATGAAATGGAACGTGTACAACTTGATCTGTTGGGTGTCAGCGAACTGAAATGGACTGGCATTGGGCACTTTGCCTCAGATGATCACATGGTCTACTATGCTGGAAATGAAAGACAAAGAAGAAATGGTGTTGCATTTATAATAAAGAAGAAACTTGCAAGAACTGTAATGAAATACAATGCAATCAGCGAACGCTTAATCTCTATTCGTATACGAGGAATGCCTATCAACCCATCTTCAAAATTTTCAAGCCATACTTATCTAAAAAGCTGAATATCAAAGAGTGCTCTTTATTCAACATACTTCTTCAAGGCTTAAACTTGGCTGTGGCATTGTGCATGGTCTATAAATGCCCTCTTTTTTTTGTTTGTTTTGTTTTGGGGGGTTTTTATGCGCTAATGTCACCTGCACTGCTCCAATCAGCTACCTCTCCCAATGTCAATTAAATCCATTCAGCAGCAGAATGAATACCATTCCAACTCCATATTCAGGCCTGTAACTTGCACTGAATTTAACAAATAGATCCAGTATTGTTCCTTACAGTTTTGCTGCACCTCTGTCACCTCCTCTCCAGTTCCTAACAGCTAGATCGATTACTCTCCATTGGAGGTGATCCCTTGTATAATGGATCTGAATGCAAACCTGGATTTGTTTTTTTGCAAACATAAATCCAGTTTTGCAAAACACGTAAACCTAGATTTGTTTTTGCAAACAAGTTCTCACAACCCACCATGTGGGCATATCAAATTATATCTCCAGGAACAAGCAGGAATGTAGTCTTCACATATGGGTATCGTCGGTACCGACGGAGCCTGCGCGGGAACGCTCCCCAGCATCCAATAGGAAAGCTTTTGGGAGCATCCCACAGCACCTGCGTGCTGCCTTCCCGCCTTTCCAACTGTCCCTCACCAGTTCTTCATTTTTTGCGGAGCCGACAGGTCACATACCCTGTCACCGCAGAAAATTTCATCTTTAATCTTTGGTTTTGTGGTCGCGTCTGCCTTCCCTCGTCACTATACTGGTACCGCCGGTTCTTTCTTTCTTCTTCTAAAAAAAACCCTATAGTTTCTGAAGTGGTTTCAGAAACATTTTTTCCCTTGGTGCTAGGCGCCATTTTAGGTACTAGGCCCATTTTTCCTTAAAAATGGAAAAACCTGCTTCAGGTTTTAAGAAATGTTCTAAATGTGGCGGTACTATTTCAGTCACCAACACCCATGATTGGTGTCCCAAATGTTTATGTCCCGACCGCTCTATTTCAGAGTGCCTCTCCTGTGGAATGATGTCAAAAAGGGGCCGGCAGAACCGAGCTGCTAAACATAGCACCCTTTTTCCCTCAGACATGGCGTCTGTTAAATCGATGTCCTCCAGGGCTTCATCTTCCTCCCATGGATCTCAGGTAATTAAACATAAATCTAGCCGGTCCTCAAAGGGTAGATCTCCTTCTAAGTATCAAGATGCCCCTGGCGTTGCCCTTGAGGAATTTTCACCGGCAAAACTGCCCTGGCGGGGGGGCTTCGGCTTCCAAAGCATTAACGGGGCTCCAGGATGTTCTCGAGGCCTCAACCTCGGCAGAACTACTGGCGCCATCCTCTGGGGTCCTGGCCGCTTATACCGGTACCGACACCCAAGCATCGACAGCATCTATAGACCAGAGATTCCTTGCTATCGAACGCAGTCTAGCGACTCTTCTCATGGCTTCAGTACCGTTGAAACCGCTTCAGACACCTCAACCGATACTGGTACTGACACCGGTACCAGTACCGACTGCATCGACATCAGCAGGTATGCCACCCGTACGAGTCATGTGTCTCCGGCATTGACAGATCGGTACCTGAACAACCCGATACCGACTTCGATCGATAACCGGTACCGTGCTTTGCACGATCACTGGGATCGGAGATATTTTGAATCCTCGGATGAGACTGAAGACTCCAAAGACTCTGCCGATACCAGAGTACTTCTCCCTGAGGATGCCTCTTCTCCTCAGCGTAGAATGTCTCCGCCAGAGGATATGTCCTTTCAGGACTTTATCCGTGATGTGGCCCGAGGCCTTTCCATCACAGTAGCTCCTGAAAAAGAGCCTAGGGCTAAGGAGTCCTCCAATACCCTAAGGCTCCCAAAGAGGCAGCTACTCTGCCTATTCATGAGATCTTACATGATCTTATGCTAAGGATGTGGGAAACATCTTTAACCATCTTTAACCATATCTCCTCATTCTCGAAGACTCAATACCATATATCGAGTTCCACCTTGTCCTGGCTTTCAAAAAACTCAATTACCACACCATTCAATGGTGGTGGAATCAGCTATGAGACGGATGAAAAGTGTAAAGAGGCATACATCCAATCCTCCAGGTCGTGAATGCAGGACTCTCGATGCCTTTGGGTGTCCATGCTTCCATGCTTTCAGCTAGGATCAGTTCCTATATCTTGTATATGGGAATGTTCCTTAAAGAGGTCACAGGAGTCTTGGAGCTTATGAGCCCCCTTCTTCCTGTTGACAAAAGACAAGACTATCTCACTCTTGTCAAACATGCTCAGGATGTTTCCAGGTTTGTTAATCGTGCAGCCTTTGACTGTTTTGAGTGCATAAGCAGAACCTCGGCTATTGCCATTGGCGCATGTCAGATCACTTGGCTTCAGGCATCTGACTTGGAAATTTGGGTACAGGATAAATTAGGAAACATTCCTTGCACAGGAGAAAATATCTTTGGCAAGAATTGGCAGGAGAAGGCTAATGAAATAGATGCTGACAATATCACTTTGGATAGGTTGTTCAAATCTACAGCCGATCCTGCAAAGAAAAGATTCTATAAGAAACCATTTTTCAATAAGAAAAAGAAGTTTTATCCTTCCTATACCCAACAGGGGCACCATCCAGGTCAGACTGCCCAAAAGGGACAGCAGCAACAACCTAGACAACAAAAGAAGCCAAAAACTGCAAAACCTCAGCCAGCTCAGCAGTCTCAGCCTCCTCAGGGGCTTTGACTCCCTTTCTAGAGAACTTTGCCTTCCTGCTCCTGAAGGGTCCAGAACCCTTAACCATCCCAGGCAGGTTATGTCATTTTGCTCACAGATGGTACCAAATAACAGCAGAAAATTGGACCCTGTCCATTATATGAGAGGGGTACAAGCTTCATTTTCACAGCCTTGCCCCCTCCTACAGTTATAAGACAGTTCAATTCTCAGACCTCTCTCGACAATCTCTTAGGTCAAGAAGTCACAATGCTCCTTGCTCAAGGAGCAATAGAGGAAGTACCCATTCCCCATCAGGGTACAGGGTTCTACTCCCCCTATTTCTTTATTCAAAAGAAAACAGGAGGACACAGACCCATTTTAGATCTCAGAGAATTGAACAAATTTCTGTTCCGAGAGAAGTTCAAAATGGTCTCTCTAAGAACTCTGCTGCCATACCTTCAAAGTCAGGATTGGCTTTGTTCTCTAGATCTCAAGGATGCGTATACTCATATTCTCATCCATCCAAATCACAGGAGATTCCTCAGATTCCTGTTTCAAGGACAGCACTACCAATACAAGGTTCTTCCCTTTGGTCTGGCATCTGCACCAAGAGTGTTCACAAAATGCATGGCTGTGGTAGCAGAATTTCTCCTCACTCTGGGAATATTCGTCTTCCCTTACTTAGACGACTTGCTCATTCGAGCCCCTACAGTGCCATAAGCCAGCTCTGCTCTATCTCGCACAATGTGAATCCTTCAATATTTGGGACTGGTCATAAACCTCCCAAAATCCAATCTTGCTCCCAGTCAGTCCCTAGAGTTCATAGGAGCTCATCTGGATACCAGACAGACAAGGGCTTTCCTTCCGCAGCCCCGCTGTCTTTGCATAGTACAACTAGCTTCCCAAGCAGTGCTCAAACCTTGTCTCACTGCTCGGGAAATGCTACAATTGCTAGGCCACATGGCATCCACCGTGCATGTGGTTTCTTATGCTCGCCTCCATATGCTCGCAACCTAATGGACTTTATCCACTCAGTGGACACAGGCCTCAGGTTGCCTGTCGGACAAAATAACAAACTCTGACCGTTTTATTTCGTCCCTCCAATGGTGGCAATCACCCAGAAACCTTCTGGTGGGCTCTCCTTTCCAGCAACCCCTATCCCAAGCCACCCTAACAACAGATGCTTCACAGGTGGGATGGGGAGCACACCTGCACGATCTCTCTACCCCAGGGTACCTGGACTCCACAGGAGGCCTGTCTTCACATCAACCTCCTGGAGCTCAGAGCAATCTTCCTTGTTCTTCGAGTATTTCACGCCCAGCTCAGCTACAAGACAGTCCTAGTTCAAACGTACAATCGGGTAGCCATGTTCTATGTGAACAAGCAGGGCTCTCTGTCTCTATGCAATGAAGCTTTGCGACTATGGGCCCTCACCAGAGAGCATCAGATTCATCTCCTTGCGGTGTATCTTCCAGGCATTCAAAATTCTTGGGCAGACAAACTCAGTCGAGTTCTGCTTCCACACGAATAGTCTCTCCATGCAGACCAGGTTGCTCAAATATTTCAGATTTGGGGAACCCTGGACATAGACCTCTTTGCAAGTCCGCTGAATGCCAAACTTCCCCGGTTCTGTTCCAGAATTCCGGCTCGAGGTTGTCAGGCAAGGGATGCCTTCCTCCTTCACTGGGGTCAGGACTTCCTATATGCCTTCCCACCCATTCCCCTCATCCCCAAAACCCTATTCAAGCTTCAGAGAGACAGAGGTCATATGATCCTCATAGCTCCACGTTGGCCACGGCAACTGTGGTACCCTCTGCTCCTACATCTCTCTCAAGCTCCACCTCTGGAGTTGGGATACGCTCCAGATCTTCTCTCCCAAGAGGACGGGATGCTGTAGCATCCCAATCCCCAGTCTCTGCATCTGGGGGCCTGGTTGCTGAAAGCCTAGAGCTTGTGATAAGGAAGCTTATCATAGCTCAGGTAGGAGCTATAGAAAAGATGATGTGACTCTGAACAAGCAACCTGTCAGTTCTGGTAGAAGCAAGAAAACAGAGTTTTCACATAAAAGACTACCAGTCCCAGAATGCACCAGGTTTCCAGCAGCCATGAGAGGGGCTGAAGTGAGAGAATGTGTGTGCAATCAAGAGAGCTATGAGGTAATCCCTAAGCACTCATCTCAAAGGGCAGGGCCTGATTCAAGACAGCTGCGCTGTGTTAGGGAGCAGCACACATTAGAACAGGATAAGAGTAGAGCTTTTTCTTCAGATAACAGCTACAGAGGGAGGAAGAGATACAGAGACAGCAACGGCTACAAGCACCAGTATCACCTGGAGAAACAGAAGCCAAGCCAAGCAGATAGAGAGAGAAGGAAACTCTCTGGAAGGAAGAGAAGAAAGGCCATTGGAAGGTCTGGGAGATTCCAAGGCAGTACTCATACTGGGAGGTATTCCAAAAGCCAACAGAGTCCATTGGACTGGATTCAGCCAGAGGAATGGAGTGGCAGAGATAGGAATCACCAGTGGCTACCTGGAAGAGAGAAGACTGCATGTGGAAGGGACTTTCAGACCAATGCCAGAAGGTATGTGAGAGAAGATCCAGCGTCCAGGGATCAAGATTGGAAGGCTGGACATCAGAATTGGATTACATATTGGCCAGGCTATACAGAGAGGAATAATGATAGCAGGAGAGGCTCAGGTATGAACACTGATCCAGACCCTATCTATAATAGAGAATGGCAGCAAAGGAATAAGCATTCTCATGATAGTGCCTTAATGAAAGACTCATCTGTGCCAATGTATGATATTGACCCTATGATTGTTGATGCAGGGGGAAATACAGCAGATGAAACTATTTACATGGACTGTTCTTTATCTAAATGCTATTGCTAGTTTTCTATGAGCAAACACATCAGCCATCACAAAGAAACCTAACTTTGTTCTTTATTTCCACTGCAAACAGCTCTTAAAGCAGGATTTGGGTTCACACAGTAGCAGCCAGCCAGCTAAAGGCTTACAGCTGGTCAATTGATAGTAATTAAAGCTGCACCTGATTTTGTGTGTGAGCAAGGGAGAATCACTGCTGAGATCTGCGTGGAAAATAAGCAGAAGTTAACCTAACCAGCAAAGTTTATTCTTTTCTTTGTGCCTTTGTATTTGGTAATTATTTGCTAAGAAAACATTAGCTAATTGCCTGACAAGCTGAAGGTTGTTTCTGGTTTACTTTGTGACTTTTTGTTATCCATTTTTAAACACTGCAAGCAAGTAACCTCATTTATAGTGCTATCAAGCATACATGTGCTGGGTGAATTAAACCCCATCAATAAAAGAAGTATTTTATTGATCTTACCACTTGGTTTCACAACTCAAATTATTGTCATCAGCTGTGTTTGGGAGTGAATGAACTACAATACCCACAATACCTTGCAAGAATCATATGAATATATGCATCGTCAAGATTGTGTAAGTTCTCACCCTAGGCAGCCGTCTGACAAATGGCATAGTTTTTCGGATTGCTCTTGCACCAAGAGGATTTACTTGTTGTGGATTACAAATAAAAGTCAAGTTTAAAGCTGTAAGAAGATTTTTTTTCCCTCGTCTGCACTTTGGAGGAAAAGTGGTTGTTCCAGGAAGCTGTCCCAGAGGAAAAGACCCTGTGCAAAGCTGGATTCATCACTGAGACAAGGTAATATGTACCTGGGCATGTCTAGTGGTGGATGTGTGTAAGCACAGGGGGTAATTGGGAAAAAAAAAAAAAGTTGAAAAAAAAAAAAAAAAACACACCTGGTTGGAAGGTGCTGCTCTTTGGGTTTTTTTTTTCTCTTTTCTTGCAGGGGTCAAGATGGATCCGACGGAGATGGCTCAGTGGATGGCAGCCCAATTCAGCAAGCAGCAGGAGCTATCACAGCAGGCCCAGGACACTGCTGTGAAGGCCTTAATGGAACAGCAGAAACCAGTGCTTGATCTGGTGCAAGCTCTAGTTCAGCTGCAGAGCCAAAGTGGAACAGATGCAAGACCAGCAGTTAGTACTGGTACACCACATGTGAACACTGTGGGACTCAATCAAGGGATTGGGGCATTTAATTTTGGGAAATTAAACTCCAGAAGATAATGTTGATGATTTTCTAGAGTCTTTTGAAAGAGTGACACAGGCTTTAGCATGGCCAGAGACCCAGTGGGCAGTAAGGCTGGCAGCCTCATTAACTGGTGAGGCACTAGCAGCTTACAGAGCAATGCCAGCAGCCCAGGCTTTGATTTATAAGGATGTAAAGGCAGCTATTAGAGATCGCCTAGGGTGGTCTATGTCAGAGTATAGGCGAATGTTTAGAGCTGTTACATTGAAAGTGGGTGAGACACCCAGGGCTCTGAGTCAGAGAATTAGACGTCTAGCTGTAAAATGGTTGGAGCCTGAGCAAAAGACAGTAGAAATGTTATTAGATATTATAATGCTGGAACAATTTATGCTTGGGGTACCTAAAGATTTGAATGTTTTTCTTATACAGCAAAATTGCCAAAATCTTGGAGAGGCAACCATGCTAGCAGAGAGATTCTTGGAAGCCACGCAGGCTTGCCATAGAATGGGTGGCCCTCTAAAGAGGGATGCTGAGGCTAGATGTGCTGTATCAGAAAAAGGAATAATTAAGAATGTTTCTGAAAATGAATGTACTGTATCAAACCAGATGACACAGTGGAATAGAAAGAAATGTTTCAAGTGTGGAAAAGTGGGACACTTAGAGAAGAGATGCCAGACACACACTAGTTTAATGGGTCTGGATTTAAAACAGCCCAAGGAAGGATTTCTTTTGATGGTTGATGTGCAAGGAATTACCACAAATGCATTATTAGACTCTGGGGCAGACCAGAGTATGATGTCAAAAAGGCTTTGGAAGAGGATAGAGGCCCAAGAAAGATTTGTGCCTAGAACCCCTGAAAGCCAAGTTCACATCAGATGCATTCATGGTGCTGCATCATCATATCCCACCTATAGGCTAAAGGTTAAGTGCCTAGGGAAACAAGAGGAAGTCCTGTTAGCAGTGGTGCCTAGGCTACCTTTTGATTTGGTTCTAGGAAGAGACTGGCCAAGATTTAAGCAGGGTCTAGTGGAAGGACTAGGAAAAAAGGAGGGAGAAGGTTTAATGGTAGTAGCTCCCGGGCCTTTATTTGGAAGTCCTCAGACCCCAGCTAAAAAGATGGTTAAGCGTCCAGAAGACCAAGCTACCCCAAAGCAGATATTCGTCCTAAAGTACCATAAGGTCTCTGAGAAGGCCCAAGCTCCTAGGCGGGCAACCCCTCAGTCTGCTGGGTTTGACCTGTGCAGCATAGAAAATGTGATTGTACCTAGCCAAGGGAGAGCCCTGGTTGACACCGGTCTCCAAGTGGAAATACCAATTGGATGTTATGGGAGAGTAGCCCCAAGGTCCGGATTAGCCCTTAAATATTTCATCGATGTGGGTGCGGGAGTAATTGATCCCGATTACAGGGGCAATATTAAAGTTCTGTTGTTTAACTTTGGACAGAATGAGTATCATGTGAAGACAGGAGACAAAATTGCCCAATTGATTTGTGAGAGGCTGGGTTTTCCACCTGTGGAGGAGGTCACAAGCTTCAGGATCTTAACCTTTCCCAACAGGTAAAGGATATCCTTCATGCTTCTAGGAAACCCTCCACAAGATGCTCGTATGCCTTTAAGTGGAAAAGGTTTACCATATGGTGCTCGCAGAAGGGTCTTAACCTCTTGCGATACTTCTGGAATTGATACTGGAGTTTCTCCTTCATTTGTCAAATGCGGGTCTCAAAACAAATTCAGTAAGAGTCTATCTTAGTGCTATTACAGCTTCTTACAAGCTTCTAAGTGGACAATCTATTTCCTCTCATAACGAGATTTATGAGAGGCCTTCTTTTAACAAAGTCTCCCATTAAGCCACCACCGGTGGCATAGGACTTAAATCTGGTGCTCGGGCAGCTCATGAAACCGCCCTTTGAACCGTTAGCCACTACATCTTTGAAATTCCTTTCCTGGAAAGTCATCTTCCACATTGCAATCACATCAGCATGTCGCATCAGTGAATTGCAAGCGTTAGTGGCTGATCCTCCTTATACAAGGTTCCACCATGATGAAGTACTTCTTAGGACTCATCCACATTTTATGCCAAAGGAGGTTTCGCCTTTCCATTTAAACCAAGCGGTTTACCTTCCTGTATTCTTTCTGAGGCCTCATGCCTCCAGTGCCAAAAGGGACCTTCATACCTTGGACTGTAAAAGAGCTTTGGCCTTTTACTTGCAAAGGACACAGCAACATAGAAAATCTTCTCAACTCTTTGTTGCTTTTGATCCTAGTCATTTGGGACTTCCAGTTTCCAAAAGAACACTGTCCAACTGGATCACACAGTGCATATCCTTTGCCTATGAGAGTAATAACCTTCCTCTTGAAGGCCATGTCACCGCTCACAATGTGAGAGCCATGGCAGCCTCAATGGCTCATCTTCACTCTGTGTCTATCGACAACATCTGTCGAGCAGCAACTTGGGCTTCGGTACATACCTTCACAGCCCACTACTGCTTAGACAAGGACTCCCGTCAGGATGCCTTGTTTGGCCAAGCTGTTCTTCAACACCTTTTTCAGATTTAACTCCTACCCACTGTCCCTGGTAGCATGCCAGAGATCCATGAGGGGAAGTGGGGCCCTTTCACAAGGGCTGACAACTTTCTGGGGCCATCTCCCTGGCATCTGCAGCTAGGGAGTCCCCATATGTGAAGACTACATTCCTGCTTGTTCCTGGAGATAGCATAGTTACTCACCTGTAACAGGTGATCTCCAGGAACAACAGGAATTTAGTCTTCACAACCCACCCACCTCCCCTAGGAGTTGTGTATCTATCTCTCTCTCTCTCGTCTCAGCTATAAACTCAACTGGAGAGGGACAGTTGGGAAGGCAGCACACAGGCGCTGTGGGATGCTCCGAAAAGCTTTCCTATTGGATGCTGGGGAGCATTCCCGCGCAGGCTCCGTCGGTACCAACAATACCCATATGTGAAGACTACATTCCTGCTGTTCCCGGAGATCAACTGTTACAGGTGAGTAACTACGCTTTATTTAACCTCTCTTCTATGCTGCTTTTCATGATTTCAAAGCGGTTTACATTAAAGAAGGATTTTTGTAATTACATTGACCTTATGTTCATGTGATGTTCACCTGAATTTTATTATATGCTCTTATAGTTCAGTGTGTTTTCCTTTTTCTATAAGTGAGTGTTCTTTCGATTGTTGTTTGGAGAAGGTGGGTTGCTTGGTTGAGGATTTCGGGAGGCTTCTGATTCTGGTAATTATATGTTGTGTAGGGTTGCTGTGTAGATTGTGTGTTGATCCCCCTCAGTCACCCTCTCCTTCACTACCCAAGCTTGTAAACAGTGTGAGTGTGGGGGAGGGGGGGGTTGTTAGCTGGGTGGTTTGTGGCAGTGGTGGGCTTTCTTGATGTACGTTCTGAAGAATTCCAGGGAGAGGTGTGTGTTCAGTTTTTTGTGGAATTCTGCCATTTCATTGATAGATGTTATATTATTTGGGGGTGCATTCCAGATTGATGGGCTGTATAAAAAAATGTTCTGTTACAGGTTGCTTGCATACTTTTTGTTTGTGTGCTGGTATGGCAGAACAAATCATCAGAGAAGCAGGATTGTATGAAGACAACAGAGGTGTGAAGATTGATGGAAGACTCATCAACATCCTTCGCTATGCTGATATCACATTACTGGCTGAAAGTGAAGATGATCTGAAACATTTGCTTCTCACGATCAAGGAACATAGTCTTAAAATGGGCCTGCACCTTAATGTAAAGAACAAGAAAGATCATGACAACTGGGAAAATCAACAAATTCATCGTTGAAGGAGAAAAAATTGAAATCGTGGATAACTTTAACCTACTTGGATCAACTATCAATAAAGAAGCAACAAGCAGTCAAGAAATCCGATGACACATTGCTCTTGGCAGAATGGCTATGAAAGACCTAGACAAGATTCTCAAGAGCAGCGATGTCTCTCTCCATACAAATATTCGACTCGTTCAAGCCATGGTATTTTCAATAATATCATATGGATGCGAAAGCTAGACAGTGAAAAAGATAGACAGGAAAAAATTGATGCTTTTTGAATTATGGTGCTGGTGGCGAATACTACCCGAAGAACAAACCAGTCAGTATTAGAGGAGATCAAACCTAAGCTTTCTTTAGAAGCTCAGATGACAAGACTTCGACTTTCATACTTTGGACACATCATGCAAAGAGAGAGATCATTAGAGAAAGACATCATGCTTGGCAAGAGAGAAGATCAACGCAAACGAGGAAGGCCAGCAATGAGATGGATCGATACAATAACAGCAGCTACAGTTACCAGTCTGTCAATAATGAGCCACCTGACTGAAGACCGAACACAATTTAGGACAACTATCCAGAGGGTTGCCATGAGTCGACACTGACTCGACGGCACTTAACAACAACATGGCGAGAAGTTGTTGATTGGGTTGCCTTCTTGATCTGTTGTTGGGCAGTTTTTGGATTAGGGTGTGCAAGTGGTCCGCTGATTGGTTGTGGAAACTCTTCAATATAAGAACATAAGAAATGCCATACTGGGTCAGACCAAGGTCCATCAAGTCAAGTATCCTGTTTCCAACAGTGGCCAATCCAGGTCACAAGTACCTGGCAGGTTCCCAAAAAGGTACACAGGATCCACAATTCTCGTCCCGGGGCAAGCAGTGAATGTCTCGGGTCCTCTTTAATAATTGTTTATGGACCTTTCCACTAGGAACTTGTCCAAACCTTTTTTTAAACCTAGCTATACCAACAGCTTTTACTACAACCTCCGGTAACAAATTCCAGAGTTTGATTATGCGTTGAGTAAAAGAAATACCGGTATTTCTCTTATAATGTGTTACATTGTAGCTCCATTGCATATCCCCTAGTCTTTTTTTTACTTTTTGATGGCATGTACAATCAATCTATATTTACCTGTCCACTCCATTCATTAATTTATAGACCTCTTATCATATCCCCCCTCAGCTGTCTCTTTTCCAAGTTGAAGAGCCCCATCCTTTTAAGCCTCTTCTCATAGAGGTATCCTTCTATCCCCTTTGTCACTTTTCTGTATCTTTTCTATTTCTGTTATATCCATTTTAAGATATGGTGACCAGAATTGCACACAATTTTCAAGGTGTGGTTGCATCATGGAATGATACAGAGGCATTATAATATCCTTATGATTCCTAGCATTCTATTTGCTTTCTTGGCCGTGGCTGCACACTGGGTGGAGGATTTCAACATATTATCCACAATGGCGTCTAAATCTTTTTCCTGGGTGGTGGTTTCTAAGGTGTGGTACCTTGCATCATGTAGCCATAGTTTGGGTTGTTCTTTCCTGGGTGCATAACTTGGCATTTGTCCACATTCAATTCATCTGCCATTTGGAGGTCCAGTCTTTCAATTTATCAAGGTCCTCTTGCAATTTTTCACAATCCTCATGGGTTTTAGCAACTTTGAATAATTTTGTGTCATCTGTAAATTTGAACACCTCACTCATTATTCCTATTTCCAGGTCATTTATGAATATGTTAAAAAGCAGCGGGCCCAGCACAGATCCCTAGGGTACTCCACTATTCACCTTTCTCCATTGAAAAAACTGGCCATTTAGCCCTACTCTCTGACATAACTATTTCCTGATCCACAATACTATAGTGCCTCCAATCACATGACTTTTTAATTTTGCCGAGAGTCTCTCATGAGGACCTTGTCAAAGGCTTTCTGAAAATCCAGATAACACTATATCAACTGGCTCACCTTTGTCTACCTGTTTATTCACTCCTTCAAAAAAATATAACAGATTAGTAAGACAAGACTTTCCTTGGCTAAATCCATGTTGGCTTTCTCCTATTAAACCATGACTATGTTTGTTGTTGCTTTGTATTTGATGCATGCAGTTATTGGGAACCAGTGTAACTGCTTGAGAATTGGTGAGATGTGGTCGTGCCTTGATGTGGAATGGAGTAGTCGTCTAGTGGTTAGAGCACTGGCTTGGGAACCAAGAGACCAGAGTTTGATTCCCACTTCTTGTGGCCTTGGGCAAGTCACTTATCCCTCTATTGCCTCAGAAAAAATCCAGATTATCAATGTCCCTCTTTAATGTACATTACCAAATTTAAATTACAATGTAAACCGCTTTGACTAAAATGATAAAATGGTATAAAAAACCTGTTAAATAAATGTGATTTTGCGGGCTGCTGTGTTCTGGGCCAGTTGGAGTGGTTGTAGTGCGTGTTTTGGGAGACCTTGGAAGACTGAGTTGCAGTAGTCTAGGTGAGGTGTTATAATTACCTGGTAACTATATGAAAGTGTTTGGGGTCAAGTAGGGGACATTGGTTCTGTTGGATCTTCAGTTTGTGTGATGCTAATTTTGTAGGGGTTTTTTTTATGTGGGCTTGTAAATTTAGTCACTGATCTAGGGTGATTCCCAAGTAAAATATAAATCGCAAAATTCCATTGACACAAAGTACATTTCTTTGCATGAAAAGCTCGAGATCCCAGATGTATTCAGTTTTGGCCCTCCGTGGCCAATCTACACATTTTACAGCCAGCGCAGGCATATGTGCCAGTGGTAGATTCTGTTAGGTCTCACTTACAATCCCCGTCACTGAATGGAGTAATCCTGTAAGCAATATTCAAATCCTGAGAATAAGCTATTATGGGGTGTTCTTCAAAACGAGCATGAATATTCAATATCACCCTCTGGTGACTCGCATCCAGCTTTCTTCTTTCTGTGGCATACCCTCTTCACCTCTGTTGGAGAGCTTGGATTGCTCAAGAAGCATTTCATTGATTTACTTCTCCCTGTCATGGATGCTTCTCAGCCTAGCCACCTCTTAGAAGAAGGCACTCCATCATCCCCAATACTCAGCACAATGTCAACAATAGCAGCAATGGGATTTGAGACCAAAATAATTGAACAGATTAAATTTGAATAAAATTTATTACTTGATAAGTTACAATGAATCAATTTTTACAGGATAGAAAGTCATCTCAGTACGGCACATTTAATAAAGATTGTATAAGAACGATTAGGGGGCTGCTTAATGATGTGCACTAAGGGTAACTCCAGAACAGCCCACACATGTGGGTTTAAGCTCTTCTGCCAGCAGAAGGTGATAAGAACCACTGGTTTGATGACATCACCCTATATAAGGACCTGTGCAGCCCAACGCTAGCCAATATCTGTCTTCTGCAGACGGGACTAGAGTGCTGACAGCAAAGTTGACAAGGTCCCTCCCTCAGTGGATACTGCTTTTGGTACTTCCCACACATCTGGAATGGTCTGGTGGCATGAAGGAGGAGGAAATATTAAGTCTTACCTGCTAATTGTCTTTCATTGAGTTTGTAGTTTCATGTCCTGCGTTTCTGTGTGTGAGTATACACAGCCTGGCAAGTATTTTGTGGCTACTAGCCACAAAATATAACCTTAGTGGTACTAGTTTTGGATTAGTTTCTTGGCCTGTGATCAGTTCTGACACTCTTGCAGTTGTTTTTCTGCCCTCTTGTTTCTTTAAAGGGGGAATATTATTTAGTTGCTTTATTACAGAAATAATGGTTGGTGTTGGATTGCACAGGTCCCTATATAGGGTGATGTCATCAAACTAGTAGCTTTCAGTCTGTTTGACATGAGAGTATAATCCATGCATCAGGACTGGTCTGGAAAAACCTGAAGATAATTAGCAGCTAAAACTTAATTTCTCCATATTTGCCCCTTAACACGTGTATTTAGTAAGATTTAGTTATTTTACTGTAGCACATGTTAAATTAAGGCAAACATTTTATGTAGTAATGTGTTTTGCATGCTTTCCATCTCATTATTATGCCAATCAAATAATTCAGCTTTGCAAGCTGCATTTTTTTCTGGAATAATAATGCTTACTCAAAGCTGGCATTTATTTTTCCTGCAGAGGAGCATGAGGCAACTACCATGCAACCAAATGCTCTCAAGACATCTTAAAGGGGCTGGTACCTTTCTAAATCTGTGCAGAACCCCTCTCCTCCACATCCCTAATCAAGATCCTTCATTTCCCTGAAGACACCATTTGGATCCTCTCCCTGACGCCCCCCCCCCCCCCCCCCCCCCCACCTCTAGATATCCCTGAAGGTCTAAGGTTAACCCTTTGAAGGTTTGCTTTAAATTTTTAATCCACATTCAGCAGCCGGATTAATTTTTGCATATTTCTGGAAAATTGTACACGTCTTATTCAATATGTTATAACAGTGATTTTCTTTCTGCTATGCTATAGTCATGTATTATAAACCATTTGATAGAAAAATGAGACAGCAATTTTGGATCCTGAGAGTTTTGGGACCGGCCTGGCAAGGAGTGATCCCCAGTCACTCCTGTCTCTGTCTAGTGCAGACTTCGAAATGGTGCCTGTTGACCCTTAGCAGTGGTACTGTGAGATAACAGCTAGGGTCAATCAGCGCTGTGTGTTTTTTAATCTTTATTTATTTATTTGGTTTTATACCGCACTATTCATAATCAGCATGGTTTACAATAGAACAACTTATTATATGGAACTTTGTACCGGATCTCTCCAGCTCCCCTTAACCCTGGATCAGCAAGGATTTCTAGAGGTAGATCTGGCAGGAGAGGGGCTTTGAGAGAGTGGAGAAGTCTTTAGGAGTAGGAATTATTTAGGAGGGATGGGAGTCCACATAGATTTATAAAGATACTGTCCCCTTTAAGAAATTTTCCCAGAAGCAGTGGGCTGCATGTTAGTGGCCTAATGCTCTTGAGAGCAGAATAATGCAGCTTGCAAGGTTTATCGCAAGTTGCTTTATTCATTTACTGTGGGAGTCACTAACCTGTGGTACTGAGTTGCTGCAGTGTTAGTGACTCCCATGGTAAATTAAGCTGCAGTAAAATGTGAAATTTTAACACAGTTTTGTAAAATATTCCTCGTAGTCGTTATGTGAAAGGTACTGGTTCAGTTGTAGCACGGTTATCAAAATTGTTGAACTACATTCTAATCACCAAATCTGGAGTGTTAAGATCATGATCAGAAAAGTACAAAAAGATGAATGTGTATGTTGAATATGTTAGCGGAAACAAAAAGGGGTTTAAATAGCACAAGTTTGAAATTTGTGAGCAGTAGCAGCCATCTTCAAGGCTTTAACTTTGGCTACTGTCCATTCACCCATTTTTCATTTGCTTTCATCATTCCGTTGTCAAAAAAAAAAAAAGCTTTAAATTTGTGGTAATTAAACCCCCTGTTGGTGGTAACTTTTATAAAGTAATATTAGTGCATAAATGGCTATTATGAAATTACTAGTTCCATATCAGTTCAAACTTCTCCTACTGACCTACAACTACATTCATTCTGCGGCTCCTCATTACCTCTCCTCTCTTATGTCTGCTTGCATCCCTCCTTGGGATCTCCACTCATCAGGTAAAATGCTTATGTCAAGTTCTTCCCTTCCACTGCTAATTCCAGGCTCTGTTCCTTCCACCTTGTTTTACCATATGCCTGGAATAGACTTCCTGAGTTAGTAACTTCGGCTCCACCTGTAGTCTTATTCATATCCAGGCTAAAAACCCACATTTTCAAGGCTGCTTTTGGAGCCTAACCCCCTTTTCTTATATTTAGTACCTTTTTGAATCTTTAATAATTTCCTTATAATGAAATTCCCTGGTTCCTTATTTGTTCTGTTTTGTATTTGAATGTATAGTCTATGCTCAGCAAAGTTTACATTCCTTCACATGTATATCTACAGCGCCTAAAAGTGCAATAGAAATGATTGGATTAGTACAAGTAGCAGCAAAAGTATATGTGATGACATGAATGTGTGTATTTTTGCTGTTAACCAATATTTCTCAAGCTAGTCTTCCCCTTAGTCCAGGCCTTGACAAATTTTGTGTGTATTTATTTATTTTATTTATTTATTTAACAGTATTTCTAAACCGCCTTATCTTATTAATCAAGGTGGTATCGCAGCAAATAATCGGGTAAAGTGAGAGTGTTAAACATGCAGTGAGGGTGATATTTAGTTGAGTGTGTGTTGTATTGTGTGCTAGATTGGTTTGAGCTATGTACAATGTGTGTTGTATTGTGTGCTAGAGTGGTTTGAGCTATGTACGATATGGGCTATATACAGTGATGCAAAAACATTTTCTATACATACAGTGTTTTAGGCGGTATCATGTGTTGTTATACATTCTCTGAGGTTATGTGATGTGTCCATAGTGTTCTATGAACAGCATGGTTTTTAGCTGTTTTCTAAAGTCTTTGAGGTCTGTAGTTGCCCTCAACTCGTCCGGTAGTTTGTTCCATATTGTTGGAGCAGCCATGGAGAGTGCTCTGTCTGTTGTGTCCTTGCGTGTGTGTTTGAATTCACATGGGGTGCTGACTCGGTTGTGTGTTTGTTTTCTTCTAGGACGTGTGCTGGTGTCTGGTTGTATGAGGGTGTGCAGGCTGTTGGCTGATGTGTACTGATTTATCTTGAATAGGTTTATGATAGTTTTGTATCTGATGCGTGCACCGATTGGGAGCCAGTGTAAGTCCTTTAAGGTAGGTGTGATGTGCTCCTGTCTTGCAGTACCGGATATTATTCGTGCTGCAGTGTTTAGGAGTCAAGCCAAAATCTTAGGAGCCAGTGCTTGTAACCACCATGGCCCCCCCCCCCCAAGGCTGGCCCAAAGGTTTCTGCCTGAAGCCCTGGCTATGCCGCCCCCCACTTCCAAGCTGCACTGCCGCGGATTCCATTGGCGGGGGATGGTGTGGCAGTGGCCCGCCTGAGACCATGGGTCCACCAAGAAACAGCAAACTACCACGTAGGTAAGAGAAACCAGTCAGGAACCGTGGCAGGAGGTTCAAAGTAACCTTTATGTCAGAATTAGTGCGAGGTGCACGATCCTGTGACAATATCCAGCGTTTTTTGAATTTGATGAACCATTATATGTGTAATTCATCACTTGCAATCGTAATTGCATTACACATCAGAGGCAAGTGGGAATTGTGCCTCTGTTCAGAAAAAGGTTTTTTCTGTATTTTGCTTGGTGCAGTGTGAGCCTATAACCCCTGAGGAAGTAGTGTACGAAACACGGCCTGTGTTGGGTTTGGCGCACCTAATCCGTGGATCAATAAAGGTTACTTTGAACCTCCTGCCACGGTTCCTGACTGGTTCCGCCTGAGACCATGTGCTTTGACACATGGCCTGCCACTTCTGACACAACTTCCTGTCAGGGTCAGAGAGGGTTCAGAATAGCAGGCCATGTGTGCCGTGCCACCCGTAGATAGGGTTGCCAACTTTTTCACCGAGAAAAACCCGACACCTGTGGCTTGCCATGCTCCACCCATTCTCCGCCCCTAGTCCCACCCCTGCCCCGCCCCCAGCCCCACCCACAAAAATTTCCGAGGATACGTGTAGGCTAACTTCCTTGGTCAGATAATAATTAAACTGGGAACCCCAAAATCCAAACATGAAATGTACAACACTGGAGAAATAAAACTATAAAGTAATTTCCTCTTGCACTAAAGAAAAACGCAAAGATGTTAGCAATACACACTTCCCAGACCAGACATATTCCAGTTAATAAATTCAAAATAAAAAGTATTTTTCTACCTTCTGTTTGGGCGTTTTATTTTTCAGTTGCAATTGCTCCAGTCACTTTCTTCTGGTTTCTTCGTGTCTTCTGCGAGCTATCCATTTGTCCTTTCTTCTCTTTTAGATGTTTTCCATTCTCTCTCTATTTCTGCTTTAACATACTGATTGTTTCCCTTTTGCTCTTTCCCCCAATTCTTTCCTTATTCCTTTATCATCCATTTAAATTTCACGCTTCCATTCTCAAGCCCCTCTTACTCTCCCAATACCGGCCCATCATAGACTTTTCTTCCACACAAAATATTTATTCCCCTCTCCATTCTCATTCCCCATCCATTCTAGTCCTCCCCCCAAATCAATTCCCTTATAGTTCTAGGCCCACCCAGCATCCACTCCCTTCTAGTCCCATTCTCCCATGCCCCACATCAGCCCATTTCCAGTCCTATTCCAGCTCTTCATCAGCCCATTTCCAGTGCTAGCCCTCACATCACAGGCCATTTCCAGTCCTAGCTCCCCCCCCCCAATCACAGCCCATTTCCAGTCCAAGTCCCCCATCACAGCCTATTTCCAGTCCTAGGCCCCCCCCCCACCATCACAGCCCATTTGCAGTCCGAGTCCCCCCGCACCATCACAGCCCATTTGCAGTCCTAGCCCCCCTAATCACAGCCTATTTCCAGTCCAAGATCCCCCTTCCTCCACCATAGCCCATTTCCAGTCCAGGTCCCCTCCACCCCCATCACAACCCATTTCCAGTCCATGTCCCCCCCCCCCCCATAACCCTTTTACAGTCCAGGTCCCCCCCCCCCATCACAGCCTATTTCCAGTCCAAGTTCCCCCCCCCCCCATAGCCCTTTTCTGGTCCAGGTCCCCTCCACCCCTATCACAACCCATTTCCAGTCCTTGTCCCCCCCCCATAACCCTTTTACAGTCCAGGTCCCCCCCCCATCACAGCCTATTTCCAGTCCAAGTCCCCCCCCCCTTAGCCCTTTTCCAGTCCAAGTCCCCCCCCTTTAGCCCTTTTCCAGTCCAAGTCCCCCCCTTAGCCCTTTGCCAGTCCAAGTCCCCCCCCTTAGCCCTTTGCCAGTCCAAGTCCCCCCCTTAGCCCTTTTCCAGTGCAAGTTCCCCCCCTTAGCCCTTTGCCAGTCCAAGTCCCCCCCCTTAGCCCTTTTCCAGTCCAAGTCCCCCCCCCCCCTTAGCCCTTTTCCAGTCCAAGTCCCCCCCCCCTTAGCCATTTTCCTTTCTAGGTCCCCCCCTTTGCCCTTTTCCATTCCCTGTCCCCCCCATCACAGCCAATGTTGTCCTTGCCCCCCCCCCCATCACAGCCAATGCAGTCCTTGCCCCCCCCCCCCCCCGACCAGCATCGTGGCTGTCTGAGGCTTCAGAGGGAGCCGGGGAAGCCCGCGCGAGGCCCCGGCTCCCTCTGAACAGCCACCAGCGTGAAGAGCCTTTACCTTCACGCTGGCGGCTGTTCCTGTGAAGCCGCGAATGCTGGGAAAGGTTAAAGGGTATTGCCTTTAACCTTTCCCACCAATCGCGGCTTCACAGGAACAGCCGCCAGCGTGAAGGTAAAGGCTCTTCACGCTGGTGGCTGTTCAGAGGGAGCCGGGGCCTCGCGCGGGCTTCCCCGGCTCCCTCTGAAGCGGAGAAAAGCCGGTTTTTTTGCGCTGGCCGCTCCCGATCTTGCGGCCAGAGCAAAAAAACCGGCTTTTAAAGGGCCGGTTTTGCCTCTGCGCCGGCAGCCGGCCTGGCCGTGGAAAAACCGGCCAGGCCGGCTGAAAACCGGCCAGTTGGCAACCCTACCCGTAGAGGTCTGCCACCCTAGGCTGCTGTCTAGCCCACTTAGTGGATGGGCTGACCCTGCCCCTTTCCATTGTCTCTTGCGCTGGTTTCATGTTCTCAAGTCTCACGCGATCAGCACCAGAGTTTCTTAACAGCCTAGCATAGTTAGTGTCTTTTTGTGTGGTGTGCCTGTCTGTGCAGGGGATGTGGCAGTTGATACTTTTGTGTGGGTGGTGCAGGGCTGCGGTACATGTGTGGGTGGTGTGGAGATGGGGAGCCTTTGTGAGTGTTAGGTGTCTATATGTGTGCATATGTATGTAGTGTACAGCTCGGGTACTTGTCTGTTGTATAAAGGTGGGATGCGTTTGCATGTTCTGGGGGTAGGGAGGGGATGCACCTTTCAGCAAATATACATTAAGCCCTTTTGTCTCCATGCCTTCATCCCTTTAACCTCCAACATATTGCTCTGTTCCCCTTCCAGACTTGCTCCCCTTCTCTCTTCCCTCTAGCATTCCCCCCCCCCCCCGCCATCCTTCTTGTTTTTTTTTTTTATGCTATTGCCCCATCTAACTTTTTTTTTTTTGCAGGCCCCACGTGCAGCTTGCTGCCTTCCCCTCCTACCCGTGGAGATCTGATCTCCTGCAGGCAGGCAGATAGGAGGGGTCTTTACCATCTTCGTGTGTTGGTTTTTTTTTTTTTTTTTTTTTTTAAAGTTGGGGGTAAAAAGAAATTCTCAGGCACCAGCTACAAATTTCTAGTCACCATGGTGACCTGACGCCTGGGATTTGCCGAGTGCTGCCTTCTGGTTTGGTTTGTTTGGTTTTGTTTTTTTAAATATCCATAATGAACATGCATGAAACATATTTGCATGCAATGCATATGTATAAAATATTAAATTACAATGTGATGTGTGTAGCGAAAGAGGGGAATTTAACAAGAGATGTTCAAACCTCCAAAGATACTAATGCAAATGAAGCAAACATTTTTTAATAGGACATTCTAAACTAGGGTTGATGATATGCAGCTCAAAGGTAGTAGGCTTCAATTAAGTCTAAGAAAACATTTGCTTGTTTGGTGTCTAGTACAATAACAGAAATAAGGAAAACATGTTGTTGTTGTTGTTAAGTGCCGTCGAGTCGGAGTCTACTCATGGCGACCCTCTGGTTAGCTATCCTAAATTGTATTCGGTCTTCAGTCAGGCGGCTCATTGTTGACAGACTGGTACCCGTAGCTGCTGTTATTGTATCGATCCATCTCATTGCTGGCCTTCCTCTTTTGCGTTGTCCTTCTATCTTGCCAAGCATGATGTCTTTCTCTAATGATCTCTCTCTTCGCATGATGTGTCCAAAGTATGAAAGTCGAAGTCTTGTCATCTGAGCTTCTAAAAAAGTTTAGGTATGAGCTCCTGTAGTACCGACTGGTTTGTTCTTCGGGCAGTCCATGGTATACACAGTATTCGCCGCCAGCACCATAATTCAAAGGCATCAATTTTCTTCCTGTCTGTCTTTTTCACTGTCCAGCTTTCACATCCATATGATGTTATTGAAAATACCATGGCTTGTACAAGTCAAATCTTTGTATGGAGAGAGACATCTCTGCTCTTGAGAATCTTATCTAGGTCTTTCATAGCCATTCTGCCAAGAACAATGCATCATTTGATTTCTTGACTGCTTGTTGCTTCTTTATTGATAGTTGATCCAAGTAGGTTAAAGTTGTTCACGATTTCAATTTCTTCTCCTTCAATGATGAACCTGTTGATTATGCCAGTTGTCATGATCTTTGTCTTCTTTACATTAAGGTGCAGGCCCATTTTGAGACTATGTTCTTTGATTGTGAGAAGCAAATGTTTCAGATCATCTTCACTTTCAGCCAGTAATGTGATATCATCAGCATAGCGAAGGTTGTTGATGAGTCTTCCACCAATCTTCACACCTCTGTTGTCTTCATACAATCCTGCTTCTCTGATGATTTGTTCTGCATATAAATTAAACAGGTAGGGGGAAAGTATGCAGCCTTGTCTTACACCTTTGCTTATTTTAAACCATTCTGTTTCTCCTTGTTCCGTTTGAACTGTTGCTTCTTGATCAATGTACAGATTGCGCAAGAGAACAATCAGGTGTTCTGGTATACCCATGCTTCTTAATGTGGCCCAGAGTTTCTCATGGTTTACACAGTCAAAAGCCTTGCTATAGTCGATAAAGAACAAATAGATATCCTTTTGGTATTCTTTAGTCTTTTCAAGGATCCATCTCATATCTGCAATGATGTCTCTCGTTCCTCGCCCTTTCCTGAACCCTGCTTGCACTTCAGGTAGTTCTTGTTCCAAGTATGGTTGTAGTCTCTTTTGAATAATCTTCAGTAGAATCTTGCTGGCATATGGGATCAGAGCGATTGTTCGATAATTTCCACAGTCAGGTGGATCACCTTTCTTTAGTATTGGTATAAACACAGATTTTTTCCAGTCAGTTGGCCATGATGTTGTCTTCCATATTTCTTGGCAGAGCCTTGTAAGTACGGTAACAGCTGCATCAGATTGCTGCAATACTTCTGTAGGAATGCTATCAATGCCTGGTGCTTTGTTCTTTAATAAGGCTTTCAATGCTGCTTCAACTTCTTCTTTCATCACCAATGGTTCCCGATCATAAGGTACAGGTTGAAACGGCTGTTGGTCCACTTGATCTTTATCATATAAAAACTCTGTATATTCCTTCCACCTTTTCTTGATCTTCTCAGCATCATTCAACATAGAACCTTGAGCATCTTGTAAAATTCCAATTCGAGGCTGGAACTTTTTCTTTAACTCTCGTAGCTTTAGGAAAGCCGATCTTGTTCTTCCTCTAATAGTTTCTGCTTCTATTTCCTTGCAAGTGTCATTGTAGTACTTTTCCTTGTCCTGTCTTGCTGCACGTTGGAAATATCTGTTGAGTTCTGCGATTGTCTTTCTTTCTCCTCTGGCTTTAGCTTCTCTGCGTTTCTGGGCAATTTTCAGAGTTTCTTCCGTCATCCATTTTGGCCGCTTTTGTTTTTTCACCTTTTGTAGAGACTTCTCGCTTTCTTCCAACACAACCTTCTTGATGTCATTCCATAACTCTTCCGGAGCTCTGTCATTTGTATCTAAAGCAGCAAATCAATTTTGCAGGCAATCTTTAAATTCCAGTGGTATATTCTCAAGGTCATATTTTGCTGCATTCATGAGTGGTTTGCTCTTTTTCAACTTTAGCTTGAGTTTGCATACTAGTAGTTGATGTTCTGTACCACAGTCAGCTCCAGGTTTTGTCTTTGATGTTATAGAACGTTTCCCTTTGTTGATGTTATAGAACGTTTCCATCATTGACTTCCACAGAAAAGGAAAACATAAGATAGGCATAAAGTATCTTTTTAGATATGATGATGTGAGGATAAAACCTGAGGCTGGTTAGCCTCTGATATTGCATCAAGAACTACAATAATCTCCTCATTCCTATATGCATCTGTGTATAGCTAAATTCTTTCTAATATAACTTGAATCTTGTTAAGACATTGGCTGTAAAGGCTTCTGTTTCTAAAACTGTCCTCATTTTACAGTATTTGGCAAAGAAGGCGGTGAAAACCTTTCATATATGAAGCTCCAAGGCACCAGAATGCCTAATACCAAAGAGCTTGTTTTCAAGAGTTTGGCTAGCCACTTGAAGAGCAAGGGGGGTCCCAACTGGCTCCTATGGCCCTCATTTCCACCTGTTTGTCTCTTTTAGTCCCCTGTCCTTTTTATTCTAATAACTCTCAATTCCTGCATTTATTCCCAGCAGTGTCTCTATCTCCTCCCCAACATATGGCATTTTTAAAAATCCTTTGGAAACCGGGCATGGCATTGTATGTGTAACTGATGCTCATCTTCCCTTCCTGGGTCTTCTGCAGTAGTATCACACACTACCCTGTACATTGAAGTATTTTGCACTGCCTCCTTCAGGTATGTATAGTCCTAATACAGCTGCTGCTTGAACTTCTCTCTTCTAGGCACTTGGCAGTGAAAACAGTGCTGTACCTTGTGACTTTAGCAAGACAGAGTCCGGCAGTCCATCACGTTTATGCTGGTTGGTGGGAAGGCTACATGGGCATTGTAGAGAGGGGCTTGAAGGGAACTAGGGTCGCACGGGAAAGTTTGGAGGTTGAACACAGTTTTGAATGTACTGGCAATATTATAGAGGATGTGTATGGAAATGTGTGCAACAGTCAAGGTTGTCTAGCTGCTTCTGCAAGATACGGACGGCTTATGTTTGCAGAATGCTTGTAATGATTAGAAGTGATCAATATGTTTGTGTAGAGCTCGACCTGTAACAGCATGGCTTGACCTGTAACATACAGTTGTAAATTAACAAAGAGCAAAGTGAAGCATGATGCAAGACAATAAGGCAAAATTGTACAATGTGGCAGCTTTTCTAAATAAAAGGAAGTGCTGCGGACAGCAGAGAGGAGGGAGTTATGGGTAACTGCTCAAGTTTGCAGCCCCTGACAGCCTCCCTAAAGCTTTAGCAGAACTTGTTATTGTATAAATGTGTGCTTTGTTTTTATTTCATCTCACTTGCACCAGGTCCAGAGTAAGGATCCCTGTGCTGTTGCCCCTAGCTAGGAACTCTAATCTGCAACAAGCATAAGATGGTTGGTGGTGCCCATATCTGCTCCCAGGTAGTACATAGCAAGTCCACAAACTTCACCTATGCCACCTGTGGGTGGAATGGAAGAAGCTTGCTGCCAAAAGACACAGCCTGCTGCCTGTGCTACTGCTTCTCTCATCCTCATTCTCACTGGAATGATGATGGTTTAAGCTGCAAGAGTCCATACCTCTTCTGGTCCATACAGCAGACTGAATGGTCCCGAGTTCAAAGTCAGTGGCTCCACCCTATCCAACGCTACACCCCTTACCACAGGGCCTTGGGGAGAACTACTTTGTCAGCCTCTCTGAAGTTCCAGTAGCATAGGTGCTTGAGATGAGCAATTCTAGAAGTGGGGGAGGGGAAAGGAAGATGGAAAGAGCTATGTTTAGCACAAGGAGTTACCTTTTGCCTATAAGATGCTGGTTGACATAGACTCTTTAAATTAGTTAAACAAGAAAACCATTATACATGGATAGCACAGATGTGGAATGCCTGTGCTGAACTGCTCAAAGTGTGTTGTGAAAGGATTTTCTTTGTGCTCTAAGGTAATTTTAAAATAGTCCCCTTTTGTCACGTATAATTGGAATTGAACCACATGTGAATTTTATTCTGTTTCCTATTGAACAAATATCCCCATTATAATTGACTGCCTGTTTGCTATTTACAGCAAAGAGGACCGAGCGGGTATGGATTCTTAATTCTTTTGTCTTTCACAGAGGCACAATGTATGTGCTAGGCCTGTTCTGTGGCCTTAACAAAGGATGTCAACTCTGCATTCTATGATTCACACCTTTTTGGAATCTCACAAACACTAGACATGTGCTAAAATTTTAAAAAGCAGACGTCCTGGGGATTCACGATATGGTAGTTCTTATGTGGGCACAGAAACTGGTACTTTTCTAAAATGTTTTGGATTTCTTCTTTAAGGTTCTGCAGTGCATTTATTAAAGTGAAGTACTGTCAACATCTGTTGTCTCCAAGAAGTTAACACATGAGCAAGCTGTGTCCTCAATGGATTTTGACCAGCCTCCAAGATTACCAGCAACGTAAGGTAGCACCCCTGAAGTTATTTGGTTATAGTAACACACCTGAAAGAATAAAGAAAAACACAAAATGGAGCATGAAATGCTTAGACTTTAACATAATAATTATTCCATATACGTGCAGGATTGGCTTGTAATCCATTAATATCACTTATTATGTTTGTAGCTTAAATGTTTACACTATACCCATCTTGTAGTGGTAACACTAGTGAAAGAAACCTTGTTCAATCTGTTAAATATATGACTTAAGTAATGTGTCTTTAACAAGTTTAAATAAGCAGCATAGGTGCTAAATGCAATTTACATTTATTTTTCATGTAATATTGAATTAATCAAATGGACTGTCTGAATTTTTTGGTATTTGGTGCATCACTGCAAATTGATGTGCATACCTGTATGTCTTTATATGTAGTTTACAAAAGGCCTGTATTTCACATAGCCTTTGTAAAATACTAGGGCATATTTACTAAAGCGCAGTAGCTGTTGGTGTGGGTTAATGCGCAGTTGGGCCATGTGGTAGCGAGGAGCATCCAGCCCAAAGGCGACCACTCTACAAATCCCACGCTACTAAAGCACCGCACAAATAAGTGGGGTTAAGGCGGAAAGGGGACTGGTGCACTAGGCACTTGCTAGTAACAGCAACACACTGCTTGCATGTTGCAGCTAATGCCTGCCTCTAACTATGCGTTAGTTGCACTTGCTGTTCCAAACATACAGTTCATATATGAGTGTTAGGAAATATGAAGGGCAGAAGCAGGGCAAACACATAAGAATAAACAGGATGAATAGGTGATGTTAGCAGAATACCTAGGTGCCTGCCTAAGCCAGCTGGTTGGAGGGCCTGCATAATGTAGCTGCTATGGTAGTGGACCACACAACCAGGGCCTGCAGGTCTCAAGTGCCCCTGCTGGGACTGTGGTCAAGCATCCACAGATACATCAACAGCTGTCCTGACAGACTACTATTAATGTCTGCATATGCAGAGGGCTGCCATGGTTGTATGCTGTGGAGGTAACAGAACATAGGGCCTGTACTCTGCTTCAGCCAGTACTGGCCTCATTGCCAGAGTTGGAGCCAGTAGAGGACGGTGGGACATGCTAATTAGGTGCTGCACAGACTGGCAATATGACAGCATGGTAGCAAAAGTGCCATCCGACACCTGCCTCCACTTCATGGGGGGTATTTAGCAGTGCAGACTTGTACCTGGGGGATATTGTTGCAGCCATGGGCCATGTTCCTGTGGACAGCTGGCTCCTTGCTCTCACCCTCACCAAGGGAGGATGTGGCTGAGGCCTACCATCTCTGAGTAGCTATTTAATACTTCTACCATTGAATTTGGGCCTCCAGTGTTGAGTTCACTGATTCTTGTTGATCTCCAGGAACAAGCAGGAATGAGTCCTCACATATGGGTACGTCGGTACCGACGGAGCCTGCGCGGGAATGCTCCCCAGCTTCCCAAAAAGGAAAGCTTTTGGGAGCATCCCACAGCGCATGCGCGCTGCCTTCCCGCCTTTCCTAACCAACTCTCCTCAGTTCTTCTTTTCCATGGAGCCAGCAGGTCGTGTTCCTGTCACCGCTGAAGAAGTTCTTTATTTTAATTTATTTCTTTGGTCGCGTGTCTGCCTTCCCCGACGCCGGACCGGTACCGCTGGTCTTTTCTTTTCTTTTCCTTCTAAAAAAAAAAAAAAAAAAAAGTATATTTCCCTCACTTGGTGTATTTTTCTTCTTAGGCCTCCAGGCCCATAAGAAAATTTTCCCTCATGGAAAAACCAGCCTCCGGGTTCAAAAAATGCACCAAGTGTAGCGGTACAATTTCTGTCACAGATACCCATGAATGGTGTCTGAAATGTTTGGGGCCTGAACACTCCATCCCGGATTGCCAGTCCTGTTCTCTAATGTCTAAACGAGGGTTACAGAACTGGGCCGCCAAGCTCCATGTGCTGTTTCCCACGGATGCACCGGCGGTGGCATCGACATCTTCCAGGTCTTCCTCTCCTGATGGGTCTCAGGTAACCAAACATACTTTTAGCAGGTCCTCTAAGGGCAAATCTCCCTCTAAGCATCGAGATGCCTCCGGGCTTGCCTCTGAGGATCCTGCCCCAGCCAAACAACCCCGGCGGGAAGCTCCGGCTTCCAAAGCTCCTCCTATGGGGTTACAGGTTGACATCGATGGCACGGCCTCGACCGATCACCTGTTAGACTGCTCTGGGGTACCGACATCCAGGCAGTCGTGGAGTCCATGGATCACACTGTTCAATCCATGCAGCAGGCTATAATGGCTTTCATTAAGGCTGCGACGCCGTCGGTACCGCAACGAGTTCCGTTTGTCGGTACCGGCACCGGTACCGGTACCAGCTTCGATACCGGTACCGATCGCATCGACATCGGCCAGGATACCGACTCCAGCTCCCTGTCCAGGGCTATTTCTCGGTACCGATCCGGTACCGGGGACGCCCGATGTCGATACCGATTGATACGCGTATCGTTCGTTGGAAGCGGCTAGACGATACTTCGATTCCTCTGATGATTCTGATTCATCGGATGAGTCTCCTGAAGTATCCATCACCCTTCCTGAGGAGCCATCTTCTCCAAAAAGGAGAATGTCTCCTCCAGAGGATTTGTCCTTTCAAGACTTCATAGTAGAAGTGGCTAAAGGACTCTCTATTTCAGTAACCTCTGAAAAAGAACCTAGAGCAAAAAAATTAGATATTTTGGGATACTCCAAGGTTCCCAGAGAGGCAGTCACCTTGCCAATTCATGAAATTCTTCAAGAACATTTGATAGAATTATGGGAGACTCCTCTCACCCTTTCTCCTCATTCTCGCAGATTGGACACCATGTACCGTGTCCCTCCTCCTGGTTTTCAAAAAACTCAGCTTCCTCACCACTCCATTGTGGTGCAGTCAGCAATGAAGAGGATAAAGAGTACCAAAAGACACTCTTCTACTCCCCCAGGAAGAGAATGCAGGACCTTGGATGCTTTTAGTAGGAAAATCTTCCAAGCCAGCATGCTTATTGCCAGAATCAATTCATATAGCCTTTATATGGGTATGTTTCTGAAGGAAGTTGCAGAGAAACTGCACAATTTTCTCCCTTTTATTCCAGAGAATAAAAGGGAGGAGTTCTTCTTCTTGGCTCAAGCATACACAAGACATTTCAAAGTTCTCCAACAGGGCAGCCTTTGACTCCTTTGAAGGTGCCAGCAGAGCCTCGGGCATTGCTATAGCTGCTCGTAGAATTGCTTGGCTCCAGGCTTCTGATCTAGAACCCTGGGTTCAAGATGGTTTAGGAAATCTGCCCTGTACTGGGGAAAATCTCTTTGGCAAAGAGTGGCAAATTAAAGCCACTCAAATGGATGCAGAAAATGCTGCTCTGGATAGACGTTCAAAGTCTACCTCCACTCCTGCCAAGAAAAAATCTTTCAAAAACTCTTTTTACAAAAAGGGCAGATTTCTTTCCACTTCTGCTCAACAGTCTTCTACAGGTCGCTTTGCTACTAAGCGTCAGCAACCTAAACAGGCCATGCTTAAACCTGCAGGGGCTGCTACAACCCAGCAGTCCCAACCCCCTCAGGGATTTTGACTTGCTACTAGAGAACTTAACCTTTCTGGCTCTACAACAACCAGAGCCTCTCACCATTCCAGGAAGGTTAGCTCATTTTGCTCCCAGATGGGAGCAAATCACATCAGAGCAGTGGACCCTCTCCATCATAAGAGAGGGCTACAAACTTCATTTCTCAAACCTTCCTCCCTACACTATGGTGAGACACTTCAATTCTCCCATCTCCCTCGACCTTCTGGATCAGGAGGTGACCACCCTTCTGGCCCAGAGGGCCATAGAAGCAGTTCCGCTTCTTCAACAGGGGTCAGGGTTTTACTCCCCCTATTTTCTCATTCCAAAGAAAACAGGGGGATACAGACCCATTCTAGATCTCCGAGAATTGAACAAATTCCTATGCAAGGAGAAGTTCAAGATGCTTTCCTTAGGAACTCTCCTTCCATACCTGCAGAGTCAGGATTGGCTTTATTCTCTAGATCTCAAGGATGCGTACACTCATATATTCATCCATCCATCCCACAGAAAATTCCTACGTCAGGCCCGTTGCCAACGTCTAGTGCAGTTGGCCTCCCAGATTCAGTCAAAGAGCCACTTAACTGCCCGGGAGATGCTACAACTGCTAGGCCACATGGCTTCCACAGTACATGTGGTACCCTATGCTCGCCTACATATGAGAGCAGCTCAATGGACTTTGTCCACACAGTGGACTCAAGCATCAGGAACTCTCTCAGACCAAATAGCAACCTCCAAACGTCTCTTTTGGTCTCTTCAATAGTGGATGTCCACTCAAAATCTGTTGCTGGGGTCCCCCTTCCAACTTGTACTACCCCAAGCAACCCTCACAACAGATGCCTCCCAAACAGGTTGGAGAGCTCATCTTCAAGACCTCTCCACCCAAGGCACTTGGTCCCCGCAGGAGACCTCTCTTCATATCAACCACTTGGAACTTCGAGCAGTGTTCCTCGCTCTCAAGGTCTTTCATACCCTCCTCAGCTACAAGACAGTCCTCATTCATATGGACAATCAAGTAGCCATGTTTTACATAAACAAGCAAGGAGGAACTGGCTCTCTGTTGCTTTGCAACGAAGCTCTAAGATTATGGGCCTTCGCCAGAGAGCATCAAATCCATCTCCTGGCAGTATACTTCCCAGGAATCCAAAACTCTTGGGCAGACAGACTCAGTCGAGTTCTGCTTCCACACGAATGGTCCCTGCACATGGATCAGGTACTCAAAATCTTTCAGGAATGGGGAACCCCGGACATAGACCTCTTTGCAAGTCCGTGGAATGCCAAACTTCCCCGGTTCTGTTCCAGAATTCCGTGTCAGGAAGCTCTGGCCAAGGATGCCTTCCTCCTTCACTGGGGTCAGGACTTCCTGTACGCTTTTCCACCCATTCCTTTGATTCCCAAGACTCTGTTCAAACTTCAGAGGGATCAAGGATCTATGATCCTCATAGCTCCACGCTGGCCACGCCAAGTGTGGTACCCTCTACTTCTGCATCTCTCCCAAGCTCCCTCCCTGGATTTGGGAGCTGCTCCAGACCTTCTGTCTCAGGAGGAGGGGACTTTGTGGCACCCAAACCCCAAGTCCCTTCACCTCAGAGCTTGGTTACTGAAGGCTTAGACCTTCAGGACTTAAATGTTTCTCAGCAAGTGAAAGATATCCTCCATGCTTCCAGAAGACCTTCCACTAGGCGTTCCTATGCTTTTAAGTGGAAAAGATTTTCTACGTGGTGTGCTCAAAAGGGTCTTGACCCTCTGGCACTTCCTGTGAATTCCCTCTTAGAATATCTCCTGCATCTCTCCAATGCATGCCTTAAGACGAATTCAGTAAGAGTCCATTTGAGTGCTATTGCAGCATCTCTTAAACCTCTCAATGGACAACCTATTTCCTCTCATCCTCTTATTACAAGATTTATGAGAGGCCTAACTTTAACTAAACCTCCCATTCGACCTCCCCCGGTGGCATGGGACTTAAACTTGGTTCTTGGTCAGCTTATGAAGCCACCTTTTGAACCCTTAGCCACTATCTCCTTGAAATTTCTTTCCTGGAAGGTTATTTTCCTTTTTGCAGTCACTTCTGCTCGCCGCATCAGTGAACTGCAGGCCTTAGTGGCTAATCCACCTTATACAAGGTTCCATCATGATAAGGTAGTCCTTAGGACAAATCCTCACTTTATGCCTAAAGTGGTCTCACCTTTTCATCTTAATCAAGAGGTGTATTTAACTGTCTTTTTTCCAGCTCCTCATGCATCCAGTGCAGAGAGGAACCTTCATACTCTAGATTGTAAAAGAGCTCTTGCTTTTTACTTACACAGGACACAGCAACATAGAAAGTCTTCCCAGCTTTTTGTTGCTTTTGATCCTTCTCATTTAGGACTTCCAGTCTCTAAAAGAACACTGTCCAATTGGATTGCTCAGTGTATTTCTTTTGCTTACCAGAGTAAGAACCTTTCTCTGGAGGGCCATGTCACAGCTCACAATGTGCGAGCCATGGCCACCTCTATGGCTCATATTCATTCTGTCTCCATCGATCAGATTTGTCAAGCAGCTACCTGGGCCTCGGTTCATACCTTCACAGCCCATTACTGTTTGGACAAGGACTCCCGCCGGGATGCCCTGTTTGGTCAGGCTGTCCTCAAACACCTGTTTCATTCTTGAACAACTCCTGCCCTCCTTCCCTGAATGGATGCCTGAGATCCATAGGAAGACGAGGAACCCTTAAGGGTCTCAAACCTTTGGGGATCTCCCAGGCATCTTAGCTAGGGAGTTTCCATATGTGAGGACTCATTCCTGCTTGTTCCTGGAGATAGCACAGTTACTTACCTGTAACAGGTGATCTCTGGGGACAGCAGGAATTAGTCCTCACAACCCTCCCACCTCCCCTAGGAGTTGTATCTCTCTCTTTCTTTTTCCTTTCCTCTCTTTGTCTCAGCTTTAAACTTGAACTGAGGAGAGTTGGTTAGGAAAGGCGGGAAGGCAGCGCGCATGCGCTGTGGGATGCTCCCAAAAGCTTTCCTTTTTGGGAAGCTGGGGAGCATTCCCGCGCAGGCTCCGTCGGTACCGACGTACCCATATGTGAGGACTAATTCCTGCTGTTCCCAGAGATCACCTGTTACAGGTAAGTAATTGTGCTTTGTCTCCTTGGCCTTGTTGCCCAGGGACTGAAGCTCCCCATCGACCTGGGGAGCTTTTGTGCTCTTCCCTGATCTGGTGTGCCTTTGTTTCCCTGGCAGCTGGGGTGCTCAGCCTGGAGGCTGTTTGGGATTTTCTACCTCCATGTGATCTCTCAGAACTCCTCCCTGTGAGAGGGAGCATGGGGTCCCTTTGTGGGTGGGTGGCTGTGCACCCCCCTTCCCTATATTGTAGATGTCAGACCACAGGGATGGTTGTTCTATATGGTGGGCCATGGGGGTTCTTCCTGACTCTTTGGTCTTCATGTGTAGGCTGCCCTGAGCATATATTCTGATTGTGCTGGTCTCCAGACCTTCCTGGCCCACACCCTACTTTCCTCAACATAGGGGACACACTCCACAATGGCTATAGTGCTGTCCAAACCATATCAATGAAGTGACTGAGCAGTGGAGCCCATTCCTGACACTCCCTCCCTACAGCCTAGGTGAACAGGCACCCTGGGCGATTCAGGGTGAAGGCGGTTTGGATACCTGTCCCCCATGATGGACACTGTGGATACCCCTGCCTGGGCCCATACAAGGCCCCCTGCATCTCCAGATGCCACATTTTGCATCTTATCTCCCACAGTTCAGGATGCAGTACTGACTCTCTGCCTGTGTTTGCTTTGATTTGCGTGCCCTGCTCTCTTGTACTTAGCCCCAATTCTCTGATCTGTGCAGGCAGTTATGCATCTTCCCAGTAATCCCTCTCTGCTCTGAAATGACCAGTTGCCATTTTCCTGTATGTGTCCTTGGTGCACTTTTCTTGCCGTCCCCAGTGGTTCCTTAGCTCACAGCAGCCCTAATACCGCATTTGTGGCTTTCCTTCTCTGGATGCGCATTGTGAATGCGTGCTGTGGCTGTGCGGCGCTCCTTATAGCTGCATTAGTGATGCAACTAGTGCAGTGGTACCGTAGTAGACTACCGTGACTGCATCTCTTGTGTTTACTGCAGCCGCTAGGCTCTGCCACGGTAGAAACATGTGATTTTCACATGTTATCCCTGCGCTATCTGCCGTGCTTTAGTAAACATGCCCCACTGATGGAATTGTGCATATTCTGACCTAGATGTCTCAACTCCTATTTCCAGGACCTATCTAAAATTGACTTTCACATCTATTAATCCTTAAATAAATAGCTCTATCCAATAAAATTTTCTGATATAGTCAATGCAATCCAAATAAAAATTTCAAAAATAATTGAAATTAGGAAGGAGGAAGAGAATTGCATGTTGTGAATTCTATTAACGAATAATGGTTAAATCGGTGGTTCCCAAAGCAGTTCTCAGGCACTCCTGCTGGTCAGTTTTCACGCTATCCACAATAAGTATATATGATAAGTGCTTGCCTGTACTTCCTCCAATGTATGAGAATAAAGTTTATTCACATTTGCTGTAAATAAGCTGATACTCTGACTGTCTGTAGGGTTCTTAGGAAGGAATATATGGGTCCTTGATGTAACGAAGGGGATAGGGAGTCCTCAGGCTTACACAGTATTGTAGCCTGTTATGACCCTTCCTCATTCATTCTGAGACCCTTTTCCTCAAATTATTCACAGTATCTTTTGCATTTGAATTTGAGCAATTGTTTTTGTAATAGTGTCTATATTGCTCTATAAATCCCCGGTTTTGCTCTTTTGTAGGGTTCTTAGAACTGCTTTGGGAGCCAAGGAACTGTTGGGTCGGTACTTAACTGCTCCAGTCAGCATTATTTTAAACAGCAGATAAAAAAAATAAATTGGATATTCAGTGCTGGTATCCAGAAAGTGGTTGGTGCTGAATATCTGGATAGAATGGTGACCTGCAACATTATCTGGATAATGGTGGTATCAGTGCCATGATCTAGATTCCTTAGGAGAGCTTTTTTGCAATCTGTCATCTGGATGGTGGTGCTGAATATCACTGCTATCTGAATAATTTACTGCTCCACCACTAACACTCCTTGTGACCTTAGCATTATCTGGATAGCGCCAAGGCAATCTGTAAGATATTCAGCAATACTATCTGGATAGCACCTGTTACCTAGATAAGTGTTTTTGAATATTGAGCCCTATATGTATAGAATTTAGCAAGCTGCATTCATTGTGTCATATAAACCAATGTTATATAAAAGATCCTAGATTTAAATTTAATTTAACTTTGATGTCTAAGTTCTTTATCACCTTCCAGTTGGAAAGCTGTACAGTGTTATACAAATGATGAAAGATACAAAATGAATATATTTTAAGCCTACATAACACATCAAAATCACATACTGTACATGATATATGCACATCATACATATATAACAAACATCATAATAAAAACACAATTTTAAGATGTCAATCTAATACATTTAAAACTCAGTCCTGCTCCTTTCATTTACCTGCTTTCCCTCCAGCCCCTTCTGCTTTTATACTACATCCCACTGTTCCACACTAGAGTCTGAGTTAACTGAATCACAAACTAGTGAACAATAATGCCCTTAATGCATGAAGAAACATAAAATAATCAGAGATTAAATGTAAATGGCAACAAATCCCAGTTCCTTAGTACAGCTACTGGCAAAACATAAGACCTAATCCTAGCCAGTCTTTGTACTTTTTAGAAGTGGAAGCAGAGAGAAAGTCTTTCGTGAACCAATTGGTGAGGAAAATAGCAAAAAATGGCTTTCTTCAAATATTCAGGATCCATACCATTTAGAACTCCAAATGTTGATGCTAAAATCTTAAATTGCACCCATGTGCTAATTGGCAGCTGGTGAAATATGTTTCAGGAACTGACACTAGATGGCTTATTTGCATCCAAGGAGTGCAGTTCAGTTCTTTCTGCTGTTTTTCCCAACCTAAGCAACTTCTTTCTCTCTCACTGTCATGCTGAAGACTTGTGAATGCATGTTTAGTGCAGGAAACTGAACTGCTGTTTCTTTGAAGTATCTATAGATGAAAGATATTTAACTTTTCCATATACTGTGAAGTCAATGCTGACTCCTGGCAACCCAGCTGCCCCTGGGTTTTCTTGGCAAGGTGTAATTGGAAGTAGATTACCAGGCCTCTCTTCTGAGGCAATGGAGGGTAAAGTGACTTGCCCAAGGCCACAAGGAGTGCCAGTGGGAACCCTGATCTCCCGGGTTACCAGACCACTGTACTGACCATTAGGCTACTCCTTCAAATGTCTCCCGTAAAAAGCGACTATCTGGGTTCTCAGCACATGAACATTCTCATTGACTGTGACCTACTTCATTTTGGTCCTTGATCACCTTGACTAATAGAACATGTGTCGCACAATCTGTGATGTCTCAGGACCCTCCATAGGAAGTGGCCTAGTGGTAAGGGCAAAGAGATGAAAATCAGGCTTCAAATCCTATTTCTGCCACCAACACTCCTTGTGACCTTGAGCATAACGCTATCTTTTCCATTACCTCAGGTACTGACTTAGATTGTAAGGTCTTGGAGGCAGGGACATATTTTATTTGAATACTTATCACCTTGTACAGCACTTTGTACACCCAGTATCACTATAAAATAAGTATTACAATTTCTTGTGAATAATAATAATAGTAGTAACAGTAAAACAGTAAAGAGCCTAAAAATGGTTCAAAATTCCATAATGCATGATGCAAATTATTGGCAGAAAAAAAACACTTGTGAGTGACAAGAATGGTTAAATGAGTATTGATTTCCAAGAGGTTCTTACCTTGCACAAATCTCTGCCTGTACTATATATCATGAATCCTGCACATAATATTTCACTTCGGGAATATTCTGGCACTGGAGGGACTGCCATCAGAGAAACAGACCTCATTGCTATGATGTAAGGATCCCTGAATAAAAAAGAAATAACAAGACAGGAGAAATCTGATATTACGTGGTAATTAAAGCATAAGACAGACAAGCCACTTTGGATTAAATCTAATGTTGGGCATGACTACACCATGTGGCATATGAGACATATGATGATGTGGAGTCACAAGCAAACTAGAGGTGAGAATAAAATATTTAAAGCCCTCCTTCCTAGAAAGTCTCTCTATAAAGAAGGATGTGAAGCAGCTGCCTAGAGGTGAAAATGATCTATAGGGAAAAAAAGATTGCTCTAAGGATGCATGAGCCCAGTGTTTATTTTCATTAGAAGAAAATATCTGACTATTGTTCCAGTCCAATTTCACTGTAAACAATTCTCTTCACTCCTTTTTGTGCACTTAGCCTCTCAGTTATGCATTTTGTTCAAGTTCTTTAATAGGGTAATTTTGTGAAGTCACACCTAATTAACATGAATTTAGAAACATAGGCCATGTGCTCTTTTTCTGTTGTCATGTTTCTATCTAGTCTGCCCTTCCATATCAACCATTACAACATTCCCCTTTTATCCATTAAAGATCCTCTGTCTTTGTCCCATGTTTCTTTGAATTCAGATACTGTCCTCACCTCTACCACCTCCACTTTGAGTCTATTCCATGGATCTACCATACTTTCCGTAAAGAAATATTTCCGTATATCACTCCTGAATCTATCCCCTTTCACCCTCATTCCATGCACCCTCGTAGCAGAGCTTGCTTTCAATCGAAAGAGGCTCTCCTCCTGTGCATTTATGCCACGGAGGTATTTAAATGTCTCAATCCATATCACCTCTATCCTGCCTTTCTTCTAAGGTGTACATATTAAAATCCTTAAGTCTGTCCTCATATGCCATCCTCGGTACTGACTCCAGCCTGTTTATATCCTTTTGAAGGTGTGGTCTCCAGAATTGCACACAGTACTCCAAATGAGGTCACACCAAAGACTTATACAGAGGCACTATCATCTTCTTTCTTCTGTTGGACATTCCTCTCCCTATGTACCCAAGCATCATTCTAGCTTTTGCTGTCGCCTTTTCTGCCTGTTTAGCTACTTTAAGATCATCAGACACAATCACGCCTAAGTCCCGCTCTTCTTTAATGGACAAAAGTACTTCACCCCCTATACTATATTGCTTTCTTGGATTGCTGCAGCCCAAATGCATGACCTTGCATTTTTTAACATTAACTCTAAGCTGCCAAATTCTAAACTATTCTTCCAGCTTAGCTAGATCCCTCCTCATGTTATCTACACCATCCTGGGTGTCTACTGTATTGCAGATTTTGGTATCATCCGCAAAGTGGTAAACCTTACCCGACAGCCCTTCCACTATATCACTAACAAAGATGTTAAAAAGAATAGGACCAAGGACAGATCCCTGAGGCACACCACTGGTAACCTCCTTTTCCTCAGAGTGAGCTCCGTATCTCCAGGAACAAGCAGGAATGTAGTCTTCACATATGGGTATCGTCGGTACCGACGGAGCCTGCGCGGGAACGCTCCCCAGCATCCAATAGGAACGGTTTTGGGAGCATCCCTCAACACATGTGCGCTGCCTTCCCACCTTCCCAACTGTCCCTCTTCAGTTCTTCTTTTTCCGCGGAGCTGACAGGATCTATTCCCTGTCAACGCAGAAAATTCCGTCTTTAAATTTTTTTCTTGTGGTCACATTTGCCTACTGCATGACGCCTACCGGTACCACCGGTTCTTTTTCTTTTCATACAAAAAAAAAAGCCTTAAACTTAAGACTGTTTCTTTTCAGAAACTTTCCTCTTTGGTGCTAGGCGCCATTTTGGGCATTAGGCCCCATTTTCCTAAATCACGGAAAAACCAACTAGTGGTTTTAAAAAATGTACTAAGTGTGGCAGTACCATTTCCGTCACTGACACCCATGATTGGTATCTAAAATGTTTAGGACCTGATCATTCTCCTACTGAATGTCTCTCCTGCATGGGGATGACCAAAAGAGGAAGACAGACCTGGGCCACAAAGCTCGGTGCCCTCTTTTCTTCAGATTCCAGATCCGTTGCATCAATATCATCAAGGGCCTCTTCTTCCTCCCATGGATCTCAGGTAACTAAACATAAAAGCCGGTCCTCAAAGGGTAGCTCTCCTGCTAAGCATCGAGAGGCCATTGGCATTGCCCTTGAGGGAACCACACCGGCAAAACAGCCCCGGCGGGAGGCTTCGGCTTCCAAAGCATCGATGGGGTTTCAGGATGTTCTCGAGGCCTCAACCTCGCAAGAACTACCTGTGCCATGCTCGGGGGTTCCGGCCATTCTTACCGGTATCGACACCCAGGCATTGGCAGCGTTAATAGACCAGAGGTTTCTTGCTATGGAGCGCAGTATCGCAGCTCTTCTTTCAGCTGCGGTACTGACACCGACGATGCCGGTACCAACAGTACCGGCCCCGGTGGGAACTCTTCCCATGCCATCTCTGGCTGGAGTGGACAAAGCGGTACCGGGTCACCTCGGTACCGACTTCGATCGGTACCGGGATCGTGCTTTGCAAGAGCATCAGGGTCAGGAATACTTCGATTCCTCTGATTCCGAAGACTCTGACAATTCTGCTGGCACTAGAGGGTTTCTCCTAGAAGATCCCTCTTCTCCCCAATGAAGAATGTCACCTCCAGAGGACATGTCATTTCAGGATTTCATCCGTGATATGGCCAAAGGTCTTTCAATCACAGTAGCTCCTGAAGAGGAACCCAGAGCAAAGGAATTGGAAATCCTCCAATATCCTAAAGCTCCTAAGGAGGCAGCCACTCTGCCTATCCATGAAATTCTGCATAGCTTGATGCTCAGAATGTGGGAGACACCTCTAACCACTTCTCCTCACGCTAGGAGACTTGATACTATGTATAGAGTTCCACCATGTCCTGGATTTCAAAAAACTCAGCTGCCACACCTTTCAATGGTAGTGGAATCAGCCATGCGTAGGATGAAAAGTGCAAAGAGGCATGCATCCAATCCTCCAGGTCATGAATGCAGGTCTCTGGATGCTTCTGGACGCAGGACTTTTCAAGCTTCCATGCTTTCAGCTAGGATCAGTTCATATATCCTATATATGGGAATGTTCCTCAAAGAAGTCACAGGAGACTTGGAACTTATGAGCCCATTTCTTCCAGATGATAGGAGACAAGATTTTCTTGCTCTAGTTAAGCATGCTCAGGACGTCTCCAAGTTTGTCAATCGTGCAGCCTTCGACTGCTTCGAATGCATCAGCAGAACTTCTGCTATTGCCATTGGTGCACGACGGATTGCCTGCCTACAGGCATCAGACTTGGAGACTTGGGTACAGGACAAGTTAGGCAACATTCCTTGCATGGGGGAGAATCTCTTCGGCAAGAACTGGCAGGAAAAGGCTAACGAGTTAGATGCTGACAATTCTACCTTAGATAGATTGTCAAAGTCTACAGCCACTCCAGCCAAAAGGAAGCCTTATAAAAAAAACATCTTTTTGCAAAAAGAGGAAGTTTTATCCTTCCTATACCAGCAGAGTCAGACTCCAGGTCAGGTTGCCCAGAAGGGACAAACTAGACAGCAAAAGAAACCAAAAGGCCCGAGAGCCCAACCAGCTCTCCAGCTTCAGCCCCCTCAAGGGCTTTGACTCCTTCCTAGAGAGCTTTGCCTTCCTGCCTCTGAGGGGTCCCCAACCCCCCAATATTCCGGGCAGGTTATGCCACTTTGTCAACAGATGGCATCAGATAACAACAGAAGAGTGGACTTTGTCCATTGTAGGAGAGGGGTACAAACTCCATTTTCACAGCATACCCCCTCCTACAATTCTAAAGCAATTCAATTCACAAACCTCTGCAGACAATCTGCTAGATCACGAGGTCTCCACACTTCTTGCCCAAGGGGCAATAGAGGAAGTACAAATTTTTCAACAGGGGGTAGGGTTCTACTCCCACTATTTTCTTATTCCAAAGAAAACAGGGGGACACGGACCCATTCTAGACCTCAGAGAATTGAACAAATATCTGTTTTGAGAGAAATTCAAAATGATTTCTCTAGGAACTCTTCTGCCATACCTTTAAAGCCAGGACTGGCTTTGCTCTCTAGACTTAAAGGATGCATACACTCACATTCTCATCCATCCAGATCACAGGAAATTTTTACGTTTCCTTGTCAGGGGAAGACATTTCCAGTACAGGGTTCTTCCTTTTGGTCTGGCTTCAGCACCAAGGGTATTCATGAAATGCATGGCAGTAGTAGCTGCATTTCTACGAACCCTGGGGATTTTCGTCTTCCCTTACTTAGACGACTGGCTCATTTGGGCCTCCACAGCTGCAGAGGCCAGCACTGCACTGTCCCGTACAACGCGAATCCTCCAATACTTGGGATTGGTAATAAACGTCCCGAAATCTCAACTAGTTCCTTCCTAATGCCTAGAATTCATAGGAGCCTGTCTGGATACCAAACAGGCAAGGGCTTTCCTTCCACAAGCACGGTGTCTTCGCATAATGCAGCTAGCTTCCCAAGCAGCAGACAAATCCTCCCTCACTGCTCGGGAGCTACTGCAGTTACTGGGACACATGGCATCCACAGTCCATGTAATCCCATACGCTCGCCTCCACATGCGAGCAGCTCAGTGGGTCCTCTCCACACAGTGGACACAGGCCACAGGTCATTTGTCGGACAAAATAACAATCTCTCAACGAATATTTTTGTCCCTCCAATGGTGGCAATCACTAGAAAATCTGACAGTGGGGTCTCCTTTCTATCAATCCCTCTTTCAGACCACCCTAACAACAGATGCATCACAGGTGGGTTGGGGAGCACACCTGAATCATCTCTCTACCCAGGGCACCTGGACTCCTCAGGAGGTTGGTTTACACATAAACCTCCTGGAATTAAGAGCAATTTATTTAGCTCTTCGAGTGTTCCACGCCCAGCTCAGCTAAAAGACAGTCCTGGTCCAGATGGACAATCAGGTAGCCATGTTCTATGTGAACAAGCAGGGCGGAACGGGCTCTCTGTCATTATGCAATGAAGCTTTACGACTATGGGCCCTTGCCAGAGAGCATCAAATTCACCTTCTAGTGGTATTCAAAACCTTTGGGCAGACAAACTCCATCGAGTACTGCTACCTCACAAGTGGTCACTCCACCTAGACCAGGTGGCAAAGATTTTTCATCTCTGGGGCACTCCAGACATAGACCTCTTTGCAAGTCCACTGAATGCCAAACTTCCCCGGCTCTGTTCCAGGATTCCGGCGCACAACTGTCAGGCAAGGGATGCCTTCCTCCTTCACTGGGGTCAGGACTTCCTTTATGCCTTCCCACCCATTCCCCTCATCCCCAAGACACTCTTCAAGCTTCAGAGAGACAGGGGTCACATGATTCTCGTAGCACCACGATGGCCACGCCAAACGTGTTATTCCCTGCTTCTGCATCTCTCTCAAGCGGCACCTCTGGAGTTAGGGCATGCTCCAGATCTTCTTTCCCAGGAGAACGGGATGCTATGGCACCCAAATCCCCAGTCTCTGCACCTCACGGCCTGATTGCTGAAGGTTTAGACCTCCAGGATTTCAACCTGTCCCAGCAGGTAAAAGATATCCTTCAGGCTTCTAGGAAACTTTCCACAAGAAGATCTTATGCCTTCAAGTGGAAACGTTTTACTATTTGGTGCTCCAAGAGGGGATTAAACCCCCTGGTCATACCCTTAGAATCGATACTAGAGTATCTCCTTCACTTATCGAATTCTGGGTTAAAGACCAATTCGGTAAGAGTCCATCTTAGTGCAATTGCAGCTTCTTATAAGCCTCTAAATAGACAACCAATTTCCTCTCATTCACTCCTATCAAGATTTATGAGAGGCCTTCTATTAACTAAACCTCCCATCAAGCCATCACCGGTGGCATGGGATCTAAATCTAGTTCTCAGGCAGCTCATGAAGCCGCCTTTTGAGCATTTAGCCACTGCAGCCCTTAAGTTTTTGACCTGGAAGGTCATCTTCCTAATTGCAATCACCTCTACCCGTCGCATTAGTGAATTGCAAGCTTTAGTGGCTGATCCTCCTTATACTAGGTTTCATCATGATAAGGTGGTTCTTCGAACTCACCCACATTTTATGCCAAAGGTGGTTTCGCCTTTTCATTTAAATCAATCAATTTACCTTCCTGTATTTTTTCCGAGGCCTCACGCCTCTAACACAGAAAGAAACCTTCATACTCTGGATTGTAAAAGAGCCTTGGCCTTTTACATTCAAAGAACACAGCAACATAGAAAGTCCTCACAACATTTTATAGCTTTTGACCCTAGTCATTTGGGACTTCCAGTCTCCAAAAGAACTTTATCTAAATGGATTGCCCAATGCATATCTTTTGCTTATGAGAGTAAGGGTCTTTCTTTCAGGACCATGTCACAGCTCATAATGTGAGAGCCATGGCAGCTTCTATGGCTAATCTCCACTCTGTGTCTATCGATGACATTTGTCGAGCAGCCACCAGGGCTTCGGTACACACCTTCACAGCCCACTACTGCCTAGATAAAGCCTCCCGTCGGGGTGCCTTCTTTGGCCAAGCTGTTCTTCAAAATCTCTTTCAAACCTAAACCAACCCTGGTGGGATGCCAGAGATCCAAGGGAGGAAGGATTCTCACCTTCGACGGTGGCACCTTCCTGGGGCTATCTCCCTGGCATCTTCAGCTAGGGAGTCCCCATATGTGAAGACTACATTCCTGCTTGTTCCTGGAGATAGCATAGTTACTCACCTGTAACAGGTGATCTCCGGGAACAGCAGGAATTTAGTCTTCACAACCCACCCACCTCCCCTAGGAGTTGTCTCTCTATCTCTCTGTCTCTTTCCTCTCTCCCTCTATCCTTTCACTCAGCTACAAACTTAACTGAAGAGGGACAGTTGGAAAGGCGGGAAGGCAGCGCGCATGTGCTGAGGGATGCTCCCAAAAGCGTTCCTATTGGACGCTGGGGAGTGTTCCCGCGCAGGCTCCGTCGGTACCGACGATACCCATATGTGAAGACTAAATTCCTGCTGTTCCCGGAGATCACCTGTTACAGGTGAGCAACTACGCTTTACTGTATCCTTTGTCGCCTCCCACTCAACCAATTTCTAACCCAAGCAGTAACTTTAGAGTCCATTCCTAGGGTGCTCAGTTTGTTTAAAAGTTGCCTGTGAGGTACGGTGTCAAAAGCTTTACTGAAATCTAAATACACCACATCTAGGGCTCCTTTGGTCTAACTCCCTGGTCACCCAGTCAAAGAAATCAATCAGATTTGTCTTACAAGAGCTACCGCTAGTGAATCCATGCTGCCTCAGATCCTGTAATCTGCTGGACTCCAGAAACCTCACTATTTTCTGTTTCAGCATTGCTTCCAATAATTTACTCACCACTGAAGTTAAACTAACTGGCCTGTAGTTTTCAACCACATCCTTACTTCTGCTTTTGTATATGCACACTTGACTTTATGAAATATTAGCATAAGCTTTCATGTATGCATTAGCACTTAACACCAGTTTCAGAACTGATGTAAACGTTACCACATAGTTTCTGCAGTATGTGCATAAATGAAGGAATTTTATAGTCTGTGCAAAAGTGCAGACTCCATCCCTGTGCACGCTCAAAGTGAAGGTATGCACCATGAATACATTTCCCTTTTTTGCTAGTTGGTATTTCATGAGGTCAGTTACTCATGTAAATGACCATTTATGCATAAATGAATAAAACGCCAACATTTATGCATGTACTTGGTACCTAAATCCAGGTGGCACCTTATAAACTTACCCTGGAAATGTGTTTCTTCACATCCACTTAATGCACAGAACAAAAAAATAGATACCAAAAGCTCCATTCATTACAGAAGGGCATAACTAACGAGAGAGCCTGAACAGGGCTGCTGCAAAAATATGAAGTGCTCTAGCCCAGTGGTTCTCAATCCAGTCCTCAGGGCACACCTAGGCCTGTTGGGTTTTCAGCATTCCCACAATAAATATGCATGAGAGAGATCTGCATACAATGAAAGCAGTGAATGCAAATTCATCTCATGCATATTCACTGAGGGAATCCTGAAGTCCCGACAGTCCTAGGTTTGCCCTGAGGACTGGGTTGAGAACCACTGCTCTAGGCGAGCCCTCAATCCTGCTGCATCCCCTGCTTCCAACCCTGTCCCCATTGCAACTACTCTTGTCCCTCTCCAAGACCTGTAGCAGTGGCAATACCTGTGTTGGAGGGGGCAGAAACATTTGGTTACACAGAGCAGAAAGAGCAATGCTGCTTGAGAGTTCAGGTAAGCCCTGCATTGCCATTTAAATGGCAATGCCACCGCTGCAGGTCCCAAAGCATGGACAATGGGTGTCCTGGGAATGTTGGTGCTCTAGACAACTACCTAGTTTGCCTATTGGGTCGTGCCAACCCTGGGCCTGAAGGAAGTATCAAAGGCTAAAATCACCAGAGACAGATAAATATTTATAACTATAAAACCCTCCAATCCTGATTCCAAATAACCTAACAAGGCTGTGTTTCTGCAGTGTTGCCTGCATCAAATATCTTTATCTTTATTACATTGCTTGATATACCACCCAAGCGTATGCGTCAGGGCGGTGTACAATAAAAACATCAGAGAAAACAGAAAGGGAAAGGAACGCCAGTGGTTGGACAAGAAAGAGAGAGAGTGCAGGACAGAACAAAGATAGTCGAGGAGACAAAGGAGCTGACAGGAGGGGGGACTAACGGGAGGGGGAGATGTCGGGGTCAGGGAGGTTGAATGCATGTTGGACAAGGTGTGTCTTGAGTAATCCCATGAAATGGCTGAAAGATAGTTCTGTACGCAGGGCAGGGGGAAGGGAGTTCCAGAGGGCTGGGGCCAGGAAGGCGGAATGGCGAGTCGACTCTGTGGGCCTGGGAAGGAGGCGGAAGGAAGAGGAGGTTACCGTGTGCTGAATGGAGAAGGCGGGGTGAGAGCTGCAGGCAAATGGAGTCTGCTAGATATCAGGGGGGGGGGGGGTGTTTTACCGGTATGAAGTGCCTTATAAGTGAGAATAAGAAGTTTATAGGTGAAGCGGAAGTTAAGTGGTAGCCAATGCAAATGGAGGAGGAGAGGGGTAACGTGGTCACTAGAGGAGGAATGAGTAAGCAAGAGTGCGGTGGTGTTCTGGACCAACTGTAAGCGACGGAGCTGATACTGAGGGAGGCCGACCAAAACAGTGTTACAGTAGTCTAACCTAGAGATAAGTGAGAGGATTAGTGAAGTGATGGAAGAGGAGGAAAGAAAAGAGCAGAAGGCACGGATTTGATGCAAGAAGAAAAAAGAGCAGCGTACAAGAGTGGAGATGTGAAGATGAAAAGAGAGGGAGGAGTCGAGAGCGATCCCAAGGTAGCATAGAGAAGAAACCAAGGGTACGGGTGTGGAGAGGACAAGTGGGGAGCAGGTAGGAGGAGGGGAGCTGAAGGAGAACCAAATGGCAACAGACTTTGCGAGGTTGATGTGGAGAAAATTACTGTTTAACCATGAGGCGACACTGGCGAGGCAAGCATTGAGGGCATAGAGATCAGGGGCGAGGGGACAAGTGGTGCACGAGGAGGATGTCGTCTGCATTGAAATACCCTGAGATACCAGACTGTTGAACAAGGAGTGCAAGGGGGGCGAGAAAGATATTAAAAAGTAGAGGGGCAAGTATTGACCCCTGGGGAACCCCACAGTGGAGCGCCAGAGGAGGAGAAGAGGTGGCTGAGCTGGTCTGGACTGAGAAAGTATGAGAAGAGAGGAATGAGCGAAACCAGGAGAGAACAGGGCCATGGATCCCAAGATCAGCCAGACGGGCAAGAAGAGTGAGATGGTCAACGATATCAAATGCGGAGGACAGATCGAGGGCAACCATCCATAACATTAAGCTAATGAGATTGACAATTTTATTGAGGAGACAGTCAGGCACTGCACTGTTTGAACCTGAGAGAAGATGACATTGTTCATTCTTTTCACATTCAGTGAGACTCTTACACTCAATGAAATTGTCAAGGTCATTGGTTTAAGGTCAGGAGTTATGGATCCCTGATATAGGCAACATCACTGAATCACAATTGTTTTGTATCATTTGGAATTAGGATTGGACTATTTTTATGGCTAGGTCTCTGGTACCCTTGGTCTTCAAATACTTTCAGGCCATCTCTCTGGCTGCATTCCTCATCCACTTAATATGCACACATTTAAAATTATTACATTGTAAGAGTTTGAGCAACATTACAAAGAAATATAGCATTTAAGAATATGCTGCTGGTTCCTGCTTGGGTGAATACCCTCATTGCAAGCTTCAGCTAACTTTGTATGCTCTGTTCAGGTATTTTCCTGTGCCTGTTTAGAATCTAGCTTGTTGTTTACTGTTCTGTATATATTTCTGTTTTGTCATTGTGTGTGTGTCCTATCTTCTGTCTTTTACCCAGCTCCGCTCCTCTGCAGTGCTGTGTCTCCCTTCTCAACACTTTATTGCTCACCAACCCACCCCTCACAACACTCTTTCACAGCCACCACCTGCTCATTAACGCAATTACTCAGGTGCGCCTGAAGCTACCAGGACTTTCTCCCCCCTCTCCATCAGTATCTCCCTTATTTGCATTCTCTTCTCTTCCCCCCTCCACATCACTTTTTGTTTTTGATGTTAACTCTCCCTAATCTTTTCCGCTCATTCCCTCAGTTCCATGGCTCTACTTTTCAATACCTACTCCTTACTGTCTCCTCTGAAAGGGTTAATATGGAGAAAGGCTTGGAATTTTGCCGACAGCCTAGTACAGGGGCCTTCGGGACTGGAGTTCAAAATCCCCTTTCTAATTTTGTTCATATCCCTCTCCTCTCTCCATTTTCATGCACATTGTGGAATGCACATTCTGTCTCCAATAAACTTGCCTTCATTCATGAACTCTTTATTTCTAATACTCTAAATCTCCTGTCTCTTACTGAAACTTGGCTTGTCCCTGAAGATTCAGCTTCAGTAACTGCTCTCTGTCATGGAGGCTACCTGTTTTCCCATATGCTTCTGCCCACTGGCTGTGGTGGCAGTGTTGGGTTCCTACTCTTTCTTGCCAATTCCAGCCCCTCCTCCTGCCTCCATTTAATTCCTTTGTTCCCTTTCAAGTCCATGCCATCCATCTATTTTCTCCACTACCTATCCAGGTAGCTGTCATTTATCAACCTTCCCTCCCCCCCCCCCCCCTCCACAACAAGTCCACTTCTACCTTTCTCACAGACTGACTCCTGGCTCTCCTCCTTTCTGGATGCATCTTCCCCTTCCCTTATGCTTGGGGATTTTAACATTCACATTGATGACCCTTCCTTAGCATCCCTCCAGTCTAGTCCCGAACCTTAGAAGTTGTGTACGTCCTCCTGCAGCTTGGAGACTGAGCATGTCACAGTTTTGATGACACCAGCATAAGCATTCCAGGGACCGCCTCCTTGCTCCAGTTTTTCAGTGTCCAAGCAGCGGAAGGAGGTGTGAGTTCTGAGGCTCGGGACTCACTGAAGGAATCATTAAGTAGATTTTAGATAGGGACTAGGTAACAGATATTAACGGATATTAAAAGAGATTTTTAAAAAAAGGGGCTGTGGTCCCTTTAAATCGGCGATATTTTTTAAATTTCAGACATTTTGTTCTAAGAGTTGGAAAGCTGTCATCCCCCCCATCTCCCCCCTCTCTGAAATACTTAACGGGTACAGAGAAGAGTGTGGGAGTCGAGGTCGGGGACTCCGGTGTCTGATCCCCCATGGTGGGTGAGGAACCGTCGAGGACCGCCGCTTGGGCCGGGTGTAAGGGAGAGCGAGCGGAGCAGCGGCAAGAGAGCTTCGTCGGCCCTACAGAGGCCAGAGGAGCTGGACCGCGGTGAGCACAGTGCTGATCGCAGTGGAGCAGGGCAGCAGTGAGAGGATTTGTCGGCTCCGGGGAGGTAAGCGATTGGCAGTAGAAGGCACTGAAGGCAGTTGGAGGATAGAGACGTTCCGGTGGCCATTTTACCGCCGCGTTGTTTTTCGGCGGGAAGTGAGAGCTGCTACGGGTGCCGGTTTTAAGTGGTTTCTGCAGGTTTAGGAAGCGAGGGTAGAAGGCACACAAATTCGGTGGAAAAGTTTCGTTTAGGAAAAAAAAAGTAAAAGAAAAGGTAGAGGCACAGTTTAAATTGGATAACTATTTATGCCTTCTAAACCTCGCTGCCTCCTCTGTGGGATCCGGAGGGGCTCCGTTTCGGAGGCAGGTGTGTGTAGCGGTTGTGCGCACAAGGCATCGAGTTCAGGGATGGAAGAGCACAGTGGGGCAGAGGTGATAAAGGAAGTCTTGGGGGCAGGGGAGCCCCTTGATGCCCCTGGGCCATTTCAGGAGCCGGTGCCGGTGCTGGGTCCGTCTTCGGCACCAGATGTTCCTTCGTCCCAAGCCTCTATACAGGGGGGTTTGGGGCGATCTTTTCTCAACAGTTTATGGTCCTACTCCAGCAGGCTCTTGGTGGTGCCGGGGCTAACTTAGCGGGACCTGGGGGGGGGGGGAGGTGGCTCCAGGACCCAAGAGACAAGGGACCCCACTGCAGGTGGAGACGGGGGGTGTTCCTGGGAAAAAGGCTAAACTAGCCGTGGACAGGACAGATCTGGATGGGGCACTAGAGGAGCAGTCCGGGGGTTTGGAGGACTTGGACATGGACCCAGATTTGGAGGAAGGCGAGTTAACAGAACCGGAGGACCAGGCAAGGGTGTTCCGGAGGGAGGAGCTTTCAGCGTTGATTGCGGAGACGATGAAGGCCTTGAATATGCCAGCCAAGGAACAAGGAGTGGATGCTTCTTTGGAGGATCCATTATTACAAGCAATACGGAAGTCTCAGCGGGCATTTCCCATTCATAGGGTATTTAAGGAAATGATACAGGAAGAGTGGGATACGCCGGAAGCAAGCCTCAAAGGTTCCCGGGTGTTGACCAGGTTGTACCCATTACAAGAGTCGGAGAGGGAACTGTTTAAGTCCCCTAAGGTTGATGCTGCGGTGTCGTCTGTTACTAAGAAGACTACCATCCCTGTAGAAGGAAGTGCAGCGCTTAAAGATACGCAGGATAGGAAGTTAGATACACTACTGCGGCAGGTGTTTGAGATTAATGCTCTCTCCATGCAAGCTTCGATTTGTGGAGCCTGGGTGGCGAGGGCGTGCTTGAGATGGTGCCAAAGGCTTAAGGGATTGCAGGTAGAAGGGGCGGTTGAAGAGGTGACTCGGATGGAGTCGGGTGCCGCGTATTTAGTGGATAGTCAGTACAACCTTATAAGAGGTTTGGCGAAGAGTATGGCATCGGTGGTGGCCGCAAGGAGATCCCTCTGGCTCCGGAATTGGGCGGCAGATGCGGCGTCCAAAACAAGACTAGGAAAGCTCCCCTTTAGGGGTAAGCTTCTCTTTGGGGAAGATCTCGATAAGCTAGTAAAGGATTTAGAAGAGTCAAAAGGGGGTAGATTGCCGGAGGATAAGGTCAAGCAGGGGCGTCCGGTGACCCCTTCTCGGAGTCAACAGCGTGAGTTTAGGCATTTTCTTCAGTCAAGATTTGGTCAGTTTCAGAGAGGGGGTTTTCAGTACAGAGCCTCGGGGTTTCGGGGGTTTAGGGGAGCAGGCAGAGGGTTTGGTGCCTCCCCCTCCCCAAACATTAAGAAACCACAATGAAGCGAGGGGGGTCCAGGCTGAAATGGTTCCCGTGGGAGGAAGCTTAGGGGAGTTCTTTCCAGCATGGGCCCAAATTACTTCAGATCAGTGGGTGTTGGAAATCGTGCAGAGAGGTTATGCGCTAGAGTTTCAACATCCAGTGAGAGACGCGTTTGTACAATCCCCCTGCAGAGCGCGGTCAAAGCTAGTGGAGGTGCAGGAAACTTTAGAAAGGTTACTGGCGCTGAAGGTGGTAGTGCCGGTACCGAAGGACCAATACAGCTGCAGTTGGTACTCCATCTATTTCGTGATGCCAAAAAAGGAAGGAACCTTGAGACCGATTCTGGACCTCAAAAGGGTCAACAGATGTCTGAAGGTGTCACACTTTTGCATGGAAACACTACAGTCTGTCATAGCGGCGGTTCGACAGGGCGAGTACCTCACGTCCCTAGATCTTTCGGAAGCGTATCTGCACATACCGATCAGAAAAGAACATCAAAGGTTTCTTCGGTTTGCGGTGCCTATGGGGCATTTTCAGTTCCAAGCAATGCCGTTTGGATTGGCGACAGCGCCAAGGACATTCACCAAGGTCATGGTGGTGGTGGTGGCAGCGTTGCGAAAGGAAGGGGTGTTGGTTCATCCTTACCTGGACGACTGGCTGATTTGAGCAAAGTCAAAAGATGAGAGCGTGGTGGCTACGAGACGAGTGGTACAGTTTCTGCAGTCCCTAGGATGGGTAGTAAATTTGGCAAAGAGCAAGCAGCAGTCATCGCAGGAGTTGGAATACCTGGGGGCTCAATTCGACACGGATAGGGCAGAGTGTATCTGCTGCAGGGCAGGATCAGCAAACTAAGGAGGTTGGTTTGCGCCTTCCTGGACAGAACGGCTCTCTTAGCGTGGCAGTACTTGCAAATATTGGGAACAATGGCAGCCACACTAGAGGTGGTGCCGTGGGCCAGAGCTCACATGAGGCCGCTGCAGAGGTCTCTGCTCAGGAGATGGTCACATCAGTCCAATCAGTTGTCCAAAAGGTTAGTCTGTCCTCTGGGCACAAGACAGTCTCTGCAATGGTGGTTGCGTCCAGGTTGTCTGGAAAAATGGATGCCTCTGGAGGCCCCGGATTGGAGGGCATTGACGACCGATGCAAGCATGTTCGACTGGGGAGTGCACTTCGAGGGGCAGTATGCTCAGGGGCAGTGGGCGGAGCAGGAGAGAACTTGGTCAATCAACAGGTTAGAGTTGAGAGCAGTCACTCTAGCTCTGAAGAACCTTCAGCGGGGGCTGAGGGGGAGTGCAATCAGAGTGTTTTCAGACAACGCCATGGCAGTGGCGTACATCAGTCGTCAAGGTGGTACAGGCAGCGTGGCTCTCGAAGAGGAAGCGGATGAGCTGCTCCATTGGGCCAAGTCAAACCTGGAAGCAGTATCGGCAGCGCATGTAGCGGGAGTGGACAATGTGGCGGCCGATTTTTTTGAGTCGAGTCATGGTGGATCCAGGAGAATGGGTCCTTCATCAGGAGGTATTCGAGTTGCTGGTACGGCGCTGGGGGCTTCCGGCCATGGACCTCATGGCGACGTGTACATCAGCAAAGGTGGACAGGTTCTTCAGCAGAAGAAGAGAGTGCATGTCAGAAGGTTTGGATGCTTTGATTCAAAGATGTCCGGAGGAGTGCCTTCTGTACATCTTCCCACCTTGGGTGCTGATAGGGCGAGTCCTGCAACGCATAGGAAGGCACAAGGGACACATAGTCTTGATGGCACCGGATTGGCCAAGGAGGCCTTGGTATGCCGACTTAATGCGACTTCTAGTGGAGCCTCGGTGGAAGCTGCCACTCAGGAAAGATCTGCTGATACAGGGTCCGTTGACTATGCCTCAGGTGGATCGGTTCTCGCTTACGGCTAGTCTCTTGAAAGGGCAAGGTTAAGAGCCAAGGGGTACTCGACGGCAGTGGTGGCAACATTGTTAAGGTCTAGGAGGAGATCTACTTCATTGGCGTACATCAGAGTGTGGTGGATTTTTGAGTCATGGTGCGAAGACTTGAAGATTAAGGCTTTAGGAGCCTCGGTGTCACAGGTTTTGTCTTTTTTGCAGGATGGATTTGAGAAGGGGCTGGCGGCTGTTTCGCTTAGGGTGCAGCTGGCAGCACTTTCTTGTTTTCGAGGGAAGGTGCAAGGGATGGCTCTTGGGTCGCATCCAGATATGAAGAGGTTTTTGTGGGCGGCTGCGCTGTTGAGACCTCCGCGCAGGGTTTCGGTTCCGGTTTGGGATCTGAATACAGTGCTGGAGGCGCTGGTGCGGGAGCCATTTAAGCCCTTAGCTAAGACGACAATGAAAGACCTTACTCTCAAGGTGGTGTTTTTGGTGGCTATCGCTTCGGCTAGAAGGATTTCAGAGCTGCAAGCATTGTCGTGTAGAGAACCTTTTTTGGTCTTTGATGTCAACAAAGTGGTGTTGAGGACGGTTCCCTCTTTCTTACCTAAGGTAGTGTCGGCATTTCACGTGAATCAGGTGGTGTCCTTGCCGTTGTTCAAGAAGGCAGGTGGAGACGAGGATGAATGTCGGCTGCATAGGTTAGATATGGGCAGAGGGTTGAGGAAATATTTGCAGAGAACAGCTTCATTCCAAAAGACAGACAGATTGTTTGTGTTGTTTGGAGGTCAGAGGCGAGGTGAGATGGCATCTAGGTCATCTATTGCTCGGTGGATTAAGGAAACTATTGCTTCAGCCTATCTGTTGAAGGGTAAAGTTTTTCCAAGTGGTTTGAGAGCTCATTCGACTAGGGCGCAAGCTGCTTCCTGGGCAGAGTTTAGTTTGGTGCCGGCAGTGGACTCCTATAGGGCAGCGACTTGGTCTTCATTACATACTTTTGTGAAGCATTACAGGATTGATGTTCAAGCGGAGGAGGACTCTAAGTTTGGATCAGCGGTGCTTCAGGCTGGTCTGGCAGGCCCCTCCCGTTAAGATGTTTACTGCTCTGTTAGATCTCCTAAGGTTCGGGACTAGACTGGAGGGACGCTAAGGAAATTGAAATTAGACTTACCTGCTAATTGTTGTTCCTTAAGGAACTCCAGTCTAGTCCCGCATCCCTCCCTGGAACTGCCTGCCGGACAGCTCCCTGAAGCAAAAGTAATAGTCTTGGGGGGGGGGGGGTTCTGCGAGAGATTCTCGTGGGTCGGTGTTTCAGGTAGGGTTTGGAAATGGGGGATGCAGTGCTTTCTATAGTAGAAGTGGGCAAAATCAAAGATTCTTTCATTTGAGAACATTAACAGTTATTAACAAGCAATTTGTTGTTATAGCTAGTTTAGAAACGGTTTAACTGATTACTTAATTATTGCTCTGGTGAGTCTGCTTTGTCAATAGGATACTGGAGCAAGGAGGCGGTCCCTGGAATACTTATGCTGGTGTCATCAAAACTGTGACATGCTCAGTCTCCAAGCTGCGGGAGGACGTACACAACTTCTAAGGTTCGGGACTAGACTGGAGTTCCTTAAGGAACAACAATTAGCAGGTAAGTCTAATTTCACCTTCTGCCTTAAAGCTCCTTTCCCTAACCCCCTCATTTAACCTCCAGTTGTGCTCTACTGCTGCTCCTCACAAGCATGGCCACTGCCTTGACCTTGTCTTCTCCACTGCACACCCTTAAACCTCTCCACCTTAGTTCTGACCTTATCTGACCATCACCTGCTAACCTTCACCCTTAACCATCCTCCATCTTGGTTTTGCCGGCTCTCCACCAACATGTTTAGGGATCTTCATACTGTCGATCCTTCAGCTCTCTCTACTGCTGTCTTATCACCTCTTTCCTCCACTATGTCATCTGAGTCCATTGATGGGGCAGTATCCTTCTATAACACTATACTCTCTGTTCTGGATGCACTTGCTTCTCCCATTCCATGCCCTGTGAGACGTACCATACCTCAACTCTGGCTATCCTCGACAACCCACTATATTCCTGTGCCCGCTCAGCTGATCACCTATGGCTTAAATCACATACCCTTGTTGACTACCTACATTTCAAATTCATGCTAACCTCTTTCAAGTCTGCCAAAGCACTTGCCAAGCAAGAGTACTATGTCCATCTGACTAACTCTCTTGCCGCTGATCCTGGTGGACTCTTTGCTATGCTTAACTCTCTCCTCAAGGCCCATCCTCCCCCAATCTCTTCTTCACTGTCTGCTCAGACCTTGGCTGACTACTTCCATGACAAAGTCCAGAAGATTAGCTTTGAATTCTCTGCAGGATCACCTTCACCTTATCTTATCCCTCTTCAATCCCAAATCCTCCCTTACCTTCGGTCATCCTTTCTTCCTTTTCTGAAAACACTGAGGAGGAAACTGCAAATCTCTCCTCCTCCAAACTGACTACCTGTTCCTCTGATTCCATCCCCACTCATCTACTAAGTTCTATCTCTTCTGCCGTTATCCCTTCCATCTATCATATCCTTAACCTATCGCGTTCCATGGCAACTGTTCTGTATTCTTCAAACATGCTTTGGTTACACCTCTCTCAAAAAGCCTTCACTAGATCCTACCTGTCCTTCCAGTTATCGACCTGTCTCTCTCCTCCCCTTTGCTTCAAAACTACTCAAATGAGCGGTTCACCACTGCCTTGACTTTCTTTCCTCTCAAGACCTTCTGGACCCACTGCAATCTGTTCTCTACATTCCACAGAAACGACTCTTGTCAGAGTCTCCAGCGACTTGTTCCTTGCCAAATCCAAAGGCGTCTACTCGATTCTAATCCTTCTTGACCTTTCTGTTGCTTTTGACACTGTTGATCATCTCCTTCTCCTCGAAACCCTGTCCTCTCTTGGATTTAGGGGCTGTCCTGTCCTGGCTTCTATCTCTCCCATTGCACTTTTAATGTATGTTCTGATGGTTCCTCCTCTACCACCATCCTGCTTTGTTGATATACCTCAGAGTTCTGTCTTAGGCCCTCTCCTTTTCGCTCTCTACACTCGGTCCCTTGGCACCTTTATTTCCTCCCATGGTTTTTCAATACCATCTTTACACTGACAACTTTCAGATCTACCTTTCTGTGCCTGAAATCTCTCCAGGAACCCAGGCCTGGATGTCTGCCTGCTTATCCGACATTGCTGCCTGGATGTCTCACCGTCCTCTAAAACTAAATATGGCCAAAAATGAGCTCCTTATCTTTCCCCCTAAACCACTGTTCCCTCTAAGCTGTGTGCGTGTGCACAAAAATTACGGTTCTGATTCTGATAGAAAACAACACAGACATCTTAAAATTTAAAAGTTGTTGTGTATTTACAGTTTTCACAAGTTCTACAATACTTTCTAGTGCAATCAATGTGGTGTACATACTGTATTCTGACTTGCAGTCAAATTTTAAAGTATATAACTCCGAGTGTCGTTATGTGGCGCACAAAAATTTAAACTTCCTTCAAAACTGTACACAGGAAAGGTCACACAAACAAACTAACAACCCCAAAAGATTTCACAAAAACTAATAAGACAACCAACAAAAAGGCATTCTCCCATGCTGCACCAATCCTATGGAACTCCCTCCCTGAAGAGATTAGAACACAAACTGAAATCAAGGTCCTCAGAAAAGAACTAAAAACATATCTATTTACCTCACACTTTGACCCTACTACATACTCCTTCCCCCATAACGAAAACAGATAACAACTTTTAAATCACACCCCAACCAAGCAAGACCCACTAAACTAACCTATAAAACAACCCCAACATTTCATTACTGTAATCAATGCTCTTTCCCGGGATTCTTCACCCTGAGTCATTAAATTCGGTCAATTGACCACTAAGCGAGAATACAACTTGTATATAGTTATGATACCTGAAATGTCGCCATTAACATGGTATCTGTTTCAGTCTATGTTATCGTAATAGTTACTTGTTAAGGCATTTGCCCACTGTACATAGTTGACCAATGTTCCTTGTAAAAAAACAGACTTCGAATCTGTTCATTAACTTGTTCCTTGTAAACCGCACCTGATACATGGGAAGGTGCGGTATATAAATGATTGTTAAAATAAAATAAATAAAATAAAAGCTGCACAGCTGATATTATCTCCAGGAACAAGCAGGAATGAGTCTTCACATATGAGTATCGTCGGTACCGACGGAGCCTGCGCGGGAACGCTCCCCAGCGTCCAGTAAGAAAGCTTTTGGAAACATCCCACAGCTTCCTTCCCGCCTTTCCCAACCGCCTCTCTCCAGTTCTTCTTTTTCGCGGAGCCAGCAGGTCGTGTTCCTGTCACCGCAGAAGAAGTTCTTTATTTTTTTCTTTATTTTTCTGTGTCGCGTCTGCCTTCTTCGACGTCAGACCGGTACCGCCGGTCTTTTCTTTCTTTAAAAAAAACAAAAAACTATTCTTTACTTCAACTGTGCATTTTCAGTTTGGGCCTTAGGCCTAAATATTTTTCTCCTCATGGAGAAGCCCGCTTCCGGGTTCAAAAAGTGCACAAAATGTGGCGGTACTATTTCTGTCACCGACACCCATGATTGGTGTCTAAAATGTTTGGGTCCTGACCATTCCATCACGGATTGTGTGTCCTGTACCATGATGTCCAAAAGAGGTCGGCAGAACCGAGCAGCCAAGCTCAGTACCCTGTTTCTCTCTGATGCAGTCTCGGTGGCATCGACGTCTTCCAGGGCTGCTTCTTCCTCCCATGGATCTCGGGTAACCAAACATAAATCTAGCCGGTCCTCGAAGGGCAAATCTCCCTCTAAGCATCGAGATGCCTCCGGGCTTGTCCTCGAGGATCCCGCACCGGCAAAATTACCCCGGCGGGAAGTTCTGGCTTCCAAAGCCTTGTCTATGGGGTCACAGGTTGAAATCGATGGCTCGGCCTCGACCGATCACCTGTTGCCGTGTTCTGGGGTACCAGTGGCCTCCACTGGTACCAACATCCAGACTGGTGGCATTGATGGATCAGAAGATTCTCTCCATGCAGCGCACCCTAACGGCGTTTATGCAGGCTGCGACGCCTCCGGTACCGCAACAATCTCCGTTGCCAGTACCGGCTCCGGCACCGGCATCGTTCCCGGTACCGATTGCATCGACATCGGCTTCGGTGTCGACTGCAACGGTACCCTATCCTATGATGCCCATCGGTACCGAACCGGTACCGCTTACTCCCGATGTCGATCCCACTCGGTACGCATATCGGGCTTTACAAGAGCATCCAGACAGGCGATACTTCGATTCCTCCGAAGACTCTGACGAGTCGGAGGCTTCTGTCGAGGCATCGGTACTTCTTCCTCAGGAGTTGTCTTCTCCAAAACGAAGAATGTCTCCTCCAGAAGACTTGTCTTTTCAAGACTTCATTAGGGGCCTCTCCATTACAGTGGCCCCTGAGTCAGAGACTAGAGCCAAGCAATTAGATATTTTGCAATATCCTAAGGCTCCTAAAGAGGCAGCTACCTTACCTGTTCATGAGATTCTCTGTGATCTCATGTTGAGCATGTGGGAGACTCCTCTTACCACCTCTCCTCATTCTCGTAGGTTAGACACCATGTACCGTATCCCTCCTTGTCCTGGCTTTCATAAGACTCAGCTTCCTCACCACTCTATTGTGGTAGAGTCTGCCATGAGGAAAATAAAGAGTGCAAAGAGACACTCATCTAATCCTCCAGGACGTGAATGCAGGACCCTAGATACTTTTGGCCCAAGGGTTTTCCAAGCTAATATGCTTGCTGCCAGAATCAACTCCTATAGTCTCTATATGGGGATGTTTCTAAAGGAGGTCACAGATCATTTGCAGACTTTAGCTCCTTTTATTTCAGAAGATAAAAGGCAGGACTTTCTCACTTGGCTCAAACATGCCCAGGATGTTTCCAAATTTTCCAACCATGCAGCCTTTGACTCTTTTGAGTGTGTAAGCAGAGCCTCGGCTATTGCCATAGGTGCACGCAGAATTGCTTGGTTACAAGCCTCTGATTTGGAACTCTGGGTCCAAGATGAATTGGGAAATCTTCCTTGTACAGGTGAAAACCTTTTTGGCAAGGATTGGCAAGCAAAGGCCACTCAGATGGATGCTGAGAACTCTGCTTTGGATCGACTTTCAAAGTCTACCTCTGCTCCTGTTAAGAAAAGATTGTTCAAAAAGACATCTTTTTCTAAAAAGGGAAGATATTATCCTGCTTATGGTCAGCAGGCATCTTCTGCAGGTCGTTTTGCTGCAAAGCGTCAGCAACCACCTGAACAGGCCAAGTCAAAGGCTGCCAGGCCTCCCACGGCCCAGCAGCCTCAGCCTCCTCAAGGCCTTTGACTTGCAACTAGAGAACTTAGCCTTTCTAGCTCTGGAAGAACCAGAGCCCCTCACCATTCCAGGAAGGTTGGCTTACTTTGCTCCCAGATGGGAGCAAATCACAGCAGAGCAATGGACCCTCTCCATCATAAGGGAAGGTTACAAGCTTCATTTCTTAAGCCTTCCTCCTCACACCATGGTGAAACAGTTCAATTCTCCAACATCTCTCCTCAACCTTCTGGGTCAGGAGATTGCTACCCTTCTTGCCCAAGGGGCAATAGAAGAAGTACCTCTTCTTCAACAGGCCTCAGGGTTCTGCTCCCCTTATTTTCTTATTCCAAAGAAAACAGAGGGCTACAGACCCATATTAGATCTCAGAGAATTGAACAAGTTTCTATTCAAAGAGAAATTCAAGATGATTTCTCTCGGTGCTCTGCTTCCATACCTTCAGAGTCAGGACTGGCTTTGTTCTCTAGATCTCAAGGATGCGTACACCCATGTCCTCATCCATCCAACACACAGAAGGTTCCTTTGGTTCCTTTTTCAAGGAAAGCACTACCAATACAGGGTGCTTCCTTTCAGTCTGGCCTCTGCACCAAGGGTGTTCACGAAATGCATGGCAGTAGTAGCTGCATTTCTATGCACTCTAGGAATATTCGTATTCCCATATCTGGACGACTGGCTCATTCGAGCTCCATCCCAGTCAGAGGCCCAGACTTGTCTAACCTGCACAATGCATGTCCTTCAGTATTTGGGACTGGTAATAAACATCCCAAAATCCAAATCCACCCTTACTCAGTCTCTGGAGTTTATAGGGGCCTTGCTGGATACCACAACTGCAAGGGCCTATCTTCCTCAGGCCCGTTACCTTCGCTTGGTGCAGTTAGCCTCCCAGATACAGTTAAAGTCCCATGTAACTGCTCGAGAGATGTTACAACTATTAGGCCACATGGCATCCACCGTTCATGTGGTTCCATATGCTCGCCTTCACATGAGGGCAGCTCAATGGACTTTGTCCACCCAGTGGACTCAGGCATCAGGTTGCCTGGCAGACAAAATAGCAAACTCCAGTTGCCTTTTTTGGTTTCTCCAGTGGTGGAAGTCCTCTCCAAATCTGTTTCTGGGGTCCCCTTTTCAGCAGTCGCAATCCCAAGCAACTCTTACAACAGATGCTTCTCCAATGGGTTGGGGAGCTCATCTTCAGGATCTCTCTACCCAGGGCATCTGGTCTCCACAGGAGACTTCTCTGCATATCAATCTCTTGGAACTCAGAGCAATATTCTTAGCTCTCAGAGTGTTTCATTCCCTGCTCAGCTACAGGACAGTCCTCATCCATACGGACAACCAAGTAGCCATGTTCTATGTAAGCAAGCAGGGCGGGACTGGCTCTCTGTCACTTTGCAATAAAGCTTTGCGACTGTGGGCCTTCGCCAGAGAGCATCACATCCATCTTCTGGCAGTATATCTTCCAGGCGTTCAAAACTCTTGGGCGGACAGACTCAGTCGAGTTCTGCTTCCACACGAGTGGTCCCTCCAGGTAGCCAGGATTTTTCGAATTTGGGGAACCCCGGACATAGACCTCTTTGCAAGTCCGTGGAATGCCAAACTTCCCAGGTTCTGTTCCAGAATTCCGTGTCAGGGAGTTCAGGCCAAGGATGCCTTCCTCCTTCACTGGGGTCAAGACTTCCTTTATGCCTTTCCACCCATTCCCCTAATTCCCAAAACTCCTTTCAAGCTTCAGAGAGATCGAGGGACCATGATCCTTATAGCACCACATTGGCCACGCCAAGTGTGGTACCCTCTACGTCTGCATCTCTCTCAAGCTACTTCCCTGGACTTGGGCTCTGCACCAGACCTTCTATCCCAGGAAGAAGGAACATTGTGGCACCCAAACCTCCAGTCTCTCCATCTCAGGGCTTGGTTGGTGAGGGCCTAGACCTTCAAGATTTTCATCTCTCTCAGCAAGTCAGAGATGTTATTCATGCCTCTAGAAAGTCTTCTACTAGACGTTCCTATGCTTTCAAATGGAAAAGATTTACCATTTGGTGTTCAGGGAAGGGTCTTAACCCTCTTGCAATACCTTTGAATTCTTTACTAGAGTATCTCCTGCATCTATCCCAATGTAAATAGTATAATTGTCTCAATACTGTTAAAATGTTCCATGTAAAAACCTCGTCCAATGGAAACTGCCCCTGATCTCTGGAAGGGGCGGTATATAAAAACGTTTCAAATAAATAAATAAATAAATAAATTAATTAATTAATTAAAAGCTGGCTGCTACACAGTACCCTGTCCTGTGCTTCTAAGGTAATCTGTGGCCAATTTCCTGAGTGATTCACAGCCCTTTGGAACACAAGACTTGGTGCAAGAGATAAAGGTGTTGGGGCCACTTGTCAATAGTGTTCATAGCAGGATTGTGTTTGATTTAATAAATGGAGGAAGGATGGCAAGGAAATCCACATTACTACCATTTAACTTTCAAAAGGGAAACTATGATAAAATGAGGAAAACTGTTGAGAAAAAACTAAAAGGAGCAACTGCAAAGGTTAAAGATTTACATCAAGCATGGGTATTGTTTAAAAATACTATCTCGGAAGCCCAGATCAGCTGTATTCCACAAACTGCCAGCATGGTTTAAAGGTGAGGTCAGAGAGGCTGTTGTAGCCAAAGAAGCATCTTTCAGGAAATGGAAAAATGAGCCAAATGATGAAAACTGGAAACAACATAAACACTGGCAGGTTAGATGCATGCATTGATAAGGCAGGCAAAGACAGAATTAGAAAAGAAGCTTGCTCTGGAAGCAAAAACGCATAATATAAGCTTTTTCAAATACATTCATAGCAAAAAAACCTGTGACAGAGTCAGTTGGACCATTAGATGATAGAGGGGTAAAAGGGGCAGTAAGAGTGGACACCACCATAGCAGAGAGACTGAATGAATTCTTTGTTTTGATCTTTACTGAGGAAGATATAGAGATGTTACCTATTACCAAAATGGTATTTAAAGGCAATACTGCAGAAGAATTGAAAGAAATATCACTAAACTGGGAAGATGTATTACAACTATTTGTTAAACTAAAGAGTAGCAAATCACCTGGACCTGATGATATATATCCAAGGGTGTTGAAAGAGCTGAGATATGAGATTGCAAACCTGCTATTAGTAATCTGTGAAATATCATTAAAATAATCTGTAATACCTGAAGTTTGGTGAATGGCAAAAGTAATACCAATTTTTAAAAAGGGTTTCAGGGGTGATACAAGAAATTACAGACCGGTGAGTCTGACGTCCGTACTGGACAAAATGGTAGAAACTATTATAAAGAACAAAATTACTGAACATGTAGGTAGTCATGGTTTAATGGGAGAAAGCCAACATGGCTTTAGCCAAGGAAGGTCTTGTCTTACTAATCTGTTATGTTTTTTTGAAGTTGTGAATAAATAGACAAAGGTGAGCCGTTCGATATACTGTATCTGGATTTTTAGAAAGCCTTTGACAAGGTCCCTCATGAGAGACTCTTGGTGAAATTAAAAAGTCATGGGATAGGAGGCAGTGTACTATTTTGGATCAGGAAAGACAGAAAGCAGAGTGTAGTGCTAAATGGTCAATTTTCCCAATGGAGTTTTCTGCTCTGGTCACTACTATTATAAGTATGTGCTAAGCAAAGTTGACTACCATCTAGACATGTTACTGCTAACTAAACATGCTCGTCATGTACTCACCCATCTTTGCAGGGGTGTCTTCGAGACATCAGCATTACAAAGTCTTGCAGTTTCTCCCCATTCACAGATGGACAAATAATGTGATATATTTTGTCATCTTCATTCACATTCTCAATGAATTCACAATTTCTGTAATTGCAAAGAATAAAATGAAGTGGACAAGAAAACACAATATTTGCTTTCTTATTGAAAAATCGGGGATCAGATTTCAAGACTGGATAGGACCACCACAGCACTTCTGGCAGATTTATTTCTGTTACTTTTACTCTTGTGACAAAGTTGTGTCTAAAATAAAATGTTTGCATTTCAAAATTGCACAGATGGGTTAAGTGACCTGCAGTACTTTGAAGACACTTCCTAATGCACTGAGAATATAAGGAAGATCAAGATTAAGTACTGCGATAGTTTTAAAAAAAATCAAAATGTTTCTGGTGTGGTTGTCCTTGGATATTTAAATGCAATGTAAACCTTAGCCAAAATGTTGCAGCTCCTAGACTTTTTTCTAATGTACTTTTACAAACAGGGTGTGATTTGCCATTTCAAAGACAAAATTAATATATTTTTTACTTTGTATATATATCTTTTCACCATTAAAATACCTTGAAAGAAGAAAGATTGAGGCAAGCACATACACTTCAGTGACTTTTATTTTATTGTTTCTGGTCATGTCCAATGGCAGCTGAATTTGGTACGATGAAAAAAAAAACATAATGAGGAAACTGCGTCTGCTTGTGACTTTTGCTGTATTTCATGTTCAAATACAAGCCTTAATCATTTCACATTTAGGGCATGTTTACTAAAGAGCATGCTGGTAGTGCACATTTGGGCCACCAATCTAGCGCAGGGGTCTGCGTCTACTTCAGGGGTGTGTGAATCCATCATAGGCAGTGAAAAGGGGTGGGTCACAGGGCCATGGCCTCATCAATATTTTGCCCAACACAGTATCAGAAATAGAAATTGTTCGGGCAGGACTGGAGATTGGTTTGTTTGGCCCCTCAAACTAGAAAGGTGTTCCGCTGCCCTTGGAATCTGTCCCTCTGTGTGTGGAGGAGTGGCCTAGTGGTTGGGGCAAGGTACTTCAGGCCGGAAGGTCAGGGGTTCAAATCCCACTAGAGGACAGCAACCTTGGGCCGGAAGAACTGGGGTTTCTAGTCCTACAGGTGCTCCTTGTGGTCTTGGGCAAGCCACTTAACCCTCCATAGCCCATGTTCCCTGTAAAATAGTTATTTCCAAGTTATAATGCCCTGTTCAATGTAATTTCAGTTTGTTCAATGTAAACCGCACTGATGCAGAATAGCGCGGTATATAAAAGAATGTAAATAAATAAAATAAATAAATAAATAAAATATGTACATTGCAAACATGTGGCATTGCAGTAATTGGCACACTAACAGCAACATTCTCGGTTACTGCACACTGAAAACACCCACATTGTGATGTGCCGTCATTGCCCTAGTCCACCCCAACCCACCCGAACATTTTACCACAGCTAAGTTTACCATGGGAGTCACTAACTGACTCCTAGGCTAAAGGAATAATGCACCGTGCAGTAATCACTGCAAATTGCATTATTCCAAGGAAAAATATCGGCAGCTCAAAGCTGGCATTATTTTTCCCAGCAGAGGGAAGAGGTGGGGAAGGGCTCCTGTTCCCCCAGCATCAGCAATGACTTTGTTTTTCCACATTAATAACCCTCTCCCCTTGCTCTCACAGTACAGTCCTTCAATAGTCCCCCACCCTCAAAAGACTAGATCTCGAAGACCCACCAAATCCCCAAAGGTAACTGGGACCAACCTTTGATGTCCCTAGTGGGCTAGGGGGGTAGGCTGCAGTGCCAGCTCTGGATTCAAAATAGTATCCAGGATCCCCTAGCAGTAGTCTCATGGTGCCAATGCTTTTTATTTGAATAATACTGATATATGTTTTGCATATATTTGCATACTTTGCATCTCATTATTATTTACCGAACGGTACAGTGCTAATTCGTGTTTTATGGTAAAATAATGTATGTTTTTGCCCTATGCTACTTGGTAAGTACCTCCCTCATTATTTAAGGTTCAGGAAAAATTCAAAGACCTTGCTGTTTACTGAAAATACTGAGGGTTATGAGAACTATTAATCTCTGCTGTTGGATGAAGAGCATTATGTTTGTATTTGGATCTACATTTGGTATGTTATGTTGTGTTTTGTTTTTATTCTGTTTTAATAGTTTTGAATAATGTACATCATCTTGGGTGAATCGTTTAAGAGTTGTGAAGACGATTAATAAATGTGCGTAATTAAATATTTACTAGTATTTGATAACACAGCATCACCCGAATAGTTCAAGGCAAGCTCCATTGTAATAGTATAAAAACATCACTATATGCCTCCCTCCATCCCCCAGTAAAATCATCAGCAATGATCACTTGCTCATGTAATTATTTGCAGTTTCTGAGATGTGTATGAATTATTTCGTGCAGTCCTTACATCTGACCCTCAGTTTAGTTTCCTGGTAAAGTCGGGTGCTTCAGGAAACCAGTCCAGAGTTTCTAATACAGTTACTAAGCTATTGGCTTAAATGGTAAGAAATGTACAAACAGTACTGGTTCTGTAGAAAAAAGTTTACAGAAAAAGCAAATAGATCATCTGTCCAAATGATACTTTTATTAAGTTTCATGCACTTCACAAAGACGCTGTTGGAAAATACAGCATAGGTTACCTACTCTGCACCTTTTAATGCCAGAGAGTCTTGAGAATTGCGAGACTTTGGCTCAGGAGAGAACGGTCGCTGGGCCTGGAGAGAGGCAGTATGGCAAGTCACCCACAACTTTAAGCTTGCTGCGCTGGCTGCACTGTGTGGGCCTGGCCGGGGGGGGGGGGGGGTGCACCAACCCCAGGTGCCCATGGGACTTTGAACACCACTGCATTTAAGGTGCCATGGACTAGGCATTTTTCCTATAGGGGAAGTTGTCTTTGGCAAAAAAGGTCATAAAAGCCACGTAGAAAAGGCTCTCTTCCTAGAGCAATGGGTGAGGGCTTTGCAATTATGTCTTGCATAGAAGTGCAGTATCAATAATTCCCAGAAGAAAGACAGATCTACTGTTATGTTCGTCATTACATGATTATCTTTAGCCAAAATATATTGTTTGAAAATTCATATAAGGACAACACGTGAGATCCTTCAGAATGTGGATCTTAGAAACAGAATTATAAATAGCACTGAGGAAGTGAAGTTTCTCTTACAGGTAGTGACTGTCCCAAACTTTACGGAAGTTTAAGTCAGACAAAAGGGAGAAGGCACGATCTGCTGAAACTCTTGCTTGCATTTCCACCTTCATTGATAAAATATTATTATCTTCATGAGTAAATATTTTGATCTGAAATAGAAGAAATTCATAAGGACATACTTGTGGTTAGATTACTGTATACAGTTTGGGTTTATAATGAATGGAAGACTGCCTACATAAGAAGCTAGTGCATAAGCAGTCCATATTAAAACCTAATTAAACTTGGGAAAATACATACTTCAGACAATCAAATGGACTATAGAGATGAAAAGTGCTTTTTGAAATAGGGGATGCTATAGTCCAGTGGTTCCCAACCCAGTCCTCGGGTACCCCCAGGCCTGTCAGGTTTTCAGGATATCCACAATGAATACCCAATGCAACCCTCTACCTTGAAAGGCTTTACTTTTATACTCTTTACTATGTTCTATCTGGACTTCTTTACAAGGTGCCTATCCAAATATATTACTACAATGCATGTTATAAAAATTATTTATTAAATATTCAACTTATTTATAACATTTCCCACATTAAATAGTAAGATAAACACACCTTACAAATCCTCATAATTCTAAAAAATCATTATTACCCATTATTCAACCACACCTACACTCATACCTAAAATATCACACATTCATACATACATCCAACTGTACTGTATAAGCATCCAACAGTATGGGCAATAAGAACTTAGGAGCCTGAACTCCCCCCAAAATCATCTCATTAATTCATACATTGAACACATTAAACTCATATATTCATATACTGAACATATTAAAGCTCTTCAAAAAGAATATCAGTTAATGACATTACATACAGGCTCTAAAAGATGTAAATAGAATCCCTGAATTCAGGAGGAACATCTGGTGACTTCACATAGTCCTCTTTAAAAAAAAAAAAAAATGGAGACAAACAGTGTAGATCCACAACCACAATTCATAAAGGGATGTTCTGTGTGAGACCCCCAAACTCCAAGACTCTCAAGGTAATACCCCCAAATTTGAACTGTGATACTTTCTCCACTCAAAGTGGATAACCATAATGTTAAACTGATACAAATTCAATGCCGATGTCAACAGGACTCACTTCATTTCATTTCACTTCGTGATTCAGCAATTGGATGCCATGCATATTACTGTTGCTGACTTATACTCCACACTGTATCCCACAATCACTTTATTCCAATCCAATCCGACCATGGACCATATTTTCACCTAGGCGCAGTTGGGGATGTCCATGTGAAAATGTGCCCAACAAGACTGGTCACATCCAAGTTTGGGCACAATTTCAGAAACGTGGATGCATTCACTATGGACATCTTTGGGGATGTCTACATAGACGTCCCTGCAATGGCATCTCAGACAACAGATGCGTCCCAACCTGCCATTCTGCAGATGGGAATGTTCAGCAGTGCCCAAGTCACATATCATTTTCCCTAATTTCCCATGAATATCTTTATGCATATGACATGTACTAGGGATAACAGAGTGCCATCTTCCCTACACTCTCCAGATGTGTTGCTGGTAAAATAAGCACTTTTTTTATGCCTATTCATGTCCTGGAGCAGGTCTAAATTTGGATGGGAGTGGAGACATATCTGGCATTTCTGAAAATGGTCATGCACGTCTAAGTGTAGAGAAATTCCCCCCATGTCGGTCCCCCCTAGACCGACATACTATGCTGGGGTCATCTCTACACCTATGTTGTGAAATAGTTCCAGGGAGATTTCTGTGATTGGGTGTCTAGGTACCTGTTTTCAGATGTCCGAAGTATGAATAAAGCTTCTAAAATGACCCCCTTAGGCATTTATCTTTTATATGGCAAAGTAAGGGAATGGTTGGGGGATAGTCTAAACTTGATGGGAGAGGGATTGCGCATGGCTTCCTTGCTCTTTAGGATGTTAGTGTCTGGGGTGCCACTTTTTAAATGGGCTGAGGCATGGAATAGAGATTTGGGGACATTGTTAACAGAGGGAGACCTTGGTGATTTTACTAGTTTTGGGAGCAACAGTATAAATTTGTTTTGCAGGATTATGTGTCCCTCAAACAGGCAATGCACTTTCAGGTTTCTTTATGGAAAGAGTGGCAGATACATGGAAAAGTCTCCCAGTAGAGGTGGTGGACACGAGGACAGTATCTGAATTCAGGAAAGCATGGGACAAACACAGAGGATTTCTAAAGGTAAAAGGGGTTCTATTGTAGTTGATATGGAAGGGCATACTAGATAAGCCATGTGGTCTTTTTCTGCCATTATGTTTCTATGATTCTAAGTGATGTTTAAAGTGCCTAGCTCCTAGGGCAATGATGGGCCATTCATTTTCGGGGTGTGGAGCTATCCAGGGTTTTTGGCAGTGAATGACCGGATACATGATTAGTTTGTTGGGAGTGGAAATATGTATGCATGTGATGGGTTTGCTCTTTGATAACTTATCTAGTTTAGGGGGTTTACCTAAGGGCAAAAAGTCTCTTTTGCATAAGTCACTTTTTTTTTTAACACAGAAATGTATTATGATAAACTAGAGGATGGTGGAGTGCTCAACATTGACCCAATGGAGGAACCGGCTTTTCAGTTTGTTGGTGATAAAGAGATTGAGAGTGGGGAGGAAGGAGCCTGGGGATTGGTGGTGCTTTATGACTATTGGGGAACCCCTCTGAACACATCTCATCGAGCCCATAGCTTGCTTTTGAGTTTCTAGTATGTTTTCCATGCTCTTTAGGACATTTGTTTTCTGTGGTACCCGAAGAACCACTTTTGAAATGGGCTGAGGCATGGAATAGAGACTTGGGGATATCTACAGTAGTATGTTTTCGTATACTTAACTGGATGCCTGGAAGGAGTTAGAGAGATGGGTCGGAGTCATTGATTCCATAGTTGGTATAAGTACAACGTCTGGTTGGGGATCAGGAGGGTGTTTACAATGGTGAGTGAATGGGGGAGAAGGGTGGTTGGGGGAGGGGGTATATATTTGAAATGATGGAAAACTGTGGTGATCCTGCTTTGTTACAATGCTATGGCCTATTGTTTGTTTCAAAAGAGTTTGAAATAAATGGAAAACTTCAGTGGATAACTTTGGCCATTTAAATCAACTGATGCAGAAAGACTAGTGTGCCCTTCGTGTACAGATAACGCAACTTATATGCACCAGTTCTGTCACGCCAGATACAGAAAGAGATCGATGTGCACATAAACAGGAAAAAAAAGTATGCAGACACAGCAACGCCAAGCGTATTTAAATAATATGCAAATGAGCTGCATGTATGCTACCTGCAAGGCACAGTCTAAATCCATAAGCTGCCCATTTCCCATACCCTTTCAATGGCAAGCAGTTATCATACAAATTAGTGTGCAATGAGTGTTATGGCAGTGCAACAACTGTTACTGCAGACAAATTCATGTGGTAACTGCTCACTGCAGTTTAATGAATGTGCCCCTAGGTTTCATTTAATAGCCAACTAAAACTATCAAGTTGTAAAGTGCATCTTTACAGAGTGACACAATAATGTGTTTCTTATCTCTACATGTGCAGTATAAACTCAGTGTGTGATGGATGAGGGCTTTGTGTTAGGTCTATAAAATGTTTGCTGGGGGAAAGGAAATTGTTTCTTGTGTGGAAAGCATCTGGAAAGATTATGAGGCCCATTCTGATCGTGGCACATCCGGACATCCAAAATCTGGACGGTCCAGATTTTCACCCGATTCTGCACCCACGGGAGCAGAATCAGGGCAAAGGGCTTGGACGGGCCAGATGGGTCCTGATTCAGCCACCCTGCATGTCCAGCCACAGCCCCATCTAACCTTCCCAATGCTCCTGCATGGGGCCTCAGTGTTGTGGCATCCCCTCGCCATGGCACCGGGGCGCCATGCAGGAGCCCTGATTCCCCGCCGCACATCAAACATGCTTTTCCCCACCTCCCAACCCCCAGAGGGGCCTGCCAAGGCCAGGATCAGGCTGTCTGGAACCCCCTGCTGCCACTCACCTAATTTGTGGGGCCTGCCAGTGCTGTTCGCCTTGACCGAGGAGACGTATTCCACCTCTGAGGTGGAATAAGTTCCCCAGCCATCTTTGCACTCCCGGACGTACAGGGACGCAAGCACGAATGGCACCGTGGCGCTGGAAGAAAAGGTAACTCTGGCGCCCTCTGGTGCCTTTTTAAATGTATTGTTGTTGCTGCATATCCTGGAGAGGGGCAGTAGCAGCTGCAGCGGCAATAGGCACGGGAGCAGAGTGGCACCGGGAATGAGGATCACCCAGGGTGTCTCATACTCCCACTGTGCAGAGGCCCGGGGGAACTGCCCCTCTGGCCCTGCTGCCTCTCTACATCTCACTGCCCCTTTGCTGCTATTGCTTTTTATTTTGAACACATCTGTTCATTTGCACATCTGGAGACAGAGGCCCACGGACAGACAGACAGGTGAACTGACCTTCAGCACTAGGTTGCTTCATGTGACACCAAGGCCCGTTCAGACCCTATTTAGCAAGATGTTTCCCACTAAAATCATCCTTTAGCTATCTATGTTACTTTCTTATTTTGGATGTGTGGACACTGAAAAGTAGCACCATTTTCTAACATGCAGTAGATCTACTCAGAAAATATACAAGAAGCATCCTCTGGCCTAGAACCTAATTCACATTTTCCTTTAGCTGAATAGTGTTTGCTTAAAAGTAAACAGATAAGGATCAAAATTCCAAATATAAATTTGAATATATAATATATATAATCACTGCATTTCTTTCTCAGTATTCATAAGCCCAAGAATTTAACAATGCATAGAAAAATATCAAATTTAAAAAATAGTAATTTTTTTTAAAGTCTGCTGCAAACTGAATCAAACATGTTGAGTGACCCCCACTAAACTGCCTAGTCCGTTAAATAATTTGGGCTTCCTCCTTTGTGATTCAGTATGTGCCATGGATTTCTAGTTCCAATAAATTTACCATTCTTCTTTCTGAAATTGGACACTTACATTGCTGCCTGTACTGGTTATTTCCCATCCTTGTTTTGCTGCCAGAAATGTCAAAGTGGCCACGTTGTTGTAACTGAGATATGTCTGAAATATAATAAGGGCAACATGTTAATACAAGACCTGCATTTGTCTAGTATTTGCAGCAATAAATTATTTTGTGATTTGATTGTATTTTCCATTTCAAGAAGACGTATCTCCATTTCTACTCTTATTTGCATATCTGAAGATGAAGCTTATATAATCTCAAAAGCTCATTGTAACAGGAAAGAGGCCAAAGCTCCCTAGTGTTACAGGAAAGTTGTGTATCTTTAATCCAGGATGGGGCTTGCACCTTTACCATCTGCACATGAGAAAGGCTGGATAGAAGTGCACTTGGTTGCTGAAAAGCAAGATTCTCTGGAGTGCATACGTGCCCATAGTCATGGAAGGCTTGAAAAACCTAGTCTCAAAATAGTGTTCTAATCTCTTCTTCAAAATAGAAAATTTAAGGAAGACTTAAAGACTTCCTTGCTCCCTCTCCCTTTCCAAGATCTGCTCTTATTAAACAGTCCTGGACTCCTAATGTGCTAGCAGTGGCAGGCAGTAACGGGGTGCAGGTTGAGTATCATTTCCCCAAGAATTCCAGAATTCCCTTGCCCCGGTTGTTCTGTTTGTCTGTCTTAACAGATAGTCCCTGCTCCACAGAGTTTACAATCTTTTTGTGTACGTGTATGTCTAGCAGCGCTATATAAATGATAAGCTGTAGTAGTGATAAAGTACAGTCTCTGCTGCACTCCAAGCCCTTCCATTGGTCCTCCTCCTCCTAGTTTCCATACAGAAAGTAGGGCAAGGGAGTGGCGCCGAGCACCCCCCCCCCCCCAATCCCTGGCCAGCACTCTCTTACTGCCTACTGCTGCAACTCAAAACCTCCTGTTTCATGACAGAAGGCCCACAGGGAAGGCAAAACCAGCAGTGGCAGTGTGAAGAAAAGTGAGTTTGACAGGGATGGGAGCTGGGGGTGGGGTGCACAGGGCAAAACTGTTGGTTTATTTTTGTTTTTTGGGGGGGGGGGGGTGTTTCCTGACTTTTTGGTTCTTTTGAAAGGTTTGTTTTAATTTAAAAAAAAAATTAACATATGCTAATTGACTTAATAAGTATTATTTCATAGGCTAAAATATGTTAAGTCAATTTAGCATGCACTAAATATTTTAAGGCACACAAATGAGCAAAATGCACTCTAACAAATGCTTGTGCAATCTCAGTATGACCAATATGCATTTGAGTGGCACATTGTGGCATTTCTTTCATTCGTTGGTTATCTGGCTTTTAAATATATTCCTTTCTATGTTTTTCTGTTTCTTCTCACTGACAAGATCTGGTAGCCCTGAGCAGTGTGTTTGTTCACAGCTCTGAGATTTTTGAAGCTGCTGTAGGACCCTGCTTTATATTGAAACATGGCCTGTGTTGGATATCTCAGTGGGTTTGGGGGGGTGGTCTTGGCATGCCTTAGTTTCTGAGTTCTGACTCCCCCAGACCGCAGCAGGACTTTCTCACTGCACCCACTCCACCTTATCCAGTTGCATATGAAATTTGTCCTTCAAGTTAATTAACCCACCTCCTCTGTTATACCTTATCTTTTTCTGTTAGTATGTTCTACCTCTGCATGCCCCCTCCTTCGCTGTCTATTACGATCTTTTCATGTATATTGTATTGGCCTCTACCATATGAAAGCTTTACTGTATTTTAAGGTGTACCATTAAAGGAATCTTATACTCCCTTGTTTAATTGTGCATTGTGCTGACACAATATCATATCTTACTATGATTTAGTTCACCTATTTCCAAGTTTACCTTTTTGATCTAATAATGCGTTATGACAATTTTTGAGCATTTCATTATGGTCATACTGTCACTATAATTGTGAACTACCTATCCTCAGTTACACTTACTGTACACCACCTTGGATGAATTTATTAAAAAGGGCATACATCCTAATAAATAAAGTAAATAAATAAATAGTATTATAAATTTTTTCGATTATGCATTATGGGCCTGGTATTCAGCAGGGCTTATGTGGTAGCAGCCCCTATCACCGTGATATTCAGCGGCACAGTCTGGATAGTGTCGCTCATTATCACCACAGACCACCTTGCTACTAGCCAGATTGTGCTAGGGTGGTCTGGGGTGGAGTTGAGCAGAGCAGGAACTTCACCGTACAGTAGTGATTTACAACACTGCTATCCGGATAGCTATTTGTATATCTTAGAACAGCAAAAAGCTGTCCTAAGTGCTATAGGCTAGTTATCTGGAGAATCGGTTAAATATCGCCACTATCTGGATATAGCACTAGTCGACTAGTGCTCAATCTGGATATTCAGCACCAGTCAGTATCCTGATATCGGTGCAAAATATTTAATTTATGTATTTATTTATTTTAAAAACTTGTATGCTGCCCATCAAAAATTCTAGGCAGCTTTTAAAAAACATACACAATATATGAAAGCTAACATTACAATAAGGCAAAAATAAGAACAATCAAAACAAAAATTAACTTAAAAACACTTTCATGCAACTATAAAACGAAAGCAGTTAGCAGGAAAAAATATCCATATAAGCACCATCATGGGATAAAAAAGAATGTCTTAACCTGCTTCTGAAATCTGTTGTTGCTCTAATCTGTGGTGGCAAAGAATTCTGTACACAATGGGGGTCATTCCGATCTGTGAATAGCAGGGGTGGACATCTGGTTTGGACATCCAACCCCTGCTATTCACAGGGAGCAAATTCTCATTTCCAAGCTCCCCATACATACTGTGGCATTGTGTGGGGAGCTCTGGATGGGGGTGGGAAGGGGAGGGCCGGTGGGGGGCCCATGATCCTGAACATACAAGGTTGATTCCAATCAAGGCCCGGTGTGTCCAGGGTTGAGGAGTTAGAAGGGGGACTTATGCCACCTCGGAGGTGGAATTAGTCCCCCTGAAGATGGCGGCCATAGTGGCAGGACTCCCCACCCCAACCAGGAGAGCAGGGCAGGGGGATCCCCGCTGTCCAATCCCGGCCTTGGCAGGCCCTTCCAGGGGTTGGGCGGCAGGGAAACACACTTTTGCAGTTCTGTGGGGTAGCGGGACTCCTGCAGGGTGTCCCGGTGCGATGGTGATGAGACGCCATGGCACCGAGGTTCCATGCAGGAGCATTGGGATGGTTGTATGGGGTGGGAGCTGGACATGCAGCGGGGCAGAATTGGGGCTCTTCCTGCCTGTCCATGCCCTTTACACCCGATTCTGCTCCCGTGGGAACGTCTAGCTCCCACGGGTGTAGAATCGGGTGCAAATCTGGCCCTTCCAGATTTTGGACGCCTGGATGGCCCCCCGATTAGAATGGGGCCCAATGTGCATAGGCAAAGAAAGCTCCCTTGTGGGTAATTTGCCTAGAATCCTGTTTTGCGGTGCAAACTGATCATCTGAACTGCAGGGCTATCATACTGATACCTGTGTAACAAATATTTACTTTTTTCTTGTTCCTGGGTAATAAGTGTTATTTTACGATACCTTACATATGTCTCAAAAGCATAGGAAATGCAATTATGGCCCACAAACATTGCTTATGGGACCAGGAGAGTGATATTTTTGAAAATTACCTATTTTGCAGGACATTCTAGATAGACTTAGTGCAAAGTAAACTTGGGGATATGTTTACTAAACAGCGGTAGCAGCTTCCGTGCAATATCGGAGCCACGGCCCATTGAATTCAATGGGACCATGGCTCCGATATCGCACGGAAGCCGCTACCACTGTATAGTAAACATACCCCTTGAAGTACATTTTGGAAAATTTTAGAACTTTCTAGAGTTTTCCAGAACTTTGCAAAACATTTGGAACTTTGTATAACATTTGAGAACTTATAACTCCACCCTCCTTATGGAAGGAAACTCTCTTTCATAATTGCTGTGTGCTGTGCTTTTCCTATCAATCACCTTGTATATATTTCAAATATCCCTGTCCTGATCAGACAGCTCCGTTTTGTAATCTACCCCGCTACTAATCGCTGGAAGTAGCGGTATACAAATGTACGCTAAATAAATAAAATAAATAAATAATAAAAGCCTTTTGGCGACCGTTATAATGTCACTTCTGCCTCGCATCTATATAAACAAACAAAGGATTTGCATTGAGTGAGCACAGTTGTTCAGCAGCCTCCTTACTGAGTGGAAAGCTAGGAGCGAGCAACAATAACACGTGTCTTAAGCTCATCAATTTATTTTCATTCTAGCTTCTTAAGTGGACTGACATGGCATCAAGAGGCTGTAAGCATCCAACAGACGTATTTTGCTATGTCTGTGGAGATTTTATCAAGACACGAGTGAAAAAGTACTCTGTGGAAGCATCTGCCAAGATGTGTGACGCTTACAAGGCATATTTCGGCATGCTGTTGGGGATCAAGGCAAACCCTGGGCACCTCGTTTCACTTGCGAGCACTGCAAGAAAATTCTGGAAGGTAAGATGGACAATCGATTCTGGCTTAGATTGTGGCGTTTTATGTTATAAAGCCTTTATTGTTACTGAATTTTTACGTGATGATTGAAATATTTAGCAAGAACATCATTAATTCAAATTAATTTTATCATCATAATTATATATGATGATATAATGATATAATTATTTTTTATTTTCACATTTTTATTTTTGCTTTGGCAGAATGGTACAGAGGGGAAAAGAGAGTCATGAAGTTCACTATCCCAAGAATTTGGCGGGAATCCACTGATCACTTGAGCAAATGCTACTTCCGCATGGTAGATCCTTCCAAACATCGGACTGGCAAGAATGCTCCTTCTCTCATGTATCCAAGCATTCCTTCATCCACTGCCCTAATGCCACACTGCCCAGAGCTCCCTTTACCCATTCCTCTGTAGAGAAAGTAGCTGTCTTCAGAAGTAAGCAGCAATTCACAAAACAAAGAAGACGTTGCAGATCTAAATTACAATATCAGAGGTGGAGCTGAGGAGAGAAACCCTTACTAACTGAACCAAAATGACATCAACAACTAGATCAGACATCTTGGTCTCGCCAAGCTTTTACATCCAGGTTCAAGCAGTGGAACTTGTTGGATGAAAGTGTGCAAGTCACAGGTCAGAGGAAGCATCTCCACACTTTTTCTAGCTTCTTTACTAGTCAAGTTCGCTCTGCTTTTGCCACAATGTGACCAGTCTGTTTGACACTATCGGAATTGCATGTAACCTGAAGGAGTGGTGCCTGTTCATTGACAGCTCTTCCAGGAGCCTCAAAGCTGTGCTGCTACATAACGGGAACAAGTATCCGTCTCTTCCCACAGTGAGCCTCAAATAATCGCTTTTGTACATATGAATGATACCTACTGGAGGGCTATATCTAGACCCTGCGATGTGTGCTGTGTATTACCCCTCTTCTTTCTATCTATGCCCCAATCTTCATGTCTTGATTTTGTGACATATCCCAAAGACTTTAATCAAACCGCTTCTGATCGCTGGAAGTAGCGGTATATAAGTGTTTGCTAAATAAATAAATAAATAAAATAAAGATTACAGCAGTGTCAAGACTTTGCTAGAAACCTTAAAGTATGCTGAGTATGGCTGGGAAGTTATCAGAAACTTTAAAATGGTGGCATTTCTGATGGGTCTCCAAAGCAGTTTTACCAAGTTTCCCTGCTATCTTTGTCTTTGGAACAGCAGGAATACCGCGGTGCACTACCACAAGTGGGACTGGCCACAGCAAACTGAATTTTCTGTTGGGACAAAGAATGTGAAGTGGGAGCCATTGGTGCTGATGCCACCACTGTACATCATATTGCGCCTTATGAAACAAATTGTCACAGCTCTAGAGAAAGAGTCAACAGCCTTCAAGTACCTTCAAGACTTCTTCCCTAAACTGTCTGAGACAAAGGTCAGTGCTGGTGTCTTTGTTGGACCACAAATAAAAAATATTATTGAGTGCATGGAATTTCCCAAGCTGCTTACTAAGAAGGAGAAAGTGGCTTGGAACAGCTTTGTTGCAGTGGTTCATGGCTTTTCGGGAAATCACAAGACTGAAAACTGTGTAGAGCTGGTTGAGACTCTGGTTAAGAATTACGGCAAAATGGGCTGCAGAATGTCTCTCAAAGTCCATATCCTTGATGCTCATCTTGATAAAGTCAAGGAGAACATGGGAGCGTACTCAAAGGACAAGGCGAACGTTTCCACCAGGATATACTGGAATTTGAATGCCGCTACCGAGGACAGTATAACGAGAACATGATGGGAGACTACATCTAGGGGCTTATTTGTGAAAGTGATTTACAATATAATTGTAAATGTCGAAAATATTCTCACTTCTAAATGTTTTATGGTTTTTCTTGAATAACTTAAATATAAGTAAATATTATTTGTTGTGCTTTTTATTGTATGTGAAAAAAAGGCACAAGTAAGCCTGTTTTAACAATGGAAATACACGGAAAGAGTAGTGGATCCGTGGAATAGTCTCCCAGTGGAGGTGGTGGAGATGAGGACAGTGACTGAGTTCAAAAAAGCATGGGACCAACACAGAGGATCTCTAAAGGTAAAAAGTGGACTGTTGTAGTTGTTATTATGGAAGGACAGACTAGATGGGCCTTGTGGTCTTTTTCTGTCATCATGTTTCTATGTTAAATATCAATCTCCTGTTCACAAAAGCAAAGTTTAATGAGAATAATAACCATTTTCCATACTTTTATGTTATAAGCAATTAGGAACTAACAGTCGCTACCCAGGAATAAACATTGTGTTACACAGTAATCAGAGAGACACACAGAATAAGTCATGGCATGCTTAACTATCTACTAGAAATGTTGATAATAATCAACTGATAAACCATAATACAACTGAAAAATGCTGACACCATGCCCTGAATATCGGCCCGTATAAGTCAATGTTCAAAGGGGTTTATATGTTTAGCAGCAGTCAGAGCAGAGTGAGGGTGGAGCATAGATGTTTTGCCTAACTATTCAGATAATCAGCTATATTCGGCTGCTACCATATAGCAAAAAGACGGTCCTAAATTAAACCATCTACTGTATATCGATAGGTGCTGAATCTCACTGGCTATCCACATAGCAGTAGCAGTTGCCTCTGTATACTATTCAGTGCCACCTCTTAAACACCATGGTTGGAATTAAAAAAAAAACACTGACCACGGGGCCTATTAAATACTGACTGTATATTTATGGGGACACTAGTATACTTGTCCTAATAAGGCTGTATTAATTAATTTAGCAGCAGCCAGAGCAGAGTGAGGGTGGAGCATAGCTGTTTTGCCTAACTATACAGATAAACACTGAATATTCATAAAGTATTTTGAAAACGTATGTGCTGCCCATCTAAAATTTTAGGCAGCTTCCAAAAAACATACAACATACATTACAATAAGGTAAACATAAGAACAATCAAAACAAAAATTAACATAAAAAACACTTTCATGCAACTATAAAAAGAAAGCATTAGCAGTGGAGTGGAGGAGTACCCTAATGGTTAGAGTGCTGGCTTGGGACCCAAAAAACCAGGCTTCAATTCCCATTAGCAGTCCTTGTGGCCTTGGGCAAGTTACTTAACTCTCCATTGCCTCAGAATCCAAGTTATCAATATCCCTGTTTAATGTACATTGCCAAGTTTAAATTACAATGTAAACCACTTTGACTAAAATATTTATTTATTTATTTTATTGTTCTTATATACCGCACTCTTAAAAATCAGCGTGGTTTACATACAACGGTATTGTGCCAGTAAGGCACTTGAACTGGATAATTGAACTTGGGTTTCAACTGGGGGTAACTATGTACAAGTGTTTCAAATTATTTACAAATTGTATCTGCAATATGAACAACTATTTCAAATTATTTACAAATTGTAACTGCATGTGTACACCCATCGGCAGTGATTCATGTGTTCATGGTTGTGTGTATGCCAGAAGGTGTCGGGTTGGAGGGTTGAGAGTAGTGTAAGAGAAAGAGATAATGCTTTAGCGCTTTTCTGAATTGGGCTAGATCTGTTATGGATCTGATGGATGCTGGGAGTGCATTCCAACAGCTGGGGGCATAAAATTTAAACGCTCTGTTCCTTGTTATCTTGGTGCATTTTGTTATTTCCCTGGGGATCAGTAGGGTATTGACTGTGCATGTTCTCCTTTCTCTGTGTGCTGCCATGGGGTGGATAAGGTCCATTAGAGCTGTGGGGGCTAATTTGTTGATGACCTTGAAAGTAATGATGATTACTTTATAGGACAGCCTACAGTATATTGGCAGCCAATATAGTTCCTTAAGTACCGGGGTGATGTGATCACCTCTGGCGGTTCCACTCAGGACACGTGCGGCAGCATTCATGGCTAACTGTAGGGGGTTTAAGGTGTTTTTGGGTAGGCCTTGGAGGATTACATTGGAATAATCGAAGTGGGGGATCACCAACGCCTGAAAAACAGATCTGAAGTCCTCCGGTTGCAGCAAGGGTCGAAGATGTCGTAGGGTTCGTATCTTGTGGTATATTTGTTTGACAGTGTTGCTGATATGTCCCTTGAGATTGAGCTGTTCGTCTAATGTAACTCCTAGGTAGCGGATGCTAGGTTTGCTAGAGAGTTCTGCATCTCTTGTCTTTATGGTTGTCAGAGGCACGAAGGACTGGTTCCTTGTCACAAATAGTATGTCAGTCTTGCTAAAGTTGATCTTAAGGCTTTGGGATAGGAGCCAGTCAGTTATGGCATCAAAGCATTTTATCAGTTGGGTGAGGTCCGGATCATCAATCGTGATTGGGGTAAAGAGCAACACATCGTCTGCGTAGAGCAGGCATGAGATGTTAAATGAGCAGATTATTTTGCATATCGGTTGCATATAGATATTGAATAGAAGTGCGGAGAGAGACGAGCCCTGGGGTACACCGTGTTGTTGTTGGGAAGGGCTGAGAGGTTGTGGTTCCTGTTCGGACCTGCTGCCACCTGTCAGTTAGGTAGGATTTGCACCAATGCCATGCTGATTCACTTATCCCTTTATCTTGAAGCCGAACTAGGAGTTGTTCGTGGTTTACGGAATCGAACGCGGCGGCGATGTCCAGGAAAATTAGTGCATATCCTTGTTTGATGGAGTCAATCCCGGTGATAAGTGTATTGATGAGGGTGGTGAGGAGTGTTTCAACACTGTGGGATTCTCTGAAACTGTGTTGGCTTGGGTCAAGGGGAGCATTATCATCAATGTGATCCTGTATCTGTCATCGTACAGCCTTCTCGATTATCTTTGCTAGCAACGAGATGCTTGATATGGGATGGTATGATTCAACCTTCTGAGTGTTTAGTTTGGCGTTCTTTAAGAGGGGCCTGATGGATGTCTGTTTAAGGCTGGAAGGGAATTGTCCAGAGGAGAAGGAGTGGTCCATGATTTTGGCTATTATTGGGCTGACCTCGTGGCATAGTGACCTTATCCAGAAAGCTGAACAAGGGTCATTAGGGGCAGTGGTGGCGTTGATGTTTGCTATGATGTTCTCAATGCTTGTTTCTGACGGGGTTGAGAAGGAGGTGAGTTGCTTGGGTGGGATGACTTTGCTGACGTTGGATTTGGCTATCATGTAATCTGCATAGTCTTGAGGGAGTATCGAGGCTGCTTGTGAAGCTGATGGTTCCTTTGTTAGGGTCTTCACTATATTGAACAAGTCATGGGGTTTGTTCAAGGATCGGCTTAGCAGATCTGAGTGGTATTCTTTAATTTTGGAGGATATTAAACCTCGATGGGCTTGCAGGTGGGAGTTGTAGAGTGTCAGGTCTGTTGTCGCCCGGGTGCGTCGCCATTTTTTTTCTAATTTCCTTAGTGTTCGTAGTGAGGTCTTTAGTTCGGCGGTATACCGGCGTGCAGTTTCCTTCTTATGTGGATTCTTTTGGGTAGGAATGTGAGCAAAGGAGCCCAGGTTATTGTTCCATGAGTCCAGCACCTCTTCAAGCGTCGACGATGTAGTCATGATGTTTGGAAGGACGTTTTTGATGATCTCCTCTCCGTCAAAAGGTCTGAAGCGTCTGGTGTATTCTGCTCCTGTTTTCATTAGTACAGAGGCCTGTTCTCTTTCTTGATGCAGGGGTAATTGAAAACTGATTAAATTGTGGTCGGACCATGGTACAGGGGAGATGGTTACGTTGAATTCATGGTCTGGCCTGATCTCGGTTCGGGAGCTTTCAAAAACGATAGCTCACAAAATGATAAAGTGGTTATAAAAAAACAATTAAATAAATAAATTATTTAAATTTAGGTCCAAAAGGTGTCTACGTATTTTAAGGCTGCTTCATAAAAGGCAACATAGGCGCTTATGAACATTTATAAAATAGGCTCCCTGATTCAGCCCCGACAACGCACAAACTTACACCTGCTCTGAAGATGGGGTAAACGTGTAGGTGTACTTTACACATATATGTATGTATACATATTCTGCTCCACTCAAACTGCACCTCTGGGAATACCTTCACGCAGATCATGTAGAGGTTCGTGCACAGTTGCACAATTTTATAAAAGCTCTTTTCTGCATGTGAAACAGACTTTAAACTTGGCAAAGGTTTTATAAAATTACTTTCCACATTGATAGAATTGGGCTGAAAATACATTTAACCACTCAGAGGGAAGGCCAAGCAAAGACAAACTATGAGGTTAGTTTGGGCCTGCTCTAGTTGATCAGAGCTGTATTTTTGTATTTACCCAGTTGTGCAGATGTGACAACATATAAAGGGCCCCTGACAAAGATTTTTCAATTAACATGTGCGTTAGGTGCAAAACACTAATGCACTTTAGTAAAATGGCCCCTTGGTTTTATGGACTCATATGTTATGCCATAGCAGTACGTTATAGGGTAATTCCATAAAGATAGTCTAGTGACTTGGACACATCCGCACATACATCAGCCGGTCATTATTCTGTAAGTATGCGTGTAAGTGTCATTTGTGCATACCTGCAGGACGGACATGCCCAGGGGCAGAAGTGGGGTGGAGGAAAGGCAGAGTATGGAGAGAATACTATAACCTACGCGTGCGTGCCTTCCAAAATCTGTGTGATCATTTAGACCTGCCATGGAGCAGACATAAGTGCTCGCGCCTGGTAAGTGTGCATTGGGAGTCGCTTATAAAGCAAAGCATGCACGCGCATTACTTTATCGAATCAGTATGCTGAGCACGTGCATTCCTCAGGCGCCCCATTGTAGAATTACCTTCTAAGGGTGTAATTTTATAAAGGCTTTATCACGCACAAAGGGGCTCTTGTAAAATTATGCACAGTGACAAGAAGTCATATACTTTTATGTGTCCTGGGTATAGGCATGGGCGGAGCTGCAGAGTACCCATGCATACTTGTTCTTAATATGTGCACATTTAGACTGACACCTGAGCAAGTGTAAACGTATTTGAGTTTATCTTAGCTGTGATTTCCATAGGCTTGGTGCCAGCATTTTATAAAGACACACAGCCATTCAGTGATCCCATATCATGGTGCATAGCACAGCAGGAAGTGCCATAAATAATGATCGCTGCTTCCACAGTAATGCATAAGCTTTACCTGATTGCTTTTATCCCAGAGGACAGAAAGATGATTCTCTTCTTTGCCAGACAAGATATATTTTCTGAAAGTTTTGATATATAAATTAGTAGGTCAATATGAATGTAACTTGTACAGTAGCTTTCAAAAAGGGTAGCTCACAAAATTGCAAAGAAAAGCAATCTATCATAGCTTTGCAGGTATTTTGCCAATTGTTTAAGCACTTATTTGACAAAAAAATAGAAAGCAATGAGATGGGGGCACCAGGCAACCAGCTCAGTGCTCAAAATCCTCAGATTCTTGTGTTTCACCGCACTCCACAGAGCTGAAGGAGGCATCTTTGAATGGCAGACACAGGAAGAGAGAATATTAGGGGCCCTTTTACGAAAGGTTTTAACGTGAATTAATGAATGTCAATGCACATTAAGTACCTATGGCCCTTTTATTTCCATGAGCGCAATGGCACAACATGCGTTAATTTCATTAATGGGCATTAACTTTAGTAAAAGGGCCTCTTAGAGTAGGTAAGAGAGCAAGAATCAGTATCCGTGAACTCCTCAAATCCTGTGGGTATTTGTAACCAGTGGAATCTGCAGCAGTAATGAAAGTAATACTGTGTAGGTTAGTTTGCTTTCATTATTGTCTAATAAAAAATTATTGGCAGAAATTTGCACCTGGCTCTCTGTTTGGATAACGTTTCCGGGTAAAACAACATGGGTACTTTAGAATGAACAAATGTATGTATCTTTCCCTCTTCTCCAAGCCTGGAAGTGCCTTGTCAGTCTGCCCATAAGGGTAACCCAGTTCCCAAAAAGCATACATCTTTATCTTTATTGAATTATTTGATATACCGCTCAGGCAGCCCTGACAGAGCAGTTTACAATAATAAAAACAGGCGGCTGTTAGAAAAATTGAAAAGGAATGCCAAAATTTCGGACAGGACAGAAGAGGGAAACGGACAGAGAGAGGAGAGCGGAATCAGCAGAGGGACACATCAGATCAGGGAGGGAGGGACTAGCGGTATCTGCTGAGAGTTGGGGAAGGGGAGATCAGAAGACACAGACAGGTTAGGCAATAATAAAAGCCTTAATTTCCTCAGAGCAAATGCTATTTTACCTGAAAAAAAGGGTTTTGGCTATTACTTCTAAGGGGTATGTTTACAAAGCAGCGGTAGCGGCATATGTGAGATATTGGAGCGGTGGCCCCATTGACTTCAATGGGGCTGCGGTTTCAAAATCGTATGGAGGCCGCTACTGCTGCTTTGTAAACATACCCCTAAGTATTTTGGTGGTGTAACTGATTATATGCAAGACTGAAATCCATATGGATAGATTACTCTAGCTGCTTCATGAAAAACTATTTTTCAAAATTGAAATACTGTGATATTGTGCAACTCTTTGATAATATAAGCTGCTATTGGAGATGCTGACATCTACCTGCATAAGTGCTGGATTTTGCAAAACTGTATCAGGCATGTGCATTCGTTTTCATACAAATGGTAAAGTCAACACAATCATGTTTTTCATTTTGTCCCAGTGTCAACTAACTGAATGTGCATGCTTGGAAATTTTTCACAGATTACCATTCGTGAATATTGTTTTCATTGTGCGCATGTGCATGTCCAGCTTCACTGGAGCCAATTTGGGAGGGGAGGAAGTCGAGAAGCAGTCACCAACAGCCAGCATGAGGCACTGCAGCCAATCCTGCTTTGACCGCTTGAGAGACAGCCAGAGAAACCTATCACTGTGTGACTTCAGCAAACATCATGGCTGTTGATGTCACAGAAGGCTGCAACACGTGGAGGCACATTCCATTGTGTGCGTCCTAGCCTCTCTGCATCCAGTCAGAGTCAGACGCACAGAGGTAGATGCGATTCTGATCCCGTGGGGCACGTTTAGCCCCTGTGGGATCAGAATCGTGTCTGGGATTGTACGTGCAGGCCGGGACCCGATTCCCATTGGCCTGCACGTACAGGCCCCTGCCCAGCTAACTCAGTCAGGCTCCTGAATGGAGCTACGGCACCATGGCATCTGGTTGCCATGGCATCATGGCTCTCTTCAGGAGCCGTGACCCCTGGCCACTGACCACTTTCTCTTTCCCTGCAGTCTAACCCCTGATCTGGCCTCCCAAGGCTAGGATCAGGCTGCGGGGAATCTTCTGCACCCCCTCACCTTTTCGTTGTTGGCTGGGCCTCCCATCCCCCAACATATTTTATTTATTTATTTTATTTATTTAACAGTCTTTTCTATACCGCCCCTTCCAGAGATCAGGGGCGGTTTACATTGAACATTAAACAGAACAATTGTATACTTCTGTATACATTTACAGGGAACATTATGCTTTAACTATGTACAGGTGTACTTACAGGGAACATATTTTGAACAGTTTTTTGAACAACATTTTGAACAACATTTTGAACATTAACTATAACAGAGCTTTTCAAACTATTTACAAGTTATATACATGGAGCGCATCTTAGTTAGATACAGTTACAGTGGTGAAAATAATCAACTGTTTGAGTGGTTCATTAGCGGGTTGTGTGGGGTTAGTGGGGTTAGTGAATTTTCCTGTGTTAGTCATTTGTTCTGTCTTGGGTACAGTGTATGTGTTTCTGTGATTGTATTGGCGAAGTTCTTTGTTGGTAGGGGATTTCAAAGTGTTTTGTAAAGAGGTAGGTTTTTAATTCTTTTTTGAATTGGTGAAGGTCTTTTATCATGCGGAGTGTTAATGGTGTTTCATTCCAGAGGGTGGGGGCAGCGAAGGAGAATGCCCTGTCACTTGTTGTCGCTTTAGTTTTTCTAAAATTTGTTTTTATGTTGAGGGAGTGGGTTGCATTCTGTCTGCGTGATCTAGTATCTGATGGAGGGTGTATTAGGGTGGATAGTTGTGTTGGGGAGATGTTGTTGACGATTTTGAAAGTAGTTAGGAGGATTTTATATTTTATTCGGCTGTTTATAGGGAGCCAGTGTAAGTCTAGGAGAATTGGGGTCACGTGGTCTGTTAGATTAGCTTTAGTGACCATCTTGGCGCATATGTTTTGGGCTCTTTGGAGATAGTATATGCTTTTTAATGGAAGTCCATTTAGGAGACTATTACAATAGTCGAAGTGGGGGGTTATGAGTGTATTAACTACAGATCTAAAGTCATCGGTGTTGAGTAGGGGTCTCAGATGTTGTGTTGTCTTGAGTTTATAAAATATGGTTTTTACTGTGTGTTTTATGTGTGGAATCATGGAGAGTGAGTGGTCTAAGATTATTCCAAGGTATTTTACCTCCTTTTTAACAGGTATAGGTGTATTGTTTATTGTGATTGTATTGGGGTATATGTATTCAGTGTCTGATTTCCTCGTTATGAACATTGCCTCTGTTTTTTTGAGGTTAATGCTTAGGTGGTTGTCTTCAAGCCATTTAGTAGTCTCGTTCATACATTGGAGTAGGCTATCATATTCGGGATTGTTAGGGTTTATGGGGGTGGCAAGCATGATATCATCTGCATATATGAAATGGTTAATTTTGTGCTTCTTAAATATGTTTGTAATGGGCTGGAGGTATAAATTGAAGAGGAGGGCTGAGAGGGCTGATCCTTGGGGGATGCCTTGACCTTGTGGGAAAGTTTCGGATGTGTCGTTACCTAATTGTATCCGTATTAACCTGTTTGAGATGTATGATTTGAACCATTCAAGGACTGTCCCTCCTATTTTTAGGTATTCTAGTCTGTTAATGAGGGTATTATGATTGATGCTATCGAATGCAGCAGATAGGTCTATGAAGAGGAGAAGGAAGCCTTTGTTGTTGTCATTGGTGCCTCTGATGAGTATAGGGGGACTTATTCCACCTCTGGGGTGGAATAAATCCCCCATCCAGTCTGCTGGCCCTGGACATACAGGGCTGACTTCAGAATCGGCCCTGTATGTCCAGGGCCATGGCCTGCCCACTGCCCCCTCCCACCCCTGTCTTAGCCTCCCTATACAAATTCCTTGTTTATACGGGGAGGCTTAGTCGGGGACCAGGCTGGCAAGGGGGTGAATAGACCTCATAGCCAGCATAAAAGACAGACAAGCATTTTGGCTCTGATTTCAAGGGTGGGGAAGGAGTGCTTGTGTGGGTTCAAGGATTCTAAGGGAGAGATTAGGAGTTTGGTTGTGGCAGGAGTAGTATTACAAGGATAAAAAACAAAATACACTGGTTTTGTTAGTGGCACTGGTGCTACTGCTATAAGACTGTGTCTGTAGCAAAGGAGGACTTTAATGCCGAGAAAACACAGAGAATTTCAAGCTTGACTCGTGCCTGCAGTCTCTTTGCCTTGCTATATGAAAGCACAGAAACAAAAGATTCAAACTATTTTTTTTTTGTGGAAGGAGGTTTTTTTGCCTTCCTTTTGCTTATGTGGAATGCTACACTAGGGGCTTCAAAGTACAGTGCCTTTGCACTTTAAGAGAATGCAGAGAGTGGCAGAAGTTACTGTATCAAAATGTATTCTATTGCAGAACTATAAGCTACAGTACAACAATTAGTTTGTATTGTCTGTGGCAGAAGTTGTGAGGTTGACAGAGCACAGGGCATTTTACTGTACTATATCTGTTCCATCCCATTGTTCATAGAATAGTAAACGTTGACGCTAAATGATAAAACTTCAAAAGCTGAAGTGTCACTGGGGCCTTATAATTGCAATTGAACGGTGGAAGAACACACAGGGATGGTGCGACCTGCTATGCAAACTGTGCACTTGCACAGGGCAATAGTCACGGGAGGGCTGCACAGTGAGCCAGCCAGGCCCTGCTGTAGGATGAATGGCAGCAAGCAATGGACAAGCGGAGAGGCAGAACAAAAAGTAGCTTGGGGGTTTTGGAACCCATGTGCATGCAGACACATAAAGGCGTTATCTTTTACTCCTGCTGGAATTCTGCATACTATAATTCAAAATTTTGCACTTTTTTCTGATAATTAACATACAATATCGAAAAAAATATCACTCAAAACCATATGCTTTGTTATTTTGACAAACAAAGCATGCAGAATTTTGCATATTCAGATCTTTTGACACAGAATTTTGAATTTTGTATGCAGAATTCCAGGAGGAATAATATTTTTATTGCACTAACTGGTATCATTTGTTCACTTTTATTTCTGTACATTGAAGTGGACAAACACGCAGCGACACTACTTTATTTAAGAAAATGAATCATGAGGCCCAAAAGCAGACTTTGCATAGACACTTTCAAAACTAATTTTATCTATAATGGCCCTGGGTCATTACACAGGGAAAGAAACAAGGGGCTTTTCTGAAGAAATGAAAGAACATCAAAGTGTAAATGATCTTCTTACTCAAGCACATTTCTTTTCTGTACCAGCCAGATATATAGGAAGGAACATATCAATAAAGACAAGACAGATCCCAGAAATGCTGATGACATGCTGCATTTATAACCTCACCCATAGATACTGACTAATGAATTTATTGAGGCATGAGCTTTCGAGCATAAGAGTTTACTTTGATGTAGATTCATCTGCAAAAGTTCATACCTCCATAAACTGGTTAGTGTAAAAGATGGCATCTACCTGTCATTTTTGCTACTCCAGACTAACACGGCTACCATCTCTATACCATATCTATTTCCTGCCTATCTCTCTGGACAGTTGTTTTAATGTCTCTGTATGTTCTTTCCCTGCTTCTCTCCCCCTGTACTTTTCTGTCACTTTCCTATTAAAACAATGATGTTCCTTTTCGATTTCTGTTTCCTGCTAGTGGCCTACTTTATTGTACACCGCCCTGATGCTTCGGCACGGGTGGTATATCAAGCACTGTGAATAAATAAATAAAATAAATAAATCTCAGAATTTTGAACCTGGGACAAAAGAGAGGCTTGAGAAGGACTCCACTGGAATCGATGAGGGTGGGGACAGCAGTGACGGCAGGGACAGTGGGGGGCCAGCACAGTAATCATTCACACAGGGCAGCAAAACAGGCAGCACCGGCCTTGAGAACACATCTGCCCTCGCCCTGGTCCTTTCACGAGTGTCAGCAGAGGCATGCAGCTGTAGTGCTCACCTCAGGGCTATGGCGAGGCATAGCATAATGCGTGGAAAGTGTATGTGTGGAAAATTTAAATGGACAGTCCAACGCAAAAGCACTCTGAAGACTCACAGACAACCAGCGGACTTGGTGGAAAAGCTAGTGTTTCTAAAGACAAACTTCCCCTTGCTTGGTTTTCGTCATTACCCTGCAACTGGGAGGAGGAAGGAGTATAGAGCTATAATGAAGAGCAATTACCCACAGTCTTTGACTTTAGTGTGTCTACTAGCTGTGTTTTTGACAGTTGGCATTGCAGAATCTCCAGGGTGATGTCCATTTCCAGTGGCTACCTTCAGCCCCCTATGCCAAAAATGGACATCAAAAAGCAAGAAAAAGCAGGAGAGTGCAGCAACTGTTACACCTTGACCAAAGAATGCTATTTCGATCAGGAGGGATGAGCATGGAGTGTTGAGACATCTGCCTAGCCAGCCTGGTAACAAAATCAACCCTCGCTATCATGGGGTGACAGACTGCCCTCACATCCATCATCCTCCATTACTGTACTTGTCGACTCATTGGTTAAGATACCCTTGGATTGTTCTGAATAACTGAAGTGCACTCAATGATTGCTTCTTCCACCCCGGGGGAGGTTTTAATCTATACTTAATGTTCCAATGCTAGGACCAAACTGCTCACTGCCAGGACACCAGGTTCACAGCTTAGCTCAACTCATTCCACTCCTGTGGCCTAGAATCATGCCACCTCTTCATATTTTGTGTTGCTCTCTTAATGTATAGTGTCTTTCAGCTGATCTGGGGGAAAAAATCCTTCTTCACTACCTGTAATCACAGGAAAAAAATCCCCTTAAAAAGTTGTACACTGCCACACACAAACAAAATCTATCGAAAAATAAATGTGAGGAACCGCCAGAATGGAGCCTGTGAGGCATTCTGCAATTGCTTGCCTGCTTCACAAACAGCCTCCCAAATCAGTCATCACTTCCTTTCTCACCAACCTGTGATTAAAAGCCCATACATTTTTTTAATCAAAAAATGTCTCTTTATCAATTGATTTTTATATTCTGTTTTTCTTAAATATATAAATTGCACACAGTGGGAATTTCCTCTTTAATGTTCCATAAGGATGCACCACAATAACTGCATATTAATTTGTGCCACTCCTACTGATATAGTCTATTGCCGATGGCTTCAATATTGTGAAAATCGCTGCATTCAAAATAAATTTATTCTCATGGCTGCATTGATGCACATAAGCTGATGTGGGTTCTGTGCTGGTCCTCCTAGAATAATTTAGGGCCCTCCTGCCAATCTGGGTGCTGTGCTATGCTGTGTTTGTCTGTCCTGGCATAATTCAGGGCCTTGCTGCGGATCTGGGTGCCAGTATTCTCCCCAATAATCAACTGCTTTGAAGCTGTAGCCAAATTGTTGCTTTCACAAAACCTTCGGATTAACCATAGCAAAACTGACGTTCTTTTCGTCACGAGGAACCGTAAGTTCATACCTCCCCCATCACTACTCGTCAACAATGTAGAGTTGAAATCAAAAGCTACAATCCGTTATCTCGGCATCACATTGGACCAGCACCTGGATTTGACAACACATGTGAAGAATGTCACAAAGACTATATATCATAAGATCAAAACGTTACGTCACCTCCGCCCCCTACTAGATCCCACCGACTTCTGAACAACCTTCCAGGCATTAGTCCTCATCATCCTCCATGGTCTCCCTCAATCAACTTTAAATCCGCTCCGCCTAGCTATGAATACAGCTGCTAGAGTCCTCTCCGGCTCGTCAAGATACGACCATATAACACCCATCATGAAAGATCTGCATTGGTTACCTTTACATGCCAGACTCCAGTATAAGTCTTTAGTCCTTACTTTCAAGGCCCTAAATAACCACCCCCCTACGCCAATCAGCAAGCTTATTCACGGCACCCTGGAAAATAGAAAAAGGAGACCTACATCAATGAACACCTTAGTAGTCCCTAAAATGATAACAAAGTGCACTAAGGCTACCTCCAACAGAGCCTTCTCCTTATTTGCTCCTTTAAACTGGAATGCGCTTCCCCACGAAATCCGTGCTATCAAAAGCCTAATCCTATTCAGAAAAGCATTGAAATACCATTTGTTCACAAAATGCTACCCAGAAGACAACCTAGACATTAGCAAAACTAGCACCTCAATACAACCAGAAAAGGGCTAGTTAGTCAACCTTCTCTCTAGTCCTATGGCGAACCACCCGAAAAGCACATGCAATATCCAAACGAGTTTATAATATTGTATATAGCATTAATTTAACCTGTACATAGTTCTCCCGGTTGTCCCTTGTTGAATTTCCCTGTTTATTGTAAACTCAATGTTACTTGTATGCATTGTAGTATGTTCTTGTTTAATGTACACCGCACTGATTGTAATAGCGCGGTATAAAAGAAATGTTAAATAAATAAATAAATAAATATGCTGGTCTCCTTGCCATTTCGCTCCTCTCAAACTGCCTTGCTGGGCATCCACCAGTTGTGGTGCTGCTTTGTTTCTCTTCCACTTTGTTGAGATGCTCATTGCACGTTTTGTACCATGTTGCCCTTCTGATGGCGGTTTCTGCTATTCATCCTGCCATGCTCTGAACTCTTTGCCGTTCTTCCAGTGATCTTGGGGGGTTTGGGATGCTCTTGGTGCTTGTAATGCTGTTGGAGATGTCTGCCATCAAGTTTCAAACAGGTTTGATTGAAACTATATCTTAAATCTGATTGCTTCATTGCAAAATACTGTAGCTTTCCTCGTTGACTTTAATGGGAACAAACAGGACAAGCACACGAATGGTTTGGTTCCTGATAACTAACCGAACGGCTGCATTCAGACGAACAAAAACGATCCCGAAAATCTTTGGCATGCACAAGCCTAAGAATCAGTCAGTCAAGGAGCTGAGCAAAATAACTCTTTTTAGGGAATTTTTGAAGTGGTGGTAAATATCAGAGAGGAAGCACAATTACCCTTCAATCAATGGTGCAAACCCCAGGTCCAAATGAGCAGTTAGCTGACACACCTGCCTCAGAGCAGGTCTAAATGTCAATGTCCATATTTTTTAAAGTATGCATGCATTCCTGTTTTAGCATCAGAAATACTTGCATAGCTTTCATGCCTGCCCAAAACATGCCCATAACATACCCCCTTCCAAATAGTGTGTATTGTGCAGGGATGGCCTGAGGATGATCTGGGGCTGTGTGCGGAGACTCATTGTGGGCCTCATTTGCACATCCACAGGACCACATTTGTATAAATATTTGCATCACAATGACAAGCAGACTTTAATGATAAGGAAGGAAGATATCAAATAAGAAAAAATTCCTGGTAGCTGGAAATTCAAATCATGGTGCGCAGGCTGGATTAGACTGTGCCTGTGTTAGAAGAACCCAGGAATCATTAACAGCGAAGCTATCAAGACGCAAGACAAAATGTAACTGAAACATTCCTTTATAGTTTGAGATTTCCTTGAATATGAACCGAGAAAATATTTGAAAATTTAAGACCAGTCCATCCAGCATCAAGAACACAAAACTGCAAACCTTAAAGACTAGCCATATTCTAGTACCGCCAATCCCCCCCCCCCCCCCCAACATCCTATTGCTCACTCTACACAGGAAACAAAAATAAAAATCAAGAACCACAGCACAGGACCTATAGAGCAAATCTATCATTCCATAACAGCACTAATTTCTAAAACTCCCACAACAAGGGGCCTATCTAGAAAAGAGTAGCACCATAAATATTGCTCTGAGTCCTAGAAAATCCACATACTTACCAGGAAAACTGAGCAAGCCAGATTACTGCAGATCCTTATACTGAAATTCATTGCTAACAGAATACCTAGCCTCAGTCATACATTTAGAACACAGATGAACTCTCACACAGGGTAGCGGCTCAGCATGGCGGTGAGGGAAAGGGCACTGCTGATTCGGTGGTGACCTCCCCACACTAACAGCTGCTGCCTGCTGCTGCCCACTGCTGCCATTGCCGCTTTCCAGTGGCAGCGACAGATTTCCATCTTTAAAAAATAAAAAGCGCGGGTATTTGTGACTCAACACTTGGCAGGCTGGTCTTGTTCCTCCCCCCTCTGATGTGAACTTGCATCAGAGTAAGGAGGACAAGGACCAGTCTTCCAAGCACAGTGCTGCAAAGATCCATGTGTTTTTTAAGTTGGAGATCCACCACTGCTGCTGAAAGAAGAAAGGTGGCAGTGGCAGCAGCAGCAGCAGCAGCATGGGGAAGCTGCAACCAAATGAGGTAAAGCTACAGCAGCACAGGGGTGAGCCTTTTAAAGGCACCTGGTAGATGTTGGGGGTGGGTGGGTGGGTGGGGGGAGGGTGACAGAGACAGTTGCAGGTGCTGGAACAGGTGCTGGAGAGGAATTGGGGCAGGCAGAGGACAGAGATGGGACACAAAGAAAGTGGTGGAGGGGTACAGAGCACACACAGGGGATAGAAGATAGGAGTGGGGGTTAGATACTGGATGTGGGGTGGAGAATAGAGGCTGGGCACGGTATGAGGGCATAAGGTGATGGGAGGATAGTGGATATTGGGTGGAGGGAAGATGATAGACATGGAGTAGAGGAACAGGGGGATAAAGGGCAGATATTGGACTTGGGCTGGGGGCGTAGGGGGTTGAGAACAGATGGTGGACACTGAGTAGGGGCATAAGGCTTAGAGGGTAGATGCTGGACACAGGGTGGGGGGTCATAGGGGATGGAGAGTACATGCTGAACAAGGAGTAGGGGTCATAGGGGATGGAGAGTACATGCCGGACACTGGGTAAAGGTCATAGGGGATGGAAGGCACATGCTGAACACAAAGAGGGGGTGGGGGACACAGGTTTGGGGACATAAGGGGATAGACGGCAGATGTTAGATAGGAGTGGGTGTTAGATGGGGAGATCTGGACATGGGGTGAAGGATAGAGGGGTAATGATGGATATGGGAGAGATAGGATAAGAAAAAGGGGCGAGGTGAAATTGAGCAGATGGGGGAAACAAGACAGGGCAGGAGAAAAGGGAAGAGATGCTGAACACAGGGTAGAAAAGAGAAAGAGAAAGGAGAGAAAAAGTGGCTGGGGAAGGATAGAGAGACAGGGAGTGAGAGGGCTGTGTTAAAGGTTGAAAAGTGGTAGGCAGACACAATAAAGAGAGGGAGATTGAGAACTCGATGTAACCCTCCATAGCCCATGTTCCCTGTAAAATAGTTATCTCCAAGTTATAATGCCCTGTTCAATGTAATTTCAGTTTGTTCAATGTAAACCGCACTGATGAAGAATAGCGCGGTATATAAGAGAATGTAAATAAATAAATAAATAAAATAAATAAGAAGGAGAAATGAAATCGGAGCTGATAGAGAGAAAAATAAATGGAATAAAGATGAAAGGAAAAAGATCAATGTCAGAGATGGAAGAAAGTGAAGAAGATAGGAGGGGAGAGAATGGTTTAATGGTTACAGAACTTTTATACCACCTAAAACTATGCGGTTTACAACAGCTATTACAAAACCATAATTAAAAACAAATAAAATGAACAAAAGTCAAATAGCACAACCAAAAATTCAGACAAATGTATCAGACCCAGAAAAATTCTAGGTCAAAAGACTTCCAGAAACAGGTAAATCTTGATGTACCTCTGAAAATTTACCAAGCTGGCTTCAGTACATATATAGCGAGGGAGCGGATTCCAATGCATAGGACCAGCAAAAGCAAATATTTGCTGCCTAAATTCTTCATAGTGGATGGAAGAAAATGCAGGAGTCCTTAATTGCACAGAACCTCGAGATCGAAGACATCATGAAGGTGTATATCGTCAACCACCGAGGATAAATAACAACTTGAAGCGCCATGCAAAATTTTAAATAAGAACAAGTGACAAATGGACCAGAGACCCTGGAAGGTGAGTTAAGAGAAGACGAGGAAAACAGAAACCAGAGACTGGAATCAACACAATTAGAGAATAAAATGACCAGACAGCAAAAGGTAGAAAATGTAACTTTATTTTCAGTTTAGTGATTGGAATATGTCTGTCTTTGAGCTTCACAGGCCTGATATTCAAACAGCAGCAGTCAGAATTTTTAAAGTGCCTGATCGCCACAGGTTAGAATGAAACCAGATATTCAGCACCAAAATCTGTATTTCCTCTAGCATTGATTATCCAGTTTCAGTGCTGACTGGCACAGCTGTCCATACAGCGGACCACCCTGCAACTTTCCAGACAGTGCCGGAGGGGATATTCAGCAGTGCTGGCTGATTAATGCAACTGAATACCCCTCTCAGAGGAATTTATCACGTTAGCAGGTCCTGCTAGCCAGATAAACCTCTTTGAATATTGTGCTGTACATACATGTTTTATCTTTATATGCTTCACAGAACAGGGACATATGCAGCTCTTTCTGTTTCTCTGGTGTTTCATTGCATGTAGAGTCTGGTTTATTGGGGTTTCAATTAATATTTTGTGTACATAATTTTATTTTTAGTTGGTAATTTCTTCTATACTTGGTGAGGATCTATCTTTAGTCATAAGAACATAAGATATGCTATACTGGGTCAGACCAAGGTCCATCAAGCTCAGCATCCTGTTTCTAACAGTGGCCAATCTAGGTCACAAGCACTTAGCAGTTTCCCCAGAAGACACAGGTTCCTCAATGCTTGTTTAGGACAAGCAGGGGATTTCCCGGGTCCCCTTAAATAATGGTTTATGGACCTTTCCTCCAGGAACTTGTCCAAGCCTTTTTTAAACCCAGCTACACTAAAAGCTTTTACTATATTCTCCAGTAGCAAATTCCAGAGTTTGATTACACATTGAGTGAAAAAATATTTTCTCTTATTAGTCTTAAATAGGTTACCCTGTAGCTTCATTGCATGCCCTCTAGTCTTTCTATATTTTGATGGTGTAAACAATCGATCTATGTTTACCTGCTCCATTCCATTCATTAATTTATAGACCTCTATCATATCTCCCCTCAGCTGTCTCTTTTCCAGGTTGAAGAGCCCTAACCTTTTTAGCCTCTCTTCATAGGGGTATCCTTCCATCCCCTTTACCATTTTGGTGACTCTTCTCTGTACCTTTTCTAATAACGCTATATCCTTTTTAAGATATGGCGACCAGAATTGCACACAATATTAGAGGTGTGGTTGCACCATGGAACGATACAGAGGCATTATAATATCCTTTGTTTTATTCTCCAGTCCTTTCCTTATGATACCTTGCATTCTATTTCCAACAGTGGCGAAAGCATGCAAAGTATGACTCGTGACATTTTTTCCAGCATGTGTGCCTGTCAATTTCACCTGAAAAGGAGATTGAAAGGGTGATTTCAATGGAGCAGTACCCAAAAATTCCACTGGTTTGGAAAGTATTATAATTTATCAAACTATTAGATGTTACGGTCGGATTCCAAAGGACAGATTTTACAGTTCAACCACAGGGTGCCACTGGCCCATGGCAACAGGCATTGCCATGTTTCTCCATTACGAGCTGCAGTACATAACAACCAGTAGCAAACTACATGGGTGACCAAGGCCATGGAGTTTCTATGTAAGGATTTGTAGTAATGCGGCTTGTTCAGTTTTCCAAATAGGTTTATGGATGTTCTAAAGCCCATTCATTAAGAGGCATGTTTACTAAAGATTAAAGTGCATTTACAAATGTAAATGTGTGCTAAGTGCAGCAGCACCCATTTATTTTTATGGGCGCAGTGGCCCTAAACACATGTTAATGTTTAGTAAACAAGTCATTGTTGGGACAAAAGTAAGGCTTGTGAAGGGCTTCTTTGGAATCAATCAGAGGGTTGGGCGGTGGGAGAGGGAGGCAGCAGAAAATTATTCACACAAGGCAACCATAAAGGTAGCACTGGCCCTGAAGGGACCACAAACTAAAAATAGAAATGCAAAAATGCCAAGAAGTGCTGTTGAGTCAATGCTGACTCCTGGCAACCCAGCCTCTGGGTTTTCTAAGCAAGGTACGATCGGAAGTAGATTGTCAGGATTTTCTTCTGCCAACACCATAGGAGAGGAGACTGTTCTCTGAAGCATGCAACGTATTTTTTGAGCTGAAAAGGAAACATAACATCTTGCTTTCTCATATTCTAATTTCCATCTGAGGCAGGATCGGAAGATCCGAAACACAGCGCTGGGTCATGGTTTTTTGAAGCCTTATGACAATTATTTTCCTTTTTACATTGAGAAACGTGTTTTCCTATTTCTACTGTTGCAGAAGAGTGGAGGAGTCCTCTCGTTTTTGAATGATGGATTATATAATGGACCCAACTGCCAGCTAAGTAAAGATTTGATTTTCAAACTTTTAAACTGTTTTTGGTACTTGGCACTGTGGCTTTGGGGGTCTAGTTGTTTTATTGATTTTGGACTGTTGCATACTGTGAATAAAAAAGATTAAAGGGAGAGGTCCGTTATTCGACGGGGTTTTTCGTCCCCTGACCTGGTGGACATTCCTACATTTAATACTGTTTACTGTTTATTGGTTGTTTGTTTGTGTATTTGTCTCTCTTTTTATGTGATCTGATTGACTATTTGAGGATTTTCTTCTGTGCAGTGAGTTTACAGCCCCTGGTTTTCCAAGGTGGTCACTCATCCAAGTACCAGCCAGGCCCTGACACTGCTTAATTTCAGAGATCAGTCAAGAGCAGGTTCATTCAGGGACAGATGAAGACTCAAATAGAAATATGTAGACCAGCAGTTCTCAACCTGTGGGTCGCGACCCCCATGGGGGTCGCCACAGGATTTAGCAGGGGTTGCCTCACTCCAGTTAAAAAAAATAAAAAATCGCACAAGTTGCTGTCGCTGCTGAGTCCGCTTCTTGGCAGCGGCAAACTCACCGCTTCCCTTCTGCAGCCGCGGCTCCCTGCCTCTTAGGGAACTGCGGCTGTGCCTGTGAAAATGTTGCGGAGTCTTTCTGTCTCTCAACGGGCTCCGTGAAGCATTGTCCCGCCTCCAAAGGAAGTGGTAAACAACTTCCTTTGGGGGCGGGACAATGCTGCATGGAGCCCGTCAAGAGACAGAAAGGCTCCGCAACGGCTTCACAGGCATAGCTGCGGTTCCCTAAGAGACAGGGACTCATGGCTGCAGAAGAACAGAGCAGTATCAGGCAGACATAGGGAGAGGGGAGGAGGGGGCAGGGAACCTGCAACGGAGCTGACATGGGGGAGGGAGGGAGGGGGCTAACATGGATGGAAGGATGGATGGATGAATGGAGGGAGGGAGGGGAGGCTGACATGGATGGATGGAGGGAGGGAGGGAGGGAGGGAGGGGGGCTGACATGGACAAAGGGGAGAGACAGGGGGACATAATGGACAGACAGGGGATAAATGCTGGACAGAAGGGAGAGACAGTGCGGGTTAGGATTATAATGGGCTGATGGGGGGCTAGCACTGGTAATGGACAGATCGGGTGGGGGGCTAGGACTGGTAATGGGTTGATTAGGGAAGGCTAGGACTGGGAATGGACTGATCAATGGGGGGGTTGGGACTGGTAATAGGCTGATAGGGGGTAGGACTGGTAATGGACTGATTAGGGGCTAGCATTGGAAATGAGCTGGTTGGGGAGGTTAGGACTGCAAATGGGCTGATTAGAGGAGGCTAGGACTGGTAATGGACTGATGGGGGGTAGGACTAGTAATGGGCTGAATAGGGGAGCCTAGCACTGGTAATGGGGTTGAGGGGGGACTAGCACTGGAAGTGAGCTGATTGGGGGGGCTTCAACTGGAAATGGGCTGATGGTGGGGAGGGGAGGATAGAGCTGTTGGCCTTGGAAGAAAACTGGGGACTAGGGCTACAAATGGGCTGATGCGAGGGGATGGAAGAATGGGACTGGAAGGGAGTGGATGCTGAGAGGGGCTGCCTTGGTATTTGGACTAGAAGGGGACTGGAAATAGGCTGATGGAAAGAAGTGAAGAAATCAAAAGAAGAGATAAGAAATGGCAGATGGACCATAGACCACAGAAAGAGAGCTAAGAGAAGACAGGAAAGCAGAAGCCTCAGATCGGGACCAGCATGATCAGAGAATAAATTGGTCAGACAACAAAGGCAGAAAAAATAATTTTATTTCATATTAGTGATTTGACTACAAAATCATAATTTTGATATCAAATATTGTTACTTGTTGTTGTGATTAATTATTGTGGTTTAAATAAGTACATTTTATAAATAAAAACATATTGCAAAGGCCTATAATATATTAATAATTCAACAAATGATTACAGTGACAATGCATTAACGGTAAAGGAAGAGAGACGCATTTGATTTTATTCATTGGGGGTCACCACAAGTTGACCAATGGTAAAAGGGGTCGCGGTACAAAAAAGGTTGAGAACCACTGATGTAGACAAAAATTAAACTGAAACCTCAAGAAGCCAGGCTCTACATGCAGTCCAACACCAGAGAAACAGAAAGAGATACATATAGCGACAGCACATTAATTGCAAACTGATATATTCTAATCATTAAATTGAAAATCAAACAAATTTTCTACCTTTGTTGTCTGGCCATTTTATTTTTCTAACTGAACTGTTTCCAGTCTCTCTTCTGCACTTTTCTTGTGTCTGTCTTCTCAGTGACTCCTTTCCTTTTTTTTCTCTCTCCTTCTGTCTTCTTCTCTCCCTTCTCTACATGTTTTGATGCTGATCTTTTCTTTTTATCTCTTTTTTATCCATGTCTCTCCTCTGCATCCACACACATCTAGATTTCATCTCTCATTCTCCTTTTTTCGCACCCTCCAATCCGCAGTCTCCTCCTTTTTACCTCTCACTTCCTTAACAGCTTTCCATCTCTCACTCTCACCCCCTCACTGTCTTTCTCCTTCCTCAGCCTCCTATACTTCCTCTACCTTTTACCCACTCTCTAGTTCCCTTTCTACCTTCTGTAGTCACCCCCTCATCCTCATCTGTATCTCATCCCTTCACCAGCCCTGGCTCTTTTCCCATCACTCCTTTCCTCCAGCCCATCATTAACTTATAGCCCCTACCCAGCCTCTCATAAGGGGCTCAGTTACCTACCATACTACCTTACACCCCCACAAATACCTCTTTAGCCCAATCCTGCTCCCCAACTTGACACTCTACTCTGTCTGCCCTCACCACCACGGCTGGCGTTAAACATGCAGGGGCACAGGGCAGAAACTATTGATGGAGTCCCAAAACCCACCTGCAGGCTCTGCCTCCTTCAGCTTGAAGCAGAGTTGGGGCCTCCTGTGGTACTGGGGCCCAGGGCAATTGCACTGTTTGCTACCCCCTAATGCCATCCCTTTCATCCCATGCAGGCTGCTGTGTGCTGTGACTTTCACTCTTTCACCCTGCGCTTCCCTGTCTCTGCATACACCTGCCCTCCCATGATGCAGGCAGAAGGTGAAGGAACATGGTAAAGAATGAGGGCAGAAAGAGGGCAGTGAAGGGTGAAGTGATGGCACAGTTAGAAGGGAAATTGCGCAACAGTCTGTAGGAGATGAGAGCACAGAGTAAAGATGGAGAACACAGGGTTAAGGGGGCAACACACATATGCCTGGAAACATAAAAATAAAGAAGGAAACAGAATAAGGAGGTACTGGTTGGAGAAGAGGCCAACTGAAGCCTGCAGCAGTCTGGGGCTAGAGTCAGTCACAGAAGCTGCTGCTTAACCTAGGCACGAGAGCTGCTCTATTCTCTATTGCATCGAAAAGGACTGGGCCCTGCGATAAAAAGCTCCACTCCAAGCCCAGGCTATTAGCGCTGGGGCAGTGACAGGTGAGAAATATGTGCATGCTGATGGCTCTGCAGGGCTCGTCTGTCTAACGTTCACTTCCTGTTTTAGAGAAGCAGAACTGACACAGCCATCAGCGACGCGCAGGGAAAAAGATCCCCGTCTTGCTGCAGATCGCAGGAAGCAGTAGCAGCAGTACTTGGCGGGTCGGGAGGATGGTGATAGTGATGGTAATGGTGGTAGCAGCTTGGGAGATGGGGAGAATGGCGGGAGATTCAATGGCAGTTGCAGCCTGGAAAGAGACCATAGGGGAAAGATTCTTGGGCCTTATGGTGGAGCAGGGTCATGTGTGGGTAAATGCCTAGGGCCAGCCCTGCTATTGTGGCTTTTACACGGTTAAATAGCTGCTTTCTGAAACTGTTAATTAGCTGTGTAGTGCTTTATATATGTAAATAATGCACAAGCCTTGGAGATTGTAAATCACCTTGATGGGCTTCTTAACTCAAATGGCAGTAAAGCTACATTTTTTAAAGCATAAATACATACTGTAAATATAATGCCTCCTACATTTCTGTTTTTCTGACCCAAAACAAATTCCTTATGCACAATGACATCATCAAAGCAGCCGAAAACTATCTGTTCTGTAGGATATAGCTGGAGGTCTTCATGAAATGAAGCCAAATATAATTCAAGAGTCGATCTATGCAGTCCATTCTAGAAGATACCTTTATTTGTCATGCTATGCAATATTGACTGTCATCTTCCCACTGTCTGTCTTCATCCTCCATTTCTTTCATATTACTCAGTATTAGAGATTCCCAACCTTTTTGGTTGTATGGACCCATTATTAACCCCCCAAAAGTTCAAGGACCCCTAATATATCCCTCTACTTTCCCTGGACCACTTTCTCCTCAGTTCCAACATGCTCCAACTAGCCCTCTTTATCTCCCTTCTTCCACCCTCAACTAGTCTCTCTCTCTTCCTCCTCTACCGAGTCCCCACTAGTCTCTCTCTCTTCCCTCTCCAGCCTCCCTCTCTCTCCACCATTGCCCCACAGTTTCGGCTTCCTTCTCTCCCAAGCCAGCTTTTTCTCTTGCACCTCCCAATGAATCTCTCTCCTATTATCCCTTCCTCCAGCCAGTTCCACCAGTCTATGTCTGCAGCAGCCTCTGCATTCTGCTTGCATGGATTATAGCAGCACAAAAAGATTGTTTTCTCTTCTGTGTCCTGCAGACTCCCAGGTTGGGAACAACTGCTATCAGAGTAGTGCTATTGTATATTACTGTATTTGGCAGTTTTTAAAAGCAAACAACTTTTGAATCTTACTCATACCTGGCTAGGCGGATTCTTCTTCGTGCAATAGCTCCGAGATGCCTCCTTAAACTATCCTAGAAAAATACAAAAATCAAAAAGTTCAAAAATACTGTTGTGCTTGCAATGTCTGGTGTGGTGCAAAAGCATTAATATCACATGCTACTTTTCATCAAATTAACACAGTACTGGAATAAGATATGCAATTAATAGGTCTCACACTACTTCATTAAGACAAAAAGCTAAGTTTGCTATTACCAATATTATATGTTGGCATTTATATTATGTGTTGTTTCTATTATGGTATCCAAGGGATTTACTTTAAAAAAAATAAATATTATAAGTTTATCTCTATCCAACTTTTGCATCCATATGATGCTATTGAAAATACCATGGCTTGAACAAGTTGAATCTTTGTATGCTCTTGAGAATCTTGTCGAGGTCCTTCATAGCCATTCTGCCAAGAGCAATGCGTCGTCAGATTTCTTGACTGCTTGTTGCTTCTTTATTGATAGTTGATTCAAGTAGGTTAAAGTTGTCCACTATTTCAATTTCTTTTTCATCAATGATGAACTTATTGATTTTGCCAGTTGTCAGGATCTTTGTCATCTTTACATTAAGGTGCAGGCCTTATTTTCAATAACGTCAAATGGATGCAAATGTTGGACAGTGAAAAAGATACACAGGAAGAAAATCAATGCCTTTGAATTATGGTGCTGGCAACGAATACTGTGTATACTGCCTGAAGAACAAACCAGTCAATACTAGAGGAGATGAAACTTAAGCTTTCTTTAGAAGCTCAAATGACAAGACTTCGACCTTCATACTTTGGACACATCATGCGAAGAGAGAGATCATTAGAGAGACATCATGCTTGGCAAGGTAGAAGGTCAACACAAAAGAGGAAGGCCAGAAATGAGATAGATTGATTTAATAACAGCAGTTATGGGTGCCAGTCTATCAACGATGAGCCGTCTGACTGAAGACCTAACACAGTTTAGGACAACTATCCAGAGGGTTGCCATAAGTCGACACCGACTTGACGGCACTTAACAACAACAGGCTTACCACAACAAGGTAGTGAGTAGTGGTGAGTTGTTTCTGGATTTTTTAAAGTGTGAAGCCTGATTTTTCATTGGGCGTCTAGGTAGGAAATGGGATGACTAAGTTGGGACATGCACAGTTTCCCTTGCATTTTAGAAAAGGCTTGTGGAATGCAGAACCTTTTCTAAAATACATATGAGGACACTGGGAAATAGCTGTGTAGAATGCAGCATGGACAGTGGGAACAGTCATCTCAGAAAGGAACATTTTCCATAAAAAGAGCAGCATCGCTCAAGGTTTGGAATGTGTAAGGGCCGGTTTCACAACCTATGCATTTAAGTGCCACTTATTACAAACAGGACATCCAAAAAGAGCAAGTTAAGGAGACCAACTCTTTTTTTTTCTGGAATTTTATACACGTATATCTTTCCTGTCTACCAAAAACACACCCTCTAGGAGACTGTGCATGCTACAGATCTATATGTGTAAACGACACAATGGTCATTTATACTGGTCAATGCCGGTATTTACATGTGCAAAAGCCACTCAAGCTGACAAAGCAGGCCTGGCTCATCTATCCTTTACAATCTGCAGCCAAGTAGCATAAATCTTTCATTTCTTCTATTTTACAAACTCGTAATTAGCTGTGGATTGAACCTGAATGATGGTAGCTACGTACCAATTGACCATTAGTAGATATTCAGTAGCTGTAGATAACTGCTGGTAAGATGATACATGTTGTACTGTATCTAAGCCAGACAGCTAGTATTGAATTATGGTTTTAGGAGGTAATTGGATCATCATTTTATGCATGTAAAACATGCTTTACTTATGAAAATGGATATTATAAAATTGTACAGGGAGATACATGTATAAAAAGTGCACAGAAACATAGGGAGGCATTTTCAGGGGCATAGTTTGATCAGAGCAGAGGACCACTGCAATTTCACTGATCAGAGCAGAGGACCACTGCAATTTCACTGATCAGAGCAGAGGACCACTGCAATAGCTTTGTACACATACGTATTCGCTCCTGCCTCTGAGCAGGTATAAATTTGTGTAGGAGCATTTGTGTACTACTGAGGATAGTTCTGGGAGTCTATTTTATAAAGCACCTGGGTGTCTTTGTTGTTTTTATTTGAATAGGTACAAAAGAGGGCTTTTTTGGAAAGTTTTCTAGACTCCCTGTTATAAAATTATCCTTTTATTTCTTTACTTATTCAGGACGCTTCAGGTTCACTCCATACTGAATCTTCCCTCCCTATCTTTAAGAAGAATCTTAAAATCCTGCTGTTTCAGCAAGCCATCCCCCATCCTGTGCTCCTTAATAGGTATGGGAGAAGGAGAAAATTCTGGAGATAACAAGGCAGAGACAGAAGGGTAGCACGGACTGAACTCAGGGAATGAGAAGGAACATAAGGAGTGAGAAGGATGGGCAGGTATGGGGCCAGCTATGCCGTGGACTAAGGTAAGAAGTTTAGAATGGATATGGATATGGAAAGAAACAGGAAGCCGGTGAAGGGCCATGAAAAATGGAGAAACATGATTGCAATAGTGGGTGTGAAAGATTAATCCAGCAGCAGTGGGCTGGATCAAGTGAAGACAGCGGATAGAGTATTGGAGTAGCCCGAGAAAGAAAAAGTTACAGTAATCGAGGTAGGGGATAACAAGAGCCAAGACAAGTTGAGTAAATTGTGAGGCAGAAAAGGCAGAGCAGACTGAGCGTAAATGAAAATGAGCAAAAACACTGATTTAGAAAGGGAGTCAAGCTGGGGCTTAAAAGAAAGTGAATATCAAGAATGACATTTAAGGTCTTGACAGAATCTTGAAAATGAAGAGAAGAGAAAGATGATGAGAAGCGGAAGCAAAGAAGCTGATGGGAAAGAGAAAACAATAGTCTCACATTTAGAAATGTTTAGAAGAAGCCACCGGTGTCGGATTGTAAGCAGGTCTGAAGAGGAGAGACATCTGACAAGGACGAGAGGACGGTGTAAAGGATCTGACTAACAAACTATTACTCAAAATTTTGTGCCTTTATTGGCAGCATCAATAGTTCCAGACATGGGATGCTGGCCTTGTTTTCTGCATTCTCTCTCTGTATTCTGACTTGTACCTGATATGTTTAGTTAAATAAAATGTAAAAAAAAAAGATCCAAATTTAAGAAACATAGCTTTGCCTTAGAAAATACAATATGTAAAACAGCATTAAAAGGATTAACACTGGGTCTGACTCGATGTCTCACTGACAGTGGTGAACGCTACCATGCAGATGATCTGGGTATAAGTTCCAAGCCCAGCTTCAGCTGGCCAAGATATTGCTAAGGAAACAGTTTCCATAGCCCCTGAAGGAGAGAGAATCCCAGCCCTTTTATAAAGCTAGAATGTAGTAGTCAGACACTGTGTGCATGCATACCAGGTTACAGAGGGGACCTCAACCTGTGGACACTAGCTAAGGGCTATCATTGTGTGTCTGGCCTAAACAGATAGGGGAGAAAGTTAAAAATGGAGTGGAGGAGTAGCCTAATGGTTAAGAACACTGACTTGGGAACCCAGAGTCCAGGGTTCAATTCCACTAGCACTCCTTGTGGCCTTGGGCAAGCCACTTAACTCTCCATTGCCTCAGAAAAATCCAAGTTATCAATGTCCCTGTTTAATGTACATCACCTAGTTTAAGTTTCAATGTAAACCACTTTGATTGAAAAAGATAAAGTGGTATATAAAACCTGTTAAATAAATAAAATAAAAAATAAGAAAACTCTGGGTCATTGCAAATGAAAGCTTATGGAACTGTAGCATCAACAAAGGCTAGCTCTGAGTGGATTGGAAACTCAAGGAACATAAGGGAACTTCAGGATCACAAATAAGAAAACATAGGGAACTAAAATGAGGGTAGTTATGAATGAAGACACTTGGTGTAATATGTTCTTCCCCCACTGCATGTGCATGATTTTCACTGTATTTTGTATTGTATTGATATGTCAGTTGTAAATTAGGGCAAGAAATTTCCTGCTTGGTCTATAATCCTTGCTCCTATAAGTTAGTATGTACATGTGATCTCCAATTTCCTTGAGACTGGCCTGGCTTCATGCCTGTGCCCAAAGTACAATCATTGGATCTATTGTTCAATTGCAGTCCCCTCTAGCCTTTTTGGGTAATCCCCTTGGACCTGCTCTCTTGCCTTCAGTGCAAAAATCTCCATCTTGGTGACAGAAAGCAAAGCTCCACTGCCTGTTATCCTGCTCCATCCCCCTGGAATTCCATTATTTTTTCATCACACGTACACTCTCTCTCTCTCTCTCTCAACATCCTCACTCCCTTTTTTTTTTCAACATCCAGTCCTTCCATTCAGCATTCAGCTTCTATCATCCACCCCTGCTACAGTTTCAGTATCTAGCCATTCAGCCAATTCCACAACACACTTCGTCAGCAATAGTGAAGCTGGAACCAATAATTTAGACAGACTCAGCCTCTGCATTTTGAACCAGAACAGTGCTGCCTATTCATTGCAACTATCACAGAAAATGTTATCCTGCTTTTTATAATAAACAGTTGGGAAGTAAGAGACTTGAGGGTCATGTTTATTATTATTATTATTATTATTATTATTAAGCATTTATAAAGTGAACATGAGAACATAAGATATGCCATACTGGGTCAGACCAAGGTCCATCAAGCCCAGTATTCTGTTTCCAACAGTGGCCAATCTAGGTCATATGTACCTAGCAGTTTCCCCAAGAGACACAAGTTCCACAATGCTTGTACTGGGTCAAGCATTGATATCTTCGGTCACTTCTTAATAATGGTTTATGGACCTTTCCTCCAGGAACTTGTCCAAACCTTTTTTAAACCCAGCTACACTAACAGCCTTTACTACATCCTCCGGTAGCAAATTCCAGAGTTTGATTACACGTTGAATGAAAAAATATTTTCTTTTATTAGTCTTAAATAGTTTATCCTGTAGCTTCATTGCATGTCCCCTAGTCTTTCTATATTCTGATAACGTAAACAATTGATCTACGTTTACCCGTTCCACTCCGTTCATTAATTTATAGACTTCTATCATATCTCCCCTCAGCCGTCTCTTTTCCAGGTTAAAGAGCCCTATCCTTTTTAGCCTTTCTTCATAGGAGTATCCTTCCATCCCCTTTACCATTTTGGTGGCTCTTCTCTGTACCTTTTCTAAAATCGCTATATCCTTTTTAAGATACGGCGACCAGAATTGCACACAATATTCAAGGTGCGGTCTCACCATGGAACGATATAGAGGCATTATAATATCTTTTGTTTTATTTTCCATTCCTTTCCTTATCATACCTAGCATTCTATTTGCTCTCTTGGCCGCCGCTGCACACTGGGCCGAGGGTTTTAACATGGTATCCACAATGACGCCTAAATCTTTTTCCTGGGTGGTGGTTCCTAATGTGGAACCTTGCATCGTGTAACCATAGTTTGGGTTGTTCTTCCCTAGGTGCATAACCTTGCACTTGTCCACATTAAATTTCATCTGCCATTTTGATGCCCAGTCTTCCAATTTATCAAGATCCTCTTGCAATTTTTCACAATCCTCTTGGGTTTTAACAACTTTAAATAGTTTTGTGTCATCTGCAAATTTGATAACCTCACTCGTTATTCCACTTTCCAGGTCATTTATGAATATGTCAAAAAGCAGCGGACCCAGCACAGATCCCTGGGGTACACCACTATTCACCTTTCTCCATTGGGAAAATTGGCCATTGAGCCCTACCCTCTGCTTTCTATCTTTTAACCAGTTCCTGATCCACAATAGTACACTGCCTCCTATCCCATGACTTTTTAGTTTTGCCAAAAGTCTCTCATGAGGGACCTTGTCAAAGGCTTTCTGAAAGTCCAGATACACAATATCAACCGACTCACCTTTGTCCACCTGTTTATTCACTCCTTCAAAAAAACATAACAGATTAGTAAGACAAGATCTTCCTTGTCTAAAGCCATATTGGCTGTCTCCCATTAGGTTGTGACTATCTACATGCTGAGTAATTTTATTCTTTATGATGGTTTCTACCATTTTTCCCGGTACTGACGTCAGGCTCACCGGTCTGTAGTTTCCCGGATCACCCCTGGAACCCTTTTTACAAATTGGTGTTACATTGGCGATCCTCCAATCTTCAGGTATTAGAGATGATTTTAATGATAGTTCACAGATTACTGATAGCAGTTCTGCAATCTCATATTTCAATTCTTTCAACACCCTTGGATGTATACCATCCGGCCCAGGTGATTTGCTACTCTTCAGTTTATCTAATAGTTGTAAGACATCTTCCCGATGTATCGATATTTCCTTCAATTCTTCCGCACCTTTAAACATACTGCAAACATACGAAGCGCTGTACACACAAATAAGAGAGACAGTTCCTGCTCATCAGAGCTCACAATCTAGTCAAGACAAAAAATACATAATACAAATTACAGATCAACAGGACAAAGTATACATCTAATGTTAGAGAGAGCAAACACAGCATACATGTATATAAAATAGTCGTATCACAACACAAGAGACAAGAATGAAAAGCAATAGTGAAGAGGTGGGATTTCAACCTGGAATTGAAGATGGCCAGGGAGGATGCCTGGCACACAGAGACAGGAAGGCTGTTCCAGGCGAAGGGTGCAGCAAGGTGAAAGGAGCGAAGTCTTGAATTAGCAATATGAGTGAAAGGCATAGATAAACGAAGACTATTAGAAGAGCGAAGTACTAAAGTGCGCTACCAGCGTAATGCAGGGTTAGTGCGCAGTATTGGTGCCACACTGAAAAGTAGCACAGGGCACTTATGCCAAAAACCCCACACTACCCTGGTAGCACGCATTGGGGCAAGAACTGGCTGGACAGGGCATTCTTGTCATAGTGTGGCTAGCATGAGCAGTAGTCACCCACTCTTCCTGTAGATAGCATGGGTGCAACTTACACCACCTCAATGGGTGGCATTAATTGCACCCTCGACCTGTTTGCCACATTAAAGCATGGCTTTCCTGTGCTAACTGCAGGGGGCCAGATGTATATGCCTCTCTGCAGTTAGCTAGAAGACCCACATTGGAAGCGCAGCTCACACAAGCATTACTGGCAAGGGGCTTAGTAAACATGCCCCTGGGTCTTTTCCTTGGTGCTGAAGTGGTTTGACTAGCTTTTGAGCATCGTACTTGAAACACAACGTGGAAACCGGACATAATATGTTCTAATTAGGAACTTAATTAGTAGCATACAATTCCTAATTTTAAAAAAAAGCATTTATACTACTTAGTACTGAGTGGCAGAGTAACACAAGTTATGAATGAATGTCCCAAAATAACTCCAGGTTTTCTTTTCATTCAGCTTATTTTTAGAGATCAGGTCATTCTGTCATCATGCATAACTGCATGATTAATAAGTAAATATTTCACTTAACCTACAGAGAAAAGGTTCTTGCACTCTGAATGCCTGAATGCAGGGCTGCACCAAGTATGGAGGAGCGTAAAAGTTAAATTGCAGAAAAAACAAGAGATCATCACATGGTGTGGTTTGAGATAAAAGCCAAGGTGCAGTCCAATCATAGAAAGCAAGTCCTAAACTTCAAAAACACTGACTTCAGTAAAATGGTCAAGTACCTGAAGGAGGAGTTGGCAGGGTTGGAGGGGATAAGGGAAGTGGAATTGCAATGGGCTAAACTAAAGGTGGCAATTAATGGGGCAACAAATAGATATGTAAGGAAAGTAAATAAAACAAGAGGAGAAGGAAACCTATTTGGTTCTCCAAAGAAGTGGCTGCTCAAATAAAGGCAAAAAACACAGCTTTCACAAAATTCAAAAGCTTGCAAACAGAGGAACACAGTAAGGAATATAGGATCAAACTAAAAGAGACCAAAAGAGAAATAAGGAAAGCAAAGTCAAAGGCAGAGGAAAAGATGACTAAAGATGTGAAGTGTGGCGACAAAACTTTCTTCAGGTATATTCGGGAGAGGAGGAAAATCAGAGATGGAATTGCAGGACTCAGAAGTGCTGGGAACAGATTTGTGGAAAGTGACATTGAAAAAGCAAAATTGCTAAACAAATACTTCTGCTCTGTTTTTAATAAAGAAAATCCTGGAGAAGGACTATCTGTGACTCCCAAATATAAAAATGGGAATGAAGTAGATACCACACCATCCACTGAAGATGATGTGTTAGCAACTTGCAAAACTGAAAGTGAACAAGGCCATGGGACCGGATGGGATACATCCCAGGATACTGAAAGAGCTCAGAGAGGTTCTTGCAGTGCTGTTAAAGGATGTTTTCAACTGATCCTTGGAAACAGGAGTAGTTCCTCAGGACTGGAGAAGGGAGGATGTGGTACCTCTTCACAAAAGTGGTGACAGGGAAGAAGTGACAAACTATAGGCCTGTGAGCCTTACCACTGGCGAATAGTGGACTTTCTCAAAACCAACAGGTTGCATGATCTGAGGCAACATGGTTTTACCAAAGGACGATCTTGCCAAACAAATCTGATTGAATTCTTTGACTGGGTGACCAGAGAACTAGATAAGGAGCATGCGATGGATGTCATCTACCTGGATTTCAGCAAAGCCTTTGATACTGTTCCTCATAGGAGACTTATCAATAAACTCAGTAGTTCAGGGATGGGTCCCAAGGTGGTGAACTGGATCAGAAACTGGTTGACTGACAGATGACAGAAGGTGATGGTAAATGGAGCTCACTCGGATGAAAGGAGGGTGATTAGCAGGGTGCCCCAGGGTTCAGTCCTGGGCCCGGCAGTGTTCAATGTATTTGTGAGTGATATTGCTGAAGGACTGCATGGAAAAGTCTGTCTTTTTGCAGATGACACGGAAATTTGCAACAGAGTGGACTCCCCTGAGGGAGTGGATAACATGAGGAAAGATCTACAAAAGCTGGAAGAATGGTCTAATGCTTGGCAGTTAAGATTTAATGCAAAGAAGTGCAGTGTCATGCACTTGGGAAGCAGAAATCCAGGGGAAATGTACGTGATAGTGGGCGAGAGGTTGGTGTGCACGGACCAGGAGAAGGACCTTGGTGTGATTATTTCTGCGGATCTCAAGGTGGCAAACAGTGTGACAAGGCAGTGGCAAAAGCCAGGAAGATGTTGGGTTGCATACAAAGAGGAATTACCAGCAGAAAGGAAGAGGTACTAATGCCACTGTATAAGTCACTGGTGAGGCCTCACTTGGAATACTGTGTTCAGTTTTGGAGACCATATCTCGCAAAGGGTATAAAAAGACTGGAAACTGTTCAGAGGAAGGCAACCAAAATGATTTGGAGCCTGCGTCAGAAGCCTTATGAGAAGAGACTTGAAGATTTAAATATGTACACTCTGGAGGAGAGGAGGGACAGGGGAGATATGATTCAGACCTTTAAATACTTAAAGGGGCTTGTTTACAAAGCCACGGTAGCGGGTTCCGATGGTTATCGTAGCCGCGGCCCCATTGAAATCAATGGGGCCGTGGCTCCGATAACGATCGGAAACAGCTACCGCAGCTTTGTAAACAAGCCCCAAAGAGAAATAATGAACAAACAAACCTCTTCCAAAGACGGGGAAGCTGTAAAACTAGAGGGCATAACATGAAGCTGCAAGGGGATAAATTTAAAGGCAATGTCAGGAAATACTTTTTCACAGAAAGGGTGGTGGATGCTTGGAATGCCCTCCCGATGGAAGTGGTGGGGGCAAACACAGTGATGGAATTCAAAATGGCATAGGACAGACACAGTGGATCCCTTTACAGCAACAGGATAAAATCAAAACAAACTTAACTAACTAATTTCTCAACATACAGGGGTGTCCTACATGGAGTGGTGGGTTCACCCCTAAAACAAAGACATGGGGAGAGGTGGCCTGCACGGAGCGGCAGGTGCACCTACTCTTGCCATCTTACTGGGTAGACTAGATGGACCATACTGGTCTTTATCTGCCGTCATTTACTATGTTACTACTGTATGTTACTATGTTTTAACATATAGTTACCCTGTTTATTTGTACCCAGTTACAAATCCCCATGTTCTATTGTAAGTCCAGTGCAGACCTTTTGCCCTGGACAGTTGTGTTTTAATGTAAACCGCACTGATGCAGAAGAGCGCGGTATATAAGAAAGTTAAATAAATAAATAAATAAACATGATTAAATTAGTCATTAGGCTTATGTAAAGTTGGAAATACTGTTTGACAAAAGTACTAACCACACAACTGATAAAGTCCGATATGTCATAATGGGAGGGGGCAGCAGCAGGGCTGGAGCAACCATTAGGCAAACTAACAGCCACCCCTCTCTAGGACATGCAGCAGCTGCAATACTTTTAAAAGTGAGCCGAAGTTACTTTCAGCTCCGGTCTGCGGTGCCGTTCCACCCCCTCCAATTCCAATGGTGGCAATCAGAACTGGGACTGGAGCAGGGGGTTCTTGGAATAGGTTTTGTCAAGGGTGCCTCATATCCTTGCACTGGCCCTGGACAAGTCACACAGGGTGCAATTATGCTGCCTGAAGGGCTAGAGATCAAGGGAGAATTAGGAGTTGATGAGGATGATCGGTAGAGAATGGCGAGGTCTGTGCAATAAGGTGGAACAAGTCAGTGGAGATCTTTGAATATGGTAATATCCCATGCTACACATTTATCATATTTGTGAAAATTTTACAGCTGGTTAGCACATTAACATGGCTAGACATCATCGTTCCTCGTGGGAACAATAGTTGTCATTTAACTTAGTTTAACAAAATATATCACAGAATTCTGCAGGGGTTCATCATCAATCAGAGTGTTGCAATGAAGCACAAATCATTGCGTGCTATTTCCTAAAAGGAATGAGAAAACAATATTGTAATTCAAGAATAGCTGTGATATGATGTGATGGACATGTCCTGGGACTCATGAGACAGAGCTGACTTCAGATATGATGGAGGTGTGTAACTCCAAAGATCCTAGAAAATGGAGTCACCAGTGACTGCGACAGACCTGAAAGTTTTAGGAATGAATGTAAAACAGTGTTACTGCAGTGAATGGTTTGAGCAGTAGATGGATATAAAAGAAATCTAAGAAACTGTAGCTTGTGATCAGCCGAGAGATCCTCAAATTACAGTTTTTTCATTATCATAAAATTGAATGGGTGTGTAACTACTTTTATGAAAAACAACTCTCCTTTCAACACTGTTTACACAACTCACAAATTGGATTGTGAGCAAGTATGAGAACTTCAAAAGTTAGATTTTTCTTTAAATTGCTCTTTTGCGGCCTCATTTGGTCTTTGAATTTCTGTTGAAGTCACTGGAGGTCCATTTAGATAAGAAAGACACTTTATCATCAAATAGTAACAGAAATGATGGCAGATAAAGACGTGCATGGTTCATCTAGTCTGCCCAGAGTTATTTATTTATGCAAACTTGATATACAGCCTTACATAAATAATCCCTGTTCTCATAATGCTAATACATTTTATGTTAGAGGTTGTTAAATCTGGTCCTCAGGGGCTGGAAACAAGCTTGGTTTTCAGCAAATTAGCCATGTTCTTAAACTATATGTCTGCAAAAAACATCTGATCAATATTCATTATGAATAACCTGGAAAACAGGCCTTTTTTGCAACCCTTACTGAGAGCTCCTTTTTATGTGGCGATCCTGATGCTCCTGGAGTGCTTTATCCAACAAAAAAACTTGGGTAACCTAAAAAGCCCGTGTTTCAAAAAGAATTTATAGCAAATACTTAATTTTTTGTCGGAGAGGCCAACCAAGCATAAGGAAACATACCTTGTGCCGTTGTGGCCCGTCCATTTTATTAAATAAGACGTGAATCTTAAATTTTCATTAAAAAAACCCAATAGAATGCGTTACTTAGCTGAATCAGTAGCAAAAAGGCTGTAAGTTGAAATAGCGGGAGGACGACGTGACACGTTTCGGGGAAGTAAAAACATTTGATCCCCTGCTTCAGGTCAAAACCGCCGTATAATGTAACATCAGCCCTGTTACCTGGAGTGCTTTAGTCACTCGGGCTTTTGTATTAGAACCATAGAAAATGTCTGCAGATGGTGAACATTTGGTCTCTCTGGTGTGTCCATATGTGCTCACTTACTGTGCTCTCGCAAGTTTTACATAATCTGCAGTTTTCTCCCTCCAGCTACCATTAAGGTTTCCTTGTGGCCGATGCAGAAACCTGATTCTAGAGTCCAGTACTAAAGCTTTAGCACAGACTTTACTAACACAAGTTTAACACTGACTTTTTGCATAGTATTACTTAAGCAAACAGCATGCAACTGTGAGCAAAACGTCAGTACTAAACAAGGGAACGGGCCAGACACTCCATTAAGTCTGGCACCTGCGCACATGCTGGTTTCCTTTAACAAAAACCAAAAAGGTAATCTGAGATGAAGTTTGACATATCATCTCAGATGATCAGACCTTTAATCGTTGCCACCCCCCACCGTATTGATTGATGACCAGTCATAGTCCCTCCCTGATTCCTCCCAAACCAATAAAATGACTTAGGGCTATGTTTACTAAACCGGGCTAACGGTTAACCCGGGCTATCTGCAACTAGGTCCCATTGAATAATATGGGACCTAGTGGCAGATAGCCCGGGTTAACCGTTAGCCCGGTTTAGTAAACATACCCCTTAGTGGCCCAGTGGCCCCTACCTCTCCAAACTACTAAAATAATCTGGTGGCCCAGTGGCCCCTCCTCCCACCTCCCTGAACTAAGGAAATGGCCTGGTGGCTCAGTGGCACCTACCCTCTCCCTCCGAAATCAAAGAAATAGGCTGGCTTTCTTGCAATTCAGATTACTCAAGGAAATATTGATGGATCAAAGAATCTCCTTTGTGTCATGTGTCATGAAGCAAGGGTATACCTTGTTGAAGGTGAGGACCCTCTGCACCTCGGTATGTCACTACCAAACTGACAGACTGGTAGAGCGTTTTATGAAGACTCAAACAGATGCTGTGGAAATTTGTTTCTGAAGATGCCAGGAATTGAGATTCCTTCCTGCCATATGCATGGTTCACCATCTGGGAAGCTCCCCAAAGTTCAACAGGATTCTCCCTGTTTGAGCTGCTCAATGGAAGGAGGCCCTGGGGAATCCTGGATGTAGTTTAAGAGCCATGGAAAGAAGAGCTCTACCCAGGACAAAATCTAGTGGAATATGTCCTTCAGATGCAAGAGCACCTAAAGAAGGTTGCTGAGGCTGCCCAGCTATGCCCGGAAAAAGCTCCAAGCCGAGAATGTAACCACTGGGTGGTCCCATGAGTCTTCCAACCAGGAAAATGAGTACTGGTACTGCTTCCATCCTTCAAGAGCAAGTTATTATGTTGGTGGCATGACCCCTACAAGATTATTGAAAAGGTAGGGTCTGTGAATTATAAAATGACCCAGCCACATAAATAGAAATGAAGGACATGTTTAAACTCAGTGTAATTGAAGAATCTAGCAGCAACTGATTGTCCGTTATCATGCTGGTTCCCAAACCAGATGAGCATTTACATTTTTGCATCAACTTCAGGTCTCTAAACTAGAAGTCAACCTGATGTCTTGGGTTGATGAAGCAATTGAAAGACCGAGGGGAGCCAAGTTCATATCTACATTGGACCTAACCAAGGAGTATTTGAAGGAACCCCTCACTCCGGCTGCCGAAGAGAAAACTGCTTTTTCTACTCCTGCAAAACTCTTCCAATTCACAGTGCTCCCAAATGGATTGCACTCCAGCAGAAAAGTGTGCTAACGTTTATGCGATCTGTGTGTAGGTGTTCCCAAGGGTGTAATTTGGACACAGCAGGGTAGAGCTGGGTACACATGTACAGTACATGCACACATTTTCCCCAGCAGATGTGGAAATGTGTGCACTGGCATTTGTCTACTATTGTAGCTTGATCTGAGAATCTATTTTATAGAGGCACGTAGGCATCTATGTTGCCTTTTATCAAACTGGCTTAAAATAGGCGCCTTTTTGGACTTCTAACATAGACGTCCTCCTATAAAATCAAACCTTACATGAGTGAAAGAAGTGGTATCTAGTAGCTCCACTGAGAGACTCATTTGATTTGACCTCTAAATTCCTAACAGCTTTCAGTGGGATTTCAGAGGAAGAAGGAGATTCACTTTATATAACTGAGAGTACGTGGCTCATAAGAACATAAGATATGCCACACTGGGTCAGACCAAGGGTCCATCAAGCCCAGTATTCTGCTTCCAACAATGGCCAATCCAGATCACAATACCTGTCAGGTTCCCAAAAAGGTACACAGATTCCATGCTGCTCATCTCAGGGGTAGGCAGTGGATTTCTCTGGTCTTCTTTGGTTTATGAACATTTCCTCCAAGAACTTGCCAAAACATCTTTTAAATCCAGCTACACTAACGGATTTTACTATATCCTCTGATAACGAATTCCAGAGTTTGATTACATGTTGAGTGAAAAAATATTTTCTCTAATTACTCTTAAATGTGCTACATTTTAGCTTCCTTGCGTGACCCCTAGTCTTTCTCATTCAAACTGTAAATACCTTATGATTTGTTTGATGTATCACCTGTTGTTGTTATTTAATGGAAACTGCTTTGACCCGGTGAAAAGCGGTATATAAGCATAGCTAAATAAATAAATTACTACTTTTTGAAGAATTAAACAACAAATCTATATTTACCCGTTCCAATCCAGTCATTTTTTTTTTATAGACCTTTATCATATCTCCCCTCAGCCGTCTTTTTTCCAAGTTAAAGAGCCCTAACCTTTTTAGCCTCTCCTCATAGGGATATCCTTCCATCTCCTTTGCCATTCTGGTGGTTCTTCTCTGTACCTTTTCTAATTCCGCTATATCCTGTATAAGATACGGCATTCCACCATTGCTATTATTTTTATTATGGGAAGGAAGACTTAGGCTGAAGACAGAAAGACATTTGAAGAATCTTCTGGATTTTTAGTGAATGAGTGAGAAGAAATACGCAGCATTGTATTCAAGAGGATTTATTCAGTTACTAACCAATTAAACCTTGTTGAGAGGGATATTCAGAAACACTAACTAGCTAGTGCCACTGAATATCCCCTCTAACTCCCGCGGCACTGTCCGGACAGTGCTAGAGCAATCCCGGCATTTATCTGATTAGCGGTGATTTTCAGTCTACTAACCGGGTAAGTGCCTGCATAAAGTTAGGTCAGCTTAATAGCTGTCCTAACTTTATGCAGTTCAGCTATCCAGAGCATGACTGAATATTGGTACTGTCCGAACAGACATGCTTGTCAGCGCTGAACCTGGATATTCAGTGATGGACGATGTCTGGATTCCAGCACCGAATATCCTGTTTCATTTTTGTTTGTTGCAGCAAGGTTCTTTAGAAATGCTGACTGCCACAAGCTGAGTATCTGGTCCAATGTATTTAGCTGTCTGAATGATACCTAGAAGAGATGAGGAGATATAAAATCTTCCTAGAAGGTTCTCAGACAGAGGAGAATCTGGAGGAGGTATCGCCTATATACTCAGATAAAGGAAACGAGGAAGAAGAAGTGAAGATTCTGTGGGACAAGCACTGGATCCAAGCTATGATAAGGGAATGCACCCTGGAAGTAGAAAATTGTCTTACCCTCAGATCCTAAGGAGACCTCAAGAACTAGAAAGGGATGTCTGGCTCAGGGACTTATTTAAATTTCAAGGGATCACAGATATAGATCTTTCTGAGTATGTTTCTGCCTATGAAAGTGGCTGTAACTTAAACTATACTACCGGCTACCTTTCTATTCAATCTCAGACAAGGCCTCCTGTTAGGAAATCCAAACCAGATTCTCTGTGGTTTTCTTTACCCATCTTGGAGTCAGACTTCCCTATTCTAGAAGAAACTGAGAGCAGTGGTAATGAGAGGAAAGGATGGATCCCCATCCCCTATAAGTGACTCTGAAGACTGGGGTTACATTGAGTATCAAACAAAAATGTCTAAGATATCTTGCTCTTTATGATGAGCCATCACTGTGCAGTGATGAAAAGGTAATGCTATTCTTGTTCTATTTTGAGAGCAATCACAAATCTCCAAACTTTCTGAAAAGAATTAAAAACACTCCTATTCATTGAGCATTACAACAATCCCAATCCCACCGGAAATCAGATTACCAACTCCACCCCTACCACTCAACACTCTACACCCACTTCCTCCCATTTAAGCCCCCTGCCCACAAACCTTCAATCAAAATTCCAACTCTCCCCACCACCCAGCCCCCCCATCTACCCCACTAAGTTTCCTCCTCCCACCCCCTCCTCCATTAGAATTCAATATGTACCAACATCCAAACTACTGTATACTGAATGTAGTCATCATGTACACTCATTATTACTCGTAATGATGTGCAAATGTGTTATAGTTGTTTGTAAATAGTTATCTGTTATATACTCAACTATGTTTGATGTACCCTCACTTGGTTTGCAGCTTGTCATACTGTGAAGGCTTGTGTGCATCAGTGATGCTGAGGGCTAAGCTATCGGTAGTTTAACTACTGGCAGGGTCTCCCATGATGGACAGATCTCAGCTGAGGTGCCAGACCAAGACAAACCACCCATCTGGGCAGCAGCAGAATGGGACAGTGTTGACGGCGGAGGATCACATTTCTGTGACAACGGAAACAACACTAAACTTAAACTGCGTGGAGGAAAAGCCCGGCAGTCCTACTTCTGAATCTTGCCATGAAAACCCATCTGGGCAGCAGCAGAATGGGATGGTGTTGGCGGCAGAGGATCACAATTCTGTGACAACGGCAATAACACTAAACTTAAACTGCGTGGAGGAAAGGCCTGGCAATCTACTTCTGTATTTTGCCATGAAAACCCAATGGATAGTCACAACAAAACAAATTGCACTATCGTGCTGGAAGATGAGACTACCAGGTCGGAAGGCACTCAACTAGCTACTGGGGAAGAGCTGAAGACTTTTCAGAGTAAAGCTAGCATTTATGATATGGTTGGATCAAAGCCCTCGGGATGTCTGACTGCTGATGTAGCTGCGCATGAAATGAGAGTCAGAAGCTGTAAAGATATTTTACATATTGGAACAGAACGTACGAAGCATGAACCAAGGGAAGTTGGAGGTGGTCAAGAATGAAATAGAATGTGTACAACTTGATCTGTTGGGTATCAGCGAACTGAAATGGACTGGCATCAGGCACTTTGCATTAGATGATCACATGGTCTACTATGCTGGAAATGAAAGACAAAGAAGAAATGGTGCTGCATTTATAATAAAGAAGAAACTTGCAAGAACTGTAATGAAATACAATGCAGCCAGTGAACGCTTAATCTCTATTCGTCTATGAGGAATGCCTATCAACACAACTATAATTCAAGTATATGCCCCAAACGCTGCTGCAGAAGAGGATAAAATTGAAGAGTTCTATGAAGAAGTTCAAGCTGAAATTGACAGAACATACAAACAGGATAGCCTGATAGTCATGGGTGACTGGAACACAAATGATGACAACAAAGAAGAAGGCAAAGTGGTTGGAAAATATGGACTTGGCAACAGAAATGAAGCTGGAGAAAGACTGATAGAATTCTGCAAGACCAACAATCTATCTATACAATGAGCTGCAGCATCAAATAAAAGATCAAGGACAGTCAGAGCAAAAAGACAACAGCAATACAACTGGAAAACAGAGCCCATCAGAACACACTGTAATCAAGAAATCTATATTACAAAACATCAGGATACACAGCGAACCTCACAAGAGCAACCAGTCACCGCTAGCCACAAACATATTGACAACCATGACTCCACATAACATAATATACCACATGATCATCCTCCTAGCAACATTTCTCCTCATATCATCCACCCATATAAATAATAACTGGAACAAAAACATACAAGTCCTACATAGAGCAAATCTACTCCACCTCACATCTTACCATAAACCTCCACCCCACAAACAAGCTCGGAGACTTATGCATATCAACACAGAAGCACTAACAATGAACACAACGATCTCTAAACATCAGCAACATCCAATCAAATGCTCCCTCATTAATGCTTGTTCAATCCGTAACAAAATTCAGATTATCGCAGACTACATTCACAACAATGACACAGATATAATGTGCATCACAGAAAGCTGGATTAATGACCATGATAATGTCCTACTAAGCCAACTAACTACATCACAATATACACTATTTAGCTGCCCCAGAGCACACCAGAGAGGGGGAGGAGTACTCATACTAGCAAAGAAGCATCTGAACTTCACACTTACAAACTCTCAGTCCCTACAAACATTAGACTTCCTAACCATATCTAACCCTGGACATACCATATCCGTAACATATAGAAAGTCAATCCTCAATTCCAAAGTTCTAGCTGCAATAATAAATGAGGCATGTACCCATACAGCCACAGGAAATCTCTTCACCCTTATGGGAGGCCTCAACCTCCCTTCAACCTCAGACAAACAAGCTAATACAATCCTGGATGCAATGGAAGCCCTCCAGGTAACCCAAATAATTGATACACCAACTCATTCCAAAGGATCTACTCTAGACCTCATCTTCATATCCAACAAACTACACAAAGAAAACCTAGACGTACAAACTGACCCAGTATCATGGTCAGATCATACCATGATAACCATCAACATACCAGCCAACACCACTCAAACGAAAACCACTCAACAGCAACAATTCCAACATCGTTTTAAGGCATTCAACGCACAATATTTTCTTGACCAGACCTCAGCACTAATAGACGCAGACATAGCTGATTTAGATGAATTTATAGACTCGTGGAACCAACCAATAAACAGTGCTGCAACCTTCCACAAAAAAAACACCACAAAACACCAAAATCTATACATCCACCATGGTTTTCCAAAACACTGGACCAGATATGAAGAGATCTTAGGCACCTCGAAAGGAAATGGAAAAGAACACAACAAAATACAACAAAGACACAACTGTGCATCTTACAAAAGAAATACAATGACCTATGTAACAAGGCACAAAAGGAATACATCACAAACACCCTAATGAAATCACTCAACCGCTCACTCAACTATTCTCCATTGTAACCCGAATGACAAACGACCCTAACACAACTGATACAACAAATGAAAAAATGCAAATTGACCCACAAATTATGGCTGACTTCTTACACAACAATCAACTAAAAACCACACAACAATGCCTTGTACTACCCCCAGCAAAATAAAGATACAGAAAAGAAACACCTACGGCACAACTTCAGCCTCATAAATAAAAGAGAAATACTTCACATCATCAACAACATTAATACAACAACCTCACCTCTAGATCCATGCCCTGTGACATGGCTGAAAAATTTACGCAACCAATTTGCCCAAACCATCCTACAGATCGTTCATTCCTCTCTGACACTAGGATACCTACCACCTGCATTCAAACAAGCATCTGTACGCCCTATCCTAAAAAAGGCCTCAATGGATAAGACCCTCCCTAGCTCCTATCGTCCAATTGCGAGCATTCCATTTCTGGCCAAAATAATTGAGAAAACCATACAACAACAACTTCAAGACCATGTAGATACACACGCACCACTAGTCCAACACCAACATGGTTTCTGCCCACAACACGGTATTGACACTCTCCTAACAGACTTCTTTAACAGACTCATCACTGGTCTGGACAAATCCCGACAGGGATTTGTGCTACTATTCCTCGACATAAGTGCAGCATTTGACTCAGTGTCTCACCTCATCATGCTAAACAGGCTAAGAGACATTGGCCTAACAGATAACACATTAAAATGGTTCGAATCATACCTTTCTGACAGAACCATGCAAGTGAAGGTTGGCATAACCAACTCCAGACCATTGAAATCATCACAAGGTATCCCTCAAGGCTCAGCTCTTTCCGGTCTACTATTTAACCTGTATATTCAACCAATCTGCAATCTTCCACAGAACTGGAACATGCACTACCACCTCTATGCAGATGACATCATGTTCTACATTCAGTTCAGCACTAATAATCCAGACTTCTCGACTATAACAGATGTCTTTAATGCCATGACTAACTTCCTAGCTAATATAAACCGCACAGTAAACAGAAATAAAACAGAAGCACTACTCATCTTCAGAGACCAAGAATTCAAGGCACCAAAAAAGATAGTAACACAAGATACTGATATATCAATAAAATAACAAATCAAATACCTAGGTATAACCATTGACAGCAACCTCAACATGGAAACCCACATCAAGAACGTAGCGAAACTGGCATACTGGAAGCTAAAGCTAATCAAACAGCTCTGACACATCTTACATGAGACTGACTTCAGATCAATACTACAAGCCATAGTCACACCCTACCTTGACTATGGAAACATCATCTACCAGGGCCTCACAAAATCTGCGCTATCACCACTCCAACTAGTTCAAAACACCGCCACCAGAATCCTCACTGCCAGTTCAACAATTCTTCATATAACACCAATACTAAAAAACTTGCATTGGCTCCCAATTGCACAATGAGCAAAATATAAAGTCATCATCACCACCTTCAAGATCATTCACAATCTATCAGCTCTCTGCCTCTCTGAAATGATCACAACATCGCATACAACAAGACCAAGAAGAGCTGCCAATCAGAACCTCCTGAATATCCCCCTACTCAAGATCAAAACCACACAACAGACCAGCAACAGAGCATTCTCCTTGTATGCTCCATCAATTTGGAACTCACTTCTGGACAATATAAGATCAGCTAAATCCATCAACGATTTAAAAAAACAAATAAAAACACATCTATTCAGAGAATACTATGGACTTGATGACAAAACATAAGCCAAACACTAACATCTCACACAGACGACCAGAAAAGATAAATCAATCAACACTCCACAAAAAGATGGTCACTTCTACATGTAAATAGTTCATCCCTCCCCCCCCCACCCCACACTTATATCCAAGTTGCACGCCCCTGTTTAATGTAAAACAATTCATCTGTAATTGTTATGTTGTTTGATGCAAACCACCTTGGATAAAGGCGGTATAGAAAAACTGTTAAATAAATAAATAAATATTCATCTCAAACACCTTCTTCCAGCAACACAAGCGGTGACTGTACACATGGACGACAAAAATCAAATTGTACAAAAATCAAATTGACTACATCTGTGGAAGTCAACGATGGAAAAGCTCTATAACATCAACAAAGACAAAACCTGGAGCTGACTGTGGTACAGATCATCAACTGCTAGTATGCAAACTCAAGCTAAAGTTGAAAAAGAGCAAACCACTCATGAATGCAGCAAAATATGGCCTTGAGAATATACCACTGGAATTTAAAGACTGCCTGCAAAATCGATTTGCTGCTTTCGATACAAATGACAAAGCTCCAGAAGAGTTATGGAATGACATCAAGAAGGTTGTGTTGGAAGAAAGCGAGAAGTCTCTACAAAAGGTGAAAAAGCAAAAATGGCCAAAATGGATGACGGAAGAAACTCTGAAAATTGCCCAGAAACGCAGAGAAGCTAAAGCCAGAGGAGAAAGAAAGACAATCTCAGAACTCAACAGAGATTTCCAACATGCAGCAAGACAGGACAAGGAAAAGTACTACAATGAAACATGAAAGGAAATAGAAACAGAAGCTATTAGAGGAAGAACAAGATCAGCTTTCCTAAAGCTACGAGGGTTAAAGAAAAAATTCCGGCCTCAAATTGAAATGTTACAAGATGCTCAAGGTTCTATGTTGAATGATGCTGAGAAGATCAAGAAAAAGTGGAAAGAATATACAGAGTTTTTATATTATAAAGATCAAGTGGACCAACAGCTATTTCAACCTGTACCTTATGATCCGGAATCATTGGTGATGAAAGAAGAAGTTGAAGCAGCATTGAAAGCCTTATCAAAGAACAAAGTACGTGTTTTTTCATGTTTTGACTTTTTGCTATTGATATTATTGTTATCAAAGAACAAAGCACCAGGCATTGATGGCATTCCCATAGAAGTATTACAGCAATCTGATGCAGCTGTTACCGTACTTACAAGGCTCTGTCAAGAAATTTGGAAGAGAACATCATGGCCAACTAACTGGAAAAGATCTGTCTTTATACCAATACCAAAGAAAGGAAATTATCACACAATCGCTCTGATCCCATATGCCAGCAAGATTCTACTGAAGATTATTCAACAGAGACTACAACCATACCTGGAACAAGAGCTACCTGAAGTGCAAGCAGGGTTCAGGAAAGGGCGAGGAACGAGAGACATCATTGCGGATGTGAGATGGATCCTTGAAAAGACTAAAGAATACCAAAAAGATATCTATTTGTGCTTTATCGACTATAGCAAGGCTTTTGACTGTGTAAACCACGAGAAACTCTGGGCCACATTAAGAAGCATAGGTATACCAGAAAACCTGATTGTTCTCTTGCACAATCTGTAAATTGATCAAGAAGCAACAGTTTGAATGGAACAAGGAGAAACAGAATGGTTTAAAATAAGCAAAGGTTTAAGACAAGGCTGCATACTTTCCCCCTACCTGTTTAATTTATATGCAGAACAAATCATCAGAGAAGCAGGATTGTATGAAGACATGTGGAAGACTCATCAACAACCTTCGCTATGCTGATGATACCACATTACTGGCAAAAATTGAAGATGATCTGAAACATTTGCTTCTCACGATCAAAGAACATAGTCTCAAAATGGGCCTGCATCTTAATGTAAAGAAGACAAAGATTATGACAACTGGCAAAATCAGCAAGTTCATTGTTGAAGGAGAAGAAATCGAAATCGTGGACAACTTTAACCTACTTGCATCAACTATCAATAAAGAATCAACAAGCAGTCAAGAAATCCGATAACACATTGCTCTTGGCAGAATGGCTATGGAAGACCTAGACAAGATTCTCAAGTGCAGAGATGTCTGTCTCCATACAAAGATTTGACTTGTTAAAGCCATGGTATTTTCAATAACATCATATGGATGTGAAAGCTGGACAGTGAAAAAGATAGACAGGAAGAAAATTGATGCCTTTGAATTATGGTGCTGGCGGTGAATACTGCGTATACCATGGACTGCCCAAAGAACAAACCAGTCAGTACTAGAGGAGATCAAACCTAAGCTTTAGAAGCTCAGATGACAAGACTTCAACTTTCATCTTTGGACACATCATGCAAAGAGAGAGATCATTAGAGAAAAACATGTTGCTTGGGAAGATAGAAGGTCAACGCAAAAGAGGAAGGCCAGCAATGAGATGGATCGAAACACAACAGCAGCTGTGGGTACCAGTCGGTCAACATTGAGCCGCCTGACTGAAGACCGAACACAATTTAGGACAACTACCCAGAGGGTCGCCATGAGTCGACACCGACTTGACGGCACTTAACAACAACAACATGTTTGATGTATATTGTTAACTTGCAATGTAAACCGCACCTGATCTCTGGAAGGGGTGGTATAGGAAAACGTTCCAAACAAATAAATAAATAAATTTTAATCTCTCTCTCTCTCTATATATATATATCAAAATAGTTAGATGTGTGTATGTATGCATAATTCACAAATGTCTGTCCATTATTTATTTATTTAATTTTCTTATATACCGCGCTATTTGTCATCAGTGCGGTTTACATTGAAACAATACAACAATTGGTCAGATATAACAGACCTATTACAAGTAACAGGAAAATTAACATGGAAGTAAACAGGGAAATCATTTATATTTCTATATTATGGGCCTGAATTTCAGTTGGGTGGTCCTATGCGCCCTATCGGCGCATAGCCTGCCCACCTCCCTCCTAACCCAGATTTTCCATGCCGGGGTCATATGCGGCCCCAACATTGAAAATCCGGGTGTTGCCACAGACACAAGAGGCCACAGGAGCTACCCATTATTTATTTTATTTAGCTGTATTTATATCCCGCTTTTCACCGGGTCAAAGCGGCGTAACATTAAAAAAGGGGGGGGGGGGGTGGACAATAATCAAATTCTGGGGTTGGGGCCATCACCAGGTGGCCAACATTAATGATTTCAACAAATATTTGGGACACAGACATTGTATTACAGTCTCTTAAAACATATGTTCAGGGGGATGAATTAGGGGGGTTGGGAGGTAGTCAGTGGCGGGTGCTTGTTTCTGGTCCGAGGTATTCCTGGAATAGGACGGTTTTTAGTAGTTTCCTGAATGATAAGGGATCTCTGTTGCTTCTGATGTGACTTGGTAGAGAGTTCCAGAGGGATGGTGCATACAATTCGAAGGCTCTGTTGCAGGTCCGATGATTGCATTTGGTTTGTTTATGGGGGATGGTGAGGGAGTTGTTGATGGTTTGTCTGGTTGTTCTGTTGTGGGCTGGTCGGGGCAGCCTCCGATTTTCGATGCTACATGGTTAGCCCCAGCACCTTAATGATAGGCGAGGTTTTCCCACACCTATCTTTAAGGCACAGAGCGCTAATCATGTAGCATCAAAAATTGGTGCTACATGGGTAGCGCCATGGCCCACTTCCACTCCACCCTGGAACGCCCCCAACACGCCCTTATGCTATGCGGATAGCATCTGGGCATGTTAGGGACATATCCGAGATTTTTGAAGGGCATTATCCTTTAGGTGCCCTTTGAAAATCCTCGATAAGGCCTTTAAAAGGGTTACTAGGGAGTTAACCCTTGTAAAGGCCTTCAAAAATGGGCTCTATGCGTTTTGGTGCACTTATAAGAGCTAAAATTTATCATATATATACAAGATCATTAGTTATGGCCCACAAAAGAAAAGCAGGATCGCTTGGGTTGAAGGGATGGTTCTCTCATTCTTCAGTAAGTTTCATCGACAAGAAAGGTAATATTTTACTTACTAGATAATGTCCTTTCCTTGAGTCCTGCTAGACCAGTCCAGACAAGTGGGTTGTATTCCCCTTCCAGCAGATTGGTGGAGACAAAGAACCAAAGAAAAGCCCAGGTTTCAGTGACATCATTCCAATGCCTCTATCTGCCTCAGACACCAGGGGTCTCTTTAGTATACATCCCAAAGCATATGGGAGAACATGGCAAGCCTCACACAACCTTGACATGGGCAGCAGAGAGTAATCAACAGTAGAGATCTATGTACAGAAAATCAGATACAGAAGGCTGTCAGTAGAAGATGAACCTGCAGAGCCAAGAACAGAAATCATAGCAGACCCAAGACACAGCAGGAGAACAGAGCAAATACAGTTCCAGAAGTGGGCCTTGGACTGCTCTAGCAGGACTCAAGGAAATGACATTATTTCATAAGTAAAATGTCACTTTCTATATCATTCTGCTAGACCAGTCCAGAGAAATGGGACGTACCAAAGCTATGACTCACTAGGCATGAAGAAGAGACAGCAACTTGGAAAACCTTGGAGCCAAAGGCCATGTCCACCCATGCGTGGACATCCAAGTGGTAGTAATTGAGAGGCTGTTGTTGCCAAAAAAGCATCTTTCAGGAAATGGAAAAAAGAGCCAAACGACGAAACCTGGAAACAGCACAAGCACTGGCAAGTCAAATGCAAGGCATTGATAAGGCAGGCAAAGAGAGAATTTGAGAAGAAGCTTGCTGCGGAAGCAAAAACGCGAAATAAAGACCTTTTCAAGTACATTCGTAGCAAAAAACCTGTGAGAGAGTCAGCTGGTCCATTAGATGATAAAGGGGTTAAAGGAGCACTAAGAGGCGACAAGGCAATAGCGGAGAGACTGAATGAATTCTTTGCTTCGGTCTTTACTGAGGAAGATGTAGGGATGTTACCCATGACTGAAGTGGTATTTAAAGGTGCGGAAGAATTGAAGGAAATATTGATACATCAGGAAGATGTCTTACAACTATTAGATAAACTGAAGAGTAGCAAATCACCTGGGCCGGATGGTATACATCCAAGGGTGTTGAAAGAACTGAAATATGAGATTGCAGACCTGCTATCAGTAATCTGTGAACTATCATTAAAATCATCTCTAATACCTGAAGATTGGAGGATCGCCAATGTAACACCAATTTTTAAAAAGGGTTCCAGGGGTGATCCGGGAAACTACAGACCGGTGAGCCTGACGTCAGTACTGGGAAAAATGGTAGAAACCATCATAAAGAATAAAATTACTCAGCATGTAGATAGTCACAACCTAATGGGAGACAGCCAACATGGCTTTAGACAAGGAAGATCTTGTCTTACTAATCTGTTATGTTTTTTTGAAGGAGTGAATAAACAGGTGGACAAAAGGTGAGTCGGTTGATATTGTGTATCTGGACTTTCAGAAAGCCTTTGACAAGGTCCCTCATCAGAGACTTTTGGCAAAACTAAAGAGTCATGGGATAGGAGGCAGTGTACTATTGTGGATCAGGAACTGGTTAAAAGATAGAAAGCAGAGGGTAGGGCTAAATGGCCAATTTTCCCAATGGAGAAAGGTGAATAGTGGTGTACCCCAGGGATCTGTGCTGGGTCCGCTGCTTTTTGACATATTCATAAATGACCTGGAAAATGGAATAACGAGTGAGGTTATCAAATTTGCAGATGACACAAAACTATTTAAAGTTGTTAAAACCCAAGAGGATTGTGAAAAATTGCAAGAGGATCTTGATAAATTGGAAGACTGGGCATCAAAATGGCAGATGAAATTTAATGTGGACAAGTGCAAGGTTATGCACCTAGGGAAGAACAACCCAAACTATGGTTACACGATGCAAGGTTCCACATTAGGAACCACCACCCAGGAAAAAGATTTAGGCGTCATTGTGGATACCATGTTAAAACCCTCGGCCCAGTGTGCAGCGGCGGCCAAGAGAGCAAATAGAATGCTAGGTATGATAAGGAAAGGAATGGAAAATAAAACAAAAGATATTATAATGCCTCTATATCGTTCCATGGTGAGACCGCACCTTGAATATTGTGTGCAATTCTGGTCACCGTATCTTAAAAAGGATATAGCGATTTTAGAAAAGGTACAGAGAAGAGCCACCAAAATGGTAAAGGGGATGGAAGGATACTCCTATGAAGAAAGGCTAAAAAGGTTAGGGCTCTTTAACCTGGAAAAGAGACGGCTGAGGGGAGATATGATAGAAGTCTATAAATTAATGAACGGAGTGGAACGGGTAAACGTAGATCGATTGTTTACCTTATCAGAATATAGAAAGACTAGGGGACATGCAATGAAGCTACAGGGTAAACTATTTAAGACTAATAAAAGAAAATATTTTTTCACTCAACGTGTAATCAAACTCTGGAATTTGTTACCGGAGGATGTAGTAAAGGCTGTTAGTGTAGCTGGGTTTAAAAAAGGTTTGGACAAGTTCCTGGAGGAAAGGTCCATAAACCATTATTAAGAAGTGACCGAAGATATCAATGCTTGACCCAGTACAAGCATTGTGGAACTTGTGTCTCTTGGGGAAACTGCTAGATACATATGACCTAGATTGGCCACTGTTGGAAACAGAATACTGGGCTTGATGGACCTTGGTCTGACCCAGTATGGCATATCTTATGTTCTTATGTTCTTATGATGAAAGTGGAAAATGATGCCCACGTAGCAGCCCGACAATGTCAGCAGAAGCTACTGAGCTCCGCTCCACCAATGAGGATGCTTGCGCTCGGGTAGAATGTGTTGGTATCAAGGAAGGTGAAGCCCATTTCATACCATGTCCCAATGCAGTCCTTGCGGCCTGACCTGATAACAGAGTGATCCGAAGCAGTCCTGTAGTGGAAGTCATGTCCATATAAGAGCAGAAGCCTGAGACAGCAACACAGATTTTGCAAAGCAGCCTGTGAATAGCTTGTGGCAGTAGGTTAAGTGCAGGGAATGCAGAAACAGGAAATATACCCACCACAGACTAAGACAGCGGAGGGTAGAACTGAGGGCTAATGGGGAAACTTAAGATTAGCAAAGACTAGGAACGGTTTATCACCAGGTGTGGAACAAGGAAGTTGGAAAATATGATGTGCAAACATTCTTAGCACAGAAGCATATGTGTATAACAAAGTAAATAAGGAAAGCATTTAGTATCATTCTGGGGAGAAGGGACAAACAGGACTTATACAGAGAGTCTATGTCTAATAAGTACCCTGACTTCTGTACCTCTTTGTCGCTTAGCCCATCTGACTCAGGCAAACTGTATTGCTAAGAAAATAATGCTGCTTTGACTGAGTCTGATCTGAGTTGTGTGAGGTCTCCAACTTATCTTTGGGGTACAACACAGCAGCCTTAGTCCACCAAAATCTCCAAGAAATGGGCACACAACCCCTCCGGAACTGACCAGTTCCGCAGAAGATACACCGAGGCAATGGCCTCTTTAATCCAGCGCCCCGATGTAGACTTAACTTTGCATAGGCCAGCCAACAGTAAAAAAAGATGGTTTGTTTGTTGTTGTTAAGTGCCGTCGAGTCAGAGTTGACTCATGGCGACCCTCTGGTTAGCTATCCTAAATTGTGTTCGGTCTTCAGTCAGGCGGCTCATTGTTGACAGACTGGTACCCGTAGCTGCTGTTATTGTATCGATCCATCTCATTGCTGGCCTTCCTCTTTTGCGTTGACCTTCTATCTTGCCAAGCATGATGTCTTTCTCTAATGATCTCTCTCTTCGCATGATGTGTCCAAAGTATGAAAGTCAAAGTCTTGTCATCTGAGCTTCTAAAGATCTGTATATAGTTTATCTGTATATAGTTTATTGTACATAGTTTAAAAGCAAGTTTCATGCTGTTATGTATTAGCCTATGCTGTTAACCAATTTATTGTATATTGTTACATAATGTTCGATGTAAAACAAAGCTCTTGCTTTGTGGATTTTGTTTTATTGTAAACCGCAACTGAACTCTGGAAGATGCGGGATATAAATGTTTGTTAAATAAATAAATAAATAAAGAAAGAAAGCTTAGGTTTGATCTCCTCTAGTACCGACTGGTTTTTTCTTCGGGCATTCCATGGTATACACAGTATTCGCCGCCAGCACCATAATTCAAAGGCATCAATTTTCTTCCTGTCTGTCTTTTTCTCTGTCCAGCTTTCACATCCATATGATGTTATTGAAAAAAAAGATGGTTAGACTTATGAAAAGAATTTGTAATCTCCAAGCACCGCAAAAGCACCCTCCAGACATCCACAGGATGAAGATCTTTATCTTTTCTCTGACACTGTTCCTTAGAGCAGGAGGGCAGGCAAACCACCTGGTTCACATGAAAGGGAGAAATCACCTTAGGCAAGAAGGAAGGCACAGGCTGAAGGAAACGGCCTCCTCAGAAAAGGAGAGGTAAGGATCTTGGCAAAACAGAGCCTGAAGCTTGGAAATCTGCCTTGTGGAACAAATCATAACCAAGAAGACTGTCTTGAGCATCAAATCCTTCAGTGTGATGTGCCTCTGCGGCTCAAAAAATGCCGACATCAAGGCCCTGAGCACCAGATGCAAATCCAAGGGAGGGACCCTGGACAAAAGGGGGGACACAGATGCCGAATCACCTGAAAAAAGCGTGAAACATCTGGGTGTACGGCTTGAGATTTACCAGCCACCAGACCTCTGAAACAGGTCAAAGCTGCCACCTGAACCTTCAGGGAGCTAAGAGAAGGGCCCTTCTCCAGATCATCCTGCAGAAAGGCCAAGAAAGATGGCACTTTGGCCGTCTCAGGAGCCAGTTACCATGTGCCATACGATTGTTCAAAGAGGCACCAGACCCGCACATATGCAAGGTTGGTAGATCTCCTCAGGGTTCCAAGAAAAGTGGAAACCACTGTTGGAGATTAGCCCTTATGCGCTAGCCATCTCTTTTCAAGAACCAAGCCATAAGCAAGATGGGAACCAGGTCCTCTAGGACAATCAGTCCCTGACACAAGAGGCCCCAAGACAGAAACAAATGAAAAGGTGGAGTTTGCAGGAGCCACATCAGATCTCCGAACCATGCTCTCCTCAGCCAATCCGGTGCCACCAGAATCACCCTTCCTGGGTGGAGCTATATATGCCGAATCACATGCCCCATCAGGAGCCACAGAGGAAACACATACAGCAAGCGTTGACTTGGCCAGGGCATCAATGCCCTTGGACCCCGTCTCTGTGCAGTGACTGAAGAAGCAGCACACTTTGGCATTGGAGTGCGTCCACATAAGATCCCTCTTGGGGTGACCCCAGTGGCACAGAATCAATTGAAATGCCTCCTGACTCATCTCCTACTCTCCTGGATTCAGAGTGCTGGCTGAGAAAGTCCACTGCCACATTGTCCACCCTAGCAATGTGCTGAGCTGACAAAGCTAGAAGGTTCTTCTTCACTCAGGCAAATAGGAGAGCCATCTCCAGTGCCACCCCGGTACTCCTCATGCCTCCTTGCCAAATGACATAAGCCACCCCTATGGCATTTTCCAAAAACACTCAAACCACCTGGCCCTCGACCAAGGGATGGAAATGCTGAAGAACCAACCTAATGGCCCTTGCCTTGAGATGATTGATGGACCATACCACTTCCCTGTGGTTCCAATGGTCCTGGGCTGTGCGGTCTTAGCAATGGGCTCCCCAGCCCAAAAGATCTGTATCCACACTCAGAAGGATCCATGAGAAATTGTCCAGCAGCACACTCTTCCTCAGACGATAGGGCTACTGCCATCACCGCAGTCTGGTCTTCACCATCATCAGTAGCAGGAGCTGAGTTCTGACTCCTGAGAACTTGGTGGCCACTGAGCCAGCCAGAACCGCTGCAGCGGGCACATGTAAGCATGCGCCTATGGCACCATCCCGATTGTCGCTGTCATCAAACCAAGGAGCTGAAGATAAACCCAGACTTGCAGCTTGGTACAGTCCCATGTGCAAACACCTTGGATTCCCTCCATATAATCTAATTGGCTTTTTGGTTTGGTTCAGTCCCTGATTGGAATTCTGAAAAAGCCCCGCCCCCCTCTAAGGGTGGGGGGCGCCATCTCATTCTTCGCCTCAGGCAGCAGATTGCCTTGAGCCGCCCCTGCAGGCAGAGGCTGATGGGAAAGGGGCTCCTGCCCATTTCACAGGCCCATTAGACCTGTTCTCTGGATGGCAGTAAGATTTTGTCTTGCCCAAGTCCTTCACCAGCTTTTCCAAATCAGCCCCTAAAAGTAGTTACCCTTTAAAGGCCAGTTAGGCCAACCGGGCTTTGGAGGATGTGTCCACCACCCAGTGTCGGAGCCAAATCCAACACTGTGTCACCATTGACAGGGCACTATACCTGGCCTCTAAACATGCCAGGTCACATATAGCATCAAAAGGGAAGGCTGTAGCCAATTCCAAAAGAAGGCAGTATCACCCGGTGGAAGAGACTGAATCCACTGGAGCAAGGCTCCAGATATTAGACCTGCACATACTGCCAACTGAAGAATAGCAACCACTGTGGCAAACTAATTCTTCAATAACTTATCCACCTTTTGGTCCAGAAAATCCTTTAAGGCCAACCTGCCTTCCACAGGAATAGTGCTCCGCCTGGTAACTGCTGTGACCTGCGCATCCACCTTGAGAATATCAAACCATACAACACACTCCTTCTCTGGGAGAGCATACATCTTCTTATATGCCCTTAGTTTCTTAGGTGGGGAGTCAGGGGAATCCCACTCTGACTGGATCATGTCCTTGATCACCTCTGGGAATGGGAAGACACTAGTGGACCTCTGCACTCCTTACAGGAGTGGATGCATCTTCGGCTCCTGCTCCGTGGTTGGGACAGCCACCTAATTCAAGGTGGTGAGACTCTGGCAATCAATGCCACCAGTTCCTCCTTCCGGAACAAACAGATAACACTGGCTCTTCACAATCCTCTGAAGGTGAAACTACTTTTTTATCCACATCAGAGCCCAGCACTTTAAATTCAGAATCCAAAGCTCAGGCAAATCCCAGGTGATCCCCATCTCTAGTGGGCAACCTTCGCTGGGGATCCTTAGCCATAGGCAACCAAACCGGGCTTTCACTCTCAGCCAGCTCCTCAACAGGCTGCACCCGGGGCACCCAGAGGCCGCAGGGTCTGGATTTCCACGCCAAAATGACCAGGTCTGCTGTAAAAAGGAAAATAATTCCAGGGAGGACAATTCAGAGTCTGGAAGCACTCCTCTCAAAAATAACATCCCCCCCCCCCCAAACACCAGAGGACATAGCCATTACAGATCCTCTCAAGGACAGGGAACAGCCCACAGCACAGTCACCAGAACCCCTGGCCAGGTGGTTATTCTTACCCACAGCGCCATCCGCCACTACTTGCTCTGAGGCAGGCAAGGTTAGACTAACTGCATCCCTTGGCTGAGAGAGGGGGAGCAAGACCTCTAGGGATTACTCAGAAGCTGCCATGCAGGAAGAATAGTCCAGAAGCTGAAGATAAGACACCTCGCTTACTACAGGTCAAACAACATTTCCTAGAAGAATACATAGTTAAGGCAAGTATCCAGGGGCGGCTCAAGGCAATCTTCTGCCTGAGGCGAGGGATGAGATGGTGCCCCCCCCTGGAGCCGTGGGGGGGGGGGCTCTCTCACAACTGCAGTCAGGGACTCAACTAAATCAAAAAGTCAATTAGATAATGTGGAGGAAATAAAAAGATGTTCGCACACCACTAAAAGAAAGAGCGAGAACAACTGCACAGTTAATTACACCAAATTTTAACTCATTTTTATTTTGTTGTTATAAGCTATGTTATGGTTGTTGTTTTTTCTTTTTGAACATATATTTTGCATTCACAGAATCCCCTCCCTCAACAATGGGTGCAAAGCAGAACTAGAACATCCACCCACAAAACTCAATATCTAATTTAAAAAAAAATCTGATTCTGGCCATCTCAATAACAAACATTCTCTGGTACCAAGCGTATTGTGAACTAATAGGAGTGGAGGAAAAACTGCTGCAACTAGATAAATTAAAAATTAAAAAAATACCTGTTGTCCCGTTGGAAACTGGAAGCTGCCAATGGTAGCAGGATTTGTTTTCTTTTTAAACCTCGGGTATTGTGGTGGCTGCGGGTGAGAAATAGCCTCAGATGAGCCACACTCCCACGGCCATTACTGGGCCTTGCTCTGAGTGTGGCCAGAGGCAGCGATTGCCAAATTGGGGCAGCAGGAGCTGCTCCCTATCTGGCAGAGACAGAGAGGAGGTATGGCTGCCAGTAGCGGGAGGCCCACAACCCTCACAGTTCCCGCAGGAGTAGTTACACCGTCCCTGTTGATGCCCCTGCCTGCCGTGGCTATTGGGAGATTGGCGGGGGGGGGGGGGAGGGGGAGGCGGCTGAAGCAGCGCCAGGTGCCGGGACTGTGAGTGAACTTGGGTCGGGCCAGAGCAATGTTGAGGGCAGGAGGAGAGGTGATGTTTGTCAGTATTGGGTCTGCTCTTGCTTCTGGGGCTGGCAGACAGCATTGGGGGGCCCGGCATTGGAGAAAGCAGGCAGGCACTGTTGGGTCTTGGCTTGGAGGTGAAGCCAGCCTTAATGGGTAGTCGCGGAGGCTTTTTTTGAATGCTGCAACTGCGGGAATACTAAAGGGGGCATCGAGGTGGGGGTTCCTAGATACAGGTGAGTATGGCTAGTGCTGGGAAGGCAGTCCTGGGAGTGTGGCCAGTGCATGATAAGACAGAGGTAGGCCAGAGGGGGCTAAATCTAAAATGAAAACAAGTTGATTTGTCCGCTGGCGGCACTCCGTCTGAGTTTTAATTTTAGATTTTGCTGTCTCTGGCCTGACTCTGCCTTCCCATGCACTGGAAAGGCAGAGGAAGGCCAGAGGCGGCAAAATCTAAAATTAAAACACAGCTGGAGTGCTGCCCCCAGCAAACTGCCGCCTGAGGCCACTGCCTCAGTTGGCCTAATGATAAAACCGCCCCTGCAAGTATCCCAACAGTGTGCACTAAGGCCAGGGTGACCCAAAAGGCGTGCATTAACAGTGCTATTACAGCAACGCGCATTACAGGCGCTAGAGTAGGAATGTGCATTGGAGCCACTTGGGCGGAATGCATGCACGGACCGTGTGACTGCCAGGCACACAAAAGGAAAAACCGCTACTAACGTGTGCAGAAAATGGCAGGAAATCCCCACACCGTGCTAATGGTCGCCAGTGGTCTACCTCAAATTGTGCCCCAAACGGACGGAATCAGGAGCCCCCAACAAGGAAAATGAATATGTGCTGGCCTCATCATACTCCAATGAAACTATTTCTTTGCTTTGCAGGCAGTGCATTTAAGCTGCCTGGCAGGCAGATTTCTCTGAGAGCCTTCTGCAATCTTCGGGAGAAAGCAGGGGGGGCAGAGGAAGAGGGAGGGGGCATTGAGGCTGTGTGAGGCTGCTGAACTCTTTCAATCCTTCCATTTTTCTGGCTGCTCGACAGGCCTTTATCAGGGTAAGAGCACTGAGCTGAAAAAATATTTCCTTCCTCCTATAGCCATCAAAGAGACCGTAGTCTAATGGAGCCTTCAACATCTGACTCATGTGAAAGAGTTACCCTCATGGTGGTTGTTCATGGCATTTAAATCAATCTTTTCCTGTCAATTCTTCAGATTTTCTTCAGAGAGGGGAAAATCCATCTACCATCTGCTGGAGATAAAGAAATACTAAAGAGACCTCTGCTGGCTGAGGCGGGAGTGAGGTCATTGAAACCTGGTCTTTTCAATGGTACTTTGACTTCACCAATCTGCTGGTAGGGGAACACAACTCACTTGGCTGGACTGATCTAGCAGGACGATATGGCATAAGAATTTGCAAGCACAATGAGCTGGATCAATGAAAAGGCAAGCTCTTAGCCAATCATGGCTACCAGGGAAAAGAAAAGAAGACAGATCAAAAGAAGAATAACTAAGAGAAGAATATGGAAGCATATAGAAGATTGCATATGCAAATGTAGAATGCAGAAGAGAAAATGATGCAGGAAAGGGCTCAGAGGCAGTGGTAAATGGGCGAGGGGACACAACAGAGGAGTTCAATGTCGCAAGGGGGACGAGGGGGAGAATGCCAGCAAAGATGGAATGAGAGAGCATGAGGGAACAATTCAAAGTGGAAAAGTAATTAAACTATGAAATTCGTTGCCAGTGTTTGTAATAAAAGCTATCAGTGTAGCAGGGTTTAAAAGAGGTTTGGATAAGTTCCCGGAGGAAAAGTCTATAAGCCATTATCAAAATGAACTGGAGGAAATCCACTGCTTATACCTGGGATAAGCATCATGGAATCTGTCTACGTTTTGGGAACCTGACAGGTCCTTGTGATCTGGATTGGCTACTGTTGGAAACGGGATACTGGGCTTGATCGAGGGCTTGATCGACTTTTGGTCTAACCCAGTATGGCATATCTTGTGTTCTTACATACTTAAGGGAAGGGGTCAGAAAGGGAGGGGACACAAGTGAAGGTTTTGGAGGTGGCTGTGTCAAGGTATGGGATGGGATGCCAGGAAAGGCTTCAGAGTTGATCCACTCCTATACAGTATGTAATTTATGAGAGCCATTTGTCTGTCCATCATGCTCTTTCAGTGCTTCTAGATGGGATTATGAGCTGAAATGCAGTACATATACAGATAATCATAAATGACCTTTGCTTAGATTTGCTTTCGTTAATTCGCTAGAATTACAATGGTGATTGAGCACATTTTGAATGAACAGACTACTAATATGTAATATCACGCTTTGCCTGTCATGGGCAGTGGCTGACCTTTGTTGTAGGCTTGACCCGGGGAAACATTAGAGCCTCTTTCTGGTCATTGAGAGCATCATAAATAAGAAATGCACTATTAATATGTCGTCCTTTGCTCTGAGTCCATTCTTGACAGTCATATGCCTCAACTCGCACACCAACCTCAACACTGCAGGAAACACAAATATTATTTTTCTTCCATGCACTAAATGAACATCCACAATGCTAGAATAACAGACAACATGTTAAGCATACCACAAGAGGTGCATTATGTTAGCACTGCATGAAACAGAATAATATGAACCCAACATAATTACAAATTAAGAAAAGAATGCTAGGGCCTTTCTTAAATCACAGTATAGGTTACATCATAATATTTCTGTGTGTGTGCAGTGATTTGAAAAAATTTGCAATATTTATAAATTAGTGCAAGGTGAAAGCGCTTCTACTTTGAATAATGTGAAATGCTTGAACAATATGTTAAAACTTAAATATAATTAGCTTTTAACTTTAGATCTTCATCCTTTTTCTTTTTATGCCCTGCAGTTTCTTCTTGCTCTTTATAGCCTTCCAGCTCAGTTGGAATCAGACTGTATTTAGGGTTTGGGATAGTGAGGTTTAATTCACCACTAACCAGGGAATCCACTCATTTAAACCCTCTTCCCCCGCTCCACCCCATCACAGTGACAGTCTTTTGCAAAGTGCCGTGGACTGTGGCTCCGTCTCAAACTCATATGCGTGCACTTTGAGTCTGGCATCTGGGGCTCACTGTTGTATGCTGGTTGAGACTCCCTTCTCCCCTGAGGGCTGGGCACGCTGCCTCCACAGCATCACTGCACATGGAGCGTGAGTTGGGTTCAGCGACTGAAACTGGGTCTCCATCTCCATGGTATGGTACTGCCACAGAGCCATTAGCATGATCCTTCATTGATCTTTTAAGCAGGCTTTCATTTTTACTATGCTGTCATCAAGGGAGTTATTTTACATTTTAAATCTACAATTGTACTTCAGCCGCTAACTTCTGTGCCAGTACTTTATTCATTTTTTCCAAGCATGTTTGCTTATTACAGAGGCAGACAGATTTATCATCTTCTATTTCTGTATTATTTTTGTGGCAAGTTTCTCAAGTCAGAAGTTTGAATTTAGCTGACAAGTCTATAGGGTTGCCTCAGAAAGGATTTTACACTTGATGCGCATCAGGCATTTAATTAGACTTCCTTAAATTAAGAATGTTTGCATACCGACTAAATTAGATGATAGCATTCGCATCATCTTAATGCCTGGATACAATACAGATAGCATCCCCGCCTACCGCAATCCTACAGCTGTGGGGAGAGCTGCAAAATCAGGTCCTTTCTCGTCACTATGGGAGACCGAGGACCAGAGTAATGGTGGCAGCAGCTGTGCTTTAAGCTGTGTATTTCCCCCTACTTCTGGGCCAACTGTCATGCTTTGAACTTTGAACTTTGCATTTCAAAATGTGGCAGTCCAACTCCAAAGCAGAGGGAGGAGGATGAGGCTTAAAATGAGGCAGTGCTAAAGGCCTCCTCCTACAGCAAATGGGAGAGAGAGAGCAAGGGAAAGGATGTGAGGGGATGCTGGGGGAGAGGAGGGGATGTAGGGAGGTAAAGAACAGCAGCAAAACACTAAATAGACATCCTAGGAGTCAAAGTATCAGAGTTTCTACAGTTGTGGTCAAAATTATTGGCACCCTTGTATTTTAGGTATGTTGTGTACAATATCTTGAGCAAGAATTGGAAATATTAAAACTGTATGTCATCTAAATATTTTAATAGTATGTTCAAAGGTATACTACAAAAAAAGACATCTGTGCAACTTAGATGTAGTAATTTCTGAGAAAAAAACCCAAAATATGACCTGGACAGAATTAATGGCACCCTTCACTAATATTTGGTTGCAGAACCCTTGGCAATGATGACAGCTGCCAAATGTTTCTTGTAGCCATCTATAAGTTTCATACTTCTGTCTGCTGGTAGTTTCTCCCACACTTCAACTGCAATTTGTTCCAGCTTATGAATAGTAAAAGCAATCCTGGAAACAATGGCAGATTTCAGTTCTTGCCAAAGGTTCTTGATTGGATTGAGATCAGAACTCATTGCTGGCCAGTTTAAAACAGTCCATCTGTTCCTTTTTAACCCTTCGTTTGTACTTTTGGATGTATGTTTTGGGTCACTGTCCTGCTGGAGGACCCATGACCTTTGACCCAAACCTAGCTGTCTGACACTAGGTAGCACATTTTGCTCCAAAATATCTTGGTAGTCCTCTGACTTCATGATTCCTTTAATATGCTCAAGGCCTCCATTTCCTGAGACAGCAAAAGAGCCCCACAACATTATGGAACCCTACCATATTTAACTGTAGGAAGGATGTTTTTTTCCTTATAAGCTTCAATTCTTCTCCTGTAAATATATCGCTGATCTGCATTGCCAAAGAGCTCAAGTTTGGTTTCATCTGCGCACAGAACATTTTCCCAGAAGGACTGTAGTTTCTCAAGTTGCGTCGTCCAGCGTGCCGATCTACACATTGTGTGTGTGGAAGAAGAGGAAGCCACTCCAGCCCCTTCAGTCTTTGGCCCACTTCGGAGAAGGGCCCAGCCACCTTAACAAGCCCTGCAAGGCCATCGAAGGGAAAAGGAAAACCAACGCACACAGATGCCATAAACTCTGCCTCCAGAGGCGGCATCATCACGCACCAATACCCTATTCATAAGTGCCTTCTCTTCCTAAGTAGGCCCTTGCCTTGACAGGCTATTGGGTGTGGCCCTTGGAGTGGACCGCATGAGTGGCATTAATCCCCAACTGCAATTTACATCACGGTAAGCTGCATGCTTCAGAGCTTTAAGTACTGTCAAACAATCCGCTCTCAGGCAATAACTAGGTGCATAGCAACACTTAAGCCACCACCCTTGAGCCCTTCTGTAAATGTTTTAATGATTTTAAACTGCCCTGATGTCATAAAGGGCGGTATATCAAATGTAAATAAACTAAACTAAACTAACCCTATAGCCAACAAAACACAACATGGATTCCAGGCTACCCACCCTTAGCCTCTTCACATTAATACTTCTGCTCACACATGCTGGTGACTACTCTCAGCAGCTAGTAAGCCAAAAGATACCAATAATATGAGGTATCAAAAACAGAGCACCACGGCATTTCTCCCAGCAAACGGTACAATGGAGGCACCATAGAGTAATACAAATAAACCTCTCAATGCTTTTGCAAAGGCCACAATTTAACACTCAACCACATACCACTTTAAAATGTTGCCTAATCAATTCCCACTCTAACTGGAACAAATTCCACATCCTAACAGACTACATCGAAGACCAACAGATAGATATAATGTGCTTAACAGAAACGTGGCTCATGGACACTGAACATGTTATACTAAACCAGATCACATCTCAATCCTACACTGTACATAACTGTCCAAGAACATCAAGATGGGGGGAGGAGTTCTCATTATAACAAAAAAGCACCTAAATTTTACTACAACTACCTCTCACAATATGGAAGGTAGCAATATTATAACAAACAGCATCTTACAGTTTGCCTTGCATATCAGGTACCAAGCACCAAAGATGAAGAACTATCACTCATTCTAGAAGAAGTATGTTCATACTCAACACCATGGAAACACTTCATAATACTAAGAGACTTAAACATACCAACCTCATCATCTAAAAATGAAATCGCCTTCTTGAATGCCATGGAAGCCCTACAAAACATATAAATAACAAACACCCCAACAGATAAGAAAGGAGGAATCCTGGATCTCATCTTTGTACCAAGACAATTGCTAGATCAAAACCATACAACTTGCCCTACCATGACACCGGTTCCCTGGTCAGACCACTACATGATCAATTTTGACAAAAAAATGCCCATAACAATAGATACACCAGAGGATATGCTGAAGGAACGTAGAAGATTTAAGTAATACAACAATGTAGCCTTTTTACATCAAGTACTGCCACACCTTGATTATAACATGACAAATTTACAAGACATCAACCACCATTGGAATACCACCATACATAACGCTATAGCGGCACCATACAAGAAGACACACAAAAATAGAAGACATACTGCACCAAGGTACTCCAAGGATATCAGTGACATAAAAAGAATGCAATGGAAACTAGTGTGAAAATGGAGGCAAATCAAAGACCAAGAAAACCTACAATTGCAAAAAAGAATATCACACAAATTTCATAATGGGCTCCCTCAATAAGCCTAGAGAACTATTTGAAATAGCATGCTTTCTTACAAAAGAACCCACGCAAGAAAAGGAAATTAAATCCGCAAGATATGGAAGACTTCTTGGAATTAAAATTCAAACTCAAATCAGCTCAAATCCCAATACAACTAGAAGACATACTTACTCAATACACAACCAATAAAATATGGAATTCATTCCACATTCCCTCAACAGAACAGCTAGACACCCTCTTAATCAGCATCAACACATCCACTTCTCCCCTGGAACCATGCCCCGTCTCATGGATTAAGATGGTAAGGAAACACTTAGGTCCTACATTACTAAATATCACTTGGTTATCGCTCACACAAGGTCTCCTACCCCCCAGCCTCAAACAAGCTTCCATAAAACAACATTAAAAAGCCCCAATCTCGACAACAAAGATCCTAACTCATACCGGCTTATCTTCACCTGCCATTCATTACTAAGATAATTGAGAAAGTGGTGCATCAGCAATTACAGGGCCACATAGATAAATACGCTCCACTGGACTCCCATCAACATGGCTTCAAACCTAACCACAGTGTAGAGACACTTTTCACATCGCTCCTCGACAGCTTAATAACTTGGCATGAACAATGCAAGGCAAGGCTTCTTACTAATTTTCATTGATATTACAGTAGACATTGACACAGTAAACCACCTCACCCTATTACAAAGGTTGCAAGAAACAGGACTCTACGGCATTACCCTGCAATGGTTTATTAGCAGGCAAGATCAGGAGTGCATCATTCAACACCATTTAACCAACCCCAAGGTATCCCACAAGGCTCAGCCCTTTCAGCTCTGCTCTTCAATATATATCTGCAACCACTCTGAAATATAATAAAAGATCATAATATCCAGTACAAAATATATGCTGATGATATTATGGACTATGCTCCTTTTAATACAGATCTAGCTGAATACTTACAGATAAACTATCTACGGAACCTATGTCCCCTTCTGCCCCTGAACACTTCCTCTCAGTATGCCAAGCCTCCATCACCTCCATACTGGACTACTGCAAGTTGATATACCAGGGACTCCCCAAAACCACCATCCACTCAATCCAACTAGCCCAAAACACTGCCGCACGCACTATATTCGGAGCATCCAGACACACCCACATCACACCCATACTAAGAACACTCCACTGGCTACCAATTGCATCTCAAGTCAAACCCAAAGCTCTCACTATTATACCACCAACTTATCTCCACTCACCTTCAGTATCTTATCGGTAGCCCCAAGACCAACAGACCATGTAGAAATAGCACCCTGAACCTCCTCAACCTGCCACCACAGATCTGCAAGAGCACCCAACATACTCGCCAAACAGTCTTCATACTATACGCCCCCTCCCTCTAGAACTCCCTATCCCCACTGCTACGATGCGTACAATCACAGCAGGCCTTCAGAAAGAACCTAGACACTCCTCTTTCTCAAACATTTCGGCGCAGATCCACCAATTGACCCACAACAGGATGACCCCCATCAAGCATACATCACCCTTCCCGCCCCACTGTCGCAATGTGCGGTACCACCCAATTGCACACTTGCCCTTTAACATGTTAATATAGCCACACTGATGTTATAACGTAATCTGCCCACACTGCCTCTCCACCTTTTGCACCATGTTGATTGTACACCGTTTTGACTGGTAGAAAAATGATCTAACAAAACCAATTAAATAAATAAATATGCCTTGAGGCTATGTTAAATTGGTTCAGTAAGCAAAACCTCTCTATAAGCTACAGGAAATCTGAGGCTCTCTTCATAACCAGGAAGACATCATTCATCCCACCCAAGAACCTGAAAATACTACATAATGGCCTAGCAATCAAACCCGAGGTGAAGTACCTGAGAGTGACTCTGGATCAGAATCTAAGCTTCCAGTCACATATCAACAGAATGTGACTGGAATGTAACAGCTTATCACAAATTAAGAATAATGCAGAAACTCAAACCTTTACTCAATGATAGCAACTTTCATACAGTTTACTAAGCCACGATAACACCTATTCTGGACTTCTGTAACATAATTTACCAAGACCTCCCAAAACAAGAACATACCCTCTACAAATGGTCCAGAACACAGCTGCATGCATAGTTTCAGGAACTACAAGACATAGTCACATAACCCCAACCCTAAAACAGCTACGTAGACTGGCTACCAGTACTTACCCGCACCAAATTCAAAACATTGCTTACCATTTTCAAAATCATTCACCAACTATCCCCAAGCATACTTCAACCATTAAGGACCTAGAAAAGAGAATAAGATGAACCTCCAACAAAAACTTACTATTCATCCCAAACGCCAAACAAAAGCCAGACAACATGTAACAGGGCATTTTCCTTATATGCCCCATCACAATGGAATGCACTCCCTGAGAACATAAGAGCCATAAAAGACATTTGGGACTTCAGGAAAACAATAAAACCATTCCTCTTTACCGAACACTATGGACCCAACACATGATGCACATCATCTTTTCATGCCTATCCAGTATGCCATCCAACCCTATGTTCTCACTGATTATACGTTCTTGCTGCTTTGCCTCTGTTCCTCTCTCTCTTAACCTCCCCACTGGTGCACCTGGCAATTTGTAAATCCAAACTGCATGTTCCAACCCTTTGCTCCTACTTCCTCTAATATTCTAGAGTTCCTGTATAGCACCTGATTTTATCACTAAAGGTTCACTGTTATCCCTGGTTCAATGTACGCTTCTAGTTTGTGTTATAATGTAAACCGCTTTGAATCTATGATAAGGTGGTATAAAACAACTCATTAAATAAATAAATAAAATAAGGCGGGTTTGAGCAAAGATCAGGCGTGTCTTTTTATGTCTGTCTTTGAGCAGTGGGGTCCTCCTTGGCTTTCGCCCATGAAGTCCTTCTTTGTTTAGTGCGTGGCATATAGTGTGGGTTAAAACCACCACTTCAGATTGCTCCGGATCAGCTTTAAGCTCTTTGGATGTTGTACGTGGTGTTTTTCTAACAGTTTACATTAATCTTCAAAGACTGCTTGGATTCATTTTCCTCTTCCCGCCATGTCCTGGAAGTTTCTTGACAGTTCTATGAGCAGAAAACCTCTTAGTAACATTGTGAACTGTAGACAGAGGAATCCCAAAGTCTTTGGAGATGGCCTTGTACCCCTTTGAAGTTTGGTGATAATAACTTTTCTGACAGTCTCAGGCAACTCTCTTGTCTTCACCATTGTGAAAATGGAACAGGGAGTTAATGTGGCCATTTTAAACACTAGAGCCATGGTTGATTCAAGTCATGTGAGTACTGACAATTGATCACAGGTGCATCTAATTTTACTGCAATGGTAATGTGGTTCTTCTGTTCAAACTGATTTGAATTGTTTATAAGTGTGCCAATAATCATGTCCTAAAGAAATTAAAAGGAATAATCAAGCTATTACACAGGTCAACAAATTTTTACAAAAGTCATGTTACTGAAATAAAAATAGTCATTTCTTATCAATTTTTATATGCTGAACACGAATATGACAGTGAAATTGCAAAGCTGGCTCTAGTGTTTTTGTAATCTACAAGAATTAATGTTTACATCACAAAATGCATGTCAACAGTAAATATAATAGGCCTTCGGTTAATACCTGTAAAAAACCAAGTCATAGACTACTTCTTAGATTTTTTTGCCTGTCTCTTGTACAGCTGTTCGAGAGCTTCTCTGGGGAGTGTCCAGCAGTAGTCAGCCCGCATTGTAGTGGACCATTTTCCCTGGTATCTTTGCTCCATCGTTGTGATATCCTGGTGAAAACGTTCGCCCTGTTCATCACTAACCATACCACAGTTGTCAGGAAAGAAATTGAGATGGAAATCAAGGAAATGGATCTTTAGAGACATATTGCAGCCAAGTTTCTGATACTGCATCAGCATGTCTTCTACTAGTTCCTTGTAGTTTTCTGCCCTAACATTCCCGAGAAAGTTTGTTGACACTAGGCGAACAGCATTCCATGCTTGCTTCGCATCACCCTGCAGCAAGTTGTTGAACCGGTCATCTTTGAAGAGCTCTCGAATCTGAGTACCCACAAAAACTCCCTCTTTAATCTTTGCTTCGCTGAGTCAAGGGAATTTTTCATGCAGGTATCAGAAAGCTGGCTTTCACAAAGTTTTTTATCAAACCTAGTTTGATGTGAAGGGGTGGAAGCAGGATTTTGTGAGCCTCAACCAGAGCTGGGTGCTGGATATTCTTCTCTCCAACTGTTACATTTTGTCTGCGATTCCATTCCTTCCACAAGTAGTGCCAATCCCTTGCTCGGATATCCCACTCCCATAAGAAACACATGCATTTTATATATCCCTGCTGCAGTCCCATTAAAAGGGCAACTACCTTCAAATCACCACAGAGGTGCCAGCTGTACTTGTTATAGTTAATGGAAGTCAGTAGATGCTTTAAGTTATCGTATGTCTCTTTCATGTGGATGGCATGCGCTACTGGAATAGATGGAAGACGGTTTCCATTATTCAAAAGCACAGCCTTCAGACTCAGTTTTGAAGAGTCTATAAATAGTCTCCAGTCTTGTGGGTCATGAGTGATTTTTAAGGCATTCATGAGGCTTTCAATATCGGAACAGAATACCATATTACTTTCCTTTCTGAAGAAAGGCTCCAACTGCTGGTGGCGCTTTCGATATGAAGTAATGTTGACATCTTCTTCTAGAAGATTCCATTATTGGTATCTCGATCCTAGCAATTCTGCCTTGTTCTTGGATAAGTCCAAATCATGAACCAGGTCATTTAGTTCTTCCTGTGTTATTCTGTGTGGAGTTGATAATGCATCCCAGTGAAAATCTGGGTCACTGCATGCTAACAGACCAGGAGAAGAACAGGTCGGCTCACCCTTGTCCTCATCAGATGAATCAAGAGAATATTCTGATGGAGGTTCTGGAATAGGAAGTCCCTCACCATGTGGAACTGGTCTCAATGCAGACAGAATGTTTGGGTAGATTATGCTGGACTTCTTTTGCTTCGTTATTCCGCTGGAAAGAGGAGGAACCAAGCAGAAGTAACAGTCATTTATGTGGTTGCTTGGCTCTCTCCACACCATGGGGACTGCAAACGGCATTGATGGTCTTTTGCAATTCAACCACTGTGAAAGCTGTGTTGTACATGTAGCACAACATATATTTATTTATTTATTTAACATTATTTCTATTCTGCCTTCTCCTTCAATCAAGGCGGTCTCCACAGCAAACAATCAAATGTGTTCATGTGTTCTCATGCAGTGGTGCGTGTAGTGTGTTTGAGGTGGTGTGTATTTGATTTGGTTGATCTTACTATAATGTGCGCTATTATACAGGTTGAGCTATTGTACATTCTATATACAATGGTTGAGCTGTTATACATTCTTTATACAATGGTCAGGGTGTGGGTATGTCCGTTGTTCTAGCTTGATTACTAAGTTATGTGACGTGTCCATAGTGTTCAAGGAATAGTGTTGTCTTCAGCTGTTTGCGAAAGTCTTTGATGTCAGTCGTTAGTCTCAGCTCGTCTGGGAGGGAGTTCCAGATAGTTGGTGCGGCCAGCGAGAATGCTCGTTCTGTGGTGTCCTTGCGTGTCTTGGTGAATTCTTCTGGGGTGTTCACTCGGTTGGAGGTGCCTCTTCTTCTTGGTCGTGTGCTTGTGTCAGGTTTTATGAGTCTGTGTAGGCTGGTGGCTGAGGAGTGCTGTTTGATCTTGAATATGTTTATGATGGTTTTGTATTTGATGCGGGAGTTGATTGGGAGCCAGTGTAGTTCTTTCAGTATGGGTGTGATGTGTTCTTGTCTTGCAGTGCCAGTTATTATGCGGGCCGCTGTGTTTTGTACTAGTTGCAGCGGTTTGAGTGTTTGTTTTGTTAGTCCCAGGTAGATTGGATTGCAGAAGTCTAGTAGTGGGGTTATTAGTGCCTGAGGGTTATATATGCGGGGCCCAAGGCTTATCTTGGTCACCAATCTTGCATACGAAGTAAATATGATATGCCTTCTTCAGTTGAGAAGTGATATTTTTCTTCTGGTTGGCAAATGTCACTTCTCCACAAATGTAGCAGAAATTGTCAACGGTATTATCGCACTTTCGCGGCATTACTGTTCTGTATTGTACCTAAATGGCTAAAATTATATGATTAATAAAAGTTACATGTAACAGTAGCTTAAACTGTCTCGTACACAGTCTGAAATATTTTAAATGCTCAACCTTTCTGACTGCGTATAGTACACTGCTGACGTCAGATGGCTTCAGCAGCCGTCTGGCAGTAGTATTGCATTGCATCAGAAAATGATGCAATCAACTCTGGATGATGTCTGCATGCTGGTATTATGCAATGTGATGCAATATTACATCATTCAAGGCTTATTTGGGATGTTGTTGATGTCCTACTGGATAAATTTACAAGGTGAAACGTCAAAAATGATCTACATGCAATATCTTCAAAACGAGAGCCAATAAAAAATTTTTAATGTTATATTCGTGTTCAGCTCACCAAGATACTACAGATTAGGGCCTAGTCAGTAACGATTTCAATGTTGACCAGTGTTACCTACAGTATATTAATTTTTGTCGAAGCTAATGCCGTGAAGGGTCCACCTTCTCGTGCAATCCGCTCCTTTTTTTCTATTTTTATAGGGACGCAACCCTTGTGTACCCTTCACGGCATTAGCTCCGACAAAAATTCATATAGGTAATAGGTTGTTTATTCATTTTAATGTCTTTAGTAGTAATTGGTAGGAATAAGCACAGGTTTTTTGTATATTAGAAAATAATAATATCCTGGCAATGTCCCAGTTTTTATACTATTTCCTATTTCCTTTTTTAATTGGTCTTGTTTTATCTGATTCTTTTATGTGTCAAATATGTGTACATATATAGACCAAAGGCATTTCACTGGTCACTTTTTTTTAGGATGTACTGGACATTAAAAGGTTGAACTGCAAGAGTGCCAATAATGTTGACCACAACTGTATATTGTAAACATTTCTTAATATTCTGGCAAGGGAGAGTGAATCAGGGGATTGGGGCAAGAGAGTGAGTGAGATGTGTGGGGGACAAAAGGAGCATGAGTGAGAAGGTGCAGGAGCCAAGGGGAACATGAATTAGCAGATGGGGAAAAACAGAGAAAGTGAGCAAAAGGATGGATGCAAGGCAAGAGTGATTGGGTGGATAGGTAAGGTTACCAGATGTCCCCGATTTTCAGGGAATGTCCCTGATTTTGAACTAATGTCCCTATGGTCTAAAAGCATCTCCTGCCTTCAATTTCAGTGCAGACAGAGGTATAGGACTTTTCTCCGACAAGCCCCTCCAATAGAGTGCAAGTGGCCTATAAAGTTTTTTTGATCCTCCCCTTCCCTTCTATATCAGAAGCAGGAAGGGTGCTCAATAGCATATCAGCTTCCTGTGCTATGCAGAACCAGTATCCTCTGTAAATCTGGGAGACTCCCCTCCCCTCCCGCTCTTCAGTCCCAAAACTTCAAGATGCTACCTTTTCTCCCAAGTGTTCCAGATTTGCCCTCCAAAAATCTGGTAACCTTATGGATAAGGCAAGAAGAAAAAGAGCGGATGGGGAGGCAAAGGGGGTGTGAGTAAATTAGAGGATGAATGGATGGCCAGTAAGTAATTTAGTTAGGGATCAGAGGTGTTGTGGGGTATGAAAGGATTGGAGGAGTGATGGTGAGTGAAGGAATCAGAGGAGCTGTGGAGTGAGTGAGGAGGTTGAAGGCGAGTACGAGGAAAGAATGGGGGAATTTAAGCGGGTGCCAATTGTCAGAGAGAGAATGGATCAGTGTATAAAGAAGGGGTAGAGTAGACTGTCCCTCCTTCTCCTGATCCTGGAGCCCCTATTTCATTTCCAGCTCCCCAATCCTTCTTCCCTCCCTACTCCTGTTCTCTGTTTCCTCTACTCCCTAATTCTCCCTATCCTCTCCTCCTTCTACCCCTCTTGCCTTAGATCTTTTCTCCATTGCTCTCCTCTGAGATTTCTCTCTCTCTTCTTCTTTTGCCATCCCCCAGATCCTCTTTTCTTTCTTTGTTCTTTATTTAATTTTTATTTAGACAGTTTTTGTATACTGCCTTATCCTTCAATCAAAGTGGTCACAACACAATTGGGGGATACATTTAACATGCGGGGATATGAGACACATACATTAATATTTACAGGGAACATGGGCTATGGAAGGTTAAGTGGCTTGCCCAAGACCACAAGGAGCATCTGTGGGACTAGAAACCCCAGTCCTTCCGGCCCAAGGTTGCTGTCCTCTAGTGGGATTTGAACCCCCGACCTTCCGGCCTGAAGTACCTTGCCCCAACCACTAGGCTACTCCTCCCTCCTTTATGCCTCTCTCCTTTTCCAAAACCAATCACTAAGACCCCTTCCTTTCCCACCCCCCAAAAAAGGCCAAATAAAGTGAGCAGACAAGAAAAGTCAGTAAATAACTTTTTTATAAAACTAAATAAATAGACAACTATTTGAAAATTTATGAAAATGTGCTGCATAATTGCCACAGACTTTTGAAAATTCTTCAGAATTTGTAAACTCTTGCTGCAGAATCTTGAAAAATCTGCCATAGGACACCAAACCAGGGGCTGTGAATACACCCCTATGTGCTTGCAAATAAAAATTATGCCTTTGGAATTTGGTACTATTTTTCTTTAGTTAACTATTCTGTCACTTTGTTGCTGTCAGACAGAGCTCCTTCTGTCATCAAGTTCTTGGGCCAATCTACCAGATACCATCTACCTTTTGGATGAATGACGCACCAGCTTTCTCTGAAAAGAATGAGCCATAGGAAATCTGCTTACTTCTTCTGAAATGTGTTGTTTACTATAGCATTGAAGACAAGGCGATCTCCAACAGTGGAAGGTCCTCTGAACTTAAACATGTCGACTGACTTCAGGGTTGGATAAGCACGACAAAGGCGACTAAATCAGGAAAGAACAACAAACAGGAAAGTGAGAAGACAAACGAGCTCTTGCTTTCTTTGGTGCTTAATATGAACAAACAGGCATAAAATTGTGCTCGACTGGGGGCATGAGAGGTACAGTCAAAGGGTGTTCTTAAGTTCACCATCGAAACAAAGCAGCTTTACTGACACAATAAAATAAATATTTTTTGGTGCGAGAAACACTTGTTATAATAAACTCTTCATGATCCTTTCCATACAATGACAATTTATTTGCTAATTTGTGGGTCAGTGCAGGTATTCTCATTTTTCATAACGAGGCTAGTGTGGACAATCATCCTTTAAAATGGGTCAGGCAGCTGCAATCTGATTGGCCACCACTTTTCCTAAGCAAGCCCACAACTGTCTGTCATGCTGGGCACTGATACACATGCATCTGCTTTTATTTGCAGTCAAACTTTGCTAAAAATGCTGTATACTGTCTTTAGGGCAATCATTCCAAGAGCATTAAACTGTATATCTAGCAGTAAAATTTCAGGGGTTGTAGCAGCAGCAGCAGCTATGCTGCATAATTAGACTAGTCTATTCATGCAATGGTTGCTGTTCAGTTTGTATTCACATTTCTTTTCCCAGACCAGAATAACACTTAAGAAATCCATCCTACAGAGCCCAGAATTTATTCAACTAATTCTTTTTTTCCTGTTCGCCCTCAAAGCCTGTTCCCATAACAACACTAGCTGGTAATTTCAAAGGAAAAATCTATTTGCAAGCTTTATGACAAAAGAACTATGGCAATGCCAAGGACTGAAGCCCAGGAACACTGCCCTAGTTTCACTGTGAAGATGGCTTTGTGCAGTTCATGCTTAGCCTTTCCAACTTCATCAGTCAACAATTTTGCTGTGCAACACTCGCAGTTTCACAGAACGAAAGCAGCCATTTGATGTTAGTTTGTTTCTTCCAGTTTAAAACTCCCTGGAGAAGCAATTACATCACACATCATCTTTCTTTTCGTATTTGTGAAACACGTTTTAGCTGCTGTGCCTCCTTATATTTAAAGTTTTTTCTTAAAACTTTCCTAAGATAGAATCCATTTAAAAGCTTTGTAAGGGTAGAAAAAGTCTGCAGCTTCCAAAACCAAAGAATCAGCAGAAAAAAATAAAAAGGGCAAAATGTCTGTATATCAGTTTTTGAGATAGCATCTCTTTTTTCTCAAGGCTTAAACTTCAGGAAGAGAGGAGCTCTTTGTCCCCTCCCTCCCCAAATATGTGCAAGCAAAGACTGATATAAAATCAACTATCCAAAAGAGTGAGGTGTAAGGATTAGACAAAAGTATCACCCCACTTTTCACACACACAGGTGTTTTTAAAGGAATTTTGCCCTTATAGAACATCAGGAAAGACTGGCTTTGAAACAACGTGTGTGTCATTTCTGAATTAGAAAAGTAAACTGACTTGCAGCATTTCTGCACTTTTGTTTCCTGCTTTGTCAGAATCCTTAAATCTAGCTCCAACAATTTCAAAGTGGAGACTAATTTTGGATAGCCCGAATAGCTAGATCAGGTCCCGAGGTGTTGAGAGAGAATTTTAAAAAGAAGAGGACGTGGCAGAATGCAGAGCTGAGGAGGACCTGTCTGGGAGTGAACCTCATCAGCTCATCTAAAGGCAGCATTGCCCTAAAATCTAATGCAAACTGAACTGTAAAAAATAATAGGGTTTATTTCAGAGCAAGTGTTTGCCAGCAGGTGGCAAATACAGTACAGAACTCACTTCTATTACTACTACTACTGAGCATTTATATAGCGCTACAAGTCATATGCAGCGCTGCACAGACAAGTAAGAGACAGTCCCTGCTCATCAGAGCTTACAATCTAGTCAAGCCAAACACAGAAGGTGTAGGCAGGGATAACGCAAGGGAAGGAAACACTTCTCTGTGTATTTTTGAAATTTATGCAGATAAACTCCAGCCAGCCTGCTCTCTAAAGGGCATATTTTATCTGTATAAAAGGAGGACAGGTTAGAAGAGGGGTAGAGGTGGCACTAGATGTTATCTGTTTAGCAGCAAGATTCAGCCACTAAATGGATATGCTATTTGTTTAATTTAATCCTGCTGAATAGCAGGCCTAAATGTAAAGGGATGGTGCATCAATGATATCTAGGAGAGATGAGGAGATACAGAATCTCCCTAAAACGGGCTCATACAGAAAAGAAACTGGAGGACGTATCACCCAGATGCTCAGAAAAAGGAGACGAGGAGGAGGAAGAGGTGGAGATTCTGTGGAATGATAGATAGTGCCAATGACTGAGTGTATGTACTCAGGGAATTCAGGGCCATTGCTGTGACTTAGACCAGAACTTCTCAACTCGTAGGCTGGGGCACACTGGTGTGCCTGGGAAAATCTTTGCGGTGTGCTTTGGTGGTGACAGTGAGGGGCATGACTAGGCATGGGCTCATGAAGCGCTTGAGCCATCTCTAAGCAGGATTACAGGTAATTCTTGAATAGCCTACAGGAGCGACTGCTACAGCAGTAAAAGTTAAGGATAAGATAAAAACTTTTAACACGTGGAGATTTCTAAATGGCAAATCTTGTAATTCAAGTAGTATTATTTTTGCCTTGTATTTATTTTAATCTTTTAGGGTTCTTTTTTTTTCATTTTACATCTTTCTATTGAAGTTTTTATGAGTTTTAGGGCCATGATTGACATATCTCTGGGTCTTTGCCTCTTCACAGCAGTGGTGGAGCAGTGAAAATGTGAAACATTGAAGCGACAGAGACGCAACAAAAGCTGAACAGGTACTGGCTTAGCAAAATGGACAAATCCTATTGGTCTCATTTGTGGCTATTCACTGCTGTACCCATCTGGAAATAAATATGTTTCAAATTTGCATTTTACCAACCTGTACAGTCCCTTTAACACAGGAGAATAATAAATTGGATACCATCGATAGTGGTCCAGTAGTAGCCCTTCTGACATTGGTAAGCTATGAAAGCAATGGTTATCCCTCTAGAATCCTGAGATACTAATACAGAAGCAATGTTAAAGGCCCTTCCAGATAAACACAAAATTGTAACAGGAGATCTTCACAAACCATAATGAAGGGTTGCATAATCAATTAAATAACAAAAAGCAGTGAATAGCAGTGAAATCTGAGATAAGTCCACAGCTATAATGAAGTGGCATGATAGCTTAATACCAAAAAGCAGTAAACAACCATGAAACATAAGATTACTAGCACAGATTAAATGATATATTGCATAACCAACTGAACACAGAAAATCAGAAAACAACCTTGCTGCAATGGTAGCGACAGTCTCCATCCAAGCCATGATTTGTCCTCCAAATGTGTTTCCGTGGTGGTTTCCATGAGGAGGAAGTACTAATTCGATGCTCTGGACATGGGTATGGTCTGTTGAAATTGCGTTGTTTTCTTTACTTTGAGCAATACCTGGAACCCAGGGATAATTTTACATGTTCATTCCAACTTAAAATGCATCGACACATTCTAAAGAAACATGAAATATTTGGTAGTACTGACAGCAGTAAGCTAGGCTGGATTCAGCTCACACTTCCCAGTTTCTGACTGATTGGTCATAATCAGTGTGATATTTTACCTTGAAACATTTTCTAGCCTGCATAAATATGTTAATCCCTAAATTCTTATTGGCTTTAGCTCTCACTATAAAGAAAAATGTGCACAGTCTGCAGTTAAAATGGCAACATCAATCTAACTCTAACTGGGTTGGACATTTTTTTGCTTCACCCATCATGCTGATCATTCTCTACAATTTCTACCCAGCTAGACACTGTGGGCCCGATATTCAGTGCCGGCAGTTAGCGCTGCTAAAGGGACTAGTCACTGGCGCTGAACTTAAAGCCCATATATTCGATGCTGGGGCCATATCCAGGGAGTGGAGCAGCAGCACCTGCGGATATCCCATAGAGTGGCATTTACATGGTTCGCAGGTCTGCAAAACCATCTAAATGCCTTTGAATATTACTCCTGTGTGTAAACTTGCATGCAGCAAGCCCTAGGTGGGATCCGCTTACTAAAGCATATTAGGCTTTTTAAGCTAACATGGCAAGAAAAAAAGCAGCTAGCATGGCATTAGCTGCAAAAGCCCTGTGGTTTCTGTTGGGTGCGCGCACAGCATTTCCCCAGCACATAACGCACCTAAACTGCAAATTCAACAGTTACCATATGCCGTTGAGGCCCGTGATGACTGCGTGTTGTAGATACGCCCACTCTCCACCCTAATCCCACCCACTCATGAAGATCATGTAGCGATTTTCTGCAGAAAGTGCGCTATCTACATTTTGCATGTGTTATCTGTTAATACGGCAGATGGTGTGCGCTATCTGCGGGTTAATAGCTAGCATAGTTAAGTTCACATGCCCCAATGTTTTGATTTGAGTTGCTGGCTGCTCTACTTTCCGTTTTATCCAACGGTTTTCTCTCGCCAGAGAACAAGGGAGCTTGCAGCGCTGTTGGGCATAGCAATGTTAATTAGGAGTGTGCATTTGGTTCCTTTGGTTGCCTAAAGATGTAAAGTGCACACGAATCACTTGTATACATGTATAACTACGAATTAACATGCATACAATCAACTGTGTGCTTTAAACAGTTCTTATGTGCATACAGTCAGTGCCTAAAAATAACAAATAGTTCAAACAAACATGAAAAAATTCATGAAAACTGGGAAAAAATCATTTTAAGCTAATATAAATGGAACCTGTTTTGGTTATGTACATCCCTAGTGCTAATTTGAGAAAATGCTGTTTCCGTGGTTCTCTCCCATTGTACACTTATTTATTTATTTATTTATTTATTTATTTATTTAGCAAACATTTATATACCGCTGCTAGTTTTAGGCACCCCTGCACTTCAACTACAGGTGCTACCTACTCCTTTGTCTTCTGAAGGGTCCCAGCGTTCATAATGTTTCCTCTTGCTGGACAGAGTGAATATATAGAACTGACCCCCAAAAAGTTCCAAAATTCAATTGTTATAGGTAATCATCAAGAAGCTCCATTCAAAGCTATACACTAGCCACAAATCCCTAAAACCTTTTAGTGGTCTGTGCTGTATGCAGGACTGGTTCAAGGATTGGAGGCACCATAGGTGGGCCCTTCATCCTGCCGCTCCGATTGCCGTTACTGCTACCCCTCTCTGGGGCCTGAAGGGGCAGCTATAGCTACAAAACAGCAGACTTCTACATTGGATGGGGGGCAGAAACAACAATTAGTAAAAGCTTGAAACCGCAGAGCAGTGCCAGAGCCCTAAGGTAAGCACTGCATTGCAGTTTTGTTGCCAATGCTGTTGCCTAGTTTGCCTAATGGTAGTGCCAGCCCTGGCTTAATGTGATTAACAGCAGGCCGTACCAAGGACTGTGCAAGTGGTGCAGCCGCACAGGACGCAAGCACAGAAGGGGGCACTGATATTGTCACTGGGCTTCCAGGAAGCTCAAAAAGAGTGAGTTAATGAACATGGCTGGGTGGAGGGGGCACCAGATTTGTTAGTCACACAGAGCGCATTTCTAGCTTATTACGGTCCTGATTAACAGTCTGTGTTCTCTGTTATATTAGGGTTGTATTTCTGGTTTCATACTGCCGACAAACAATATCTTCCCAGCAATGATAGTGTCCAACATGGCTGCTTGCGTTTTACGAACCGTCAAGCAAGTGACTTTCCGCCATTAGGTTTTTGAAAGCATCTTCATTGTATAGTCGAATTCTTCTTCGTTCTGCAGCAAGACTGTACTCCAGAAAATCCTGTTCTGTCTGAAGGTTTACTGGGTTTAAGTTAACCTAAAAAAACAAGTTCAGGATTTGTATCATTTCATTATTATGTTTCATAATGGCTCCATGTTAATGATTTAGAACATTTTGCACTTTAGAAGGAAGAACAGAAAGTGGGGCACACATATATGGAAGTGACATTATATGAAATGTGTATATCATATAGAGTGTTTATTTTCCCTAGAAAAAAAAAAGGTGCCAGTAGTCAATAGCAGGAGGGTGGAATTTGAAGTGACTGTTCAGCACTCTATATCCCCACAGTAGTTCTATCCCTTGCAAATAGTGTCACGAGTTCCATCACAGTGCAATCCTCCCTCCTTTTGGAAGGAGGCAAGAGAGAGCTCTTGCCTGTAGGTACCTCCTCTGCCACCCTCATGGCATGGTAAAAGTACCAGGGAGGGGGAAGGTGGGGAGAAAAAGGGGTATCCAGTACTTTTTCCTCTCTCCCTCCCTAGCTGGTGCTATTCTCTGTCTCTTTATCTCCTCCCTATCCCCCTACTGGTGCTTTTTTTCAAATTCAGGAAACTTTATTAACAAGACAAAATTTGTACATAGGAGGCCCAATTCTGCCCCGGACGTACAAGCCCTCTGTACACCCATTCTGAACCCCGCCGGATTAGGGTTGCCAACTGGCCGGTTTTCAGCCGGCCTGACCGGTTTTTCCACGGCCAGGCCGGCTGCCGGCGCAGAGGCAAAACCGGCCCTTTAAAAGCCGGTTTTTTTGCTCTGGCCGCAAAATCGGGAGCGGCCTGAGCAAAAAAAACGGCTTTTCTCTCTCCGCTTCAGAGGGAGCCGGGGAAGCCCGCGCGAGGCCCCGGCTCCCTCTGAACAGCCACCAGCGTGAAGAGCCTTTACCTTCACGCTGGCATCTGTTCCTGTGAAGCCGCGAATGCTGGGAAAGGTTAAAGGGCAACCTTTAACCTTTCCCAGCATTCGCGGCTTCACAGGAACAGCCGCCAGCGTGAAGGTAAAGGCTCTTCACGCTGGTGGCTGTTCAGAGGGAGCCGGGGCCTTGCGCGGGCTTCCCCGGCTCCCTCTGAAGCCTCAGACAGCCGCGATGCTGGTCCGGGGGGGGGGGGCAAGGACTGGATTGGGGGTGATGGGGGGACCTGGAGTGGAAAAGGGCTAATGGGGGGGGGGGGGACTTGGACTGGAAAAAGGCTAAGGGGGGGGACTTGGACTTGGACTGGAAAAGGGCTAAGGGGGGGGACTTGGACTGGAAAAGGGCTAAAGGGGGGGACTTGGACTGGAAAAGGGCTAAGGGGGGGGGGACTTGGACTGGAAAAGGGCTAAAGGGGGGGACTTGGACTGGAAAAGGGCAAAGGGGGGGCAAATGGACTGTAAAAGGGCAAAAGGGGGGGACTTGGACTGGAAATAGGCTAAGGGGGGGGACTTGGACTGGAAAAAGGCTAAGGGGGGGGGACTTGGACTTGGACTGGAAAAGGGCTAAGGGGGGGGGACTTGGACTGGAAAAGGGCTAAAGGGGGGGACTTGGACTGGAAAAGGGCTAAGGGGGGGACTTGGACTAGAAAAGGGCTAAAGGGGGGGACTTGGACTGGAAAATGGCTAAGGGGGGGGACATGGACTGGAAAAGGGCTAAGGGGGGGGGACTTGGACTGGACTGGAAATAGGCTGTGATGGGGGGGGACCTGGACTGTAAAAGGGTTATGGGGGGGGGGACATGGACTGGAAATGGGTTGTGATGGGGGTGGAGGGGACCTGGACCAGAAAAGGGCTATGGGGGGGGGGAAACTTGGACTGGAAAAAGGCTGTGATGGGGGGGGGGGGACCGGGACAGTAAAAGGGTTAAGGGGGGGGGGACATGGACTGGAAATGGGTTGTGATGGGGTGGAGGGGACCTGGACTGGAAAAGGGCTATGGGGGGGGGGGGAACTTGGACTGGAAATGGGCTATGGTGGAGGAAGGGGGATCTTGGACTGGAAATAGGCTGTGATTAGGGGGGCTAGGACTGCAAATGGGCTGTGATGGTGCGGGGGGACTCGGACTGCAAATGGGCTGTGATGGTGCGGGGGGACTCGGACTGCAAATGGGATGTGATGGTGGGGGGGCCTAGGACTGGAAATAGGCTGTGATGGGGGACGTGGACTGGAAATGGGCTGTGATTGGGGGGGGGGGAGCTAGGACTGGAAATGGCCTGTGATGTGAGGGCTAGCCCTGGAAATGGGCTGATGAAGAGCTGGAATTGGACTGGAAATGGGCTGATGTGGGGCATGGGAGAATGGGACTAGAAGGGAGTGGATGCTGGGTGGGTCTAGAACTATAAGGGAACTGATTTGGGGGGAGGACTAGAATGGATGGGGAATGAGAATAGAGAGGGGAAAAAATATTTTGTGTGGAAGAAAAGTCTATGATGGGCCGGTATTGGGAGAGTAAGAGGGGCTTGAGAATGGAAGGGTGAAATTTAAACGGATGATAAAGGAATAAGGAAAGAATTGGGGGAAAGAGCAAAAGGGAAACAATCAGTATGTTAAAGCAGAAATAGAGAGAGAATGGAAAACATCTGAAAGAGAAGAAAGGACAAATGGATAGCTCGCAGAAGACACGAAGAAACCAGAAGAAAGTGACTGGAGCAATTGCAACTGAAAAATAAAACGCCCAAACAGAAGGTAGAAAAATACTTTTTATTTTGAATTTATTAACTGGAATATGTCTGGTCTGGGAAGTGTGTATTGCTAACATCTTTGCGTTTTTGTTTAGTGCAAGAGGAAATTACTTTATAGTTTTATTTCTCCAGTGTTGTACATTTCATGTTTGGATTTTGGGGTTCCCAGTTTAATTATTATCTGACCAAGGAAGTTAGCCTACACGTATCCTCGGTAATTTTTGTGGGTGGGGCTGGGGGCGGGGCAGGGGTGGGACTAGGGGCGGAGAATGGGTGGAGCATGGCGAGCCACAGGTGTCGGGTTTTTCTCGGTGAAAAAGTTGGCAACCCTACGCCGGATCAGAATCACGATCAGCCTCTACATGCAGGCCGGGACTGCGATTCAGCCTGGCCTGCACATACAGGCCTTGCCCAACTAACTCAGTCAGGGCTTTTAAATGGAGCCGCGGCGCCATGGCATCCGGTTGCCATGGCACCACAGCTCCATTTAAAAGCCACGATCTCTGGTCGCCAGCCTCCAAATTGCTTTCCCTGCAGCCGACTCCCGGTCTGGCCTCCCAAGGCCATAGTTGGGCTGTGGGGAATGCTCTCTGCCCGCCCCCAAGCCTCCCCTTCCCTGCCCCCATCTAACTTCCCCATACAACATACGGGGAAGGAGGATGGGGCCGGGAAAGGCCACAAATAGCGGGGATGGACGTCCATCCCTGCTATTCATTGCTCAGAATGACCCCGAAGGAGGGTAATTTTACAACAAGGCCTCACAGGTGGGAAGGCATATAGGTGCATATACTGAGCCTATTTAATAAAGTCCAACAATCTTATACCAGTCCAGCAACTCATAGTAATGTAGTCATTCACACACATTAGAAACGTTTTCGTTTTTTTAGTTTTAGGAAACTTTTTGAGGACCATCAAAAATGTCCAGAGAGCACTTCAATGCATTAGCTCTCCAGTAAGTTTCATCATGTCCATTTCTTTCTGTATATATTTGATATGTCAATTAATATCAACTGCATATGCATAACTATTTATCTTAATTTGCCTTAATCACGTAGTTATGCATACACTGTTGATATTAATTGACATAAAATATATACAGCAAAACATGCCTATTTGTAAAGCTTCTAGCATTCACTTTCCAACTTGTTAACATATTCATAAATGACCTGGAAATGGAAACAACAAGTGAGGTGATTAAATTTGCAGACGACACAAAATTATTCAAAGTTGTTAAATCACAAGAGGATTGTGAGAAATTGCAAGAGAATTTTGAGAAATTGGAAGACTGGGCATCCAAATGGCAGATGAAATTTAATGTGGACAAGTACAAAGTTATGCATTTAGAGAACCACTCAAACTATCGCTACACAATGCAAGTTCTAAATTAGGAGTCACCACCCAGAAAAAGGATCTAGGTGTCATGGTGGATAATAGCTTGAAATCCTCTGCTCACAGCTATGGTCACAAAAGCAAAGAGAATGTTAAGAATTATAAAGAAAGGAATGGACAATAGAACAGAGAATATCATTATACCTCCTGTATCGTTCTGTGCTGCGATGGCTCCTTGAGTATTATGTGCAGGTTGGGCCGGGTCATTTAAAAAAAGATGGAGTGGAATTAGAAAAGATACAGAGAAGTGCGACCTATGAGGAAAGACTTAAAAGGTTAAGACCCTTCAGCTTGTAGAAGAGATGGCTGAGGAGAAATATGATAGAAGTCCATAAAATAATGAGTGGAGTAGAACAAGTAAACATGAATTGGTTGTTTGATCTTTCAGAAAATACAAAAACAAGAGGACATGCAATGAAACTACTACTAAGTAGCACATTTAAGATTAATTGGAGAAAATATTTTTTCTCTCAATGCAAAATTAAGCTCTGGAATTCATTGCTGGATGATAAGGAAATCTATTAGTGTTGCAGGATTTCAGAAACGTTTTGATAAGCTCCAGGAGGTGAAGTTCCAAAAACCATTATTAAAGTGGACTGGGGGCAGGGCTGGCCCAACCATTAGGCAAACTAGGCCCTTTCCTAGGGTGACAGCTTCTGGGAAGCAGCAAAAAGCAGGGCATTCAAAGCTAAACAATCGGTTCTGACAGCCGGGGAGGGGGGTGGCATAAGGCTTAAAGTTTGCCTATGGTGCTGACACCTTGAACCAACTCTGTGGCTGGTCATGACTGGTAGAAATCTACTGTTTATCTCTGGGATAAGCAGCATAGAATCTGTCTATCTATTTGAATCATGCCAGATACTTGTGACATGGATTGGCCACTGCTGGAAACAACATTCTAGATTTGATGGAGCTTTAGTCTGATCCAATATAGCAAATCTTATGTTCTACATTAAGGGACCTGTTTACTAAGGTGCAGTAAGGTTTTGCACCAACCGCACAGCATGTGCACAAAATGCCAACGTGATAGGTATAAAACCTCTGTGGTAAATGCAGAGGGTGTGCCCAGCATTTGCCCTGCAGTTATCACATAGGACAGACACATAGGACAGACAGCAGGAAACACAGGCACACCCACATTATAGGCCCAGGAAGAAAGATCAGGGAAGGGAAAATTCATGCTATCGGTGGTAATGACAGCCAGTGTGCAGCAATATCCTAAGTTTTGACTGTCATCAGCCATCTCGCCCTCTCCGCCCTGATTCTGCCCTGAGGCATGCTAGGCAGACAGCAAGGATTTAACCCTGTGCTGTTTTCTTAGTGACTGCAGTAACTGCCAGCAGAGATTAGTGCAAGCTGTACAGCGCACACTGAAGCCTGCGCTGACAGTTTCCATACCTTAGTAAACAGGCCCCTAAGTGTCAAGTAGCACCTATGTTCCTTTATGAAATAAAGCTGCTGAAATGCAGGGGACTTGGGGAAAAGAAGAAGCGCTCTGTATTGTGTTGGAAAGAGGAGATGGCACTGTCATCCATACTGCTGTAGTCTACAGACCTCCGACTCAAACCAAAGAAATGGATAGCGAATTGATTGTTGATATTGCAAAGAGAGCTATGAAGGGGGAAGTGATCATATTGGGTGATTTTAATCTACCTGATGTGGATTGGAGTGTTCCTTCTGCAAATCTGGAAAGAAGTAAAAAAAATTGTGGATGCTCTCCAAGATGCATTACTTAAACAAATGGTGATGGAACCGACAAGTGAGAGTTTGGTGCTAGATTTAGCGCTTACCAATGGAGATAGCTTGTTGAATATCCAGGTGGATGCCCATGTGGTGTGGTTTGAGATAAAAGCCAAGGTGGAATCCAATCACAGCAAGCTCAAAGTCCTAGACTTCAAAAATGCTGACTTCAGTAAAATGGCCAAGTACCTGAAGGAGGAGTTGTTAGGGTGGGAGGGGATAAGGGAAGTGGGAATTGCAATGGGCTAAACTAAAGGAGGCAATAAAAGGTACAAAAGATACATACATAAGGAAAGTAAATAAAAGCAAGAGGAAAAGAAAACCTATTTGGTTCTCCAAAGAAGTGGCTGCACAAATAAAGGCAAAAAACACAGCTTTCATAAAATTCAGAAGCTCACAAACAGAGGATCACAGGAAAGAAAACAGAATAAAGCTAAAAGAGACAAAAAGAGAAATAAGGATAGCAAAATCAAAGGCAGAAAAAAGAAGGCTAAAGATGTGAAGTGTGGTGACAAAACCTTTTTCAGGTATATTTGGGAGAGGAGGAAAATCAGAGGTGGAATTGCAGGACTCAAAAGTGCTGGGAATGGATTCGTGAAAGGTGACATTGAAAAAGCGAACATGCTAAACAAATACTTCTACTGTTTTCACTAGAGAAAATCCTGGAGAAGGACCACCTGTGATTGACAAATATAAAATGGGAATGGAGTAGATATCACCCCATTCACAAAAGATGATATGTTAGAACAGCTTGCAGAACAAAGTGGACAGGTCTATGGGACCAGATGGGATACATCCCAGGATACTGAAAGAGCTCAGAGAGGTTCTTGCAGGGTCTTTAAAGAATGTTTTTAATAGATTCTTGGAGACAGGAGAAGTTCCACAGGACTGGAGAAGGGCTGATGTGATACCTCTCCACAAAAGTGGTAATAGGGAGGAAGTGTCAAACTACAGACCAATAAGCTTTATCTCGATGGCAGGAAAAGTAATGGAGATGCTCCTGAAAGAGCGAACAGTGGACTTCCTCGAAACCAACAGATTGCATGATCCGAGGCAACATGGTTTTACCAAAGGACGATCTTGCCAAACAAATCTGATTGAGTTCTTTGACTGGGTGACCAGAGAACTAGATCAAGGGCATGCGATGGATGTGATCTACCTAGATTTCAGCAAAGCCTTTGATACTGTTCCTCATAGGAGGCTTATCAATAAACTCAACAGCTTGGGGACAGGTCCCAAGGTGGTGAACTGGATCAGAGATTGGTTGACTGACAGATGACAGAAGGTGATGGTAAACGGAACTCACTCAGATGAAAGGAAGGTGATTAGCGGTGTGCCCCAGGGTTCGGTCCTGGGACCAGTACTTTTCAATATATTTGTGAGTGATATTGCCGAAGGGCTAAATGGAAAAGTCTGTCTTTTTGAAGATGGCACCAAAATAAGCAACAGAGTGGACTCCTCTGAGGGAGTGGAGAACATGAGGAAAGATTTACAAAAGCTGGAAGAATGGTCTAATGCTTGGCAGTTAATATTTAATGTGAAGAAGTGCAGTGTCATGCACTTGGGAAGCAGAAATCCAGGGGGATTGTATGCAATAGGGGCGAGAGATTGTGTGCATGGACCAGGAGAAGGACCTCGGAGTGATTGTTTCTGCTGATCTCATGGTGGTGAAACAGTGTGACAAGGCGATAGCAAAAGCCAGAAGGATGCTGGTTGCATACAGAGAGGAATTACCAGCAGAAAGGAAGCGGTAATAATGCTACTGTACAAGTCACTGGTGAGAGCTCACTGGGAATATTGTGTTCAGTTTTGGAGACCGTATCTCACAAAGGCTATAAAAAGGCTGGAAGCGGTTCAGAGGAAGGCGACCAAAATGATTTGGGCATTGCGTCAGAAGACTTATGAGAAGAGACTTGAAGACCTAAATATGTAAACTCTGGAGGGGAGGAGGGACAGGGGAGATAAGATTCAGACCTTTAAATACTTAAAGAGTATTAATGAACAAACCTCTTCCAAAGACAGGGAAGCTGTAAAACTAGAGGGCATAACATGAAGCTGCAAGGCGGTAAACTGAAAGGCAATGTCAGGAAATCATTTTTCACTGAAAGGGTGGTGGATGCTTGGAATGCCCTCCCGATGGAAGTGGTGGGGGCAAATACAGTGACAGAATTCAAAATGGCATGGGACAGACACAGTGGATCCCTTTACAGCAACAGGATAAAATCAAATTAAGCATAACTATCTCTTATATCTCAACAAATAGGGGTGGTACACGGAATGGTGGGTTCACCCTAAACAAAGGCATGGGGAGGGGCGACCTGCACAGAGCAGCAAGTGCACCTACTCTTGCTGCCTTGCTGGGCAGACTAGATGGACCATACTGGTCTTTATCTGTCGTCGTATACTGTGTTACTATGTTAGTATAAGTGGCAGAACCAGCATCTACAATGTAGGGGTGAGCACTTACACCTATTCTTGAATTTCTGTCAAAACCTGCAGTTACTTTTGGTTATCATGCACACATATTATAATATACTATAATGTATGCATGTACTTGTGTGCTCTGTCCATGCTCCGCTTAAACTCTGCTCCTGTACAAGCCTAGAGTAAAAGGTAGCGCCATCATGTGAAAGCACGCACTTTCATGCCGGTGAGTATTTTATAAGAGGTTATTTATGCACACATGTGGCCACATTCACATGTAAATGACTAAAACAGCATGAATGTTTGCACGCACTTTACTTCATGTACACACTCCTTCTAAAATAACCCCCAGAATGGGGAAAGTCCTCTAGCACACCTAGCGCAGTTTATTCCCGTTAACAATAAGACCAGCTACCATCATGGCCATGGCAAAACCATCACCTTACTCTTTACTCATATAACATATTGACAAAATTACATGAGGTTATCATTCTTGTTAATATTATATAATTATCAGCACAGTTAAATCAGATCTCTTCTGTAGCTCTTTGGAAATAGGTTGTGTTTTAAACACTGTTATAGATTTGCAGTCTAAAGAAAAGCAATACAATTATTAAAGCCAGTTCTATTCAGTCAGCCAGTGTATCTCATTTTTCTGTTTTAGAAATTTTCTGGACCTCAGGGTAGAGACAGCATACTGAAAATCACGAGAGAAATCCTGTTTAACCCAGAAGGGCAACAAATTACTGTTTGACCTCTCTAATGCCTGGAAAACTATGAATTGTGAACTTAGGTCCGGAACTCTTAAGTCTGAATGCCTGTAGATTTCATGTCATCTTAGTTAATTATTTTCTGTTTCCACTGAAACTTTGGACGGAAGTTGAAGTATTGATTGTGATGAGCACAGGTCGATTCAGGGTTAGGAAATCAAAGCAAACCAAGCGATCTTTCACATACTGAACTATTACACATTAGAGTCTGTAAATATTAATACCTATAAAGTGAGTCAGACCTAGGTTCACATGGGAATTAGCAACGTATAGTAAAATTTTATGTAAATTTAAGAGAGAACACCAGACATCTATAATATGTCGGGGGGGGGGGGAGTGGCCTAGTGGTTGGGGCAAGTTACCTAAGGTCAGGGGTTCAAATCCCACTAGAGGACAGCAACTTTGGGCCAGAAGGACTGGGGTTTCTAGTCCCACAGGTGCTCCTTGTGGTCTTGGGCAAGCCACTTAACCCTCCATTGCCCATGTTCCCTGTAAGTATTAGTGTATGTGTCTCATATCCCCTCGTGTTAAATGTATCCCCAATTGTGTTGTAACCACTTTGATTGAAGGATAAGGTGGTATACAAAACTGTCTAAATAAATAAATACTGATTTTTTTGTATGCTTGAAATAACATTTTTCAGCTCCCTACTGACACAGAAATGCACATTTTAGATAGTACATTGAGATCAGAAATGATATGCCAAAGTTGTGATGCACACAGTTCTGGCACTATTTTAGAAAAGACTCTACTAAACACCGAGAGGCCGATTCCATACAGGCTATCTAGCCCCTGTACAGCCGATCAGAATCGAGCCATACAGAGGTGGACCCGATTCTGATCACGCAGTTGCTAGACATGCCCGCAGGATCAGAATCAGATCTACGGCCTGGACAGGCAGGTTGTGCCCGATTCTGATCGGCCACACATCCAGCCCACATACTCGGCTAACTCAGCCAGGTTCCTGAATAGAACCGCACTGCCATGGCATACTGTTGCCATGGCATCATGGCTCTTTTCAGGAGCTGCGATCCCCTACCGCAGACAAGACCCTTCTTCCCCCATAGCCCGACCCGCGATCTGTCCTCTCATGGCCAGGGTCAGGCTGCGCAGAACCCCTCACCCTCCCTCAGCCTCCTTACTGGGCCTGACTGTGTCGTATGGCTCTGTCCTGGGGGACTTATTCCACTTCCGAAGTGGAATAAGTCCCCTGTCTCCGTGGCTGAACCCGGACATACAGGGCTGACCTCAGAATCAGCCCTGTATGTCCTGGGTTTTTCTCCGCCCACCGCCCGCCCTCGCTCTGCCTCTGTCCCGCCCCTCCCTCCTATGAATAGAGCCCCCTGTACAAATTGCCTGTTCATATGGGGAGCTCTGTCCCCGGCAGGCTGCCCGGATGTTTAGCAGGTTTAGGATGACCCCGTGAGCCTTTTCTACCGTCCAATCTCCAGCATATCGTTTTTAGCAAAAATCATTGAAAAAGCAGCCCTCATCCAACTGCAAGAACACCTTGAAGACAACGAAATACTGGACAAACAGCAATACGGATTCAGAAAAAATCATGGGGTCGAAACCCTGCTTTTAGCCCTGTTTAACAACCTCCTCAAGGGGCTGGAAGACAGGAAGAAAATGTTTATCCTCATTTTCATCGACATATCCGCTGCATTTGACACTGTCCATCACTTAACCCTCCTGAACAAGCTGGAATCAATTGGAATTTTAGGAACCGCCTTGAAATGGTTCTCCTCCTATATAACGGGCAGAAAGCCACAGGTCCAGTTCAACGGAGAGAAAGCTGAACCGTTCATCCAAACACAAGGCATTCCTCAGGGTTCGGCACTCTCGGCGCTACTTTTAACATTTACATGCAACCACTCAGTGAAATATTCAGGAAATATGGCATAAAACTACCACATATACGCAGACGATATCATGCTGTACACCCAACTAGAGACCATCGACCCGAACTATGCCCAGCTTGAAACCTGCATGGGAGAGATGTCGGGATGGCTACAACAAAATAACATGTCGATTAATCATAAGAAGACCGAAGTAATGTTTATATCAAATACCTTGGGCTTCGAACCACCTCCAACAATCACATTGTGCAACAATACATACAATACTAAGAAAGAAATAAAATATCTGGGAGTCACAATTGATAACAAACTGAAAATGGAAAAACACCTCAACAACACCAACAAAGCCATCTTCCACAAGCTTAAAGTGCTACGACCCCTGCGGAACATACTAGATCCGTGCGATTTCCGATCAGTTGCTCAGGCTCTCATCATGCCCCACCTGGACTACTGCAACGCCATCTTGCAGGGTCTACCAAGGAAAACAACCAACATATTACAGATGGCCCAACACGTAGCAGCAAGGATCATCATGAGAACTAGCGTCACCGAACATATCACACCTGTATTGATGGAACTACACTGGCTTCCAGTCGTTGCAAGGATTCAATACAAAACATTGGTAACTACATTCAAGTTAATCCACAACCTGGCCCCCTCATTCCTCTCCACCCTGATCTCCATGCAACCTACAACCAGAAGCAGGAGAACCATTAACTCAGACACACTAAGAGTTCCAAACAGCTTTAGGCACGTAAAAGTCAGTACTAGTCGCAGAGCGTTCTCCTTATCTGCCCCACGTTATGGAACCAGCTCCCACACGAGCTGAGAGAAATTAAAGACATAAGCAACTTCAGAAAACAACTGAAGACGCACCTGTTCAATTGTCATTATACCAGATGAAAATCCAAAAGGACAAAAGAAATTGAATTGCTGTATGTACAAATGTAAATAGATGGTGGTTAGTACCTGTGTAAATGTATGATAATAGCTAAGGTCTTTATATGGACCCGCATATGTGTGCTGTGTATTCCCCCTGATCTCTCTATCTAATCCCCAAATAATTCTGTCTGTAATTTATGACAAATCCCGTACTTGTAATCAAACCGCTTCTGATCGCTGGAAGGAGCGGTATATAAGTCCTTACTAAATAAATAAATAAATAAATAAATAGTGCCAGTGCACATGTATTTGTTGATACATGGAGGCAGAAGAGCCATTTTGCAAATCTAGATGTGAGAAAAAATCAACAGAGGAAACTCGCCAACGTCTGTGTGAAAGTTGGCATTTCACAACTGACGTGTAAGTGCCAAGATATAGCAACATAGAAAAGGTACAGAGAAGGGTGACCAAAATGATAAGCCCCAATGGTGCAGTGGTTATTTAGCAGACTTCAAGGAGTTTGCCTATATAGGTACAAGGCAGCAGCACCACATAGAAGGAAAAATGGTAGGCATCAGACCACAGGAGTCATATGAGGAGGAGGAGGAGGAATCGGAAGTGAAGCAGCTCGTGGCAGTGACTTTGATGCAAGTGACCTGCAATAAACTGAAAGCATGGTTCAAACAGGTTAAAGCAGAGAAAAATGCTGCCAGAGAGGAATTAGGTGGAATGGGGACCTAACTGAAGGAGGTGGTGGTGGAGGGAGGCAGTAGAGTGGAGGAGCACAATGAATGCTTGGAGGAATTCAGTAATGTGGCAAATGATATGAATGGAATGAGTGGAAAGGGTGAAGGAAGAGCTAGTTAAAGACTGAGGATTTAGAGAACAGAACACAGAGAAACAATTTAAGAATTAGAAGACTCCCAGAGAAGTCAAAATTCATGGATTAAAAGAGTGGCTGAAGAAATATGTAAGGAGTTACTCAGCAAGGAGAGTGAAGATGAAGTACGCAAGAAAATAAAGATGGGCAGAGCTCATAGGGCCCTGGGTACCCCGAGAGTTAATTCACCCCAGGGTATTGTGATATGCATTCAAGACTTTGAAATTTAAAAGCTAATAGGGGCTTAGATATGCTCCACACCTAAGTTTGAATGTCAGGGCTATCAAGTGGCCATATATTTCGATTTGGCTGCAGATACTTTGCAAAGACACAGAGAATTTGGAGGAGCGATAGCGAAGCTGTGGAAGGAGAAGTTGTGCTACAGTTGGCTCTTTCTTTTTGGCCCGGCTTTTAACAAGGAAGACTTCAAATCAAATGATACTGTAGGGACCAAACAGCTACACAATACAAAGATCCCTAATTGTTAATCATAGACTGAAAAAAGGCTCCTTCAAGGATACTTTAGAGCTTCAACTTACTTTCATAACGAGAAAAAGACCTCAGTATTGTTATCAGTCCCTCAAAAATGTCATGCAAGTATGGAGACCACTTTCTCAGCACTACACAAATAATTGTACCTCTTAATTAAAAACATGCCAGGTAAAGAATTGGCATGGTCTACATCTCCCTCTCCTTCTAGTTGCTCATTCACCTCTCTGTGTGCTCTTTGATTACATAGACGAGGTGAGCTGTAGGGCTTCAGCAAGTCAGCTGAGAGGGAAGAAGAAATAGATGCATCAGCAATGATTTCACATTTCTGGTTCTCAGCAGTGTGATGTCAGAAGCTACATGGCTTTCGGCACAAATGAAAGAAGTGTCTGCTTAGCCAAATATGTAATTCAGCACTCAAGCCTTGGCCATACCTCTTCGTAATTACCCAAACCTGTTTTTCGAGTCTACTTTCCACTCCAATTTCAGCTGAAAACATCTTGAGGGGAGGGTGGTTGCAATTTCGTTACTCCACTACAGTGTCCCTTGATTTTAATTCATAAGGTTCAGAGGGCAGCAGAGAGTGGTGGGAGCAAAAACCACAGGCTCCTGTCACTGCCAAGAGATCTCTGCCCGCAGCTTCCAGCTCAGGTGACACCACCAAATGTGACAGCAGCTGCTGAGAGACATCATCGGAGCACCAAATAAGGGCCCATTTTTCAGAGCTTTTCATTTATAACCTAAAACCCCAAATTCCCCTTCAGGGGTGTTTTATTGGGATTTTTTGGTTCTAAATGAAAATCTGAAGCCTTTAAGGTTCATTTCTTTTAGTAAGAACGTCAGTTTGTGCTAGGTGTGTGCATTTCGGGCTTGTTTGGGTGCCTAAAAATTAAGCATGCATGTGCCTAAAAATTAAGCAAGCATGCAAACGTATATATGCACAATTAATCTGCATTTGCAAAAAAACTGTAGCACATATTGTAGGTGCTTAATTATGACAAATACAAAAACGATGGTTCATTTTCATTTGAAATAAAGGGGTTTTTTGGCCTGCAAATGCCTAATTTATGCTATTTTGGAGCATGTTTACCAGCGTGCAATTGTGATGTAATATCAGCATGGAGGCCCTCGCTAATGTTTGTGGGCATAAGCACTTCATGCATGCTGTAGGTTTAGTAAACATGCCCCTTTATGAAACAAACTCTTACATTTCTAAATATTCCATCTTCCATCCATCCCTTCATCCCTTCATGAAAGTGATGCCACAAGCAGGCAGTAGCAGCAGGAAGGTGGATACCTGAGAACATAAGTGCTGGTGGTAAGACAAAATAGAACTGGAAGGGTTCCCTAGGCTCTGCCAGTCAAAGGTGCAGAGGGCGTTCATGAGCTGCATCAAGATGGCAACCTCAGCATTTAGGTCCAGCACTTCATCATAGAAAATTAGATTTCTTCACCTATGTTCCAAGAGGTGTTTTTTAGCAATTAGTTTTCTGCCATGGAATATATCTACTATCCTAAACAAGGAGAAAGAAAAAGGAATGTACCCAACTTGATAACAGAAAACTGTAGACGCCGCAATGGAGAAGGATATGCAATTAAATATAGGAGCCTTAGACGGGGATACAATGCTGGTAGAAGAACTAAACTACACAGTGCAACACTTGCCCCTGCTGTCATTCATAGGCTTCAAAGTGCACTACTGTTCTTTATCAATTTCTAAATGCATTTAAAAGTTCAAAAAACTGGCAATGGCACTTATCTGATGGCAATTCCTATCTCAAAGGGTGTAGACACACCATGGATGTACTGTTGACTTGAGTTTCACCTCATAAATTTAGAGGCTGCTTCAGGACATTACTGAAAGTGGTGTAAAAACTCTCCTGGGAACATAGAATCAAACTAAATAGCCATATAAATAGGGAGGAGCAGCCCAGCTGACTTCCAAATACACGCAACAGCATGATGTCACAAGGCAGTATACCAATCAATGGATTCATTTAATCCTGTTGGTTGCCTTGAATTTAAAGTGAAAATCCACCTCTGTTCCATTCTTGCTAAACATTGTTCCATTCGTCCCTGAGAAGGATCTTTTATACCATCCAAAACAAACCAGCATAAATGTTGCCATTGATGATTTAAAGGCGAGACGATGTTGTACTATAGGTGCTGATTATGTAAACGCGAGTTATGCTATTTCAAACAAACTTTAATGGATCTCACAGTGCATCCAGCATATATCAGGGGACATGGGCAGATAATTAAATAGACTACCCATGTGGACTGGAAAGTGGTTGCAAGTTTTAATGGGTAAGTAACTTTAGAAAGTGAGTGCATCCATTCTGTTAAGGTCAATGAAGTGGCACACATGGAACATTTTCCACAATGGCTATGACTCCCTCCCTTTCCTCGGGAGGTATCCAATGAGGAAAAATAAGAATGGATCAATATATCCCTTAGGTTCTTTGCCCGCATGAAAGCTATACAAGGGTCATTATGAAAAATCTCATGTAACTATAAAACATGCCAATGAGTGTATATAATTTGCGCTAAAATTTGTGCCTGGTCCTGGTACTGTAATACGCAAACTTGCTTCTCCATCATATCGGGTGCTTGTTTCTACAACAATAAAGCTCTCAAAAAGGCCTGTCGTACAACCCCTTGGGGATATCCCCTCCATAGTAACCGTGCAGTAAGACTTTAGCTTGCATGCAAAAATCTTTCTCCTCTGAACATACTCAACGTAAATGCAAAAATTGGCCAATTGGAAGAGCACGTTTCAATTTATAGGGATGATGGGAATCAAAATGTAGTAATTTATTACGATCTACACTCTTCCTATAAAGTGATGTAATAAGATGATCAGTGCTTACTAACACTGAAAAATCCAAAAATGAAATACTTTTAGTAGACTGAGTCATGGAGAACTGCAAATGAGAATCCTGCTGATTGAGCCAAATGATACACTCTTCTAATAGAGCCTTAGTGCCATTCCAAACACAAAACATATCATCTATGAAATGTATCCAACATTTAAAACACATAAACCATTCTGATGGATAAAGAAATTGCTCCTCAAAATGAGAAAATACAGATTGGCTATACTGGGAGCTCCCAAAGCTCCCATAGATACCCCATGTATCTGTAAATAAAAATTGGCCCCAAAACGGAAATAATTTCTGGTTACCCCTAACTCAGCAAGGCTCATCATAAGCTGAGATGTAACCCATTCAGTTGAAGGGCGTTCTGTTATAATTTGGTTCAATAAAAATAAAGATGAGTGATGTTGGTATATAAAGATGTTATATCTAAAGTCACTAAAATGTCATTGTTACTCTCAAAAGGAACCGACGATAATTTCTTCAGGAAGTCAGAAATATCATGCAAATATGATTTGGTCCCTTTTACCCAAGGTTGCAGGAAATGATCAAGAAACACTGACAAAGGTTTCAATAGAGATGCTTCACCCCATACTTAAGGCCGTCTTTGGGGTGCACACAAGTTTTTATGAACTTTAGGAACAGTGTAGAAAACTGGAACATGAGGGGACTGTACTCAAAGAAACTTGTACTCCTGTTAAGTGAGTATATCATCCAGTTAAGCTTGATGTAAAACCTGAAAAACTTGATTCTGTAGATCTATAGTAAGATCAGAAGGCAATTGTAAATAATATTTTGTATCAGAAAGCTGTCAATGTATTTCAGTCAAATGCTGTATAACTATGGAGCCCCCTTTGTCAGCTGGTTTGATGATAATATCTTGTCTCGTTCTGAGATGCTACAATGCCTGATGTTGTGAGACAGATAAATTACAATTTCTCCAAGATTTAGATAATCTTGACTCCAAACGTGTAAGATCACATAACATCAAGACTCTGAAGGTAGCTACATGCAGGTCCAAGGGTCCAGGGGCATCCAATGTGATTTTGGATGAAACAGAGAAGTAAGCTGTTAAGTAAGTAAGCAAAGAAAATCTTAATTTGTAAGGACCTAATAAGCCAATGCACATCTAGGCGAGCTTGAAAAGGATTGTACCTACAAGTAGGAACAAAGGAAAGTCCTTTGTTCAACACTACTTCTTCATCTGGTGTTAAGATGATGGAAGACAAATTTATTGCTGAACAACCTTGTTATTGGACGACCAGTGTCCCCTTTGTCTGCCATACTCGCCGCTGGGCTCCCCGTCTCCCACAAAGGCTTGGGAAATTTCCCTGTTGGGGTGCTCTCACATTTGATGGTCTGTGTGCTGGATTTTCTCCCTCATCAGAGGATATATTTTATTTATTTATTTACATTCTCTTATATACTGTGCTATTCTGCATCAGTGCGGTTTACATTGAACAAACTGAAATTACACTGAACAGGGCATTATAACTTGGAGATAACTATTTTACAGGGAACATGGGCTATGGAGGGTTAAGTGGCTTGCCCAAGACCACAAGGAGCACCTGTGGGACTAGAAACCCCAGTCCTTCCGGCCCAAGGTTGCTGTCCTCTAATGGGATTTGAACCCCCGACCTTCCGGCCTGAAGTACCTTGCCCCAACCACTAGGCCACTCCTCCTTGAGTGGAGGAGTGGCCTAGTGGTTGGGGCAAGGTACTTCAGGCCGGAAGGTCGGGGGTGCAAATCCCACTAGAGGATTCCATATCACTAGAAAGTCCCTCTGAGGAAATAAGAGATAATACTGTAACTTTCAACGTATCTTCTTGTTGGGACAGCCACGCATATACCTGGTTAGTCGCATAGTGAGCTTGATCCCAACGGAATTTCTTGATGTTATGTTGTTTCAAAAATCGAATGATAGTGATCAAATTCAGAACTAAACTCTTCCATTAAAGAGGAAAGTAACACCGGTGTCTCTCATTGTTCTAATTGCTGTGATAATGTGTGTACTGACTTGGTAAGTATGTCTAATTGAGACTGTAAAGTGTCTATTATTAACAACATGAGATCTGTAGAACATTTCTTTAAAATGGCTATCTAATGTCTGAGAAACAGTTCATTTTCTGTGAACATATGAGGGGTGCCTTATCGATCCGTAATCCTCAAAGTATGGTTTGTGTCTTAACATATTCTAATAAAGATTGCATATGTAATTCAGTTCGTATCACATTACGTCGAGTTGTTTTCCATTTAGTTTTGAGACCCTCCATGTCTGAAATAGTGACTTCAGAAGAATCCTGGAAAAGGGACACAGCTTGCATAGCTCTATCAAGGTGCTCTTGTGAGTAACTGAAAGTCTGCTTATAGGCTGCTGGCTCCATAGTGAATAGAGTATCTGACACAGGGCCGGCCCGTCCATTGAGCGAGAATGTTTTTTGCACAGGGCCCCGCGTTTCAGGGGGCCCCGCGCAAAAAACATTCTAATCCTAAAGTAAAATTTTTAAAAAGAAAAAAGAAGTTGTCTTCTCCGGCAGCCGGGGCCGCCGCGGCAGAATCGAGTGTGCCGCGGGGCCCCCCCTGCCCAGCAGAGCCTGCCCTCCCGAGCCTGCCCTCCCCTTTATCACCTGTCTTCGCAGCTCTAATCAAACGCGCCGGCTTTCAGAGCGCGAGGGAGAGTTTCTCCCTCGCTGCTCTATTAAGCCCGCGGGGGCTGATGGGAAGTTCCCATCAGCCCCCGCGGGCTTAACAGAGCCGCGAAAGGGAAACTAGCCCTTTCGCGCTCTGAAAGCCGGCGCGTTTGATTAGAGCTGCGAAGACAGGTGATAAAGGGGAGGGCAGGCTCGGGAGGGCAGGCTCTGCTGGGCAGGGGGGGCCCCGCGGCACACTCGATTCTGCCGCGGCGGCCCCGGCTGCCGGAGAAGACAACTTCTTTTTTTAAAAAAATTTCCCTGGGCTGGGCTGGGCGTTAGGAGTGGTGATGGGCTATGGGGGGCTATGGGGGGCTGGGGGGGGGGGGTTAGGAGTGGTGATGGGCTCTGGGCGCCTGGGGGGGGCTTAGGAGTGGTGAATGGCTATGGGGGGCTGGGGGGGGGTTAGGAGTGGTGATGGGCTATGGGGGGCTGGGGGGGTTAAGAGTGGTGATGGGCTGGGGGGGGTTAAGAGTGGTGATGGGCTATGGGGGGCTGGGGGGGTTAAGAGTGGTGATGGGCTATGGGGGGCTGGGGGGTTAAGAGTGGTGATGGGCTATGGGGGGGCTGGGGGGGTTAGGAGTGGTGATGGGCTATGGGGGGCTGGGGGGGTTTAAGAGTGGTGATGGGCTATGGGGGGCTGGGGGGGTTAGGAGTGGTGATGGGCTATGGGGGGCTGGGGGGGTTTAAGAGTGGTGATGGGCTATGGGGGGGCTGGGGGGGTTAGGAGTGGTGATGGGCTATGGGGGCTGGGGGGTTTAAGAGTGGTGATGGGCTATGGGAGGACTGGGGGGGTAGGAGTGGTGATGGGCTATGGGGGGGCTGGGGGGGTTAAGAGTGGTGATGGGCTATGGGGGGCGGGGGGGTTAGGAGTGGTGATGGGCAATGGGGGCGGGGGGGGTTTTAGTGTGGGGATGGGCGATGGGGGGACTGGGGGGGGTAGGAGTGGTGATGGGCTATGGGGGCCTGGGGGGGGGTTAGGAGTGGTGATGGGCTATGGGGGGCTGGGGGGGTTAGGAGTGGTGATGGGCTATGGGGGCGCTAAGTCTGTATATGGGCTGATGGGATCAGGACTGAAAGTGAGTTGATGGGGAGGTTAGGACTGGTAATGGGGTATGGGAGGGCTTAAACTGAAAATTGGGTGAGGGGGATTAGGACTGGAAATGGGCTGGTGGGATTAGGACTGGGAGTGGGCTGGTGGGATTAGGACTGGGAGTGGGCTATGGGGGGCTAGGACTGGTAATGGGTTGGAGGGGTTGCTAGGACTGGAAATGGGCTGGGGGGAATTAAGACTGGAGGTGGGCTGATGGGGTTAGGACTGGTAATGGGCTGTGGGCTGTTGGGGGGGGGTTAGGACTGGCAATGGGCTATGGGGGGGCTAGGACTGGAAATGGGCTGATGGGGGGGTTAACACTGGAGGTGGGCTGATGGGGTTAGGACTGGTAATGGGCTGGTGGGATTAGGACTGGGAGTGGGCGATGGGGGGCTAGGACGGGTAATGGGTTGGGGGTTGCTAGGACTGGAAATGGGCTGGGGGTATTAAGACTGGTGGTGGGCTGTTGGGGTTAGGACTGGTATTGGGCTGTGGGCTGTTGGGGGGGGGTTAGGACTGGTAATGGGCTATGGGGGACTGACTGGAAATGGGCTGATGGGGGGGTTAGGACTGGAAGTGGGCTGATGGGGGGGTTATGACTGGAAGTGGGTTGATTGGGGGGGCAAGGAAAGGTATTGGGTTGGGGGGTTGCTAGGACTGGAAATGGGCTGATGGGGGGCTAGGACTGGAAATGGGCTGATGCAGGGACAAGAAGGGAATGGATGCTGGGTGAGACTGGAACTAGAAGGGAGCTGATGTTGGGGGAGGATTAGAATGGGATGGGGCTGGGAGAGTAAAATGGAGAGGGGAAAAATATTTTGTGTGGTAGGGGTAAAAAATCTACACTTAGCTGGGTATTGGGAGAGTAAGTGGGGATTGAGGATGGAGGGGTAAAATGTGAGTGGATGAAATAGGAATGAGGAAAGAGCAAAAGGAGAAAGATTAGTATGTTAAAGCAGATGTAGAGAGAGAGAGAATGGAAAAAAAACTAGAAGAGAGAAGAGACAGCAGATGATGGAGAGTTAGCAGAAAACATGAAGAAACCAGAAGAAAGTGGCTGGAGCAATTGCAACCGGAAAAAAATGCACAAAAGGTAGAAAGATATCTCTTTATTTTGAATTTATTAACTGGAATATGAAAGCTCTGGGAAATGTGCATCATTAACGTCTGCGCTTTGTTTGGTACAAGAGGAAATTAATTTATAGTTTTATTTCTACAGTTGTTGTACATTCCAAGTTTGGCTTTTGGGGTTCCCAGTTTAATTATTGCCTTCCTGTTTCTAAATTGTGATTCCTTGTTTGGTGATGGTCTATGTTCTGCATGTGTAACTGAGCTGAGGTATTCTGTTTATGTAATTCCTATTTGACATTGCCACTTGTTCTCTTTCCCCAGTAGGTCATGTATTGTTTTTCTCTCTGAAATGTATTGGTTTAATATTTGCAGTGTTGCCTTTTGATAGGTAGGGTATGGTGCTTTGTGAGTTCTGGTAGTGCTGTTAGGATACGGCGGGTTTACTATGGGTTCTAAATGGGCAGTGTTTGTAGTAGTTCCTAATGTGCCTGGCGGTTGGCACTGGATTATAGTAATGTAGAAATCTTTTAGTCTGTCTTTATCCATACACACACTAACTTTTAGTAAACATGTCTCTTAATGAATGTTAGCATTATGCAAATATTTATGCAAATAAGGCCACTTATGCAAATGAGGCCCCGCACCGAGTCTCCGCACATGGCCCCGCACCCCCCTTGGGCCGCCCCTGATCTGACATAGCGCATTACCACTGAAAAACACTCATAAGACCCCTCACTCCTTACAATACTATCCTAAGCAAGGGGGAAAAAAAAGCAATGTACCCAATTTGACAAAAGAAAACTGTAGACGCCGCAATGGAGAAGGATATGAAATTAAATATAGAAGCCTCAGACAGGAATACAATGCTGGTAGAAGAAAATTTCGAAGAGAATTTTCTTTATCCATCAGAATAGTTTTCACATATTAAATGATGAATGCGTTTCATAGATGATATATTTTGTGTTTAGAGTGACACTAAGGCTCTGTTGGATGAGTTTATCATTTGGCTCAATCAGCAGGATTCTCATTTGCAGTTCTCCATGACTCAGTCTACTAAAAGTATTTCATTTTTGGATTTTTCAGTGTTAGTAAGCACTGATCATCTTATTACATCACTTTATAGGAAGAGTGTAGATTGTAATAAATTACTACATTTTGATTCCCATCATACTTATAAATTGAAATGCGCTCTTCCAATTGGCCAATTTTTGCATTTATATTGAGTATGTACAGAGGAGAAAGATTTTTATATGCAAGCTAAAGCCCTTACTGCACGGTTACTACAGAGGGGATATCCGCAAGGGGTTGTACGACAGGCCTTTTTGAGAGCTAAATATGCTAACAGACTTTTATTGTTACAGAAACGAGCACCCGACATGCTGGAGAAGCAAGTTTGCATGTTACAGTACACAGACCAGAAACAAATTTTAGCACGAAGTGTATACACCCATTGGCATGTTTTACAGTTACATGAGATTTTTCATAATGGCCCTTGTATAGCTTTCACACGGGCAAAGAACCTAAGGGATATATTGGTCCATTCTGATTTTTCCTCATCGGATAACCCCCGAGCAAAGGGAGGAAGTCATAGTCCTTGTGGAAGTTGTTCCATGTGTACCACTTCACTGACCTTAAAAGAATGGATGCACTCGCTTTCTAAAGTTACTTACCCGTTAAAACTTGCAACCAGTCCACATGGGTAGTCTATTTAATTATCTACCTATGTCCCCTGATATATGTTGGTTGCACTGTGAGATCCATTAAAATTCATTTGATAGAGCATAGATCGCGTTTACATAATCAGGTTTTAACAGCACGTATAGTACAACATTGTCTCGCCTTTAATCATCAGTGGCAACAGTTATGTTGGTTTGTTTTGGATGGTATTCAAGATCCTTCTCAGGGACGAATGGAACAGCATTTAGCAAGAATGGAACTGAGGTGGATTTTCACTTTAAATTCAATGCAACCAACAGGATTAAATGAATCCATTGATTGGTATTCTGCCTTGTGACATCATTTATTTATTTAACGGGTTTTAATATACTGTTTTTCTACAAGGCAAAACGGTGTACATGGAACAGAACACAAACAGTTTACAATGAACAGATTGAAACTATGTACAGGTAACTGTGGATAAAATAAGTAACTATATACAACATTTGGCATGGGGAGAGGAAGTAGTACGAGGGAGATATGAACCTATATTACAGTATGATATGAGATAGAGAAGGATGGGGACAGAGAGGGTGGAAGGGGTGAGCAGGAGGTAAGAGTGTGGGAAGATGGAGAGATTGTAGTATGTGAAAAAAAGGGTTATGGGAGAGGCGAAAGGGGAATGGTGTGTGAGAATGGCGGATACACTTGCTGGGGGTTGGTTGTGGTAGATGTGCTATAGTGTTCTTCAAAGAGGAGCGTTTTGAGATGCTTTTTGAAGAGCATGTGGGATTGGATACAGCGTAAGGTGGGAGGGAGTTGGTTCAATATATTTGGAGCATTGAATTCGAATGCTCTGGTACAAAACCGTTGAGGTTTCTTACGGATTTGTGTTGGTGGGAGAAGATTTGATGCATTCTATTGGTGGTGTCTGTTGTTATCCAGGTATTTGATTAGTGACTGGAGCTGCATAGCAGAGGGATTGAAGAAGGCTCTGTGAGTGATGGCAAGTATCTTAAATTTAATTCAGGATGTGATGGGTAGCCAATGGAGAGATTTTAGAGTAGGAGTACATCATGCTCTTGCATGTATTTGGAAGTCAGTTGGGCTGCCCCTCCCTATTTATATAGCTATTTAGTTTGATTCTATGTTCCCAGGAGAGTTTTTACACCGCTTTCAGTAATGTCCTGAAGCAGCCTCTGAATTTATGAGGCGAAACTTGAGTCGACAGTATTTCCACGGTGTGTCTACGCCCTTTATGATAGGAATTGTCATCAGATAAGTGCCGCTACAAGTTTTTTAAACTTTTAAATGCATTTAGAAATTGATAAAAACTACCAGTGTGCTTTGAAGCCTATGAATACCAACAGGGGCAAGTGCTGTGCTGTGTAGATGAGTTCTTCTACCAGCATTGTATACCTGTCTAAGGCTTCTATATTTAATTGCATATTCTTCTCCATTGTGGCATCTACACTTTTCTGTTGTCAAGTTGGGTATATTGCTTTTTCTTTCTGCTTGTTTAGGACAGTATTTATTTATTTAGACAGTTTTGTATACCACCTTATCCTTCAATCAAAGTGGTCACAACACAATTGGGGGATACATTTAACAAAAGGGGATATGGGACACATATACTAATACTTACAGGCAGGGCCGGATTTACCTTGAGTGAGGCCCTACGCCAACAAAAATTGTGGGCCCCCAGCAGGGGCGGCCCAAGGGGGGTGCGGGGCCTCATTTGCATAAGGGGCCTCATTTGCATAAATATTTGCATAATGTTACCATATACTAACTTTTAGTAAACGTGCCTCTTAATGAGTGTATGGATAAAGAAAGACTAAAAGATTTCTACATTACTATAATCCAGTGCCAACTGCCAGACACATTAGGAACTACTACAAACACTGCCCATTTAGAACCCATAGTAAACCCGCCGTATCCTAACAGCACTACCAGGACTCACAAAGCACCATACCCTACCTATCAAAAGGCAACACTGCAAATATTAAACCAATACATTTCAGAGAACAACAATACATGACCTACTGGGGAAAGAGAACAAGTGGCAATGTCAAATAGGAATTATATAAACAGAACACCTCAGCTCAGTTACACATGCAGAACATAGACCATCAAACAAGTAATCACAATTTAGAAACAGGAAGACAATAATTAAACTGGGAATCCCAAAAGCCAAACTTGGAAAGTACAACACTGTAGAAATAAAACTATACACTAATTTGCTTTTGTACTAAACAAAGCGCAGACGTTAATGATGCACATTTACCAGAGCTGACATATTCCAATTAATAAATTCAAAATAAAGAGATATTTTTCTACCTTTTGTGCATTTTTTTCAGCTGCAATTGCTCCAGCCACTTTCTTCTGGTTTCTTCGTGTCTTCTGCTAACTCTCCATCGTCTGCTGTCCATTTGTCCTTTCTTCTCTCTTCTAGATTTTTTTCCATTCTCTCTCTACATCTGCTTTAACATACTAATCTTTCTCCTTTTGCTCTTTCCTCATTCCTATTTCATCCACTCAAATTTTACCCCTCCATCCTCAATCCCCACTTACTCTCCCAATACCCGGCCAATTGTAGATTTTTTATCCCTCCCACACAAAATATTTTTCCCTTCTCCATTTTACTCTCCCAGCCCCATCCCATTCTAATCCTCCCCCAACATCAGCTCCCTTCTAGTTCCAGCCTCACCCAGCATCCATTCCCTTCTAGTCCCTGCATCAGCCCATTTCCAGTCCTAGCCACCCATCAGCCCATTTCCAGTCCTAGCAACCCCCCAACCCAATACCAGTCCTAGCCCCCCATCAACCCACTTACAGTCCTAACCCACCATCAACCCATTTTCAGTTTAAGCCCCCCCTATAACCCATTACCAGTCCTAACCCCCCATCAGCCCACTTCCAGTCCTAACCCCATCAACCCATTTCCAGTCAGCCCCCCATAGCCCATTGCCAGTCCTAACCCCCCATCAGCCCACAGCCCATTACCAGTCCTAACCCCATCAGCCCACCTCCAGTTTTAACCCCCCCAGCCCATTTCCAGTCCTAGCCCCCCATAGCCCATTACCAGACAGCCCCCATCAGCCCACAGCCCATTACCAATCTTAACCCCCCCAAAGCCCATTACCAATCTTAACCCCCCCAAAGCCCATTACCAGTTCTAAACCCCTCCAACAGCCCATTACCAGTCCTAACCCCATCAGCCCACCTCCAGTTTTAACCCCCCCAGCCCCTTTCCAGTCCTAGGCCCCCCATAGCCCATTACCAGACAGCCCCCATCAGCCCACAGCCCATTACCAGTCTTAACCCCCCCCCAAAGCCCATTGCCAGTTCTAAGCCCCCCCCAACAGCCCACAGTCCATTACCAGTCCTAACCCCATCAACCCACCTCTAGCCTTAACCCCCCCAGCCCATTTCCAGTCCCAGCCCAGCCCCCCCAATAGCCCATTACCAGTTCTACCCCCCCACCCCCGTCGGCCTAAAGTAAAATTTAATTTAAAAAAAAAAACCTGCTGGCTGCCGCCGCGGGGCCCCCTCTGCTGCCGCGGCAGCACCGACTGACCCGCGGGGGCCCCCTCTACAAGCTGAATCCGTCAGTTCGTTCCTTCCTCCCTCCCTCCCTCCGTGCACGCTGTGAGAGGCGCGAAGGGAGAGTGTCTCCCTCGCGTCTCTGTTAAGCCCGCAGGGGCTGATGGGAAATTTCCCATCAGCCCCTGCGGGCTTAACAGAGACGCGAGGAGACACTCTACTTTCGCGTCTCTCACAGCCTGCACGGAGGGAGGGAGGGAGGAAGGAAGGAAGGAACGAACCGACGGATTCAGCTTGTAGAGGGGGCCCCCGCGGGTCAGTGGGTGCTGCTGCGGCAGCAGAGGGGGCCCCGCGGCGGCAGCCAGCAGTTTTTTTTTTAAATTTTATTTTAAAAAAAAAAGTAACTTGTTCTTTTTTTGTGGGCCCTATGCCATGGTGTATAGGTAAATCTGGCCCTGCTTACAGGGAACATGGGCTATGGAGGGTTAAGTGGTTTGCCCAAGACCACAAGGAGCACCTGTGGGACTAGAAACCCCTAGTACTTCCAACCCTAGGTTGCTGTCCTCTAGTGGGATTTGAACCCCTGACCTTCGGTACCTTGCCCCAACCACTAGGCCACTCATCCCTCATAGTATTATATGGAGTGAGGAGTCTTATGAATGTTTTTCAGTGGTAATGGAATATATCTGGCAGTAAGCAAAATAAAATAGATGCAGCCTTTGTAAACTTTAGAAGAAAATATACAATTCACAACCTCTTTCAAGATAGGCTCTGCATTTAATTCTCAGGCCTAGCTTGAACCAAAAATGCATGAAACTCATAGTATTTCAGTTTGAGATACCTGCACAGACCGTGCAAATCTCCGAATCCCAACAGCTTACCAGAGCTGAAGACAACGTCACATTTCTGTATGGCACGATACTGCAAATGCTAAAGAACCTGTGTATAATTATAGAGCTCATGAAGGAGTTCCAAGCTGGGGCGGCCCAGTATGATGTGGGGCCATGTGCAGAGTCTCATTGCGGAGCCTAATTTGCATTACTTTAATTTTTTTTATTTTAAAATATGTATGTTTCCCATCTAAAATTTTAGGTGGCTCTCAAAGGAGTCCTTCACAAGCCGCTTTTTTTCTCCTGGCAATGACTTAGGGGCATGTTTACTAAATATTAATGTGCATTAAGTGCCACTGCACCAATAAAAATAAATGTGTGTTCCTGCACTTAACGCACATTAACATTTATGAATGCGCATTAACTTTTAGTAAACACACCTCTTAATGAGTGTCTGAATACTATTTGCGTGGGCAGTGAGGATGAAAAAATACTACCAGATTTCTACATTACTATTCTCCAGTGTCAACTGCCAGACACATTAGGAAGTACTATAAACCCTGACAATTTAGAACCCATAGCAAACCCACAGTATCATAACAGCACTACTAGGACTCACAAAGCACCAAACCCTACCTATCAAAAGGCAACACTGCAAATATTAAACCAATACATCTCAGAGAATACCAATACATGTCCTACTGGGGAAAGAGAACAAGTGGGACTGTGTCACATATAAACTACATGAACAGAATACCACAGCTCGGTTACACATCCAAAACATAGACCATCAGCAAACATAAAACAAAGGATTACAATTTAGAAAATGGGAACCCCAAAAGCCAAACTTGGAATGTACAACAACACTGGAGAAATAAAACTATAAATTAATTTCCTCTTGTACTAAACAAAACGCAAAGAAGTTAGCGATGCACATTTTCCAAAGCTGACATATTCCAGTTAATAAATTCAAAATATAAAAGTATTTTTCTACCCTTTCTTGTTCAGGTATTTTATTTTTCAGTTGCGATTGCTCCAGTCACTTTCTTCTGATTTCTTCGTGTCTTCTGCTAACTCTCCATTGTCTGCTCTCCATTTGTCCTTTCTTCTTGTTTTTTCCATTCTCTCTCTACATCTGCTCTAACATACTAATCTTTCCCCTTTGGTCTTTCCTCCATTACTTTCTTTATTCCTTTTCATCCACGCAGATTTCACCCCTCCATCCTCAATCCCATTTTCTCTCCCAATACTCAGCCAATCGTAGATTTTTCTTCCCTCCCACACAAAATATCTTTTCCCCTCTCCATCCTCACTCCCCCAGCTTTTTTTTCCTTTCGCCAGCCTCATCCCCTTCTAGTCCTCCCCCAACATCAGCTCCCTTCTAGGTCCAGACCCTCTCAGCATCCACTTCCTTCCGGTTCCATTCTTCCATCACCCCGCATCAGACCATTTGCAGTCCTAGCCCCAGTTTTCTTCCAAAGCCAGCAGCTCTCTCCTCCCCTCCGCCCCATCAGCCCATTTGTAGCCCTAGCTCCCAGTCTTCTTCCAGGACCAGCAGCTATCTCTTCCCCCCATCAGCCCATTTCCAGTCCTAGTCCCCCCATCAGCTTATTTCCAGTCCCAACCTATTTCCAGTCCTAGTCCCCCCCCCATCAGCCCATTCCAGTCCTAGCTCCCCATCTGTCCATTTCCAGTCTTTGCCCCCCCCATCAGCCCATTTCCAGTGCTAGCCCCCTCATCAGCCCATTACCAGTCCTAGGCCCTCCTAATCAGCCCATTTCTAGCCCTAGCCCCCACCCCGATCAGCCCATTTCCACTGCTAGCCCCCCATCAGCCCATAACCAGTCCTAACCCCCCTATAAGCCCATTTCCATTCCTAGCCCCCCCATCGGACCATTTCCAGTCCTTGCTCCCCATCAGCCCATTTCCAGTGCTAACCCCCCTATTAGCCCATTACCAGCCCTGATCAGCCTATTACCATTCCTAGGCCCTCCGAATCAGCCCATTTCTAGTCCTAGCCCATTTCCAGTGCTAGACCCCCCGATCAGCCCATTTCCAGTGTTAGCCCCCCCATCAACCCATTACCAGTTCTAACCCCACCCGATCAGCCCATTTCCAGTCCTAGCCATCCCCTCAAAGAGCACTGCACATGCCTGACCGGCTTCAGAGGGAGCCGGGGAGGACAGAGGCCCGAAGCCCGGTGCCCCGGTTCATCTCTGCAGAGCCACAAGAAAGAATGCGTTTTCCTTCTTTCCCGTGGCTCTGTTAAAGTTGAGCCAGCCGGTGTGCTGAGTGTTGGAAGATTAAATGGGAGCATTTCCTGTCTCGCGCAAGACAGGAAATGCCCTCGTTTACTCTCCCAACACTCAGTGTGCAGACTCAATTTTAACAGAGTCACGGGAAAGAAGGAAAACGCCATTCTTTCTTGAGTCTCTGCAGAGGTGAGCCTTGGCTCCATGCTTCGAGCTTCCTCGGCTCCCTCTGAAGTCGGTCAGGTAGGCGCAGGGTCCCCCACGGCACGGGGCCATGTGCAGGCAATATTCACACTCAACAGTCGGGCTGGCCCTGGTTTCAAGAGACTAAAGCCGCCATAACAGTGTTTACATTCTTGGCCTGCTGGATAGTATAGAAGGGTCTGATTAGCCATATTCATTCAATCCAAAGTTGTTTGATTTTCATTTACCCCACCCTCTGAAATAGAACAGGCAGGCGGAATAAACTTCTCATTCCTCAGGAAATAAGTAGTTGTCCAACCCTTCATATTCAAAATACTGCGCTACCCTCAGGCAATGAAAATACTTAGCACTGCTAAAGCAATTGCACCTACATGTCTGGAAGGACAACAGGCCTCCTTACTGAAGCAAATTTGGTTAAAGCAACTGTAGAACGCTAAAAGTAATTTCTTGTACTGAGACTGCAATTAAAAGATCTTTCAGCATTGTTATAGTCTTCTCTATCTCACTTGAATGTGAATTGCTTTGTAAAATCAGACCAAAGATGGTACTGATGCCCTGGGGTTTAAGAAGTTTCTTAACTAAGGGGTCTGCTTACTAGGCTTTTACAACTGACAAGGCAAAAAAGTGTAAATAATAGATGGCTTTTGCAGCTAATGCTGTGCTATCTGTTGGGGCGTGGACAGCATTTCCCTAGCAGATAATGCAGTGAATTTTCAAAGAGCGCGATGGAACAGCAGCCTAGTTGCAGCTAATGCCACCCATTGAGGTGATGTTAATAACAACCACACTGTCTGCAAATCTGACAGTTACCATGTGCTGTTGAAGGCAGCGGTAACCACGCGTTTCAGACATGCCCATCCTCCAACCTTATCCCACCCACGAATGCAGATAACATATGTTCTGCAGATAGTGTAGAAAATCATTGCATTATCTGTATTTTGCATGCATTATCTATGAACGCAGCCAGATAGCGAGCACTATCTGCTGGGTTAACAACTACCACGGTTTAATAAACAGACCTCTAAGTAATCTTTGTATACAGTGACCACCTGAACTTGCTTAAAAGTAACATTTATTCACCTCTTTATTCTATGAAAGTATCCGGACTGGAGGTTTTTTTTTCTTTACTTGTCACCGAGATAACATTCACCTCAATAAAATACTGTAAAATATCTGGGAAATATCATTGCCCCGGTTGAATCTGTGCACTGACAACTGTATATACTTTTCTTTTTATCTCAGTACACAGACTGATCTGGACAGTTATAGTAATGACACAGATACCGGCTCCTTGGATGGATATATTATGCTTGCTTACGAGCTCTATTTTGCTGGTTCAAAAGTTATTCACTTGATGGGTTCTGTTCTTCATTAGGGATGCTCTATGGTGCATGAATCACCTATCATCCTGCTGGGCACATTGTGGGACTTATGATCTGTATCTTATTCTTTGAGGTTTCTTCATTCCAAAATTCCTGTCCATCATACTATGACTAATACTTTGAAAATGTTTTCCCTGTACATCAATGGCCTAAAACTGCTGGTTGAAAGAAAGAAAATACTATTTATTTATTTAACAGGCTTTTGTTTATACTGCTTTATCTGGAAGCCAAAATGGTTTACAACTAATGTGAATTGGCAGAAAAGTACAGAGAATATTTTAACTTAGGATGTTAATACAACCAACTAATTATTTACATTTGTCAAGTTGAAAGCATTAGTGATAGAAGAGTTAGAAGGGGCAAGTAACTTGGGAAGGTACAGAGAACGGTTGTAGGATTGTTTCCACTGAGGTACGATTGTTTGCAAGACATTCATGATAGCTGTGCTAAGTGTTATCGCCAAAGTATTCGGAGAATAGGTGAGTCTTTAGCTTCCTGCGTAATTCGGTTATGAGGTCTAAAGATCTGAGCCCTTCAGGGAGTGCGTTCCAGATTGAAGGAGCATAGAGGGAGAAAGCACATTTGCATGTGGCCTGTTGGCTGCTCACCATAAAGTTAGGTATGGTGAGGAGGTTCAGGGAATTCAGTCTTCGTGTTCTGTTGTCTGGGACCTTTTGTATTAGGGTTTCCAGACTTCCTGCTGAGAGGCTGTGAAGTGTCTTGAAGATGTTGGGTATCACCTTAGCTGCCACATTCTAAACCATTCTTCAAGCTTTCCTAGATCTCTCCTCATATTACCACACCCTGGGCCGTACGAAGGACTATGCGAGCGGCGCAGCCACACAGGGCGCAAGCACAAAAAGGGCACTGATATGATAAATGGGCTTCCAGGAAGCTCAAAAAGAGTGAGTTACTGCATGCAGCTGGAGTGGAGGAGGGCACCAGATACATGTCTCATAGACCGCATTTCTAGCTTGCTACTGTCCTGACCACACATTCCAGAGTGTCTGCTCTGTTGAAGATGTGGGTATAATCCACAAAGAGGCAACGTTTTCCAAATAACATTTCTGTATTTCTAACTTGTAAACAAGGACTCACTGGAAGAGCAGTTTTCAAAGGTGAATAGATCTGACTGCGAACTTGCTCTCCTCAAATATGTCTAAAAGAATCTTCGGTTTCCACTGTGCACAGACTTTTAGCTACAGGAAAAAGAGTGTGTTTAGAAAATAACATCAATACGTTTGATTTTTATATGTATGTGTGCTATTTCGCTACTCCCCTGTGCCACAGACACAGATTACAGATGCAAAGAACATAGATGCTTTAAACACGTGCACTTTGCACTTGCTACTTCTCAAAGGGAAACAACAGTAGTTGCTCTCTGAAAATGTAGTTAGAATAATCTTGTTAAAAATTTGAAGATCCTGAGGGCAATTTTTAAACGGCCCATGTCGTTGCAAAATCTTCAGTTTCCAACAACAAGCCAAAGTACTAGCATGTATTCCTACATACTCAAACCTGAAAAAGACCCATTTGAGGCCAATAGTTTCTGACCTACTTCCATCCTGTGCCAACTGTTCAAAAGGCTCATGCTGAATCGTATGATAGCACAGATAGATAAGAGGCCAATTTCAAAACAAGCTGTGCCTTGCCCAGGTGAATTAGACACAAGCCGGCTATCCTTACATAATACAATGAAGCTGGTAAATCTAGTGGCAACTTACGATACTATTACTCTTGACTGAGCTCATTCAGACTACTCAAGAACAGTTCTTTGTAGAACTGAACGGAAAATAAAGTCACTAGCAATAACAGAGGAAATGCTTTCTATAGGACAGGGTGCACACACCAATACTGTTTAATATTTACACCAATGATCAGCCGATCTACCTGAACACTGAAAGTTCTGACTATATGAATGGATTGGGTAGCAGTAGAAGGCAAGGATTTCCACTGCACCAAAATAAATCTCGATGGCACCTTATCAAATGTAATGACTTACTATGAGAACAATCAACTACAGGCTCATTTAAGACCTTAAGTATATATTTTCCTTCTTAGGAAGGGGTATGCAATGCAAGAATTTAGCCTTGTATGGGATTCCCTAAAACTGACTCATTACTTGAAACTTGTCTCCCTTGGTACTCTAGCTCTCAACTGATTTATTTATTTAGACAGTTTTGTATACCACCTTATCCTTCAATCAAAGTGGTCACAACACAATTGGGGGGATACATTTAACATGAGGGGATATGAGACACATACACTAATACTTACAGGGAACATGGGCAATGGAGGGTTAAGTGGCTTGCCCAAGACCACAAGGAGCACTTGTGGGACTAGAAGCCCCAGTCCTTCTGGCCCAAGGTTGCTGTCCTCTAGTGGGATTTGAACCCCCCAACCTTCTGGCCTGAGGTAATTTGCCCCAAGCACTAGGCCACTCCTCCCTTTACCACTGATCTCAGACATTCAAAGCACCCACTGAGGACATCAAGAGAAACGTGAACTCATAAGGTAACATCATCCAGAAACTGACAAGGATTAAATGAGGAGCAAATCCACACTTAGCTGAGCCCTGCTGTTTTTCTGTTTCTCAGCAGTGGATGATGTATGCCTTCTATGAGAAAGGCTCACAAATGCAAAAAGGTCTCAACGAATTTTAAATGCATACTTCAGAAATATAACTGATTGTCTGAAACCTTCAAATGTAAACAGCCTCTATGTCATGGTTGGTATCACACCTCCAAACACAATAAAATTGGTGGTCAGCAAGGAAGAACAGTTTTGACAGATTACAGACCGCAGGCGCATATCTGCTATCAGCCAACTCAGATACAAGAGTTTTCTTACCACCACTCAATTCATCTCCAGAGGGCAAATGGCTCTAATTCTAGAAGGCAAGACTGCAAACAACATCAGCAACTGATGAGTCTGCAAGTAAGAGTGACTATTCCATCAGCACCAAAGAAAATCGTGAGCAATCTGGCAGAACCTAAATTGCCTTTGTATAGGTGATGGCTCCTACAAAGCGAACTTTCAGAAAAGGAGCTCTCTCGACCAGATCAAGGCCACAACCTGCATTTACTGTAAAGAGCAATTGATGCTTCATCACCTTCATTGTTTGTTAGAGAAGCCAGGCATACTTGGCAATTCAAGCGCATTGCTGACCATACAAGGGCCTGTGCCAACAAATGGTTATCAAGTGGTATGACAGACACATCGTGCCAAACAGCATGGAAATCAGAATCTATTAAAAATTAGTAGTAGATACTACACTGGATGACAAAGAATACTACTGAGTACTATGAGTTTCTTGGTTGCAGAAATGAATAGTGAATGCAAGATTAGCTTTGCCTAACCCGACATTTTAATGTTACTGATTCACATACACTAGGACAATTTTTTCCAAAATTCCTTTATTCATAAACTTCCATCACCCAGAAAAACATGGGTTTTAACTTATGCTTCCTTATCCAAAAAGAGTTTATTATCCAAAAACTGACCACCTGAGCTTCACAACTAAGCACCTCCCTTTCATCCTGCCTTTCTTGAAAGTCAGCTGAATGGCATCAGATATTGTAAAGACCTGCATGGTCCATCTAGTTTGCCCGGCGAGGCGGTAAGGGCTGCACCCGCTAATCCATGCAGGTTACCTCCCTCTGAGCCTAGAATAATCGTGCCAGCACTGTTTTTCCAGCCTGATTAGGTGGTTATTTGTTTTAGAAGCTATTGCTGAGATGTCCATAGTCGATCAGCTCTCTTTGACTTCTCCTTCAAAAGGGTAATATTAAAATGTTGCACTTAGTTAATGTGCATTTTCAGAGACCTATGTAACACCTATTTTATAAAGTTAAGTATGCAGGACTTGACTTAATAAAATACTAGTGTTAAGAGGTGGAGAACGTGCTTTAACTTACTGCACAATCACTTGCACTAGCTGGTGTAAATGAGTGTGCCTACCTTTTGAACGTACGCACGTAAATGGGAATATTTTATAATCAAGGGGTGTACTTTCTCTCACCACCTACGCTCTACTCAAACTCCACCCTGTGCATGCCCACAGTGAAAGAATGCACCATGAAATTATCACGCATATTTCACTCTAGTTTGTATTCTATAAGCCGTCGTTAATGCACATTATTTGCCACTTATGCACACAAAAGACTAAAATACCAACATTTAGACACATGCTTACTGCCTAAATCTAGACAGCTCCTTATAAAATTACCCTCTGAGTGGTTAGCAGTGGCAGAAAAATGGTAAAAAATATCTTTGGGCACTGAAATTGATGCTAGTATTGGGACAAATGTGTGGTCAGCCCAGGGCTGGTACTATCATTAGGAAAAATAAGCAGTTGCCTAGAGTGGTAGCCTTGTGGGGGGTGCCCATTGCTGATGCTGACGCCCTTCTCCGGGGCCAGCAGTGGCGGCGGCGGCGGCAGCGGCGGTGGCGGTGGCAATGACGAACAACATCACAATGCTTACCTAAGGCTCACGGTTTCTGCCTGCTATTATCTGTCGCTTCTCTCCCCCCTCTGGCAAAGATTTTTGGTTTATGCAAAATTGGAAGTTTACGTTGAAGGGGGTAGAAGCGGCAGATAATAGATAATAGCAGGCAGGAACCGTGATGAAGTGGCAAAACCTTAGGTAAGCACTGCATCACGGTTCCCTTGCCGGCCCCGGAGAGAGGAAGCTGTGGCGGCAAAGGGGGAGGGGCGGCAGGATGGAGTGCCCAGCTAGAGCACCTCCGATACTTTCACCAGCCCTGGGTCAGCTTGCTATATAGGAACATACAACATCAGAGAAAAGTGGTGGAAAATAAAGTCCAGCAATGAATAGGAAGATTCACATACTACAGAGCCTTGTGAAAGTATTCAACCCCTCGTTTTTTGTCCTGTTTTGCCGCATTACAATCTGGAATGAAAATGGAGGTTCATTTGGATGTTAGGTAATGGACCAAACAATATAGTCCAAGTTGGTGAAGTGGAATGACAATAAAATACCTTGTAAATATAAAAAACAAGTAAAAACGGAAAGGTTGTGAGTATATATATATGCATTCATCCCTTTTGCTATGAAACCCCTAAATAAGATCTGGTCCAACCAATTAACCTCAGGAGTCATATAATTAGTTGATTAGGGTCCACCTATGTGCAATTAGTGTCCCATGAGCTGTCACATGATGCCTTTATAAATATACCTGTTCTGAAAGGCCCCTGACTCTGCAACACCACTAAGCAAGTGACATGAAGACCAGGGAACTCTCTGAATAGGTCAGACACAAAGTTGTGGAGAAGTATAGATCAGGGTTGCATTATAAAAAAATATCCCACATTCTGAATATCCTATGGAGCACCATTAAATCCATTATAACAAAATAGAAAGAATTTAATCAGAGATGCCACAAAGACACCAAGGATAACACTGAAGGAGCTGCAAAGAGCCACAGCACAGAAAGGAGTATCTGTCCATAGGACCACTTTATATACTCCACAGAGCGGGGCTTTATGGAAGAGTGGCCAGAAAAAAGCCATTGCTTAAAGAAAGAAATAAGAAAATATGTTTGGAGTTTGCACAACAGCATGTGGCGGAGCCCTCCAAACACAAGGAAGAAGGTTCTCTGGTCAGATGAGATGAAAACTGAACTTTTTGGTCATCATTGGAAATGCCATGTGTGGCACAAACCCAACACGTCCCATCATCCCGAGAACACCTTTCCCACAGTGAAACATTTTGGTGGCAGGATCGTGCTGTGGGGATGGTTTTCATCAGCAGGGACAGGAAAACTGGTCAGGATTGAAGGAATGATGGATGGCACCAAATACAGGGCAATTCTTGAGGAAAACCTATTTCAGTCTGCCAGAGATTAGAGACTGGGATGAAGGTTCACCTTCCAGCAGGACAATGACCCTAAACATACTGCTAAAGCTACATTGGAGTGGTTTAAAGGGAAACATTTAAATGTCATGGAATGGCCTAGTCAAAGCCCAGACCACAATCCAATTGAGAATCTATGGCATGACTTGAAGATTGCTGTACACCAAAGCAACCCTTCTAACTTGAAGGAGCTGGAGCAGTTTTGCCTTGAGGAATGGGTGAAAATCCCAGTGGCAAGATGTGCTAAGCTAATAGAGACATACCCCAAGAGACTTGCAGCTGTAATTGCAGCAAAAGGTGGCTCTACAAAGTATTGACTTTGTGGGTGGGGGTGGAATACCTATGCACACTCATGATTTCTGGGGGGGTTTTGTCTTACTTATTGTTTCTGTCACAGTAAAAGATATTTTGCACCTTCAAAGTGCTAGGCATGTTGTGTAAATCACATGGTGCTAACCCCCAAATCTCCATTTTAATTCCAGGTTGTAATACGACAAAACAGGACAAACACCGAAGGGATGAATACTTTCACAAGGCATTGTATCCATTTAGAAAATATGGAGGAGTTTAGAAGCTTGATTTCAGAACAATTGTTGTTAAACTCAAGAATGAGTGCTGGTCTTGGCCAAAGCACAATCTAGGATCTAAAGACCCAGAAAGACAAACTTCTAAAGTCTTATGATGAAAGAGATTGAAATGAGAAAATACAAAACTTTATGGAGATTGTTAAACAGAACTAGCCACCACCTGTGTCTGCTGGGATTATGTTAATGGAGAGTGTTTTTATAAAGAGAATTGCAAATTGAAAGTCAGTGTGACTGTTTTTCTGGTTGGTTTCATAAGCTTAAGTCGCCATCATATTTACTATATCCATATCGTCCTCCTAGACCAGTCCAGACAAGTGGGTTGTGTTCCCTTACCAGCAGATTGCTGGAGACAAATGAAAAGTCCAGGTTTTGATGACATCACTCCCATGCTTCTATCCACCTCAGCCATCAGAGGTCTCTTCAGTATTTCTTTGTCTATAGCAGATGGTGGATGGATTTCCCCTCTGAAGAACTGAGAGGAAAAGATTGATTTAAATGCTTGTAAATGACCACCTTGAGGGAGACTCTCTCGCTTGAGCACAATGTGGAAGGCTCCACTAGACTGCAGTCTTTTTGGTAGCCATAGGAGGAGGGAAAATTGGATCAGCTCCATGCTCTTACCCTGATAAGGGCCTGTTGAGCAGCCAGAAAAATGGAAGGATTGGAAGGATTTGGAAGAGTTCAGCAGCCTCACAAAACCTCAACGCCCCCTCCGTCCTCCTCTGTCCCCCTTGCTCTCGCCTGAAGATTGCAGAAGGCTCTCAGAGGAATCTGCCTGCCAGACACCTTAAATGCAGTGCCTGCAAAGCAAAGAAACAGTTTCAGGGGAGTAAAGCTGAACACGGCATGGATTTCTGCCTGGGGCTCTCAGAGAGCGAGTACCAAGACTTGACCTCATCATTGTCCTTGTTAGGGGCTCCCAATGCCATCGATCTAGGGTGCAATTCGGGGTGGACCGCTGGCGACCATTGGCATGGTGTGGGGGTTTCTCACCATTTTCTGCATGCATCACTAGCGCTTTTTATTATTGTGTGCCTGGAAGTTGCATGGTCCTAGTGTGCATTTGGCCTGACCGGCTCATTGCACTTTCCTACCCAAGCAGCCATTTTGAGCGTGCTGTACAAGTGCTGTTAATGTGCGCCTTATGGCTGCCACAGCCTTAGCATGCGCTGCTATTGCACTTACTTTAACTCTTTGTGTCTTCTTCCAGGAAACGTGGTTTGATCTGTGGCACGTGAGGTTCACTTCTGGACTCTGCCCTTCTTGCATAGCAGCTTCTGAATCATCCCTGGAGAGCCCGTTTCCCCCCTCTTAGCAGGGGGATTCAGTTGATCCAGCCGTGCCTGTCTCAGGGCAGGAGGTGGCAGATGGTGCTGTGGGTAAGGATGACCAGTAGGCCGGAGGTCCTGGTGACCATGTTGTGTGCCGCTCCCTGTCATCTAGGTGTTGGGCAATGGCTATGTCCCCTGTTGTTGGGAGGTCATTTCTAAGAGGAGAGCTTCCGGAGTACAGATTGTCCTCCCCAGAGTTCTTTTCCTTTTTACAACAGGCCTGGTCATCTGGCATGGAAATTCAGACCCTGTGGCCTCTGGGTTCCCCCAAGCGCAGTCTCATGAGGGTCAGGCTGAGAGTGGAAACCCTATTTGATTGCCTACAGCTAAGCATTTCCAGCAATGGTCACCCCCTGGAGATGGGAATCAACTGCGACTTGGATTCAGATGTCTCAGGTCTGGGCTCTGATGTAGATGAAGAAGTACTCTCGCCTTCAGAGGATTGTAAAGAGGCCGGGTTATCTGCCTGTTGCAGCAGAAGGAGGAACTGGTGGCACTGGTTGCCAGAGTCTCATCCACCTTGAGCTTGTGGATGCTGCAGGCATGGAGCAGGAGCCGAAGGTGTATACACTTCTTCAAGGGATGCGGAAATCCATTACTGTCTTCCTGTTACCTGAGGTGCTCAAGGGCATGATCTGGTCAGAGTGGGATTCCTCCAACTTCCTTCATACGGGGCTAAAGGTGTATATGAAGATGTATGCACTCCTGGAGAAGGAGTGTGTTGTGTGGTTTGATATTCCCAAGGTGGATGCGCAGGTCACAGTGGTTACCAGACAGACCATCATTCCTGTGAAAGACAGATCGGCCTTAAAGGATACTCTAGACCCGAAAGGTGGATTTGTTGTTGAAGAACCAGTTTGTCATGGTGGCTATTCTTCATTTGGCAGCATAGGCAGGTCTGATGTCTTGATGTTTGCTCCAGTGAATTCAGTCTCTTTTTGCCTCAGTGTATCTGCTGTGGAACCACCAGTGCCAGAGAGTTTGCATGCCCATTTTACTGAAGCGCAAGTGTCCTCATGAGTGGAGCAGAGCTCAGTAACCCCTGCTGACATTTGTCGGTCAGCAATGTGGGCATTACTATCCACATTTGTAAAGCAGTACCACTTGGATGTCCGCGTGTGGGTGGATATGGCCTTTGGCTCTAAAGTTTTGTAAGCTGCTTCTTCCCGCCCAGTGGAATCATGGCTTTTGGTATGTCTCACTTGTCTGAGCTGGTCTAGCTGAACGATATGGAAGGTGACATTTTACTTACTAGATAATATCCTTTCCTTGAGTCTTGCTAGACCAGTCCAGGATCTGCCCCTGGAACTGCATTTGCTCTGTTCTTCTGCTGCAGTACCTTTAGGTCCACTATGATTTCTATACTTGGCTCTGCAGGTTCATCTTCTACTGATAGCCTTCTGTTTCTGCTCTCCTGTACATAGTCCTCTACTGTTGATTACTCATTGTTGTCCACATTGAGGTTGTGTGAGGCTTTCTATATGCTTTGGGATGGATACTGAACAGACTTCTGGTGACTGAGACGAATAGAGGCATGGGAGTGATGTCGTTGAAACCTGGGCTTTTCATTGGTTCTTTGTCTCCACCAATCTGCTGGTAGGGGAACATAACCCTCTTGCCTGGACTGGTCTAGCAGGATTCAAGGAAAGGACATTGTCTCGTAAGTAAAATGCCATCATCTCAGAACTGCTGGTGAAAAGCTGTCCACAGATCCTGAGAGAAGTATGTTGACGATTTTGCTTGGTTGATCTCTGAAAGCTTAACTGACAAACAAATCTACTGGACATGTTTTCCATGGTATTGGGCAAATGGTAATACATGATTTAAAGGCACAAAAAGACATAATGCTTAATAAGTAAGTCCCCTGGAAAGTCCTGGGCTCCAGTGACCAACAATGGAAGATTCTTGCTCTAAGTAAATACTAGGCAATTTGAAGTTAATGGTAGAGGATGCTATCTTGAACTCATTTCAATTTGGAGGGAGAAATAAACTAGAAGAGAGGAAGGGATTAAGGAGGACAACCTCCTTAATCCATCCTATAAAATACTGGCCAAAACGCACACTTTTGAAAAACCAGGGAGCAGGTATAAATCTGGACATGGAGAATTTTGGCCTAGCACATGCATTCCGTATATGAAATGAGCAATATATGTACAGAGTTTTGTCCTGTCTAGGCCATGCTGAGACTATGTCCCTACATGGCCCTACTAAAGTTCCGCGTATTAAGGACATCCTCGTGTAAATTGGACCCTTTCTAAAATTTCCATTTACATGTGAATGCAATTTATACATGCATAGTAAATTGCAAGTAGGGCTTCAAAAATAACCCCCTTAAAGCGTCAAAGACAGATTAATAGGTAGAATTTAATTGAAGACAGGGACCAGTTTCTTTAATGAGGTAGAGCTGAGATTGTACTCCTTTTCCACAATCAGTACAAGATATATACAGAAAATAGATGTGGCTTGGCGAGGGGTAGGGAGGAAGGACACTCAGAGAAAACTCACCCTAATCTTTTCAGTTACGAGGCAGGCATATAATATTTAATTCATAAGGAATTATCAGGTAGTAATGAGCCATCTATAGAGAAAAACTGCTCCAATTTGCCTAATTAATAGCTGGAATCTGAGAGCAACCCAAGAGTTTTATGCATCACAAAGAGACACAGAAATCATTTTGGCACCTAGGAGGCTGTTAAGCCCAGCCCTTTTGTTTTTTTGTTATATCTTTTTTTGCAGAAAATTTAAATGGCATACTCAACAGCTAACAGAGTAATTTAAACATTCTGGGGGTAAGTGTAAACTGCATATGCACGTTTCACAATGTTAATTCTGCTGGATTTCAAAAACAGAAGTACCTACATATTTTCACTTTGAAAATTACCACAGAAAACTTACGCCAACATATTTACACCTGCTATTTGGTGCATGCAGTTTTTCAGAGATGAAATATCTGCATACATTTTAATTTTCAAAAGTATGCATTTGTGTGTAACTCTGCCAATCATGCCCTTAGAAACGCCATCTCAAACTGCGGATAAAATCATGTATGCACAGCCTGCATGCATACAACTAAATCTGCACAAAGAGAGGCACAATTTTGTAAAAGACATTTTACTGTGGGTAAAGCACTGTTTTGCCTGAGGACATGGCTAGGAAACTTACCCTCCCTATGAAATTGTCAGTCAGAAAACAAAGGCAAAAATACTTTCCTTTCATCTCACAAAGAGTACAGAACCTTCTAGAGAGAAAAGCATTCAATAAATAGTTGTGCTCTGTGAAGTCATTGTTTTTGTTTCTTTTTTAACATCCATGATCTGGAAAATCCATTATCAAGAACAACCATAGTCTCAACCCATTTTAGATAAAAGTTGCTCTACTGCATTTGTGAAAAGAAATGTTAAGAAGGCTTTATGAATGCTTCAGTGCCCCTGTTTTTTCTCGTAATTTAGTGTTTTCTCATGTGGCAAATCCAGATATATGCAAATTTACTTGTACTAGCTGTTGCCGTGACACTTTTTTTCTGGTTAAATAAGATACCTTCTGGGCACCCACTGGTTTTGCTACATATGTAGAGAAAGCCACACAAACACATTTCTGCACGCTGGTGAAGGTATCTTGTACTGCAACCTTAACGCCAACCTGCAAAACAAAATGAGATTAGTCTCCATTTAGAACACTAAAACTTAATGCACGTAAATGCATGTTAATGAATGTTAACACACTTTAAGTGCCATTGCACCCATAGGGGCATATTTACTAAAGGTTAACATGTGTTGGCGCAAGGTAACGCGTGTTAAGTGCTGCAACAGCCCATAGAAATGAATGGACAGTGGCAGCACTTAACGCATATGAACTTTACTTAATGCGCATTAATCTTTAGTAAACATGCTCCATAGAAATAAAAGGGCTATGGGCACTATGGGGTATGTTTACTAAGCAGTCTTAACGTGCAGGATGCCATAAAAGGAGTGGGCGTTTCAGTCTTAAGATAGCAAAACGTGATTATCGCGCGATAACGCGCGCTGCGCACATTATCGGGCGAAACGCCGCTAAGCACGTTAACGCGTGATAATCTTAAGTAGGCGCGCAGAAATGCAAGCATAGAAGCAGAGGTGTAGCACAATGGTTAATACACTGACTGATGGTACAGGGGTCATGAGTTTGATTCCCCAGTGTGCCTAATGCATAAGGCTGGCTGAGGCATCACCCTTTATGTTTAAGTAGTGATTTTTGAGGCATTTTGCTTTTATTTTAATTAGTGCTGCCAGCAAACACACCCTCACGGTGGCGTAACCTAAGGTTCCGCATAAGGCACCCCATAACGCACTCCATAGGGCACATTATAAAGTGCACTGTCCGCCAAGGCACCCTATAATGTCCCCTATAGGACACCTTATAAGGCGCTTGATAGGGCGCCTTATAAGACACCCTATGAGGCACCTTAAGGTTGCAGTACTCTGAGGGTGTTTTTGCTGGCAGCACTAATGTACATTAAAAATAGACAATGCCTCAGACAGCCCTATCAAATAACCCCACCATGGGTTTGAACCCATGACCTCTGGCTTCACAGGCAGTGAAGTAACTAGTGGGCTATAGCTCTATAGCTGCTAACAAACCCCTGGCTGGCTGCAGAAGGACTGTACGTCACCACACAAACTGTCTGCTGTGGTTACCAGGATAGGGTTAACCCACCCATACCCATGATGCACTGCACATGCAAATCATCAGTCGACAGATGGGCACAAGATGGGGTATGCACCCCCACAGCACCTCGGCCTGGTAGGGGGAACTGACCGTGTGTGGTACTGGCACAGAGTAGCCAGATACCGTCACATTGTGCGGGTACTGTGCTCACCCTGAGGGTGAGGTGGGGCGCCCAGCACCAGGTCCACAGCACCTTCCATGGCTGAAATACAACATGCTGCAGGTCCCCATCAGTGCTACTGTGTGTGATAGGTAGTTCCTGCAGACACACCTAGATTACATCTGTGTCCTTTTGTGTTTCTCAGTCATGTCTAGCCATTATGGGCTATGATGCACCCAGAATAGTGCATATCCTGTGTTGGTGCCATGGTTACATGATGTAGGTGAAGGGCGGGTGTTTGGACCCATAGGCAGATTATATACCACCACACAACCCACCCTCTGGGGCTCAGGGTGGGAAACAGGATCGCCCACCAATAGATCCACATTCTACCTCCCTGCAAGGGTAGCAGTAGAGGGGACCATCAACCCCAGTCCTGCTGGGGAACATACACACTACAGGGCAGGCAATGCCGAGCTGTACACATCCATAAAGCAATAGCAGACAGACAGTAGGCCTGGAAATGCTCAGCTGCTCCCCACCACTATCTGACATTCTCCAGCAGCAAGCCTCCAGTCACTGCAAGGTGTTCCAGCAAGACACATACTAGCTACAGACAGTCTGCTAGCTAGTCCATAGTGCATGGTCCTGGAGGAGATGCGTGTACCCAGAACTGGGATGTCAGCATACACACCAAGCAGATAAATCAGTGATTGGGCCCCAAAAGGGACCCATAAATATAACATGAAATACTATATAGCACTATGGGGGAACCTAGCCATGCCGTGGTCACTGCTCAGTCAGGATGAGATTGACCTCCCAGCAGGACATGCTGTGGCCACGCTGTCCGTGCAGGTGGTGGCCGGGCACTACAATGTCCGAGTCATTGCCCTATGCCCTGTGCAGATGCGGCCAGGCCAGGCCACCCTATCCAGGCTATTCCCACAGTACCTTGCTCCTCATTATGCACATTGGCAGGCCAATACTGGCAAGAGTGCTAGCAGTGTGGGCTGTGGAGGGTGTTGGCAGCCACCACACACTGGATAGATAGACACACACTCCACACACCTATGCCAGCATTGTGCAACTATAGAGGTGTTTGGCAGCCCTGGCCACCACACCTGTCCTGGGCACAGTGCAGGCATGGCTATGGTACGCAATACTGTTGGGGTCACTCTGTCAGACACCAGACCTGAGGCACACTCCACAGACATCAGAAAGGTTGCTATGATGCAGCTCAATCAGCCAATTGTGCTTAACGTAGGAATTGCTATCTGCCAGTTATCATAGCAACCTTTTGATAGCGGTGTACAGTTTTCTCATGTTTAGGGTGGCATTGCTAAGGTATGCAAGTGCTAGTATGGGGAGATGCACGCAGGGCCCAACATCCTGCCTCTCCAGGAGGCTTGGGATAATGGAGCCTGTGGGTGCGGGTGTGTCTGCCCCTGTTGGCCGCTGCTCTAGGGCAGAGGTTCCCAACTCTAGTCCTGGAGGGCCAAACACTGTTCGGGTTTTCATGCTGTCCCGAATGAATATGCATGAGATACATCTGCATACCATGGGGGCGGTGCATAGCAATGCAGCACAGCCACATTTATTAGAGGCAGCATGGAACCTGAATGGTGTTTGGCCCTCCAGGATTGCATTTGGGAGACTCTGCTCTAGGTAATGCGCATGTTTATGGTGTCTGTGCTCTGTAGAGTAAAATGTAGGTGTTTTGGGCATGTCTACGTCATCTGCACTACAGGTTCTGTCTGTATTAGCACGTTGTAGTAGTGGGTAAAATATGGGGGCTGGGTTGGCAGGAACCACAGCTGTGACTTGAACCTGTAACATTCTGCTCCTGAACACACTGGCTGTGTGCACTGCACCACTGTGTTGCCACAGAGATGGTGCATTCCCTGGGGATACCATGACTGTTCATCAGACAAGGCCTGTCTGTTGCAGTGCATGGCACCCACCTACACAGGGCTAGGCCACGGTCTGCTCTGGGCAGCTGCCACTGCCCCCTCCACCACCAGTACCCCTCTGCCACTCTGCTGACATGCCCGTCTGCTGGTGGTGCTGGTGGAGCACAGTCTCAGGCCATCCATTGTGTGGGTAGGCGGCTGCCTATGGTGCAGGTTCTGGGGTAGGCGTGCCTGCATAGATGTCCACGCTTCCGCCCAGCACCGCCTGCCAATGTTCTGTGCCCTTCGGGGTACTGCAGTGCCAGGCCCCACAGTACCTGCTGGGTACTATCCCCTGTGACACTGTGGGAAGCATACTCGTGCCAATGCTGGGCCCTCATCAGTTGCTGTCTGGCTGCTCTACTGTTTCAGCATTCCTATGGGCCACCTAGGCATCACCCTAGTCCGCACTGTGGCCCAGCTGCAGCACAGCATGTGCCGTCTGCAGCCCTCTGTGTCCCCTTTCCCAGCATCTGTCCAGTTGCCCATTCCGACATGCCCGCCCTGCTGTTGTGGAACATGTGCATGCCATAGGAAACCTGTCCAATGGAGAGAGAAACCTTGATCAGTGCTATTTCACTGTGGGATCGTTCACCTTGTATGGGGACAGAGCGTAGACCCTTCCAAAATTCATATCATTTTTTTGGACCTTTCTTGGGAGTGTTTTTCAATGTTTCCTATTAATATCACTATTGCCCAGCTTGGTTATGTTTTTTTTATATTTTGTTGGGGTCATTTTCAATGTTTATTTGTACTTTTGTTCCGTGCACATGTATCACACTTATCACTTTTTGTGGGTTTCCCTGAATTTGCTGTGCATTGCTGACAGAAATGGTTTCTCTTCCCTTTAAATCAGCTCTAACGCCAGGGTTTCACTGGCGTTAGTTTTCAGCCTCAGATTTCACAGCGTTAGTGTGCAGAGAGCCTCTCCCCTCCCACTCTCTGCCCATTGACCCCTTCTCTCCGCCCCTGGGGAGCCTTCCTCCGCCCTCTGGGAGCCTTTCCCCACCTTCAGCGCTCGTTTGCGCCGCTGTGCGCGTTATCGCTCGATAAGGTACCTGTGCGCCTGATAAAGTGCCATTATCACGCGATAAGGTACCTTATCGCGTGATAACGTCACAGAGCGCACCTTAAGACGGTTTAGTAAACATACCCCTTAATGTGCGTTAACTTCATTAATGCACGTTAAAACCTTTAGTATAAGGGCCCCTAAAACCCTGAAAATCATAGCTGGACAACAAAACTGAGATCCCTACTTAGGAACCAATATATACAAGGCTGAGCGTCACCTGAATATACAAAGACTGAGCGTCACCATTTGACACAGATAACAGAGTTAAAACCATAACTATAATGCATATCACAGCTGAAACATAACTGAACCAATGTAAAGTTAAAGCACAATTGAAAGTCACGCAATTAAGACAGCTGAGCTCTTGCACTTCAGTGCGGATGCAAATCTAAGGCCACACTAACTAGTATATACTCACACATAGGGGTATGTTTACTAAACTGCGGTAATCGTACATAACGCGCGTTAATCGTAGTTAACGATCGTAAACTCCCGCGGCACGGTAAAACACCGCAGAAGGTGGAGAGAGGGCGGAGAGAAGGGGTCAATGGGCGGAGAGTGGGCGGGGAGAGGCTCCCTTCAGACTAACGCGCTGATCTGAGGAGCTCAATTCCAACACGAATGAAAACCTGCCATTAAATGCACATTACAGGGGAGAGAAACCATTTCAGTGTCAGCAATGTACAGCCCAGGCAGGGAAACCTAAAAAATGTCATAAGTGTGATACATGTGCACAGAACAAAAGGGCACATAAACACTGAAAATGACCCCAACAAACTGGAAAAAAACCATAAACAAGCTGGCCAATAGTGGTATCAATGAGAAACATCAACTCCTCCCCCCCCCCCGAGTAAGCTCCATAGAACAGATATAAATCGTGGAAGGGTCTATAATCCGTCCCCATACAAAGTGAATGAGCCCACAGTGAAATAGCGCTGCTCAGGGTTTTCCCCACCATCGGACAGAGTTCCTATGGTGTGCACATGTCCCGCAACATCAGGGCGGGCATGTTGGTATGGCAACTGGACAGATGCCGGAGAAGGGGATACAGAGGACCGCAGGCAGCACATGCTGTGGTGCAGCTGGGCCACAGTGCGGACTAGGGCGATGCCTAGGTGGCCCATACGAATGCTGAAGCAGCAGAGCAGCCAGACAGCAACTGCTGAAGGCCCAACATGGGCACAACTGTGTTTCCCACAGTGTCACAGGGGATAGTACCCAGCAGCTACCCCCAAGGGCACGGAACATTGGCAGGCGGTGCTGGAGGGAAGCGTGGACATCTATGCAGGCACCCCTACCCTAGAACCCGCACCATAGGCAGCCGCCTACCTGCACACTGGATGGCCTGAGACTGCGCACCACCAGCACCACCAGCAGAAGGGCATGTCAGCATGGTGGCTGAGGGATACTGGTGGTGGAGGGGGCAGTGGCACCTGCCCAGAGCAGACCGTGGCCTAGCCCTGTGTAGGTGGGTGCCGTGTACTGCAACAGATGGGCCCTGTCTGATGAACAGTCATGGTATCAACAAGGAATGTACTGACTCTGTGACAAGGTGGTGCAGTGCACAAAACCAGTGTATTCAGAAACAAAGGGTCACAGGTTCAAGTCCCAGCTGTGGTTCCCGCCAACCCAATCCCCATATTTTACCCACTACTACAACATGCTAATACAGACAGCACCTTTATTGCAGATGACATAAACATGCCCAAGACACCTACATTTTACCCTACAGAGCACAGACACCATAAACATGCACATTACCTAGAGCAGAGCCTCCCAAATGCAGTCCTGGAAGGCCAAACACCATTCCGGTTCCATGCTGCCTCTAATAAAGATGCCTGTGCTGCATTTCTATGCGCCACCCCCATTGTATGCAGATATATCTCATGCATATTCATGAGGGACAGCATAATAACCCGAACAGTGTTTTGCACCGCAGGTCTGGAGCTGGGAACCTCTGCCGTAAAGCAGCAGCCAACAGGGGCAGACACACCCGCACCCACATGCCCCATTATCCAAAGCCTCCTGGGGAGGCAGGACATTGGGCTCTGCGTGCATCTCCCAATACTAGCACTTGCATACCTTAGTAATGCCACCCTAAACCGGGGAATTTGGTACACATCTATCAAAAGGTTGCTATGAGTACTGGCAGATAGCAATTCCTAGGTTAAGTACACTTTTCTGAGTGAGCTGCATCATAGCAACCTTTCTGATGTCTGTGAAGTGTGCTACAGGTCTTGTGTCTGACAGTGTTTACCAACCTGGGGAGTGACTCCTACAGTATTGCGTACCATAGCCATGCCTGCACTGTGCCCAGGACTTGTGTGGTGGCCTGGGCTGCCCAACACCTCTATAGTTGCACAATGCTGGCATAGGTGCAGGGAGTGTGTGTCTGTCTATCCAGTGTGTGGTGGCTGCCAACACCCTCCACAGCCTACACTGCTAGCACTGTTGCCAGTATTGGCCTGCCAATGTGCATAATGAGGAGCAAGGTACTGTGGGAATAGCCTGGATAGGGTGGCCTGGCCTGGATGCATCTGCACACGGCATAGGGCAATGGCTCGGACATTGTAATGCCTGGCCACCACCTGCACGGACAGGGTGGCCATAGCATGTCCTTCTGGGAGGTCACTCTCACCCTGACTGAGCAGTGACCATGGCATGGCTAGGTTCCCCCATAGTGCTATATAGCATTTCTCGAGTGATATTTATGGGTTTCCTTTTGGGGCCCAATCATTGACTTATCTGCTTGGTGTGTATGCTGACATCCCCGTTCTGGGTACATGCATCTTCTCCAGGACCATGCACTATGAACTAGCTGGCAGACTGTCTGCAGCTAGTATGTGTCTTGCTGGAACACCTTGCAGGGTGCAGCAGCTGGAGGCTTGCTGTTGGAGAATGTCAGATAATGGTGGGGGGCAGCTGAGCATTTCCAGGCCTGCTGTCTGTCTGCTATTGAGTTATGGATGTGTACCGCTCTGTCTGTTCCCCAGCAGGACTGGGGTTGCTGGTCCCCTCTACTGCTGCCATTGCAGGGAGGTAGACTGTAGATCTATTGGTGGGTGATCCTGTTTCTCACCCTGAGCCCCAGAGGGTGGGTTGTGTGGTGGTACATAATCTGTCTTGATGGCAGAACGAGAGCTTTTCTGATGCCTATTCATATGCTGGAGCAGGAATAGACATGGAAGGTCCTGCTAATGGGTGTCAAATTGCTTGCCGTTTCTGAAATCGGGCGTGCACGTTAATCTTGACCAGAACGCCCCAGTCATGCCTCCATCACACCCCTCACACTGGTTTTCAAACTAGCTCCAGGGGCATCTCTGTGATTTGGACATCTGAGGGCCCATTTTCAGACATCCAAAGCATGAAAAGGGCTTCTAAAATAACCCCCTTAGAGAATAGTGACCACCTAAAGTGTGCATAAGTCCTTTAGAATAGGGACTTAACATGAGTTAGCAGTGCATAACTTTCCATTTGCCCATTATAGAATTACCCTCATGGAGGCATATTCTGCTTTGTACATCTCTGGGCCATCCAGACCTACAGACACCCGGATGGCCAGTAAACGCAGACGATTCTGCTCCTGTGGGGGCTGGACGTCCCCGTGGGAGCAGAATCACAGCACAGTGGCTGGACATCTGTAATGTGCACCTATTCAGGCACCTCGGACGTCTAGTCACTTACCCAGCTAACTCAGTCAGGCTCCTGAATGCAGCCACTGTGCCGTGGCGTCCCATCACCATGGCACTGCGGCTCCATTCAGGAGCTGTGATCCCCAGCCACCGCCAAAATTGTCCCTTTCCCACAGCTGGACTCATGATCTGGCCTCCCATGGCCAGGGTCCGACTGCAGGGAACTTACTTCCCCCCTCATCTTTTTCTGCCATCTGTCGTCAAAAGCCCACATCCAGGGGGACTTAATCCACCTCTGAGGTGGAATAAGTTCCCTGTCTACCTGGCTGACCACGGACATACAGGGCCGACCTCAGAATAGGCCCTGTACATCCAGGGAGATGACCTGCCCTTGTTTTGCCCTCCCCCTGCCTCCATCTAAGGCTCCCCGTACAACTCAGATGTGCGTATGGGGAGCCTTTTTCCAGCAGCCACATTTGGATGAATATCAGGGATGTACGAATAACCCCTTAACTGTCTAATCCCAATTCTCAAATTAATTTTTAAAGACATTTTTAAGTGCATTTAAATAATTCATTAGTCAACAATCAACGCCAATACCACATTCTGTTCATGCTGATCGCCAACATCTGTATGCTCAAACCTGTTACCAGCCACTTTACCCGATTCAAGTTTCATCATCTAAAGACTTCTTCAGGGGTATCCATCCTTCCTCTTAAAAAAAAAAATATTGGCACCTATACTTTCACATTCATATCTTTTTTGAAAAAGCTGGCAGCGGCTCTGCCTCAGCTTCTGGGTCAGTGAGCATGCAAAAGGGGTTTCCACTCAGTTCACTGCTTTATATATTAAACGCAATCAAAACTGTCAAAGTCAACATCACATTCTGTTCACGCTGATCGTCGTCATCTATTCAATGATTTACCAATACTAACACTCCTCCACTCTCTACAATATCTTGAATGCAATTAGCGCTGACGTTCCCATTCAGCACAGATTTACTGGTTGCACGCACTTGTTATCATCTAAAACATGCTATTCTCTCATCATTAGCAGGCTATTGTTTACTAGACATTTACAGCATGAGGAGCCAATGATTAAATTAGGGAATAACAGCTGCTACTGGGGTCACCTGATGTGGTGAGCAGGGAAAAATTTGTTTTCCTCAGTTCAGGGAATTATTCTTTACATCTACCCTCATCTGTGCCTTTGCAGCTCTACATCACATTGTTGCTATAATATCCAGTGCCAACATTCCAGATGGATGGTTTTGTAACAAAGCAAAAGCCCAAAATGACTATTAAATCGAGAGAAAAGGACAAGGAGAAGTCTAAACAGAGTGAAGACAAGAAGGCGACTGACAGCCTGTGTCAGCGAGGAACTGATATCTGAATTAATGGATGTCATAGTACAAGTGATTGATGAAAAATCAAATAAACTCTTTGAGTGACTGCCATAATGTCTGCAGCAACTGACAATGTTAACAAATGCCCTACACAGGTCAAGCAGCATGTTGAGGAAGTTGAGGGGGATGCCCACAGTGAGGTACAGAATATTGCTAAGATTTGGGCTTCATGACCTCAACAATCATTCAAGGCATAGTGACTCGTGCTTTGCTGGGATCTCAGAGGCCGTCCAAGTGAGCTTTGAAAATGACAAATGGCCAAGCTGCCCTTAGAGCACTCCTTGGGCCCATTGAGGATTGAGTGTTACGTAGACATGGTTCGCAGACAGCCATGACTGGGATGTAGTTATACCAGGCTATACTTTATTCACGAAGGACAGGGTAGCTCGAAGGGAAGGAGGAGTGGCACTATATGTAAAAACATAGTATTAAAGTTACAGAATTACAGGGCTTACAGGGGAAGGAGGAGGCACTGTGAGTTAAAGTAGAAAGAGGGTAGGGGGAATCCATTTGCATTGGTGTGATACTGTATACAGATCTCCTTCACAGGCAGAAGTGGACAGAGTTTTAATTGAAGACATTTGCAGTATTGCCATGAAAAGAGAAGTGCTACTGGTAGGTGATTTCAATATGCCAGATTTGATTGGGACATCCCTGCTGTAGTGTCATCTAGATGTAAGGAGATCCTGGATTCTCTACAGGGAGAAGTATTCCAGCAAGTGGTAACAGAACCCACACGTGACAGGGCCTTACTAGACCTAGTGCTTACCAATGGGGAAAGGGTTTCTGATGTTATAGTGGGAAATCATCTCATATCCAGTGATCACCAGATGGTGTGGTTCAGTATTAGGACTAGGGCTAATGAAGTTCAAGCAAAAATGCGTGTCCTGGACTTTAGGAAAACTAACTTTGCCAAGATGAGACAATACCTCTAGGAGTCATTAGTGGGAACAGCTGGGGGATGTAGAAAAGCAATGGGCAAAACTGAAAGAGTATATTTTAAGAGCAACAAACCTTTTAGTTAGGAAAGTAAATAGATGTAAAAGGAAAAGGAAGCCACTATGGTTCTCAAAATCAGTAGCTGTAAAGGTAAAGAAAAAGAAGGTGGCCTTCATTAAATAAAGGAGATCACAGAAAGAGAAAGATAAACATCAATATCTGGAAAATCTTAGAGAAGCTAGGAAAGTAGTCAGAAAAGCAAAGGTAGAAATGGAAGAAAAAATAGTAAATGCAGTAAAATGGGCGAACAAGACACTACAAGATAAACATGCCGAAGCCTTCATCAATGCTATGGAAGCAATGGACCTGATTCAGATCATACACGAACCAACATACAAAAAAGGGAATACTCTTGACCTGATATTCCTGAAATCCCAAAGCACCATCTCATGCAAGAACCCAAAGATCACATGCGTACCATGGTCTGACCACATCAACATCACCTACATCTACCAGCACACCAACGTCAAAGAGAACAATCAACTCGCAAGAACATAAGAACATAAGATATGCCATACTGGGTCAGACCAAGGTCCATCAAGCCCAGTATTCTGTTTCCAACAGTGGCCAATCTAGGTCATATGTAGAAGATTTAAGCCATTTAGCAAAGAGGATTTTTAGCACAAATATTACCTAAACTCCAAACAAACTCCTCCAAAATTGAAGACCTGATCAACATCTGGAATACTACAATCTCTTCTGCAAAATGCACAATGACAAATAGCACCACAACTAGAGCTACTGCAACAAGAGCCCGATGGTTCACCCCTGACCTACGGAGACTAAAGACTCAACTCAGGAGAACCAAGCGAAAATGGAGAAAGACCAAAAAAGAAGCCGACAAAGCAAAATACATGAGTGAACTAGACACTTACCACACAGAAACAGAGAAAGCAAAAAGGACCTACCACTCGAAAATAATAAATACTTCAATAAACAGACCATGTGAGCTCTTTGAGATTGTCAAAAAGCTAACAAAGACACCAAACCACTCCAACCAGCTCCCGAACATCCCACCAGAACTACTAGCATGCCAATGCAAACAGCTCCAACAACCACCCAACCCACAATTGAATACAACAACGACAACAACCTACCCTGCTACAAAAGGCATAGACTGGAGTACATTCGATACAGTCACCAAAGAAAAGATAAAATCCATTATCTCCTGCCTAAGCACTATTACCTCTCCACTAGATCCCTGCCCTGTGGAGTGGATAAAGAAATCTAAAGAGGACATTAGCACAGCACTAATCCACATTGTCAATGAATCTCTCAAGCAAGGACATATTCCAGACATCCTCAAAACCTCCATCATTCGCCCAACCCTAAAAAAACCCAACCTGGACCCCCTCGACCCTACCTCCTTCAGGCCTATAGCAAGCCTCCTATTCACCACCAAAGTCATCGAGACGATAATCCAACAGCAGCTCCAAGACCACCTGGATACCAACAACATAGTGGACCCACAACAACACGGATTCTGCCCACTACATGGAGTTGAGACCCTCATGACATCACTACTGAACACCCTCATCAAAGGTACGTAGACCAAACACTCTGGATATGCCATGCTCTTCCTAGACATATCTGCAGCCTTTGACACCATCTCCCACAACACCCTTCTACACAGACTCCAGGAAATTGGCATCAAGGACGTTGTACTTCAGTGGTTCCGCTCCTACCTGACCAATAGACAACAGCTGATCCGCACGAGCATGGCAACCTCCCCCCCCCCTTTCGTCAGCACCAAGGAGTACCCCAAGGCTCCACACTATCCACCATGCTCTTCAATATCTACCTGCAGTCACTCTGCTCGATAATACGTGCTCATAACATCAACTACCATATCTACACAGATGACATAATGCTATATGGTCCCATCACAACCACCAACCCAACAAATAGTCACCTGTCAGACTGCTTCATTGAGGTCTCCAGCCGGCTACAAGAGAACAACCTATCCATCAACATTAAAAAAACAGAAGCCCTCATGGTGACCAAGGACCCTAACTTCATGCCGCCACCACACCTCATATTGGGAACCACCCAAATACAAATTCAATCCCACATAAAATATCTGGGAATCATCATCGATCAAGTGCTTACATTTAACCAACAGATAAAGACTACCAGAACAATATTCCACAAAACAAAGATGGTACAACGGCTCAGACCACTCATCGACCCAAAGGACTTCAGAACAGTCATGCAGGCTATGACGCCCCCCCACCTGGACTAGTGTAATACAATTTATCATGGACTACCCGCCACCCACATCAACCCCCTACGAACTGCCTTAAACACCACAGCAAGAATCATCCAGAAAGCGAAAAAACATGATCACATCATTCCAGTCCTAAGAGAACTTCACATCCTTCCTCTCGAAGCAAGGATTAAATACAAATCTATCCTGCTCATCCACAAAGCCCTCCATCAAACGCAGACTTTTTAACTCCGGACTCTAATACCCCAGCCTACCCTCAACAGATCAACCCATCAGAGCACCAGCAACACACTCACTATCCCCCACGAACGAACTAAGTTCAATCAAGAGACTTGCAACAGGGCATTTGAACTGTATGCACCCTCCCTCTGAAACTCCCTCCCGAACCTGATCCGAAGCAACAGAGACCTCTCCACATTCTGGAAAAAACTAAAAACCATCCTATTTCAAGAATATCTTGGACCAGAAAAAGACTTTTCACACTGACTGCACTTCCAGCCCCCCTGACCTACCCTCTCTACCACAAACTAAGAGACTTACGTCTTCTGTCTAATTTGTAACTTTCTATTCGGATCATCAATGTTGGCCCTCTTGGTGACGGCCCCCCCTTTTTTTCTCTGTCGACTTGATTACTGTCCCCCCCCCCCTTTTTTTGTTAAACCACTTTGACCCGGTGAAAAGCGGGATATAAATGTAGCTAAATAAAAATAAATAAATAAAATAAGTACAAAAGTAGTATTATCAGACCCAAGGGTGAAAGGGAGGAATATGTAGAAGCTGATGAGAATAAAGCAGAATTACTTAAGAAATATTTTTGTTCTGTGTTCAGAGATGAAGGCCCAGAAGAAGGACCTCAGAAACACCCACAAATAGGAACAGTAGGAACACTCACAAATTGGAACGTTATTCAGAAGACTGTGTTCATGACGAACTAGCTAAACTAAAAGCAGACAAAGTGATAGGGCTGGATGTGATACATCTGAGAGTACTGAAGGAACTTGGGGGAGTTCTAGCAGCTCCACTGTCCAACCTTTTCAATGCTTCTTTAGAGTTGGGAGTGGTCCTAGAGGACTGGAGAAAGGCACATGCAGTCCCTTTACACAAAAGCAGAACTAATGATGAGTTTGAGAGCTATAGGCTGACTAGTCTGACGAGGAAATTAATGGAAAAGTTGCTAAAACAGAGGACAGTGAGGTTTCTGGAATTGCAGGAGCTGTGGCAGCATGGTTTTACTAGAGGAAGTTCTTGTCAGACAAATCTAATTAATTTCTTTGACTGGGCGACCAGAGAGTTGGACTGAGGGAGAGCCCTAAATGTGGTGTACTTAAATTTCAGTAAAGCCTTTGACACCGTTCCACACAGATGATTTATAAATAAATTGAGCATCTAGGAATAGAACCTAAACTGACTGACTGGATTAGAAATTTGATTGAGTGGGAGGTGACAAAGGGTACAGGTAAATGGAGCTTATTCCGAGAAGGATGTTACCAGTGGTGTGCCACAGGGATCTGTCCTTAGTCCGATTCTTTTCAACATCTTTGTTAGTAATATTACAGAATGGCTATTGGGTAAGATTTGCCTTTTTGAAGATGATACCAAAATCTGCAATAGAATGAAGGAGTAGATTACATGAGGAGGGATCTAGCTTAAAGAATGGTTGAGAATTTGGAAGCTGAGAGTTAACACTAAAAAATGTAGGGTCATGCATTTGGGCTGCAAAACTCCAAGAGACCAGTACAGTATAGGTGGTGAAGTAATTCTGTCCATGAAAGAAGCACGGGACCTAGGCATGATTGTTTCTAATGATTTTAAGGTGGCTAAACAGGTAGAAAAGCCAGAAGGATGCTTGGGTGCACAGGGAGAGGAATGGCCAACAGGAAGAAGGAGCTGATAGTGCCTCTGTATAAGTCTTTGGTGAAACCTCATTTTGAGGTGTGCAATTCTGGAGACCACACCTTCAAAAGATATAACCAGATGGAGTCGGTGCAGAGGGTGGTTACCAAAGTGGTCAGTGAGTTTTGTCATAAGGCATATGGGTGATGTGACAAAACTAAAGAGGTCTTCTTCTTGAATGAATACTTCACAGTACTAATATGTTACTTTCATTCATTCAATCAATCACTCAGTTCAATATTCCTAAGTTATGAATTGCTGGTCTCAGATAAACAGCAGCACTAGAAATCTGGGTATTGTATTTCCCCAGTTATGTGCTCGTTAACATCAATGACCGCAGCAGTGTAGCAAAAAGTAATGGAGAACTTAGCTTATAAACTTGCTGGTTACTCCAGACTTCTTCCTATTTTCTCAAGAGCCCTTCAAGGAACAAAGCGGCAATGAAGTAAAAAGAATTTGCTAAGGTGTTTTTGAGAACCAAGTGCTTGTTTGAGAACCCAGTGCAGTTTACACTGCAAGATCCAGAACTATTGAGAATTAATATGGATGGTATGCTGCAGTCTTTTCAGAATGCAACAGAGGCTGAGGCTTTTATGGCCAAAAGAATTGAAGATTGGCAGTCCTAGTATGAGCCTTGAAGGACTGGTCTTGAAGGACTGGTCTTGAAGGACTAGAAAAAGGGACTGTTACTTCTGAAGAGAGATCTGCAACTGTGAGTATATACTTCTGGTAATTTTCTAAAAGGAATTCTTTGTATTAAAGCTAATTAATCTGTGAACCCACTATTTTTTGTTAAATCAGTCAGGGCCTAGTAGCAGCAGTTTAAGTTTAAATATAATACACAGAGGAGAACTTTCTGGTTACATTTCATACCCAGCAGAGAGCTTGTAGTTTAAATTTAATAGTCACTCAGGGCCTAGTAACAGCAAAGTACTTTTAGTTTAAATTTAAAACACAGAAGAGAGCTTTCTGGTTACATTTGGAACCCAGCAGAGAGCTTGTAGTCTAAATTTAATAGTCACTCAGGGCTTGGCATCAGCAAAGTACTTTTAGCTTAAATTTAAAACACAGAAGAGAGCTTTCTGGTTAAATTTAGAACCCAGCAGAGAGCTTGTAGTTTAAATTTCATACGAGGTTAGAGCCTAGCAGCAGCTAAGAGCTATAATTTAAATCAAATCAGAATTTAGCTTACCTCAGCAGCACAAGACAGGGTACTGTGTAGCAGCCCTCTTTTAATAAGTGTTATTTCCCTCCCTCCCCTGGGATAATCGTAGCTTTATAGGTACTTACACATCTTAAAAGACAGGAGGTGCTCTCAGATGAAGCTCATCACCCAAATCAGTCATACACTAAGGACCTGAGATTAGTTAAGCTTCAGGTGAACAAGGTATATTACACGTATTAGGTACAGTTTTATTAGTATAAATATCCATAGCAACCCTTAGTAAGTAAAGAATTTAGATCTAAACACAAACTTAAAACTAACATGCAGACAGCAGTCCAGCAGCGGGATGGGGGCTTTCCAGTCTTTTGCATTGAGTGTCACATGTATGATTTTCTCCCAGTTGGTGAGAGGTCTTACGTGTGCACTATGTGCAAGGAGCTCTTTTCTCTCAGGGAACTAGTCCGTTCTCTAGAGGCTAAAGTAGCAGACTTGGAAAGCATAAGACAGACAGAGAGGTACATAGACGAGACCTACAGGGATATAGTCCTGAAGTCCCACCTCCAGTCTGGCAGCATCCCTGATGCCATGGAGGAGAGAGGTCACGTGACAGGAGAGCATCACCCTGGTGTGGCAGGAAGTGATCCTGTAACTAGGACCTGTCCTCCAGGTGATGTAAAACCCTCTCGCACCGAAGAAGTTTCTCCAGGGCCATGTGCCCATGAGGGAAGGGTTAGGACAGCCGTTATAGTTGGTGATTCGATCATTAGGCATGTAGATAGCTGGGTGGCTGGTGGACGTGAGGATCGCCTGGTAACATGCCTGCCTGGTGCGAAGGTAGCGGACCTCACGCGCCACCTAGATAAGGTCTTAGATAGTGCTGGGGAGGAGTCTGCTGTCTTGGTACATGTCGGTACCAATGACATAGGAGAATGTGGTAGGGAGGTTCTGGAGGCAAAATTTAGGCTTTTAGGTAGGAAGTTGAAATCCAGAACTTCCAGGGTAGCATTCTCCGAAATGCTTCCTGTTCCACGCGCAGGACCCAAAAGGCAGGCAGAGCTCCGGAGTCTCAATGCGTGGATGAGACAATGGTGCAAAGATGAGGGTTTTGGATTTGTTAGGAACTGGGGAACATTCTGGGGAAAGGAGGGGCTCTTCCGAAGGGATGGGCTTCACCTTAACCGGGATGGAACCAGGCTGCTGGCATTAACCTTTAAAAAGGAGATAGAGCAGCTTTTAAACTAGATATTAGGGGAAAGCCGACAGTCGCCCAAGAGCGGATGGTTCGGAAGAATGTATCTTTGAAGGATACTACCAAAAGCAGAGAGGTTCCACAAAAGAGTAAAGTAGCCCAAATGCCTTCAAGTATGGAGCAGACTGAGCTTAAAGATCCCAAATTACCCATGTCTAACAATAGCCAAATTAATATGAGTAAAATACATTCTCTAAAATGCTTGTATGCAAATGCTAGAAGTCTAAAAAATAAGAAGGGAGAGTTAGAATATATAGCACTAAATGAAAGCTTAGATATGATTGAAATATCAGAGACATGGTGGAAGGAGGACAACCAGTGGGACACTGTGATACCTGGGTACAAACTATATCGTAATGATAGAGCTGATCAAATTGGTGGATGGGTTGCTCTCTATGTTAGAGAGGGCATTGAGTCAGAAAGGATTAAAGTTTTGCAGGAAACAAAATCTGCTGTAGAATCTATATGGATTGAAATTCCATGTAAAAGGGGGAAGGCAATGGCAGTGGGGGTGTACTATCGAGCGCCTTGCCAGAATGACCAAATGGATGATGAAATGCTCAAAGAAATCAAGGAAGCTAACAAAAGTTACAGTGCAGTAATAATAATGGGTGATTTCAACTACCCCGGTATCGACTGGGTCAGTGTCACGTCAGGACATGCTAGGGAGATAAAGTTCCTAGATGAAATAAATGACTGCTTCTTGGAGCAGTTGCTTCATGAACCGACCAGAGGGGAAGCCATATTAGACCTAGTCCTTAGTGGAACACCAGATCTAGTGCAAGAGATAAGGTTGTTGGGGCCACTTGGCAATAGTGATCATAGCATGATCGCCTTTGATTTAATTAGTGGAGGAGGGATAGTAAGGAAATCCACAGTACTACCTTTTAACTTTCGAAAGGGAAACTATGATAAAATGAGGAAAACAGTTAAGAAAAAACTAAAAGGAGCAGTTGCAAAGGTTTGGCTGTTGTTGAAAAATACTATCTTGGAAGCCCAGACCAGCTGTATTCCACACTTTAAGAAAAGTGGAAGGAAGTCCAAAAAACTGCCAGCATGGTTTAAAGGTGAGGTCAGAGAGGCTGTTGTTGCCAAAAAAGCATCTTTCAGGAAATGGAAAAAAGAGCCAAACGACGAAACCTGGAAACAGCACAAGCACTGGCAAGTCAAATGCAAGGCATTGATAAGGCAGGCAAAGGGAGAATTTGAGAAGAAGCTTGCTGCGGAAGCAAAAACGCGAAGTAAAGACCTTTTCAAGTACATTCGTAGCAAAAAACCTGTGAGAGAGTCAGTTGGTCCATTAGATGATAAAGGGGTTAAAGGAGCACTAAGAGGCGACAAGGCGATAGCGGAGAGATTGAGTGAATTCTTTGCTTCAGTCTTTACTGAGGAAGATGTAGGGATGTTACCCATGACTGAAGTGGTATTTAAAGGTGCGGAAGAATTGAAGGAAATATCGATACATCGGGAAGATGTATTACAACTATTAGATAAACTGAAGAGTAGCAAATCACCTGGGCCGGATGGTATACATCCAAGGGTGTTGAAAGAACTGAAATACGAGATTTCAGACCTGCTATTAGTAATCTGTGAACTATCATTAAAATCATCTCTAATACCTGAAGATTGGAGGATCGCCAGTGTAACACCAATTTTTAAAAAGGGTTCCAGGGGTGATCCGGGAAACTACAGACCGGTGAGCCTGACATCAGTACCGGGAAAAATGGTAGAAACCATCATAAAGAATAAAATTACTCAGCATGTAGATAGTCATGACCTAATGGGAGACAGCCAACATGGCTTTAGACAAGGAAGATCTTGTCTTACTAATCTGTTATGTTTTTTTGAAGGAGTGAATAATCAGGTGGACAAAGGTGAGTCAGTTGATATTGTGTATCTGGACTTTCAGAAAGCCTTTGACAAGGTCCCTCATCAGAGACTTTTGGCAAAACTAAAGAGTCATGGGATAGGTGGCAGTGTACTATTGTGGATCAGGAACTGGTTAAAAGATAGAAAGCAGAGGGTAGGGCTAAATGGCCAATTTTCCCAATGGAGAAAGGTGAATAGTGGTGTACCCCAGGGATCTGTGCTGGGTCCGCTGCTTTTTGACATATTCATAAATAACCTGGAAAGTGGAATAACGAGTGAGGTTATCAAATTTGCAGATGACACAAAACTATTTAAAGTTGTTAAAACCCAAGAGGATTGTGGAAAATTGCAAGAGGATCTTGATAAATTGGAAGACTGGGCATCAAAATGGCAGATGAAATTTAATGTGGACAAGTGCAAGGTTATGCACCTAGGGAAGAACAACCCAAACTATGGTTACACGATGCAAGGTTCCACATTAGGAACCACCACCCAGGAAAACAATTTAGGCGTCATTGTGGATACCATGTTAAAACCCTCGGCCCAGTGTGCAGCGGCGGCCAAGAGAGCAAATAGAATGCTAGGTATGATATGGAAAGGAATGGAAAATAAAACAAAAGATATTGTAATGCCTCTATATCGTTCCATGGTGAGACCGCACCTTGAATATTGTGTGCAATTCTGGTCGCCGTATCTTAAAAAGGATATAGCGATTTTAGAAAAGGTTCAGAGAAGAGCCACCAAAATGGTAAAGGGGATGGAAGGATACTCCTATGAAGAAAGGCTAAAAAGGTTGGGGCTTTTTAACCTGGAAAAGAGACGGCTGAGGGGAGATATGATAGAAGTCTATAAATTAATGAAGGGAGTGGAACGGGTAAACGTAGATCGATTGTTTACCTTATCAGAATATAGAAAGACTAGGGGACATGTAATGAAGCTACAGGGTAAACTATTTAAGACTAATAAAAGAAAATATTTTTTCACTCAACGTGTAATCAAACTCTGGAATTTGTTACCGGAGGATGTAGTAAAGGCTATTAGTGTAGCTGGGTTTAAAAAAGGTTTGGACAAGTTCCTGGAGGAAAGGTCCATAAACCATTATTAAGAAGGGACCCAGGATATCAATGCTTGAACCAATACAAGCATTGTGGAACCTGTGTCCCTTGGGGAAACTGCTAGGTACGTATGACCTAGATTGGCCACTGTTGGAAACAGAATACTGGGCTTGATGGACCTTGGTCTGACCCAGTATGGCATATCTTATGTTCTTATCAGCCCTTGATCTTGTGAGAAATTTGAAGGCACATTGCATATGCTGGAGGCCATGTATTTTAATTACATACAGAGTTGAGCAACACTGGAACGAAGTTATTGGAGATTCTATGTCTTGACCTTAGGCTTCTGGATTTGAGTCGCTGCCATTGTCCGTTAATAATCATGGAGCTGTTCCAATTTTTATATTTTTTGGATAGGTCAAGCGCAACAGCTCACCAGGATTTTCTCCAGAACACCAGTGAAGCACTCTAGAACTGGTGGATTTTTGTATGGTCCAACTTGATTTCACAGTCTTGACAAGCTACTGAGAAAGAATGTTAGTGTATTGGTTATTGATGGGGGACTTCTCTCTCTTTTTTCTCATCTTTTTCCAGTGAAAATTAGGACCTAAGGGCTAAGTGTTCTGATAGGTGTTGATTAAAAGGGGTTAGGACAGTGCTTTTCAAACTTTTATCCTATATGACCCCAGTTTAACAATTGAAAATTCACATGACCCTAGATGATGAAATCATACTGGCAGATCTCGAGCCTCCTTTCCCACCTTCCACTCATTCAAAGCAAGAAGACAGCAGCAACAGCAGCAGCAGTCTGCACAGGGTCCCTTGAGTCAGTCTGCAGTGTGTACTTATGGACCTCAGTACTCAGCTTGGGTTTCCAACCTAACAGGAAGCTTATCCAGCAGGGACGAGGGCCTATGAACGTTCACTGGCTCACATGCCATATGCTGACTAGTGATTTGGCATAGGTCACTGTGAAAATCCAGAGAGATGAGGAAATGATCATGTTTCTGTTACCCTATCCACTGATGATGTGACCCCATTTGGGGTCCCAATCCCAAGTCTGGGAACTACTTGATTAGGATATAGTCTATAAGCTGGGGTTCCAGAAGAACTGATATAACGCTGAACTGGTAATGGAACTACTATATTTATTTATTTAGCTGTATTTATATCCCGCTTTTCACCAGGTCAAAATGGTCATTTGGGAGATACATTTAACACAAGGGGATATGACACACATACGCTAATACTTACAGGGAACATGGGCAATGGAGGGTTAAGTGGCTTGCCCAAGACCACAAGGAGTGCCTATAGGACTAGAAATCCCAGTCCCTCCGGCCTGAGATTGCTGTCCCCAGGTGGGACTTGAACCCCCGGCCCTCCGGCCTGAAGTACCTTGTCCTAACCACTAGGCCACTCCTCCCTCAGTTCCTATATGGAACTACTGTAATTACAAGTTCGACTGGGGCCTGTACTACTGTTTTTGTTTTGAGTTACTGGATGAAGTTGGAAGGAAGATAAAGAGAAATGAAGGGGGAAAAGGTTTGTCAATGTGGCATGTTGCAGATGGAGGATTGTGAGGGGCGGCTACTGCAGAGGATAGTGATCTTCCTCCGGAAATTTGGAGGATGTGGGACTGGAGGAGGTGATACTGGCTTGGGGGTTGGGAAGGGTTTTAAGGAAGAGGGGAAGGGGCTACTACTACTACTAATCATTTGTATTGTGCTACAAAGCGTACACAGCACTGTACAGAGAAATGTAAGTAATGGGCCCTGCTCATCAGAGCTTACAGTCTAGTTAAGACAAACAAAACAACAGCTGGGGACTAGGATGTATCTAGAGGAATGTTAAGGAAACACAGTTAGAGAGCAGGAGATGTGGAGCCCAATTCACAAAGGAGCACTTCCGGGTGGACCCGAGCAAGACGGGCCCATTAGAACCCGATTCTGGACAGTGGGAACAAAACGTTCCTGTGGTACACAGAATCAGGCCTGAGGATGGCCCATCATGCCCCTGCCTGCCTGAGGGGCCTCCTCCCAGCAGGCGCCAATTGGCTCCAATGGCTTGGCCCCCTTCTTCTCCACTGCCCGACCCATGGCTAGCCAGCCGGGGCCTGGATTGGGCAGCAGGAACCCCCCTGCACCCTGTCCCAGCACCGGGGTGGGGGGGGGAGGGATCCCGGGGCTCGATCGGCCCGCCAGTGCTGATTATTTCACCTTTGAGGTGGAATAATGAGCACGTCCCCTCTGACCCTACAGTACATACAGGGCCATGACCTGAATCAGCCCTGTACATATTGCTGGTTCGGCCCGCCCCCGCTCTGTCCAGATCCCGCCTCCCTCCGGCTTTCCCCATCCTGTGGCTCTAGCCATGTGTGGAGAGCAGGGAGGCATAGGGGCAAGACGACTTGCGGGCCTGCACGTCCCACTGGGGCGTGCAGCCCCACAAGCCATGACTTGGAATCGGGCCCTACGCAGATCAGGATCCAAAAGCAGCCTCAAAGAAGTGATTTTTTAGTCTGGATTTGAAAAAGGGGAGAGATGAAGGCTGATGTACCGACTCAGGTAGTTTGTTCCAAGCATATGGAGCAGCAAGGTGGAAAGAGCTAAATCTAGAACTGACAGTAGAAGAGAAGGGTACAGATAGAAGTGATCTGCCAGAAGTGTGGAGTTCTCAGGGAAAGGTATAGGGAGAGATAAGAAAGGAAAGGTAGTGAGGAGCAGCAGAATGAATGCATTTATAGGTCAGTAGGAGAAGTTTGAACTGGATAGTGAACCAATGAAGTGATTTGAGAAGAGGGGTTAAATTAGTATAGCGAGACTGGTGGAAGATTAGTCGTGCAGCTGAAATTTGAACAGATTGAAGGGGAGAGAAATGATTGAGAGAGAGACCAGCAAGAAGGAGGTTGAAACAGTATCTATGGGAGGCAACTAAAGGATAGATAAGTAGTGTGTTCAGAAAGGAAGGGGTGAATTTTGCTGATGTTATAGAGAAAGAAACAACAGGTTTAAGGTATCAGTTAGATGTATGTGGAAAAGGACTATGGGCCCCTACTTTGAAAGGAAGAATGAAATGGAGCCTAAAGTTTCATCTGTACTCTGCCTCTGTTAAAATGCAGCTACTATTAACTTTGTATTAAGGATTTGCATCAGGAGTCACCCCACAGTAGCAAATTCAAAATTCAGTAGCCAACAATCATGTACAAAAACTGAAGAACTTTTACATATGGAACTTGGCACATTCTCCAGGTTAAATTTGTATTCTGAGCTGATTAATTTGCAAAGACAAGCTTATTGTTCTCCTTAGGCAGGACCTGTAGGCTTCTTTGGTTGAGTAGCCTAATAGAGAGGTGGGCTGAGAATCAGAGAATCAGCTGCTCCTGTGATCTTGGGTAACTTACTGAGCCCTCCATTGCCTTGGGTACAAACCTAGATTGTAAGCCCTATAGGCACAGGAAAATATCTACTGTAGCTGACTGTAACTTGCCTTAAACCTCCGAGAAAGTTGTGAGTTAAATAAAATTCCCTTATTAACCAGTCCGAGCTACAGGTTCTGCAACAATATGACTGTAACATGTGAAAGAGATGGACTTCCTCTTTGCATTAGCGTTCCTGCTGCTAGTTCTTGGAGTGCTGGATACCTACCTGGTATCAGCATCCTCCCTAAGACTAGCTTTAATGGGTGTTATTTGTGCCGACAATGGAACATGCTGCTGTTGGAAGGCTGGTCTGGTAGCTTTTCTCTGCTAATTGCCTTGTGACCACAAATGCATTCTACAAAACACTGATCCACAAACTCTGTAAAATGCCTCCACAACTCTGATTTTTTATAGACACCCCTCTCTGCATCATAAGAACATAAAAATCGCCACAGTGGGCCAGACCAGAGGTCCATCAAGCCCATTATCCTGTTTCCAACAGGGGCCAATCCAAGTCACAAGCAGCTGGCAGGATTCCAAAACGTACAGGAGACAGTTTCGGCGTTATTCATCCTCAGAGATATGTGATGGCTTTCCACTGGTCTACCTTAATAATGGTTTATGGACTTTTCCTTCAGGAATTTGTCCAAACCTTTTTTTAAATCCAACTATGCTGTTTTTATCACATCACCTGGGAACACGTTTCAGAATATAACTATGCATGGGCAAAAAAAATATTTTCACTTCTTTGTTTTAAATGTACTGCTTTGCAACTTCATGGCCTATTCACTAGTCCTTGCACTTTTTTGAAAAAGTAAACTATCGATTCATTCACCCATTCCACTCCTCAGGATTTTATGGACTTCTATCATATATCCCCTCAGCTGTCTCTTTTCTGAGCTGAAGACCCCTAATTTCTTTAGCACTTTCTCATATGAAAGTTGTTCCATCCCCTTTATCATTTTACTTGCCCTTTTCTGTACCTTTTCTAATTCCACTCTATCTTCTTTGAGATGCAGCAACCAGAATTGCACACAGTGCTCAAAGTGCAGTTGCATGGAGCAATACAGAGGCATTATGATATTCTTTTTTTTACTTTCTACTCCATTCCTAATATTTCCTACCCTTTTTTCCTGTTTTAGCCACCACCACACACTAGGAAGAAGATGCCAATGTACTGTATTGTCCACAATGATGCCTAGGTGGTGATTCCTAATGTGAAATATAGCATTGTGTAGTTGTAATTAGGGTTATACAGTTGTAGTCAACATTATTGGCACCCTTGCATTTTAGGTACTGTATGTTGTCTATGATATCTTGAGAAATAATTGGACATATTCCATCTGTATGTATCATACTATTTTAATAGTATGTTCAAAGATATACAATAAAAATAAGATGTCTGTGCAACTTAGATGTAGTAATTTCTGAGAAAAGAAAACAAAATATGACCTGGACAGGATTAATGGTACCCTTCATTAATATTTGGTTGCACAACCCTCGACAGTGATGACAGCCTCCAAACATTTCTTGTAGCCATCTATAGGTTTCGTACATCTGTCTGCTGGTACAGTAGCTTCTCCCACTCTTCAACTGTGATTTGTTCCAGCTCATGAATATTTCCTGGATTCCTTTTACCGATGGCAGATTTCAGCTCTTTCCAAAGGTTCTCAGTTGAGATCAGGACTCATTGCTAGCCAGTTTAAAATAGTCCATTTGTTCCTTTGTAACCATTCTTTTGTACTCTTGGATGTATGTTTTGGGTCATTGTCCTGCTGGAGGACCCAAGACCTTTGACCCAGACCTAGCTTTCTGGCACTAGATAGTACATTTCGCTCTAAAATACCTTGGTAGACCTCTGACTTCATGGTTCCTTTAATACGTTCCAGGCTTCCAATTACTGAGGCAGCAAAACAGCCCCACAACATTATGGAACCTCTGCCATATTTAACTGCAGGAGGGGTGGTTTTTTTTCCTTTTAAGCTCGCATGTAAATGTATCGCTGATCTGCATTGCCAAAGAGCTCAAGTTTGGTTTTATATGATCACAAAACATTTTCCCAGAAGGATTGTGGCTTCAAAAAAATGTAGCAGATTGGTGAGGCAAGACTTTCCTTGGCTACATCCATACTGACTCTGTCCGATTCAACCGTATCAATTTATGTGTTCAGTAATTTTGTTCTTTATAATAGGTTCTACCATTTTTCCCAGCACTGATGTCGGGCTCACTGGTCTGTAGTTCCTCTGATCATCCCTGGATTCCCTTTTAAAAATTGATGTATCTTGGCCACCCTACAATCTCCAGTTACCAGGGATGATTTTAATGAAAGGTTATTGAGTACTGTAGATTTGCAAATTCATTTTTGAGTTTTTTCAGTCTCTGGAGTGTAACCATCCAGTCTAGGTGATTCTTCTACTCTAGTTTGGCAGTTTATTTATTTATATTCTCTTATATACTGCATCAGTGCAGTTTACATTGAACAAACTGAAACTACATTGAACAGGGCACTATAACTTGGAGATAACTATTTTACAGGGAACATGGGCTATGGAGGGTTAAGTGGCTTGCCCAAGACCACAAGGAGCACCTGTGGGACTAGAAACCCCAGTCCTTCTGGCCCAAGGTTGCTGTCCTCTAGTGGGATTTAAACCCCCAACCTTCTGGCCTGAAGTACCTTGCCCCAACCACTAGGCCACTCCTCCATTACAACTGTTACAACTTCCAGGTTCATTGAGATTTGTTTTAGCTTCTCCAAAGCATCACCACTAAATACCATTTCTGGCATGGTTAGCTCCTTACAGTAAAGACAGAAGTTAAAAATGCATTTAAAATGCACATTTTAGAAAGGGCATCTGACTGCAAAATAGGATGTCCAGTCAAAATGTCCAATATGCAATGGAATGGACAGCCGAAAAGAGCCTTGTAAAACTGGTCTTTCTCCACCCTGAAAAATACATGAATCTGATGTGTAATAGGAAAAAATGGGGGTGCTTAGAGTTATGTGTAGAAAGACTCTGTTGTATATGCGTGTCCACAGAATAGGGGGCATAGAAAGGCACACTGTTCTTTCACAGAATATAGCCGTGGTTCTCTCACCCTTGCAAGTCCCAGCCTGCCATTTTGTAAATAGGGACGTGTTGCTGCATGAGTATCTGGAGAAATGCATGTCTTATGTACTGATGGGTATCTTTGAAGGAGTGAGAAGTATTGACAGAGTGAATAGGAATTTCCCTCTTCATTATAATATTGTTACATTGCCAAATCCTCTGCCCTCCTTTCCTTGTGTGACCTCCCTCCATCCTTGACTTTTCTGTCCTAATTTTAATTGGCTTTCTTTTAATTTTTTAATTGTTTTTATTTGTAAACTGCTTTGATGTTTGAAAGATGGTATTTAATAAACATAAACATCTTTACAAATCCTGTTTGTGTCCTTCAGCAGGTATAGTTATGGACACCCTCCATGGCAAATGTGCAGCATCAGTCAGAAATCATGTGGACATATGTGTCTTTATGGATCCACCTCTGCTAAACCTCCAGATATACTCACAGCCTATTTGGATGTGATCACGCTTATACGTGTACCTTCAGGCTTTCTAAAACAACTCTGAGGAAGTCTTTGTGATTTGCACGTCTGAATATCCGTTTTCAGATGTCCGAATCACAAATAGGGCTTCTAAAATGACCCTCTTTGTCTATTCTCTCTGGTCTTGTCCTTCCTGAGTGCTCCTTTTCGTCTGTGATCATCTAATTGCACAATTAACTCCCTCAAAGGTTTCCTGCTTCAAAGGCTCCTGAAAATGTTTTTATTATGAATTTTTGCACTATGTCACTAAGGGGTATGTTTACTGAACCTTCTTAACGTGCGCGCTGTGCAATTATCGCGTGCTAAGGTACCTTAGCGCGCGATAATGATGCTTTACGGGACACAAATGTGCCTTAGTGCGCGCTCACGCACGCAGCGGCGCAAACGAGCACTGAAGGCGGGGAAAGGCTCCCGGAGGGCGGAGGAAGGCTCCCCAGGGGCGGAGAGAAGGGGTCAATGGGTGGAGAGTGAGAGACTCCCCACACACTAACGATGTGGAATTCGAGGCCAAAACTAACGCAAGTGAAAACCTCGTGTTAGAGCTGATTTAAAGGGAAAAGAAACCATTTCTGTCAGCAATGTACAGCAAAACCAGGGAAACCTACAAAAAAGTGATAAGTGTGATACATGTGCATGGAACAAAAGTGCAAATAAACATTGAAAATGACCCCAACAAAATAAAAAAAAATCATAATCAAGCTGGGCAATAGTGATAGTAATGGGAAACATAAAAAAAACCTCCCAAGAAAGCCCCCAAAAAAAGATATGAATTTTGGAAGGGTCTACGCTCCGTCCCCATATAAGGTGAATGATCCCACAGTGAAATAGCACTGATCAGGGTTTCCCTCTCCATTGGACAGGTTTCCTATGGCATGCACATGTTCCACAACAGCAGGGCGGGCATGTCGGAATGGGCAACTGGATAGATGCTGGGAAAGGGGATACAGAGGGCTGCAGGCGGCACATGCTGTGGTGCAGCTGGGGCACAGTGCGGACTAGGCAGATGCCTAGGTGGCACTTAGGAATGCTGAAACTGTACAGCAGCCAGACAGCAACTGATGAGGGTCCAACATGGGCACAAGAGTGTTTATCACAGTGTCACAGGGGATAGTACCCAGCAGGTACCTCCAAGGGCACAGAACATTGGCAGGCGGTGTTGGGGGGAAGCGTGGACGTCTATGCAGGCACCCCTACCCCAGAACACGCACCATAGGCAGCCGCCTACCTGCACACTGGATGGCTTGAGACTGCACACCACCAGCACCACCAGCAGAAGGGCATGTCAGCATGGTGGCAGAGGGGTACTGGTGGTGGAGGGGGGCAGTGGCAGCTGCCCAGAGCAGACCATGGCCTAGCCCTGTGTAGGTGGGTGCCATGCACTGCAACAGACAGGCCCTGCTGGACAAACAGTCATGGTATCACCAGGGAATGCACTGTCTCTGTGGCAACACAGTGGTGCAGTGCACACAACCAGTGTGTTTGGAGGCAGAAGGTCACAGGTTCAAGTCCCAGCTATGGTGCCTGCCAACCCAGTCCCCATATTTTACCCACTACTACAACGTGCTAATACAGACAGAGCCTTTATTGCAGATGACGTACACATGCCCAAAAAACCTACATTTTACCCTACAGAGCAAAGACACCATAAACAGGCACATTACCTAGAGCAGAGTCTCCCAAATGCAGTCCTGTTGGGCCAAACACCATTCAGGTTCCATGCTGCCTCTAATAAAGATGCCTGTGCAGTATATCTATGCATCACCCCCATGGTATGCAGATGTATCTCATGCATATTCATGAGGGACAGCATGAAAACCCGAACAGTGTTTGGCACACCAGGACTGGAGTTGGGAACCTCTGCCGTAAAGCAGCAGCCAACAGGGGCAGACACACCCACACCCACCGGCTCCATTAGCCAATGCCTCCTGGAGAGGCAGGACATTGGGCCCTGCGTGCATCTCCCAATACTAGCACTTGCATACCTTAGGAATGCCACCCTACACCTGGGAATACGGTACACAGCTATCAAAGGTTTGCTATGAATACTGGCAGATAGCAATTCCTACGTTAAGCACAGTTTGCTGATTGAGCTCCATCATAGCAACCTTTCTGATGTCTGTGGAGTGTGCTTCAGGTCTGGTCTTTGACAGTGTTTACCACCCTGGGGAGTGACCCCCACCAGTATTGCGTACCATATCCATGCCTGCACTGTGCCCAGGACTGGTGTGGTGGCCAGGGCTGCTAAACACCTCTATAGTAGCACAATGCTGGCATAGGTGTGGGAGTGTGTGTCTGTCTATCCAGTGTGTGGTGGCTGCAAACACCCTCCACAGCCCACACTGCCAGCACTGTTGCCAGTATTGGCCTGCCAATGTGCATAATGAGGAGCAAGGTACCATGGGTATAGCCCGGACAGGGTGGCCTGGCCAGGATGCATCTGCACAGGGCATAGGGCACTGGCTGGGATATTGTAGTGCCCGGCCACCACCTGCACAGACAGGGTGGCCACAGCATGTTCTGCTGGGAGATCACTCTCACCCTGACTGAGCAGTGACCATGGCATGGCTAGGCTCCCCCATAGTGCTATATAGCATTTTTCTCATGTGATATTTATGGGTTCCCTTTTGGGGCCCAGTCATTTACTTATCTGCTTGGTGTGTATGCTGATATCCCAGTTCTGGGTGCACGCATTTCCATCAGGAACATGCACTATGGACTAGCTAGCAGACTGTCTGCAGCTGGTATGTGTCTTGAGGGAACGCCTTGCAGGCTGCAGTGGCTGAAAGCTTCCTGCAGGTGAATATCAGATAGTGGTGGGGTGCAGCTTAGCATATCCAGGCCTAATGTCTGTCTGCTATTGCGTTATGGATGTGTACAGAGCTGCATTGACTGTCCTGTAGGGTGTTTGTTCCCCAGCAGGACTGGGGTTGATGGTTCTCTCTACTGCCACCATTGCAGGGAGGTAGAATGAGGATCTTTTGGTGGGGGACCCTGTTTATCACCCTCAGCCCTGGAGGAGGAGGAGGGTGGTGGTACATAATTCTCCTAGGGGTCCATAGGGGCTAAACCTGACTGAGACATACAGATATATCCAAGGTGTGTCTGCAGAAACTACCTATCTCACACATTAGCACTGCTGGGGACCTGGTGCTGGGCGCCCCACCTCACTCTCAGGGTGAGTGCAGTACCTGCACAATGTGACGGTGTGTAGCTACTCTGTGCCAGTACCACACACGGTCAGTACTCCCAACCAGGCTGAGGTGGTGTGGGGGGTGCATGCCCCATCCTGTGGTTATCTGTAGACTGCTGATTCGCATGTGCAGTGCATCATGGGTATGGGTGGGTTAACCCTATCCTGGTGACCACAGCAGACTGTTTGTGTGGTGAAGTGCAGTCCTTCTGCAGCCAGCCAGGGGCTTGCTAGCAGCTATGGAGCTGTAGCCCACTGGTTACTTTACTACTTGTGGAGCCAGAGGTCATGGGTTCAAACCCACAGTAGGGGTTATTTGATAGGGCTGTCCAAAGCATTGTCTTTTTTTAATGTACATTAGTGCTGCCAGCAAAACACCCTCAGGATACTGTAACCATAAGGTGCCTCAGAAGGCGCCCTATAAGGCGCCTTATAGGGCACCCTATAAAGCGCCTTCCGAGGCACCTTATGGTTACAGTCCGTATAAGGTGCCTTATAAGGTGTCTTATGGAGCGCCTTATAGGGTGCCCTATAGGGGACATTATAGGGTGCCGTGGCGGACAGTGCACTTTATAATGTGCCCTATGGGGTGCCTTATAGGGTGCCTTATGCGGCACCTTAGGTTACGGCACATGAGGGTGTGTTTGCTGGCAGCAATAATTAAAATACAAATAAGGAAACAATACTTACATGTCAAAGCTGATGCCTCAGCCAGCCTTATGTATTAGGCACACTGGAGGATTGAACTCACAACCCCTGTAGCCACAGGCCGTGTATTAACCATTGTGCTACACCTCTATTTCTATGTGTGCATATCTGGGCGCCTACTTAAGATTACCGCGCGCTAATGCGCTCAGCGGCATTTCGCCCGATAATGTGCGCCGCTGCACGCGTTAGCGCGCGCTATTCCCGTTTTGCTACTTTTGACCGGACCGCCCACTCCTTTTATGGCATTCTACACACTAACGCCGCGCGCACGTTAAAAGGGTTTAGTAAACATACCCCTTAGTCTCTTTTTGCCTTCCTTATCAAGGCTTTTGGAGTGGAGTAGTACTTTAGTGGTAAGCACAAGAACCTAGTACCCTAGAGATCAGGGTTTGATGCCCACTGGTATTCCTTGTGACCTTGGGCAAGTCACTTTACCCTCCATCATCTCAGAAGAAAAGGCCTGGCAATCTACTTCCAGTCAAACCTTGCCAAGAAAACCCAGGGTCACCAGCAATGTTCCCTCTAATTTTCTGTAGGCTGTGTGCGCATAAAATTTCAGCTGTGCGGCTTTTGAAGGAAGGCTAAATTTTTTGTGCGCTACATAACGACACTTGGAGTTATATACTTTAAAATTTGACTACACATTAGAATACAGTATGTACACCACATTGATGTTAATCAAATTAAATGAAAATAGACGATTACTAAATGAAGCGGAAAATTTCTAGTAATTACAATTACAAGTGTGGTATTATTTCAGTTAATTTTTATTGAAAGCCATTGTTATTCCATGTAAATAATTTATGTATGGAAGAAGAGTTCGGTGTCCTACATGGAGTGGTGGGTTCACCCCTAAACAAAGACATGGGGAGAGGTGGCCTGCACAGAGCAACAGGTGCACCTACTCTTGCTGGGCAGACTAGATGGACCATGCTGGTCTTTATCTGCTGTCACTTACTATGTTCTCAAAATTTCTCTCTTCGATCTTTCAAATGTACCCAGTCTGAATAAAGTTTATCAAGGTCTACTGATCCGCCATCTTGAAGATGACTCTTAACACGCATCAGCATTTCCAAATGTTCTAAATGTAAGCGATTCCTTATTTTGGTTTTTAAACTGTTCATCAAGCTGAAACCACGCTCACAATCTGCACTAGAAGCCAAAAATGTTCCACCAATATCGATCAGTTTCGCTAAATCTGAAAACTGAGCATTCTGAAACGCCAAAGTCACCATATCCGGAAAACTGTTTATCAGTTTGCTTTTGATTTTTTCTGCGACTAAAAACTTGAAGTCATTGTACTGCTGAACAACAATATGTTCCTCCATAAGAAATTGTTTGTACTTTAAACAGAGTGATCGGACGTTTTCAATTCCAAATTCATAATCACACTGTGCTATTGCTGTCAAATCAAAAGCAGACCATTCCTCAATTTCATTTTCAGGAAATCTTTCCCCTAAATGGAGACACAGCATATTAATGAAAGTAAGTGTGGAACCAGTATCCACTGAAGCGTCTCCAGGTATCTTGTCGAGAAGATTTTTAACATTATCAGTCCATTTTACTGTGTCACCCAAGTATTGCATTCGGATTTTGTTCAGCTTACCCTGTGCAAGATGATATGCTTCCAGTGGTGTTAGCCCACGTTTCTGAAATGCCATTGTTAATGAAGCTAGTTCAGATAAAACATCATTCAAAATTTGCAATGTTATATGGAATTGATGGCTGTTTAGCTTTTTATAACAGTACTTTGCAATGGGATCATTATCCTTATCTTCTTCAAAGTATTTTAATAATGGATCATAATTTCGAATAATTGCTTGAAGAGCAAAATGTCTAGATAACCACCGCACTTCGTTCAGAGGTCTAAAAGCAATTGACTCGCATTCAGAAGCATCTGCTAATTCTTTAAATTGTGACCTTTTAGTAGAAGATCGACAAAAGGTTGTGTAAACAGTTCTCATGAAAGTTTCAACTTCTTTCATCAACTTTACTTCCTTCCATGTTTCAGAGATCCCCAAATCTTCACGATGGGCAACACAATGCTGCTGCACTAAATGCAAAATATTTTGTTTGAGCTGCGCAGCAACACCATTTATTCTGCCTGACATGACAGAGGCACCATCCGAAGTAAACATGACCATTTTGTTAAGGTCAAGCTTGTATTTCCCATAGAATTCCCGGAGTGCACTGACTATTGATGCAGCATCGCATGCTTCCAACTGTAGCATCCCACCAAATGAAGTTTTATACAGACATGAATTTACTGGCCGATATTTGAAGTACAATATTAAGTATTTGTTGACAGAAATGTCTGTGCTTTCATCAATAGTTAATGTATGATACGCTGCTGATGCAACATCTGCCATGAGCTTATCTTGGACATTCATGTTTATAATTTCAAGAAATTCAAACGAATAGTTTTTGCTTCTCCAGCTTTCAGGTATGGTTATGTACTTGGACATGTGTTCATTAATATCTTGAACAGAGAGCATGGAAATATTCATCCGAACCGCCAGCAAAACACTATCAATTAGAATTTTAATTTCTTCTGGTGTAGAACGCTTCCGTTCATTACTAATTTGCCTTTTCTCTTTTTCAGCGGTGCTCTCAAGCAACAAGTTAAATAATCCTCCTCTTAAATTTGGATTTTTAGCTCTAAGTTTCTTAACACTTTCAGCATGAGTCTTACTAGACAGATGTCGTTTCAAAAAGTCCAGTTTCCACACATCATCCCAAATTTTGCCATTCGAAAACTCTCCGATGGTTTTTGCATCTCGGCAGTATAAACAGATTACTCCGTCATCCTCTTCGTAAGTGAATATTTCACGCAGTTGAACGCACGTTTTATCCCGAGATTTCGGTGTCTCCGTTTCAATCATTTCTTCAAGCCATTCAGGCTTAAAAGCTCTGGCCGTTCTCTTACGTTTTGCACCTCTCATTGCTATTGGTTTCAACATTTTAAAAGTGGTGTGGTGGTCACAGCAGGTGCTTTATTATTCAAAAGAAATGCCCACAGCCTACAGAAAATTAGAGGGAACATTGCTATAAGGTATGTACATGTATAAAAACAACATACACCAAGATTTTATGTAAAGCAACTCAAAAAAAAAAAAAACATATGGCATAGTGACTTACCAAAAAGGTCAAAACATTAAAATGACATTAAAATAGCTGAACACTAAAAATCGACGACCGAGGGATAACAAGCATCAGTAACATGGGGGGGGGGGGGGGGGAGGAAGGGAGAAGGGAAGGGGGGAAGGGGAAGAAAAAGAAACTGACATTGTATTGTAAGAGCCCTATCTGTTTAAAAGAAAAGGGAGGAAAACAAATGGGACTAAAAAAGTACCACTAATAAAAAAGGTGATGGGTGCATATGTAGTAAAAATAATAACTACTTTTGGCATTAAAAGATCTCTCTGAAGATAAGTACAAATGTATGATAAGCACATTTGGCAACAAGAAAGATCATCTCTGGTTGAAAGAAGAGAAAAGTAGGGGCAAGTCAAGGACATTTTCCCTCTTTCACAGGGTTCCTATGCCTGTACTCGCCAGCTCTATGGGGAAACCACCTGAAATAAAAAGGGGGCAAGAACTTAGAAATCCCACTCCTCATTTCTTAAGTGCTTTCCTGCGACATTCTTCACCTTCTCATTAAAACACAGATGAATAGTACCATTTAGAGAAGAGCAAAACACACACTGAAATTCTAGGGGGCCTTACACAACAGGTAAGAATGGTGTCAGGGAATAAATGGCTTTAAACAAACTTTCTGAAGAAAGTAGCCAGTGACAGTTGTGAGAAGAGCATCCTCAGTAGGAGCAGCAGTCCCATAGTGTTTTTAACATGCTCCTTCAGTAATCATAAATACACAATCAAATACCACTGATAAGACAATAAATAAGCAAACAAATTAATGGAGGACTAATTACATACAGAGAAGCAGGAGTGAAAGAATTCATGGAGAATTGATGAAAAGGCAATTTACCTTGGACCAGAAGAGGCCACAGTACGAACCACCCAATCTACTGTGGAGTATTAAATAAATGACTTACTGTAAAAAGATAAAACGGGTCGATACAAATAAGTAAGTAAAAAAATTGGAATCGCTTGTTGACCAGACAAGCCATAAATTTCCATTAAAAGGAGGCCATTTTGAAACAAAATGTTGAAATGAAAGAATGAAAAAAGTATATACCATAGACAAGCTGATGAAGCGGCTTTCACAGCATGCACCAAGGTGCCAGCAGCAATCAATGTGAAAACAAATCGTGTTTATAAATATAACAAAAGAAATAAAAATGAACCACTGAAAAGGTATGGCAATAAAAAAAACCAAGTGTTTAAACTATAAAAACAGCACGGTCTGGTCGTAGCGGCTTTGTTTAAAGCACCCTTAAATTAATATGTAGAGCCGCGGGAAACAAGAAAGGGGGGGGGGGGGGAGCTATAAAAGTTGTTGTTTTACTAACAGCCATTGCTCAGCCATTTTGAATGTGAATTCTGCTTGAGACTTGTGCACAAATAAATGATTTGGACCTTCTGAACTGACTCCTGGTATCATTGGTTTGTCTGCGCTCTGCTGCTACAGTCCGAAAGATCTCTCTGCTGTTTTCGTTTTATTTGGTACCAAATGAATTATATTCTTCTGTTGATTTGTCTGCTTGGAAGTGATATTGTTGTTTAAACCTGGATTTAAGGTGTCCCTTCCCCCATACCCTATACACACACACACACACTTCCAGTAAATGTTCCTGGTACTAATCTTAGGGATGAGCATTTTATTTAACAAATAAATGATATATGCCCTCTACCCCAACTTTGCCACACACCCCCAAAAGGATGCCACCTTTTTGAAAGGTACGGCGTTCTCTCTGTCCTTGCTATAGGCCGATTGCCCCCAGACTGACATTTCTGGGAAGGAAGCCTGCCATAATATTCGGAGGGGGGGGGGGGGTGCGCAGAGGCTGAATCGGGCTACACGAAGGTGGGCTGCAGTGCCTGGATTCGGACGTTAGGAGGAGCAGTGAGATTTATCTCCGTCTCCCCCTGCTCACAGCAGCTATTGCTTCCGATCACGCTGTCTGAATGAAGAAAGGCTAAAGACGTTAGGGCTCTTCAACTTAGAAAAGAAATGACTGAGACGTTTATATCATCATGAGTAGGGTGGAAAGGTTGTATCATGAATGGCCACTTAACCTTTCAAACAATTCAAAAACAAGAGGATGTACCATGAAAATAGCAATCTGCATCATAGAAATCGTAGAAAGTAAATTTTCACACAGTGTATGATTAAAATGTGGAATCTGTTGCTGGAGAACATGGTCAACTAACATCAGGGTTCAAAAAATTGGACAAGATCCTGGAAAAAAAATTCCATTAAAAAATATTAGCCAGGTAGACTTGGGAACACCATTGCTAATTCCTGGAAATGAGCTATGAGAAATGTAATCTACTTTTTGGGATTTGTCGAGTACTTGTGTCCCCGATTGGCCACTGCTGGAGACAGACTGCTGGGCTTGATGGATCTTAGTCTGGCTCAACATGGCTTATCTTATGTACTTATAGTCTTCCAGTCCAGACAGACAGTAGAAGATGCCTACATTAGAGATGGGAAAACCCTTGTTCATCAGAGAAAGGATGGAAAAGATATCCGAGAATTCCCATTAACATCAATGAAAAAATGGAGAGGGCAACTAGAGAGAGGGGAAGAGAATAGAGAGGCCAGCCCCTCCTGATTCTTACCCCAAGAAAGAGGAGCTATGGCAACAAATGAAAACATCGAAAAAATGAGACTGCAGTGACTGGGGACATGCTCTGTGTCAGCAGTAAAGGCATCACAGGAGTTGCCTCATAGGGGCACACATTGCAGGGAGTAACGCATTGTCTTCATAGTGCAAAGTACTATAAACACTATCGTTAACTGATTTCAAGGTACCAGTTCTGAAGATCTTACAATGTAGGTCTGGAGGTCCGAGATCACCGGGGGCCAGACCGGGAAGGAGGAGGAAGGCAGATCGCTCCGTGCTTGCATCTCTGATTTTTTTGCTCGTCTCTCTGCCAGCGAGGGTGGCATTTTATTTTATTTTTCGCTCTGCTGTTGCTGGGGGGAGCGGCGATTCGCAGAGAGCTGCGAGTGCGAGCGTGCCCCCCCCCCATGTTGCGCCCGGCCCCCCCCCTGCACCCCCCACGCTACGCCTCTGAAAATTAGCCTTTTTCCATTAAATAATTGGAAAGTAGGGTAACACTGCTGTTAGTAAGTTTGTCCTTGGCATCCAGCTCTTAAGGATTTACATCTAAAAGGACCTAGAGAGGGGAACAGCGTAAGAGTGCACTGCTTGCTGTTATCTTTACTTACATATGGGTGACGTCGGCATGCGCGGTCCCCTTCCCGCCCAAAAGGCAAATGTAAAAAATTAAATTAAATAAAATAAGCTATAATTAATCAAAGAAGGAAGCACTACCTAAAACATCCATGTCCCGACTCCCGATGCACCGGTGTGTTGTTTCTCGCATCCAAGGCAGCACGTGGCACTGAAGGCTGGCTGAGGGAGGGCTCCAAGGAGGTGCGTGGCTGGCAGGCAAGCAGGCACAAGAGCAGAAAGAGGCTGGCTTGCTGGCTGCCCCTCCCTTTTATTTCCCTCTAGCCTGCCATGATTCGTCAATCGTCCGGTCACATGTGAGAGGAGTGAGGGCAGGGGACTCAGTGCAGAGGAGAGATTCGCAGAATGGCAGTAGATCGGTGGTGCAGCCGCGGCCTTAAAAAACCCAAGGTATGAAATCAGTAATTTTTGTGCGCTCCTTGAAAAGTTGTGTGCGCTCGCTCGGCGAGGTGTGTGCGCGCGCACACGCGCACAGCTTAGAGGGAACAGTGGTCACCAGATGTCAATATTGACTTCATGGCACTTAAAAAATATATATCAATGCTTTACATCTAACTTGCCATGTTGAACTTAGACTTCAACTACACTTATGGATATGTACTGTAAATTGGAGAAAGAATTGTTGAACATACACAGTGTTTGAAAACTGAATTAATTCCCTGAAGCAGAATATTTATTCCAAACATGAATTCATGATGTTACTGATTTCTTGGATGAATTGCTCCTTCAGAGAGACTGATTGTTTTGGATGAATTGTCTATTTATATGGAAGAAATTTATGAAAAAGATTTAGATTATGAAATATACTTTTTTGAAGTACATTGATGATAAAATGAGAGACCTATGATGGAAATAAGAGAACATGTGTTTGAGTATGATAATTGAAAAAGATCCATGCTTTGAGATTCCTCTGATGGTCTCTAATAATAACTTTTTCTATATCAATTTCACTTGATTTAATTGGACTTCAATCTCTCCATTAATATGATGTAATGTTTAACACTGGTAAAGTTTTCATTTTGTGTTTGGAGTTTATTAATCTTACCAAAGGAATTTTTTGATTTGCTCTTCACTTAAGGGCACCTGGGCTACTTTTGCTTTTATTGCCACCTCTCTGTTGAGATGGCATCCTTCAAAGAAACCTTACTCTGAACCATGCACTGAGCAACTGTCGACTTTCCCCCAAGTTCTAATTTAAAGGCCGCTCTGTCTCTTTTTTAAACATTGATGCCACCTCAGTCAGAATAGACTCCCCCTTCCCCAGAATGTTGCTCAGCTCCTATCAAATCTAAATTCTTCCTCCTTGCATCATCATCTCATTCATGCATTGAGACTTCAGAGTCTGCCTCTTGGGTCCTGTACTTGGAATGGTTTATTTATTTATATTTCTTATATACCGCGCTATTATAATCAGTGCGGTTTACAGTTGAAACAAAAACATACTACAATGTAACAGGTCACATTGAGTTTACATAGAACAAGGGTAGTAAAACATGGAAGAAACCGGGGGAACTATATACAAATTATACAAAATATGAATAATCATATGACGGACATATAAGGGTCTTTGAATAGAGGCATATGCTCATGGGCCAGTGAGAGGGGGTAGGGGAAAGTTGATTAGCCATTATCTGCGGGAGGCTGATCTATGGGACGGGCTGGGTAGGAAGGTAAGGTGGTGGCGGTGTGCTTTACGGGACTGGAATCAGAGTAATGCTGTAGGAACAGGTGGTGTTTGAGGGCTTTTCTGAATAATGCTAGATTCGAGATGGCCCGGATTTCAGCAGGGAGGGCATTCCAGGCAATAGGTGCGAAAATGGAGAAGGCTCTACTGGCTGTTGACTTTGTACATTTTATCAGCAACTTAGGGACTTCAAGTGTGTTCATCAACGTAGATCTCCTGACTCTGTTGTCTGGTTTGCTGTGAAGAAGTTTACTGATGGGCATGGGGGGATGGTTCTTGAGGGCTTTGAATGTCAAGACTAGGGTCTTGTAGTGGATTCTGGCCTGCAGCGGTAGCCAATGTAGGTTCTTCAGGACTGGCGTTATATGGTCTGACCTTGAAAGTCCTACCAGTACCCTCGTGGCTGAGTTCATGGCAAGTCGGAGCGGGTTTAGAGTGGACTGTGGAAGTCCATGTAGGATGACGTTAGCGAAGTCAAGATGTGGGATAACTAAGGCTTGGAAGATTGATCAGTAGTCAGAGAAGTCAAGTAGTGGGCGGAGATGACGAAGTGTTCAGATCTTATGATAAATTGCTTTTGTGGTGTTTGTGACATGCCGCTGGTCAAGAGTAATGCCTAGATATCGAATTGTGTGTTTTGTCTTCAGTTCAATATTGTTGACTTGAAGTGAGGGAGGTGGCATGAACTTCTGGTTTCTCGTGACAAATAGAATGTCCGTTTTACTGTGGTTAATTCGTAGGTTTTGAGAGAGGAGCCAATCTGCTACCGCTTCAAAGCATCTTAGAATTGGAGAGAAGTCAGGTTGATCGATCCTAAAAGGTGTGTAAATTAGGATGTCGTCTGCATAGGCAAGGCATTGGACATTGAAGGAGTGGATTAAAGAACAGATGGGCTGCATGTAGATGTTAAACATCAATGCAGATAGGGATGAACCCTGAGGTACACCTTGCTTTAGAGGAAATGGCTCTGATGTCGTGGAGCCAGTTCTGACTTGTTGCCATCTGTTGCACAAATAAGATTTACACCAGGCTAGTGCTGAGCCTTGTATCCCTTTTTCTTTGAAGCGAAGTAAAAGTGTCTCATGGTTCACAGAATCAAAAGCGGCTGCTATGTCCAAGAAGATGAGGACAAATCCTTGGTGGATGTTGTCAAGTCCTGTGATCAGGGTGTTGAAGAGGGTTGTGAGGATGGTGTCAAAACCGTGTGCTTCTCTAAAGCCGTGTTGGAATGAGTCCAGTTGTGCTTCAGTATCGACGTGGTGTTGGATTTGTCGCTGGACTATCTTCTCGATGATTTTGGCTAGCAGAGGGATGCTCGAAATTGGTCTGTAGGACTCAACTTTAGATGGATCGAGTCTGCTATTTTTTTAACAGAGGGCGAATTGAAGTGTATTTTAAGCTTTGGGGGAAGGACCCTGTTGAGAGGGATTGATTCAAGATTCTGCATATGGTTGGACTGAGGTCGTGGCGCAACTCTTTAATCCAACTTGCAGGGCAAGGATCGTTGGGAGCAGTGGTGAGGTTAATAGAAGAAATAGTATCTACGATCTCTTCATTGGATATCGGGGAAATTCAGCAGAGAGGTTGTTTGGGAGGACACATGTGGGGTGGAGAAAGGTAGGATGGTTGCATTGATATTGGTCTGGATCATCTTCGATTGTAGGTAGTTGGAATAGTCTTGCGGCTGGGGGATGGGTGGTTGGGCTAGAGCTGGATCACCTGTTATGGACTTTATGATATTGAATAGGTCATGTGGTTTGTTCAATGATTGCTTTAGCAGTTCTGAGTGGTACTGTTTCCTTTTTTCCATGGTTTTTACTCGGTGCATTTGTAGGTGAGCGGAGTAAGCACAGAGTGCCTCGGAGGACCGGGTGTGGCGCCACTGTCTCTCGAGCTTGCGTAGGTGGAGGAGCGATGCTCGAAGATCCTGGGAGTACCATGGTGCATGTTCCCATTTTGCTAAGTTCTTGTTAGTGGTTTAAGGTTTATTAAAATTTACTATATCACCCTCTGAGTCAGCAGAGCGGTTTACAATACAACTACAGGAGGTTAGACTCTAAAATTAAAATTGTAAAGAAAAGAACTCCAAAACTGAGAAAGAAAAGAGGAAGGACAAATAAAACACAAAAACATACATGTGGGAACAAAAGGAGGGGAGGGATAGGAAAAAAGGCAATATCACAGTCTAGGCAGGCAAGGGATGCAGGATCCTGTGTCACTGTCGCAAGCAAAATGGAATAGATGGGTTTTGAGAAGGGTTTTAAATCTAGTGTAGGATAGTTCAAGATAGAGATCAGATGGGAGTGAGTTCCATTGACTAGGATCAGAAAGTAGAAAGTGGAGTGATGAGTAGACTCATACCAAGCACAAGAGATAGGGGGAGATAGAGATGATTGCCATGAATAGAACAGGTGGAGACTCTAAGATTGTTTGAGAAAACAGAAGGAAGACTCTAAGATATGCTAGGTGTTAGGATTTAAGTGGGGACTCAGGGCATGGGTGGGTGGGAACTTGGAGTTGCTTAGGGGGATAGTTGGAACTAAGAAAATGAGATTAAGAGGACAGTGGGGACAATGTGATTTGGTGAGTGGTATGAGTAGGGCTGTGAGACCAAGTGCAGAAAATATGGGGAGGGAAAAAGGTTTGAAGGACCTGGAGGAGTTGGGGCAGTTAAAAAGAACTGAGTGCTATGGAATGGATGAGAGCCACAGGAAAGGACAGGTCTTCTTTGGAGCAGGTGGAAGAGAATAGAGATGGGAGAACTGAAAGGGGAAATGGAAGCCTTGATGGGGGTAAGACATAAGAAAGGGACTGGAGGTGGACAGATAAGCAATTATTATTATTATTTAACATTTATAAAGTGCTACTAGACACTGTACAAATATAGAAATAGACAGTCCCTGCTTGAAAAGCTTACAATCTAGCAAATAGACAAACAAGATAAGTGTTAGGGAATGAGCTAGGGCTGGTAAAATGATGAGAAGAAAAAGGTGGTAAATGAGATTGGGGAGGAGATAAATACAGAGGGAGGAAATGGTGGACTAGAAAGTGCGTAGAAGATGGAGGGAGGTAGGATGCTGGCAAAGGAATGAGACAGATGTGGAATGGAAGGACCAGGGCAGTAAGATTAGGAAATGCAAAGCTGGTGAATGGTGAAAAGAGGAAGACTGAAGTTTGTAGGAAGGAGAAAGAGGAATAGAATGAAGCTGTAGTTAGGTAAAAGGCAAATGAGAGAAATAGAAGGATCAATATCATAGAGAGATGTAGCGAAGCATAGGACGAAAAAGATAGTGAGTCTGAACAAACAGAAAATGGAAATGGGATCTTGGAAAAGGACTTAGAAGAAAATCAACAAGAGGAAGAAGGAAAGAGAGACTGGGACCAACCCAACTGGAAAAATAAGATGATCAGACAAGAAAGGTACAAAAGAGTGTCAGTTTCTAGAGAATAAAATATGTCAGCCTTGAAAATGTGCATTTCTTAAAGTTCAATATAGGAGGAAATGTGTTTCTGTTTCTTTTTCTTCCATGTTTCATAGCTTGGTGTCCGATATTGGGGTTTTCCATTTTAATTGTTATCGTTTGTAGTTTCTTATTCTTTAATTGGTGATGGTCTGTGTTCTCCATGTGCAACCGGGGTAAGGGATTCTGTTAACATGCAGGTTCTCTCTTTTCAAACTGAGGGTTACTGGTGTTCTAGAAAATTTGCAGTGCTGATCTTCCATAAATAGAGTTGGTGGAATTTGAGTTCTTGATGCTGGTGTCGAGTAACCATTTGCAGGGTTTTGTGTTTGGATGCTCAATGGCTAGCTCTAGAGGGAGTTAGTGGTGTTGTCACTGATGTGAGACTAGAAATTGAATAGAATTTCTTTGTATGTTGAGATGTAAAGTAAACACCCTAGTTTTGCTCTGCATCTGTTGTTGGAAGAGTTTTATTGGTGAGTCTGGGAGTGTTTCATATGAATGAATAATTATGCCATTTCAGACAAGATAATTAGGCATTTGCTGACAAGTCCCTAATTATCCTAGCTGTGTATTTTCAAAAAATATGCAGATATCATCAGGTTTTTAAATTGCAGAATGGCCAGATATCATCTGTATATTTGTGGGGCAAGCTACGGGAGGAGCAAGGGTACGCCAGAAAATTATCAAGACAATGGCAAAATTCAGATAAGCTACATGTTTAGTTTAGGTCTGTGGAATATCAGGCCTAGCCTAAATAGATAATACACCATCACTCTCTGTATATTCAGCACGCTATCTATATCTACTGTATAGCTACTGCCAGCATGGCTTAAAGGCGAGGTCAGAGAGGCTGTTGTAGCCAAAAAAGCATCTTTCAGGATATTGGAAAAAGGAGCCAAATGACAAAAACAGGAAACAACATAAGATGCAAGGCAGGCAAACAGAAAATTTGAAAAAAAGCTTGCTGTGGATGCAAAAATGCATAGAGCCCGATCCTAGTAAGGGCACGTCTGGGCTGTCTGGGTGCCCCCGAGCAGGATGAGCCCATTAGGACCCAATTCCTCACCATGGGAGCTAGACATTCCCGTAGGTACAGGATTGGGCCATGAGACAGCCCGGCATGCCCCTGCATACTCGCAGGAACATCCACCCCAGGACTGGGTGGTGGGAGTTACAGGGGGTCAGTGCCGCGGCAGGCACACTAGCAACTGACCCCCTGTAACTTCTACCACCCAGTCCCGGGCTGGGCAGCCAGGGCCCGGATCGGGCAGGGGGGACCAACCTTGTGCTGCCTGTTGCTCGGGGGGGGGGGGGGGGGCTGCGGGAAGGATCGGAGGGGCACCCCATGCTTATTCCACCTCAGAGGAAGAATAAGCAGGGGGTCCCCCCAGCAATCCCCAGACGTAGAGGGTCATCACCGGAATCGGCCCTGTATGTCCGGGGGTTGGTCCCACCCACGCTCCATCCATGCACTGTGCCGCCCCCATCCCCCGCAGCATGCACAGCAGCTCTATGCGTGCAGCAGGACCGGAAGGTGGAATAGTTGAGGGCGGATATTGGGGCATAAGAACATAAAAACATAAGATATGCCATACTGGGTCAGACCAAGGTCCATCAAGCCCAGTATCCTGTTTCCAACAGTGGCCAATCTAGGTCATAAGTACCTAGCAGTCTTCCCAAAAGACACAGGTTCCTCAGTGCTTGTATTGGTTAAAGCAGTGATATCCTGGGTACCTTTTAATAATAGTTTATGGACCTTTCCTCCAGGAACTTTTCCAAACCTTTTTTAAACCAAGCTACACTAACATTCTCCGGTAAGAAATTTCAGAGTTTGATTACACGTTGAGTGAAAAAATATTTTCTCTTATTAGTCTTAAATAATTTACCCTGTAGCTTCATTGCATGTCCCCTAGTCTTTTATATTCTGATGATGTAAACAATCGATCTACGTTTACCCGTTCCACTCCATTCATTAATTTATAGACCTCTATCATATCTCCCCTCAGCAGTCTCTTTTCCAGGTTGAAGAGCCCTAACCTTTTCAGCCTTTCTTCATAGGAGTATCCTTCCATCCCCTTTACCATTTTGGTGGCTCTTCTCTGTACCTTTTCTAATAATGCTATATCCTTTTTAAGATATGGTGACCAGAATTGTACACAATATTCAAGGTGCAGTAACACCATGGAATGATACAGAGGCATTATAATATCCTTTGTTTTATTTTCCATTCCTTTCCTTATGATACCTAACATTCTATTTGCTCTCTTGGCCGCCGCTGCACACTGGGCAGAGGGTTTTAACATGTTATCCACGATGATGCCTAAATCTTTTTAATGGGTGGTGGTTCCTAAATCGTGTAACCAAAGTTTGGGTTGTTCTTTCCTAGGTGCATAACTTTGCACTTGTCCACATTAAATTTCATCTGCCATTTGGATGCCCAGTCTTCCAATTTATCAAGATCCTCTTGCAATTTTCCACAATCCTCTTGGGTTTCAACAACTTTAAATAGCTTTGTGTCATCTTCAAATTTGGTAACCTCACTCGTTATTCCCTTTTCCAGGTCATTTATGAATATGTCAAAAAGCAGCGGACCCAGCACAGATCCCTGCGGTACTCCACTATTCACCTTTTTCAATTGGGAAAACTGGCCATTTAGCCCTACCCTCTGCTTTCTATCTTTTAACCAGTTCCTGATCCACAATAGTACACTGCCTCCTATCCCATGACTCTTTAGTTTTGCCAAAAGTCTCTGATGAGGGACCTTGTCAAAGGCTTTCTGAAAGTCCAGATACACTATATCAACCGACTCACCTTTGTCCACCTGTTTATTCACACCTTCAAAAAAACATATCAGATTAGTAAGACAAGATCTTCCTTGTCTAAAGCCATGTTGACTGTCTCCCATTAAGCCATGACTATCTACATGTTGAGTAATTTTGTTCTTTATGAGGGTTTCTACCATTTTTCCCAGTACTAACGTCAGGCTCACCAGTCTGTAGTTTCCGGGATCACCCCTGGAACCCAGGATGTCCCATCGGGATGATCAGTCCCGCTTTTCTCCTTCCTGGATATGGCCCATAATAAAAACTTTTTCAAGTACATTTGTAGCAAAAAATCTGTAAGGGAGTTAGTTGGACCATTAGATTGAATGAATTCTTTGCTTCTGTCTTTACTGAAGAAGGTGTAGGGAAGTTACCCATGCCTGAAATGGTATTTAAAGATGATATATTAGAAGAATTGAAAGAATTGATTAACCATGAAGTTGTATTACAAGTATTTGATAAACTGAAGAGTAATAAATCACCTGGACTGGATGGTATACATAAAAGGGTGTTGAAAGAACTGAAAGATAAGATTGCAGACCTACTGCCCTCCTGATCGGCATCGGAGCAAGGGAGCGGGCAAGGTGAGCTCCTCCCCACTCCTCCACCCAAGACCAATCGGGCCGAAGAACAGGGCAATTAAAAAGAAGCACATCCTAGGCACATCTGTACCTGAGGGCCTCACCAGAGGTCCCTTTGGCATGGCCCTCAGACAGAGATCTTAGGCAAAAGAGCTGCCCGCAACTCAGTGCAGAACATCAGGTGGAAACCACTTACAGTTCCATGAACCTAATACCGCCACTTGAATCTCCTGAGACAAGACCTTGGGCATGCAAGATACAGGGAAAGTTTCAACATCTTAAGCAAGACCACAGGACTCCAGATCAGCGTCTGCAATGAAGAACAGGGACGCAGGATCCTCCTGCTCCCTCGGCATTGAGAACAATCAGGGCCCACCAACACACAGCACAGCAGGACAGGGACACTTGAAAGAATAAGTATGTGCTCATTCACTGACAAGAAGCATTGCCAAGAAGTGATCCTCAAATCCCAATGGGTCAATTAGAAGCCTGGCCTGCCAATCTCCACCTCTCTGGTAAGCTGTCAATGCCTAGCTAAACATGAGACCACAGATTCACATATACCACATGGTGATAACCCTCGCTCTGCTTATCTGCTCAGATGCGTACGATGCAGGGATAGCATCATTCCAGTCCTCTACAGACCAAATTTCCTGCACCTTATAACAGCCCATAGAATACCGCTCTCAAAAGCAACACGCAGACTCATTCAAATCAACACAACTCAACTCCAGCCTTGAAGCACCGGACCCAAACAACATGATTACGCACTCAAATGTTCACTTATTAATGCACACTCAGTTCATAACAAAACCCAAACCCTAGCAGACCATATACAGAATAGAGACATCTACTTAATGTGTATCACGGAATGTTGGATCACTAGCTCGGACAACGTTCTCCTCAACCAGATGCTTACACCCCACTACAAGCTGTTTAACAATCCCAGAATAGACAGAAGAGGAGGAGGGGTACTAATTCTGGCAAAGAAACACCTGAATTTCTCCATGGTCAGCTCCCAATCCCTACAAACAATAGACTACCTATTTCAACTGTGAACACATTATGGGGTTATTCATGCCGGCTGCATGCCCTGACTAACTTCCCCGTCGGTTATGTGGGGAAGTTAGTTGGAGGTGGGGAAGAGGCGGCCTGGGTGTGGACAGTGGGTGGCTATAGGCCCTGGACGTAGAGGGCCGATTCTGTCAGCCCTGTATGTCCAGAGCCGGCGAAATGGCCGGGGAATTATTCCACCCCTGGGGTGGAATAACTTCACTAGACATTTCTTTTTGGCAGACTCGGGGTGCAGAAGGGGCTGGGGGGCAAAGTTAATATCCTGCAGCCTGACCCTGACTTTAGGAGGCCAGATTGGAGGTCGGGCTGCGGGGAATTAACTTTTTTAACAGCGGCCAGCATCGCGACTTTTAAATGGAGCTGCAGTGCCATGGCAACAGGATGCTATAGCGCCACGGCTCCATTTAAAAGCCCTGGCTGAGTTAGCCGGGCTATGACTGTACGTGCAGGCCAGGACGGAATCGCAGTCCTGACCTGCGCATATAGGCCTGTTCACGATTCTGATCCCGTGGGGCTAGACGTGGCCCGCAGGATCAGAATCGTGATCTCCTTTGTACATCCGGCTCAGCCCAGACGTACAAAGGAGATGGACGTTGGGATCAGAATCAGGCCCTATATGTCTAACATATAGAAAACCCACCGCCAACACTGAGGAACTCTCAGCTCTGCTAGATGAGGTATGCACACATACAGCATAAAAAAAAACACTTCATCCTCATGGGTGACCTTAATCTCCCAGCTACAACAACAAAGCAAGCAAGTGCATTCTTAAATACTATAGAATCACTACAATTAAACCAGATAATTGACACATTCACACTGCAAAGGTACCCTCCTTGACCTCATATTTATACCCAACACACTACAGAAAACAGATCTAAACATGCAAATTGACCCCGTGACTTGGTCCGATCATGCCATGATAACTTTCAGATTGCCAAACAATATCCACTTACCTAATATATCCCAACAACAGTAACACAGACGCCGTTTCAAAACATTCAGCTCACAACCCTTCCTAGAGAAGGCCTCTTCGCTTCTAGATGCCAACATACATGACCTGGACAGTTTCATCAGCTCATGGAACTTGGTAATTAAAGATGCAGCAGCACACAATAGAAGGCAATTAACAAATCACCCCAAATCTACACCCCCCCCCCCCCAGGTACTCCAGGAATTTTTTCCAGCTCAGACGAAAGCTTTGACTGTTAGAAAGAAAGTGGAAACATTCACAAGATGCAAATATTAAGCTACAACTCTGTGCCATGCAGACGGAATACAACAATCTATGCAACAAGTGCCAAAAGGAATATTACACGAACATTCTCACAAAGTCCCTCAATCGTCCTAGAGAACTATTCTCAATCGCGTTCCAGCTGACCAGCGATCCCAACACAACAGGTGCAACAAACACGAAAATGCAACTTGACCCACAGGAGATAGCTGACTTTCTCTCCAACAGGTATAGACCAACAACTCCACAGCACTATGACCCCCCCACAACAACAGGACAACACAGATGAAATCCATTTATGGCACATATTCAACCTAATATCCAAGAGAGAATGCTCAGATATCATCAACAAGATCAATACCACAACATCACCATTGGACCCATGTCCAATGCCATGGTTAAAATCCCTTCGCAATGAGTTTGTTCAGACTATCCTAAAGATAACCCAAACATCCCTCTCCCAAGGATACCTACCCCCAGCGCTCAAACAGGCATCAATTCGCCCTACACTAAAGAAACCTTCATTAGACACAACTCTCCCCAGCTCTTACAGACCAATCGCAAGCATTCCATTCATGGCTAAAATAATCAAGAAAGCTATACAACAACAACTTGTATTGGGGCAAGCAGTGGATATTCTAGGTCCACTTTAATAATGGTTTATGGACCCTTCCTCCAGGAACTTGTCCAAATCTTTTTTAAACCTGGCTGTAACAACAGCTTTTACTACATCCTCCGATAGCAAATTCCAGAGTTTGATTACACGTTGAGTGAAAAAATATTTTCTCTTATTAGTCATAAATAGGTTACACTGTAGCTTCACTGCAAGCCCCTTAGTCTTTCTATATTTTAATTTATTAGTATTTGGCTCATGCCTTTCCAGGAGAAGACCAAGGTGAGTTACATTCAGGTACCGTATGTATTTCTTGAATGTAACTCACCTTGGTCTTCTCCTGGAAAGGCATGAGCCAAATACTAATAAATCAAAATATAGACAGACTAAGGGGCATGCAGTGAAGCTACAATGTAACCTATTTATGACTAATAAGAGAAAATATTTTTTCACTCAACGTGTAATCAAACTCTGGAATTTGCTATCGGAGGATGTAGTAAAAGCTGTTAGTACAGCAAGGTTTAAAAAAGGTTTGGACAAGTTCCTGGAGGAAAGGTCCATAAACCATTATTAAAATGGTTTATGGACCTTTCCTCCAGGAACTTGTCCAAACTTTTTTTTTCAGGTACCGTATGTATTTCTTCCCTCACTTGGTTTGCAGCTTGTCGTGCTATGAGGGCTTGTGTGCATCAGTGATGCTGAGAGCTATCGGTAGTTTAACTACTGGCAGGGTCTCCCAAGATGGACAGGTCTCAGCTGAGGTGCCAGACCAAGACAAACCACCCATCTGGGCAGCAGCAGAATGGGAAAGCGTTGACGGCGGAGGATCACATTTCTGTGACAACGGCATCAACAACAAACTTAAACTGCGCGGAAGAAAGGCCCGGCAATCTACTTCTGTATCTTGCCATGAAAACCCAATGGATAGTTACAACAAAACAAATTGTACTATAGTGCTGGAAGATGAGACCCCCAGGTCGGAAGTCACTCAACTAGCTACTGGGGAAGAGCTGAAGACTTTTCAGAGTAAAGCCAGCATTTATGATCAAAGCCCTCGGGACGTTTGACTGCTAATGTAGCTGCGCATGAAATGAGAGTCAGAAGCTGTAAAAATGTCTTACGCATTGGAACATGGAACATATGAAGCATGAACCAAGGGAAGTTGGAGGTGGTCAAGAATGAAATGGAGCATGTACAACTTGATCTATTGGGTGTCAGCAAACTGAAATGGACTGGCATCGGGGACTTTGCATCAGATGATCACATGGTCTACTATGCTGGAAATGAAAGACAAAGAAGAAATGGTGTTGCATTTATAATAAAGAAGAAACTTGCAAGAACTGTAATGAAATACAATGCAGTCAGCGAACGCTTAATCTTTATTCGTCTACGATGAATGACTATCAACACAACTATAATTCAAGTATATGCCCCAACAACAGCTGCAGAAGAGAATGAAATTCAAGAGTTCTATGAACAAGTACAAGCTGAAATTGACAGAACATGCAAACAGGATATCCTGATAGTCATGGGTGACTAGAACGCAAATGTTGGCAACAAAGAAGACAAAGTAGTTGGAAAATATGGACTTGGCAACAGAAATGAAGCTGGAGAAAGACTGATAGAATTCTGCAAGACCAACGATCTATTCATCTCAAACACCTTCTTCCATCAACAAAAGCGGCGACTGTACACATGGACTTCACCCAATGGACTGTATAAAAATCAAATTGACTACATTTGTGGAAGTCAACGATGGAGTCAAAGTTCTATAACATCAACAAAGACAAAACCTGGAGCTGACTGTGGTACAGATCATCAACTACTAGTATGCAAACTCAAGCTAAAGTTGAAAAAGGGCAAACCACTCATGAATGAAGCAAAATATGACCTTGAGAATATACTACTGGAATTTAAAGACTGCCTGCAAAATCGATTTGCTGCTTTAGATACAAATGATAGAGCTCCAGAAGAGTTATGGAATAACATCAAGAAGGTTGTGTTGGAAGAAAGCGAGAAGTCTCTACAAAAGTTGAAAAAGCAAAAACAGCCAAAATGGATGACGGAAGAAACTCTGAAAATTGCCCAGAAATGCAGAGAAGCTAAAGCCAGAGGAGAAAGAAAGACAATAACAGAACTCAACAGAGATTTCCAAAGTGCAGCAAGTCAGGACAAGGAAAAGTACTACAACGACGCATGCAAGGAAATAGAAGCAGAAACTATTAGAGGAAGAACAAGATCGGCTTTCCTAAAGCTACGAGAGTTAAAGAAAAGGTTCCAGCCTCGAATTGGAATGCTACAAGATGCTCAAGGTTCTATGTTGAATGATGCTGAGAAGATCAAGAAAAGGTGGAAGGAATATACAGAGTTTTTATATGATAAAGATCAAGTGGACCAACAGCCGTTTCAACCTGTACCTTATGATCGGGAACCATTACTGATGAAAGAAGAAGTTGAAGCAGGATTGATAGCCTTATCAAAGAACAAAGCACCAGGCATTGATAGCATTCACATAGAAGTATTACAGCAATCTGATGCAGCTGTTACCGTACTTACAAGGCTCTGCCAAGAAATATGGAAGACAGCATCATGGCCAAATGACTGTAAAAGATCTGTGTTTATACCAATACTAAAGAAAGGTGATCCAACTGACTATGGAAATTATCGCACAATCACTCTGATCCCACATGCCAGCAAGATTCTACTGAAGATTATTCAAAAGAGACTACAACCATACCTGGAACAAGAACTACCTGAAGTGCAAGCAGGGTTCAGGAAAGGGCGAGGAGCGAGAGACATCATTGCGGATGTGAGATGGATCCTTGAAAAGACTAAAGAATACCAAAAGAATATCTATTTGTGCTTTATCGACTATAGCAAGGCTTTTGACTGTGTAAACCATGAGAAACTCTGGGCCACATTAAGAAGCATGGGTATATCAGAACACCTTATCGTACTCTTGCACAATCTGTACATTGATCAAGAAGCAACAGTTCGAACGGAACAAGGAGAAACAGAATGGTTTAAAATAAGCAAAGGTGTAAGACAAGGCTGCATACTTTCCCCCTACCTGTTTAATTTATATGCAGAACAAATCATCAGAGAAGCAGGATTGTATGAAGACAACACAGGTGTGAAGTTTGGTGGAAGACTCATCAACAACCTTCGCTATGCTGATGATACCACATTACTGGCTGAAAGTGAAGATGATCTGAAACATTTGCTTCTCACAATCAAAGAACATAGTCTCAAAATGGGCCTGCACCTTAATGTAAAGAAGACAAAGATCATGACAACTGGCATAATCAACAGGTTCATCGTTGAAGGAGAAGATATTGAAATCGTGAACAACTTTAACCTACTTGGATCAACTATCAATAAAGAAGCAACAAGCAGTCAAGAAATCAGACGACGCATTGCTCTTTGCAGAATGGCTATGAAAGACCTAGATAAGATTCTCAAGAGCAGAGATGTCTCTCTCCATACAAAGATTTGACTTGTTCAAGCCATGGTATTTTCAATAACATCATATGGATGTGAAAGCTGGACAGTGAAAAAGATAGACAGGAAGAAAATTGATGCCTTTGAATTATGGTGCTGGCAGCGAATACTGTGTATACCATGGACTGCCTGAAGAACAAACCAGTCGGTACTAGTGGAGATCAAACCTAAGCTTTCTTTAGAAGCTCAGATGACAAGACTTCGACTTTCATACTTTGGACACATCATGCGAAGAGAGAGATCATTAGAGAAAGACATCATGCTTGGCAAGGTAGAAGGTCAACGCAAAAGAGGAAGGCCAGCAATGAGATGGATCGATACAATAACAGCAGCTACAGGTACCAGTCTGTCAACAATGAGCCGCCTGAATCAAGACCGAACACAATTTAGGATAGCTATCCAGAGGGTCGCCATGAGTCGACTCCGACTCGACGGCACTTAACAACAAACAACAACATGTATTTCTTTGTCCCCAAAGAGTTCCCAATCTAAGAAGGTGAAACAGTTTGCCGCAGGCCACAAGGAGTACCAGTGGGATTTGAACCCTGCTGCTTCTCCACCCCTGCAGCTGTAATGCTGACACTGAGGGACCCCTCTGTCTGCTCCATAGTACCATTAGCCTCATTCTGCCATGTGGTTTCCAAGATAAGTCCAAAGTAGGGAAGCCACGGGCCCCTAGGCCCTCTCTTGATCACTGGACTATATTAGGAGGAGGGATATAAATTTAAAAAGCATTGAGAAACATCTGCAAATGGGTCTTTTTTAAACTTTTCATAGATTTTTTTTAGAATTCTTTTCCAATGGAATCTGATGATATAAAAAAAATAGTACATCATGGGCCAGCTCTCATGATTTCCTGTGGAAGGAAAGGAAATATGGGCCCAATATTCAAAGGGATTAACGTGGTGATAGCAGGTGAGTCCCCCCGGCTGGGATATTCAGCAGCACTAGCATGGTTAGTATTGGGGCACCCCAGGAGCAGTGGCGATACTGAGATGCTGCCCAGTTATTGGAACTTGGTAAAGATCAGGTGCAGTAAAGGCTGGCATAACTTTCACCGACGAAACTAACAGGGCTGAAATTGCCACTGCCCGGTTAGCTACATGGAAATCTGGGCAACCCAGGTCTAATGTTGAGCAGTAGTGGCTAGCCACTTTAACAGTGCTCGTTGCCACTACTTAATACTGGGCCCTATAAATTCATTTTCTCTCCCACAGGATACAATGGTAGCTTTACAGAAAATGGGAAGCCAGCCAAAAGAGAAGAAACATAGAAAACAGAGAAAAAATTATGACAAATATACGGCCTATCCAGTCTGCCCTTTCATTCCAGCTATTAAACCTTACAGGCCCTTTTCCCCTTAGAGATCCTCTGTGTTTGTCCCATGCTCTCTTGAATTCAGATACAGTCCTCATCCCTTCCAGCTCCACCGGGAGGCTGTTCCAAACATCTACCATTCTTTCTGTAAGGAAATATTTCCTTAGATTATTCCTGAATCTATCCCCTTTCACCTTCATCCTATCGAAGCAAACATATCTGAGGTAGAAGCCTCTAGAAGATAAATAAAGCTTTTTTATTTAAGGTGACGAGTAGGGGCCACGGAACACCTCTCCGATTGGGTGGGGTCCATGCTCCACTTTGATGCTGCCCTAGCCCCCCTCGGTCTTCCCCTCCTGTTCTGCCCATGGGGATCCTATCTCCCATGGGCAGAAGAGAAGGGAATGGCTGCGAACATGGTGGACTCCTGTTTGCCCATGGAAGATCAGATCCACAGTTAACAGGTTAATCCCCTGCAAAGACTCCTTCTGTCTGCCCACAGGGATCTCCCACTGCTCCAAGACCAGTAGTTTTCCTCTCCCAGGCCGAAGTCTTGTGATTCGCAAGACTTCGGCTGGGAGAGAAGAGCTGCCAAGCCTGGGTGGAGAAAGCACGGCAAGCCACCCATGGCTGTTTGGGACTGCGCCCCCCTTCCGGCCGGTACCCAGGGTGGACTGCACCCACCACCCCACCCTGCCCTTGGTACGCCACTGGTACTCAACACAATGTCAACAGCAGCAGCAGCAGCAGGATTTGAACCCTGTTCCTACTCTAAACATTAGGCTATCCTAGCTGTCTGGATTCTGAAATACAGTTCTGGGGATATCTAGGTAGATGCCCCCACAGAAGTCCATATCGGGCACGTCCAGGTTTGAGAAATCACGTCTGCACCTGGACATGCCTGCATTTATTTCAGACATACTGGCTTAGACATCCCAGACTGCACTTGGATGGATCTTCTAAAATTCCCTTCCATATTTTTAAGTCTGTTTCTAAAAGATGTTCCTTTGTAGTCATATGAAACATATCATATTGCATTATGAGATAAATGTATTTAACAGAGCCCCAGCAATTTCACATTCAGCAAAGTATGCTGAAATTGATCAGTATTTCCCGTTCTTACTTGATAAATGATCACAAAACATATACAAATCTTCATTATTTTTCTTCAGAAAATTCCAAGCAAAGCCAAATCTGGCATGTTTGTAAAGCTCTCTTCACCACAGTTTTTTCACAAGGACTATTTTATCAGTGCTTGCATACCTCCATGCTCGTATTGAACGCTCTGTTCACCTTGGCTCTGATGTTGATAATTTGTCCAACCCTAATAACAAGAAGAAGCATTTCAGTCATTCTTGCTTATGACAATTATCTTTTAAATTATGTTGATTTGCATGGAAACATTTCTGCACCCGGCCAAACAAACTCTTGTTCTTGAAAGCTCATGCCTCATTGGTTAGTCCATAAAATGCCGCTTGTCTCTGTCATTTTGGCTATTCCAGACTAAGGGATATGTTTACTAAAACTCCGGTAAAGTGCGGGCCCCGGTAGTGTGCGGGTGCCATATAAGGAGTGGGCGTTCCGTCCTGAAAAAGAAAAGCCGGAATTTACATATGCGCTAAGGTGCGCGGCGCCCATGTGCGCCCCGCACCTTAGCGCATGAGATAGCTGCGCGGGAGGCATAAGTGGCGCGCTGAAGTGCAAGAAAAAAAAAAGCAGAGCCACAGCACAATGGTTAAGACACTAAGCAATGGTGCTGGGATCAGGGGTTCAATCCCCCACAGTGCCCCATGAAGATAACTGGCTGAGGCATTAATTTATGAGGCACAGAAATACTGGGCTACATAAGGAGGAGCGCTAATGTTTTTGGCGGCATATTAATACTGGGCGGCATAAGGCGGGGCACTGATATTTATGGAGGCATTATAATACTGGGCGGTATAAGTGGCGCGCTGAGGTGCAGGAAGAAAAGCAGAGCCACAGCACAATGGTTAAGGCACTTACCAATATTGCAGGGATCAGGGGTTCAATCCCCCACAGTGCCCAATGGAGACAGCTGGCTAAGGCATTATTTTAGGAGGCATTTAAATGATGGGCAGTATAAGGTGGCGCACTAATGTTTTAGGAGGCTTTTTAATACTGGGCAGCATAAGGCGGCGTGCTGATGTGCAATCACAGGAACAGAACCACAGCACAATGGTTAAGACACTGACCAATGGTGCAGGGATCAGGAGTTCAATCCTCCAAAGTGCCCAACAAACAAGGCTGGCTGAGGCATAACATATTATGGGGAAGATTGCTTTAGGAGGCATTTTATTCATATTTTAATTATCACTACTAGCAAACGCACTCTCAAAGCGTGTTAACATAAGGCGCCCTATAAGGCACATTTTAAAGTGCACTGTCAGCCAAGGCACCCTAGAATGTTGCTTATAGGGCGCTTTAGAGGGTGCCGTATGAGGTACTGCAAGGTCAGTGTACTGTTTTTTATGGCAGCACTGTGCAGTTTAAGGAATGAAAAGCATAAGTAGGTGCGCTGACAGGTAAGGAGGAGCAGCAGTGGAGCACAATGGTTAAGGCACTGACTGCTGATACAGGGGTCATGAGTTTGCTCCCCAGTGTGCCTAATACATAAGGCTGGCTGTGGCATCAGCTTTGCATTGTACATATTTTGTCCTGCAGCACTTTATTTTTATGTTATTAATTGCTGCCAGCAAACACGCCCTCACGTGCCGTAATTGAAGGTGCCGTATAAGGCACCCTATAAGGCACTCCATAGGGCACATTATAAAGTGCACTGTCCGCCACAGCACCCTAAAATGTCCCCTATAGGGCACCCTATAGGTTGCGTCACAGGATATTGTATAGTGCACCTTATATGGACGGGAACCATAAGGTGCCCTATAGGGCGCCCTATAAAGCACCCTCAGAGGCACCTTATGGGTACAGTATGCTGAGGGTGTTTTTGCTGGCATCAAAATATGTACATTAAAAAAAAAATGCATTGGACAACCCTATCAAATAACCCCACTGGGGGTTTGAACCCTTGACGTCTGGCTTCAGAGGCAGTGAAGTAACCATTGGGCTACAGCTGCTAATAAGCCCCAGGCTGGCTGCAGAGAGCATGCACGTCACCACACAGACAGTCTGCTGTGGTCACCAGGATAGGGTTAGCCCACCCATACCCATGATGCACTGCACATGCAAATCAGCTGTCCACAGATTAACACAAGATGGGCAATGCACCCCCACAGCACCTCGGCCTGGTAGGGGGTACTGACCGTGTGTTTACTGGCACAGAGTAGCTACACACCGTCACATTGTGCGGGTACTGTGCTCACCCTGAGGGTGCAATGAGGCGCCCAGGACCAGGTCCACAACACCTTCCATGACTGAAAGAGGCCATGCCAGAGGTCCAAAGCAATGTTAATGTGTTAGACAGGTAGTTCCTGCACAAACACCTTGGATATCTCTGTCTGATTCAGTCAGGTGTAGCCCCTATGGACCCCTAGGTGGGCCATGCACCACCACCTCCCCCCCTCCTCCACCACCTCCTCCTCCTCCTCCTCCTCCTCCTCCTCCAGGGCCTCCCATCAATAGATCCACATTCTTCCTCCCTGGAAAGGTGGCAGTAGAGGGGTCCATCAACCCCAATCCTGCTGAAGAGCAGACACCCCACAGGGCAGTCAATGCAGCCCCTATACACATCCATAACACAATAGCAGACATACATTAGGCCTGGCTATGGTGAGCTGCACCCCATCATCTGCTGCACCCTGCAAGCTGTTCCATCATGATACATGCCAGCTGTAAACAGTGTGCTAGTTAGTCCACAGTGCATGTTCCCAGTGGAGATGCATGCACCCAGAACTGGGATGTCAGCATACACAGCAAGCAGATAAATCAGTGACTGGACCCCAAAAGGAAACCCATATCTATCACATGAGAAAAATACTAGATAGCACTATGGGGGTGCCTAGCCATGCTGTGGTCACTGCACAGTCAGGGTGAGAGTGATCTCTACAGCAGGACATACTGAGGTCACCCTGTCCATGTAGGTGGTGGCCGGGCACTAAAATGTCCCAGTCAGTGCCCTATGCCCTGTGCAGATGCACCCTGGCCAGGCCACCCTGTCCGGCCTACACCCATGGTACCTTGCTCCTCATTATGCACATTGGCAGCCCAATACTGGCAACATTGCTGGCAGTGTGGGCTGTGGAAGGTGTTTGCAGCCACCACACACTGGATAGACAGACAGCCACCCCCACACCTATGCCAGCATTGTGCTACTATAGAGGGGTTCAGCAGCCATACCCACCACACCAGTCCTGGGCACAGTACAGGCATGGATATGGTACGCAATACTGTTGGGGGTCACTCCCCAGGGTGGTGAACACTGTCAGAGACCAGACCTGCAGCACACACCGCAGACATCAGAATGATTGTTATGGTGGAGCCCAAGGAGCAAAATGTGCTTAACGTAGGAATTGATATCTGCCAGTTATCATAGGAAACGTTTGAAAGCTCTGTACCATATACCCAGGTGTAGGGTGGCATTGCTAAGGTATGCAACTGCTAGTATTGGGAGATACAGGCAGGGCCCAATGTCCTGCCTCTCCAGGAGGCATTGGCCAATGGGGCCTGTGTGTGTGTGTGTGGGTGTGTCTGGCCCTGTTGGCTACTGCTTTACGGTAGAGTTTCCCAACTCCAGTCCTGGTGTTCCAAAGAGTGTTCGGGTTTTCATGCTGTCCCTCATAAATATGCATGAGCTACATCTGCATACCATGGGGGTGGTGCATAGATATGCAGCACAGGCATCTTTATTAGAGGCAGCATGGAACCTGAATGGTGTGGGGCCCTCCAGGACTGCATTTGGGAGACTCTGCTCTAGGTAATGTGGCTGTTTATGGTGTCTGTGTTTGGTGTGGTAAAATATAGGCGTATTAACCATGCGTATGTTCTCAGCAATAAAGGTTTGTCCTTACTATCACGGTTTAGTTGTGGGAAAAATATGTGGACAGGATTTGAGGTAGCCCCAGCTGGCCTTTGAACCTGTGACCTTCTGTTCCTGCACACACTGTCTGTGTGCACTGCACCACTGTGTTGCCACAGATATGTTGCTTTCCCTGGAGAGTCCATGACTGTACATCCAACACAGCCTGTGTTTTGCAGTGGACGGTGCCAGCCTGCACACACCTAGGCCACTGTCTGCTGTGGCTTGCAGCCACTGCCCCCTCCACCACCTGTACCCTCCGCCAACATGCAGACATGTCCTTATCTGGGAAAAAGCATATGACCTGATTGAGTTGTGGCACTCCAGGACTGAATATGGGGGACTCGGCTGTAGGTAATGCCCATTGTTATGGTTTGTGTGCGGTGTAGGGTAAAATATGGGTGTTTGAACCATGCTTATGTTCTCAGCAATAAAGGAGTGTCTTTATTATCACTGTTTAGTGGTGGGTAAAACTATGGAGACTGGGTTGGCAGGAGCCTCAGCTGGGATTTGAACCTGTGACCCTTCGGTTCTACAGGCACTGGTTGTGTCCGCTGCACCACACTGTGGCCACAGAGATACTGTAGTCTCTGGAGATAGGAAACCTGGCCGCACGAGTCAGACACCCTGCTCTGCACAATTTTACTGTGGGCTCGTTTACCTTGTATGGGGACAAAGGTGCAAATAAACCTCAAAAATGACCTCCAAAAAGGGGAAGAAAACCAAAACCAAGCTGGGCAACAGTGATATTAATGGGCAACCATAAAAAACACTCCCAGGAAAGCTCCAATAAAATGCACGCCTCTATCGCACATCAGCGCACTGCACACTTGCGCGGGCCCGTCAGTGTGAGGTGCACGTGTGCAGGGGCCCGTTAGTGTGATTTGAACTGCTGGGGTAACTGTAAAAGGAAACTACACAAGATAAAGGGCAGCTAAACAAAATGGAGTGTGTATAAGCTGGACCGTACTAGGTGAACTCTGCTCCATGAGAAGGATGACAGAAGGCATGCACGCTGTATCAGCACAGAGACAGAGACTCGGAAACCATTGTCTTAGGGGTGGACATGAACATAAAACTAACATCTTTAGAATTTTCCGTAGGGCCCAGTCCATCCCTGACCATAAACAGAGCAGTCATAAATTCTCTGACAATACTGACCAGTGGCAGGGGCCCCCCCGTGCACATGCCTGGTATCTAAAGGACACTCTGATTTGCTCATTTGAACCCTCGGACCCAAGCCTGAAGACACATCAGAAAACTGATTGACCATATAAATGGAGTAAGGGAATGTAAGGAGACTGAGAACAAAAGAAAGGAGGGCCAAGGCTCCTGTCACAACTCTACCACAGCTGTCTGAGAAAATGCCGATTCTCTGAAGACCATTGCTCTCTCCCCACTTTCCCAGTTGCTGATTCCACCCTTCTCTGCATGTAAGTGCTTTCCTACCCTGGACTTGTAGGAGGAAAACTCCTGTTGGAAATCTGGCCACCTACAGCTTTCTGCCTCTATCTCTTTGTTTTGCCCTGATAAGAAATACAGAACTCCTAGCAACGGAAGTCTGCAAGCAATCTACTTGGTGGTATCTACTAGGAGTGGCCTAGTGGTTGGGGCAAGGTACTTCAGGCCGGAAGGTCGGGGGTTCAAATCCCACTAGAGGACAGCAACCTTGGGCTGGAAGGACTGGGGTTTCTAGTCCCACAGGTGCTCCTTGTGGTCTTGGGCAAGCCACTTAACCCTCCATGGCCCATATTCCCTGTAAAATAGTTATCTCCAAGTTATAATGCCCTGTTCAATGTAATTTCAGTTTGTTCAATGTAAACCGCACTGATGCAGAATAGTGCGGTATATAAGAGAATGTAAATAAATAAAATAAATAAATAAATAAATAAAATGTACATTATAAATATTTATCATCTTCCTGAGTGAGATAGGTATGGTTTTGTCTTATTATACCATCCTTAGGCTAGTAACAGTGTGGTTTACAATAAAAAAAAATAAAATAGAAAGGAACTCCAATCATAATTACAGTATAGATAAAAAGAAGAAAAGAAAGTGTTAAGGCAGCGATATTACTGGTGCTGCTGCTCCTCTTAGCAAATCTACTTTAGATTCTCGCCAAATGCTCTCTGAAACAAGTGTGTCTTTAAGGCTGACTTAAACATTCTGATGTTTGCACTGTTGCATGTGCTCATCCTAATGGCTCCCTATGAATGACAGGGATATGTTTCGATATGTAGCTGTACAGACCCATTTCAGTTTTTTCATTGCAAATACTGTTTTCTGCAATGACTACTGAAAGAATAACTAAGGTGTTCATCAAATGCCATGTATGTTTTGCTTGGGGGTCTATCAAGACAAACATCTCACTTTCCACTTGCTTTTACAATAGCTTTGGTGCACTTAGATAACCTTGTAGTGTTATGGGCATGCAACAGAAGTAGTATATATAGTCTGGGTCGCATGACCTTATCTGTTTCCATTAATGTGTTGTTTGCACGAGCACAACACAGTCCGTGTGAACATCAGCTTAGGAGATGTATGTTTTGCCAGTGGAGGTGTGACCGCATGGAGACAGGAAGCATCACATATGTCTATTTTTTCAGAATACAGCGAGCACAGGGACTTACCGGCCGTTTGCTGCATGAACCCATGTCCCATAATAGCAGCGAGGGCTGTGTTTTCCGGCATGGCACGTGTTATTCGTACCATGCCGGAAACGTATAGCTCCCTCATTCCAGAACCATGGGCACGTCTATATCTATGTTTTTGGAATCGGGTATATTACGTGCCCATTTCCACTTTAGACATTTCTGCTGACAGGACGTGGACGTTATGGAACTGGGCTCTAAGTGGGCACATTGGATATTCAGTGCTGGAGGCCGGATATGACTCCAGCATTAAGTATCTGGTCTTAAATTAAAACGGTAATGGCCAGCAACATTAAGGGGGATGTTTACTAAAGTGCGGTAAACGTGACTAACGCTCGTTATACGATGTTAATGACCGTAAGTGCCATATAACGCGCGTACCAACGCGCTAACAACTGTTAACGTAATACTACGCGCGTTAAGCATAGTTAACGATCGTAAACCTCCGCAGCGTGTTAAAACAGCGCAGAAGGTGGAGAGTGGGCGGAGAGAAGGGGTCAATGTGCGGAGAGTGGGCGGGGAGAGGCTCCCCTCATACTAACGCGCTGAATTTCCGAGCTCAATTCCAACGCGAATGAAAACCTGTCGTTAAAGGCATTTAAAGGGAAGAGAAACCATTTACGTCAGCAATGTACAGAAAAACCGGGGAAACCCACAAAACGTGAGCAGTGTGATACATGTGCACAGAACAAACTTTCACATAAAACGTTAAAAATGACCACAAGAAACATTTTAAAAAGCATAACTCAGCTGGGAAACAGTGATAGCAATGGGCAACAAGGAACAACACTCCCTGGAAAGCACCAAATAAAAAAGAAATGATGTGTGGAAGGGTCTACGCTCCGCAGACCCTTTCAAAGATCATTTCATTGTAATGGAGCTGTCCTGGGAGTGTTGTGTAATGTTGCCCAATGATATCATTGTTGCCCAGCTTGGTTATGGGTGTGCCCCTTTTCTGAGGTCTGTTCTGAGGTTTATGTGCACCTTTGTCTGCATACAAGGTAAATGAGGCCACAGTAAACCTGTTGCAGAGCAGGGTTTCTGACTCGTCAGGCCGGTTTAACTAACTCCAGGGACTGCACTGTCTCTGTGGCCACAGTGTGGTGCAACAGACACAGCCAGTGCCTGTAAGACCAGAGAGTCACAGGTTCAAATCCCAGCTGGGGCTCCTGCCAAACCAGTCCCCATAGTTTTACCCACCACTAAACAGTGATAGTAAAGACACTCCTTTATTGCAGATAACATACGCATGGCCTATATTTTACTACACCAAACACAAACACCAGAAACAGGCACATTACCTAAAGCAGAGTCCCGCAAATGCAGTCCTGGAGGGCCCCACACCATTCCGGCTTCATGCTGCCTCTAATAAAGATGCCTGTGCTGCATAGCTATGCACCACCCCCATGGTATGCAGATGTAGCTCATGCATATTTATGAGGGACAGCATGAAAACCCGAACAGTGTTTGGAACACCAGGACTGGAGTCGGGGAACTCTGTCATAAAGCAGCAGCCAACAGGGCCGCACACCCACCCACCCACAGGCCCCATTGGCCAATGCCTCCTGGAGAGGCAAGACATTGGGCCATGCCTGTATCTCCCAATACTAGCAGTTGCATACCTTAGCAATGCCACCCTACACCTGGGTATATGGTACAGAGCTTTCAAACGTTCCCTATGATAACTGGCAGATATCAATTCCTACGTTAAGCACATTTTTCTCATTGAGCTCCACCATAACAATCATTCTGATGTCTGCGGTGTGTGCTGCAGGTCTGGTCTCTGACAGTGTTCACCACCCTGGGGAGTGACCCCCCAACAGTCTTGTGTACCATATCCATGCCTGTACTATGCCCATGACTGGTGTGGTGGGTATGGCTGCTGACCACCTCTATAGTAGCACAATGCTGGCATAGGTGTGGGGGTGGCTGTCTGTCTATCCAGTGTGTGGTGGCTGCAAACACCTTCCACAGTCCACACTGCCATCAATGTTATTTATTTATTACAGTTTCTTATATACCGCGCTATTTAGAATCAGCGCGGTTTACATCATAACAAAAACGACCATAACGACAAACTGTCAGGTTTTACATTGAACAGGAGTACAAACTTGGATAACTGGGTTAACTATATACATAAACTATCTACACTGCAGTGTGAGGGCATTTCTAGATTGGGTCATTTCTTGGAGGGGATATCTAGTTCAGTTGCTGTCTGGGAAATATTGGCAGAAAAGGTATGTTTTGAGAGCCTTTCTGAACTGATATAGATTGGTAATGGCTCTAATGTCAGGGGGTAGGGTGTTCCAGCATTTTGGTACATAAAAACTGAATGCCCTGTTTGTGGTGTTCGTGTTGGACTTTGTTGAAGCCTTTGGTATTGCTAGCAAGTTTACAGCTGATGTTCTTCTTGCTCTGTTGGGGGGGACCATGTGGATTAGATTCGTGAGTGAGAGGGATGAGGTGCCTTTGATTGCCTTAAATGCTAATACAAGGGATTTGAAGGTGATTCTCCCGTGAATTGGTAGCCAGTGTAGCTGTTTGAGGATAGGAGTCACGTGGTCGTTTCTGGATGCACCGTAGAGGACCCTAGCTGCGGCATTCATGGCCAACTGTAAGGGGGTTAGTGTGGATTGGGGGAGACCTTGTAGGATGGCATTTGCAAAGTCAAAATGCGGCAGGATCAGCGCTTGATATATGGTACGGAAATCGTCTGGGTCCAGAAGGGAGCGTAGGTGTTTGAGGGAACGGATTTTGAAGTAGATGGCTTTGACTACGCTGCTTATGTGGCGTCTCATGTCTAGATGTTGGTCCAGGGTAACTCCCAAATATTTTATTGCATCTTTAGTTTGCAAATCAGCTTCCTTGACACTGACGTGGGATGGGGGCGTAAAGTTGGAGTCTCTGGAGATGAAAAGGACCTCTGTTTTTCTATGCTGGATACGTAGGTTCTGTGTCTGGAGCCATGTTGAAACTGCATTGAAACAATCTGTGAGTGGGGTCAGGTCCATGTGGGTTGTGGAGAAAGGCATGTATAACAGAATGTCATCTGCATATATCATGCAGTTTACGTTGAATGATCTTATGATATTGCATATGGGCTGCATGTAGATATTGAAGAGTAAGGAGGATAATGAGGATCCTTGAGGTACCCCTTGTTTTTGATGGAAGTGGCTAGACTCTTCTGATCCAGACTTCACATATTGCCATCTATCGTCCAGATAAGACTTGCACCATTTTAGTGCATTGTTGCAGACACCCTTTTCTTTTAGTCTTCCCAGGAGGATTTCGTGACTCACGGAGTCAAAAGCCGCGGCGATGTCTAGGAAAATGAGGACAAAACCTTGATGGATGTCAATTCCTGTGATGATATTGTTGATTAGACCAGTGAGTAGTGTCTCAACCCCATGATGTTCTCTGAACCCATGTTGACAGTTATCTAAGGGAGCAACAGAGTCTATGTGATCTTGAATTTGCCGTTGTGCTTCCTTCTCAATTATTTTGGCTAAGATGGGGATGCTAGCTATTGGTCGATAGGAGTCCACCCTTTGGGGGTCCAGTTTGGGGTTTTTCAGTAATGGTCTAATGGAAGTCTGCTTGAGTGAAGTGGGAAAATAACCTGTTGTAAAAGAGAGTTTCATTATATTTGCGATGACAGGACTGAGCACATCACGTAGTTCCTTGATCCAAAAAGCTGGACATGGGTCGGTCTGTGCAGTGGAGGTGTTAAGTGATGCTATGGTGTTCTCAATACATTTATTGGATGGTGCGGAAAAAAAGTTAAGTGGAGAGAGGTCCGCCGGTTCTTGATATTGGACCGCTGTGACCTTGTTAGTTTGTACAATCTTGGATTGCAGATAATCAGCGAATTCTTGTGGGTGTATGTTGATGTGTTGCTCGGGTGATGGTTCCTTTGAGAGGGATTTGACCAAATTGAAGAGGTCACGAGGTTTATTCAATGACCTCTTTAGGGTGTCAGTGTGATATTGTCTCATTCTGATAGAGATTGTTCCTCGATGTGTTGCAAGGTGGGTTAGGTATGCGGTCTGGTTTTCCGGTGAGCGTGATCGGCGCCATCGGCGTTCGAGTCTACGTAGTTGCATGAGGGAAGCGCGTAGGTCAGGAGAGAACCATGGGGCGGATTTTCTTTTCGCTCTTGCTGTATTTTTAGGGTTTGGGTGTTGTGAGATGGCAAGCAGGCTGGAATTCCAGTGAGAGATTAGTTCATCAAGGTCAGGTGTTGTTTTATTGATGAGTGATGGGGTCTCCGAAAGGATGAGTTCCCTATCGAAGGGGCGGAAGCATCTAGTGGAAGTTCGAGAGGTGATGTTCGTGGGTTGGCTTCTGTTCAGCTGGTCATTGTTGCTGGGAATCTGGATAATGATCAATTTGTGGTCGGACCAGGGTACATCCACGACTGATGTTGGCAGATTGTGGCTTTTGTCCTTGACTGGATGTGGCATAAAAACCAAGTCCAGGATGTTCCCTTTTGTATGTGTGGGTTCATTTATGATTTGTTTGAGACCCAGGTCTTCCATTGCATCAAGGAACGCATTTGCGTGGTTTTGGTGTAGCGATGGGAGATTGAAATCACCCATTATCCAATTTGGTTTGTTGGGAGTGCGGGTGTTAGCTGCAAGGTCAATGATGGTTGGAAGGTCAACTGGAGAGGTAGATGGTGTTCTATATAACAGGGTAAGGGAGAATTGTTGGTTAGCAACAGAGAGAGTGTCCAGGCTGTTTGTGCTAGAAGAGTCCACAATCTGGAAGTTGAGGTCTGATTTGGAGATTATGAGCACCCCTCCACCTTTTTTGTTTTCCCTATGTTGCCAGTATTGGGCTGCCAATGTGCATAATGAGGAGCAAGGTACCATAGGTATAGGCCGGACAGGGTGGCCTGGCCAGGGTGCATCTGCACAGGGCATAGGGCAGTGACAGGCACATTGTAGTGCCTGGCCACCACCTAAACAGACAGGGTGACCTCAGTATATCCTGCTGGGAGATCACTCTCACCCTGACTGTGCAGTGACCACAGCATGGCTAGGCACTCCCATGGTGCTATCTAGTATTTCTCTCATGTGATAAATATGGGTTTCCTTTTGGGGCCCAGTCACTGATGTATCTGCTTGCTGTGTATGCTGACATCCCAGTTCTGGGTGCAGGCATCTCCACTGGGCACTAGCAGACTGTTTGCAGCTGGTAGGTGTTGTGATGGAGTGGCTTGCAGGGTGCAGTGGTTGATGGCTTGCACCAGGGGAATATCAGATGGTGGTGGGGTGCAGCATACCATATCCAGGTCTAATGTCTGTTTGCTATTGTGTTATGGCTGTGTACAGAGCTGCATTGACTGCCCTGTGGGGTGTCTGTTCCTCAGCAGGACTAGGGTTAATGTTCCCCTCTACTGCCACCTTTGCAGGGAGGTAGACTGTAGATCTTTTGATGGGAGACCCTGTTTGCTGCCCTGTGGGAGGGGGGGGGGGGGTGTGGTGGTGCATGGGGGCTACACCTGACTGAGACAGACAGGGATGTTCAAGGTGGTCCTGCAGAACCTACCTATCTCACACAGTAACACTGCTTTGGACCTGTGCCATGGCCTCTTTCAGTCATGGACGGTGCTGTGGACCTGGTGCTGGGCGCCTCACTGCACCCTCAGGGTGAGCACAGTACCCGCACAATGTGACGGTGTGTAGCTACTCTGTGCCAGTACAACACACGGTCAGTACCCCCTACCAGGCCGAGGTGCTGTGGGGGTGCACATGGTCACTTCCCCCTACCAGGCCGAGGTGCTGTGGGGGTGCATTCCCCATGGTGTGTATCTGTGGACAGCTGATTTGCATGTGCAGTGCATCATGGGTGTGACTGGCACAATCCAACCCTGTGAAACCCCAGCACCTGCTCACAGGCTCTGATAAACCATAGGCCATCACACGTACATCTGCTAGCATAATGCATAGGTGCAAGACACCCTACAGAGTCTGTAATATAAGATGCCCACACTGGTAAAAACACACATACCCACGCACGTAAAATCACATGTACCCACGCACGATTGTACGCGCGCAGCTACGCACGTACCAATGCACGCACCCTCGCACGTGGCTAGGCACACTCCGAGGGTGTTTTTCTGACACCAATACTCAGCGTAACGAAAAACATGCCTCCTCTTTCCCTCTGTAATGTACAGGGTGATGCCTGGGACAGCCTTCTGCATTAGGCACACTGGGGACTCGAACCCATGCTGCCTGTAACAGCGGTCAGTACCGTAACCATTGTGCTACAGCTCTGTTTCAGTGCTTTGTGTCTGTACGTCTTCTTACGTTTAACGCGCAGTGACGCGCCACGGCGCCCGGTAACGCTCGTTATTTTTTTTAACGCACGTTAGTGGTGGCGATGTACCGCCCATGTCCTTATTTGGGGTTTCTGTTACTACCACGGCTCCTAACACGAATTGCACTAACGCAGTTTAGTAAACATACCCCTAAGTGTGCGGGCCATTGCCGCATATCGGCACTACTGCCACTATAACTTACTTCATGGATTTTAAGAACACAAAAGCCTAAGAATTGCCATACTGGGTCAGACCAAAGTCTATCAAACCTAGTATCCTATTTCCAGCTGTGGCCAATCCAGGTCACAAGTACTTTGCAGGATCACAAAAAGTAGATATTTATTTATTTTGCTGTATTTATATCCTGCTTTTCACCGGGTCAAAGCAGTCAATTGGGGGATACATTTAACATGAGGGGATATGAGACACATACACTAATACTTACAGGGAACATGGGCAATGGAGGGTTAAGTGGCTTGCCCAAGACCACAAGGAGTGCCTATAGGACTAGAAATCCCAGTCCCTCCGGCCTGAGATTGCTGTCCCCAGGTGGGACTTGAACCCCTGGCCCTCCAGCCTGAAGTACCTTGTCCTAACCACTAGATCACTCCTCCCTAGTTTCTGTACTGCTTATCCTGGGTTTTTCTCAAAACCTATCATAATAATGGCTTATGGAATTTTCCCCCAGGAACTTACTGAAACCTTTTTTAAACCCAGATAGAATAACAGCTTTTACCACATGCTCTGGCAATGAACTCCAGATCTTAATTACGTGTTGAACAAAAAAGAAATACTTTCTCCTATTTGTTTTAAATATACTGCTTAGGAACTTCATGTTACGTTGTTCCATCCTCTTTATCATTTTGGATGCCTTTCTCTGTAGACTTTCTCTTTCTGCTACATCATTTAGAGATATGATGGCCAAAATTGCACATAATACTCAAGCTGTGGTTGCAGTATAAAGTGATATGGAATCATTATGAATTTCTTGCCATTCCTAACATTCATTTGCTTTTTTTTCTTTACACATATTGTTCACAACGTTGTCTAGATCCTTTTTCAGGGAGGTGATTCTTAATAGGGAACCTAGCATTGTGTAGATATAAGTTTAGGTTGTTCTTGCCTATGTGCATGTTGTTACTTAATGCTACCTCACAGTTGTTTTTGCCATTTTTGTTTGAGGCCTGAGTTTAGAAAGTATTGTTCCAAAGAAAATCTGTAAAGCAGTCATTGCTTGAATGTGCTATTCATTCACCAGCCTGTTTACAATGTCTACATAGTATTCATTTATAAAGGAAAGCAAGGATTAACTGGCCTTGTTTCCCCAAAGTGTCTATTCAGCACTTCCAGTAGCTCATTCTGCCCCTTAGTAAAACTGACCTTGACTTTGCACACTGTGAATTTTGATCTGTATCTGCTTGACGTGTTTCAGGAATAAAACTTGTACTGCTAGGGAATGATTATTCCCACAATTACAGCCTTACCCATGGCTTCATTAATTTCATTAAACCAAAATGCCTGTGAAATGCTGATGTGCAGTAGAAGACGTGTCACATTTTACCTGGCAGTCTCTTCAAACTGTATGTCATCCACAGATGCTGTAACACAGGACACACCAGCGTGCCTTTCAGCTTTAGAAAAACAGAAAGAAGATACTTAATAACCTGAATGAAACACACTTCCTGTATCTAAAAAGTTATTGCAAAAAGATAAATGCTGTTTTTTTTTTCAATTATCTCAGCCGAAAAATACTTTCAGATCTCTTAAGACAAGTGAGAGTAAATATTTCACCTGACACCAGTCACTGTTTGGGGACTAAAAACCTTCAGACCCCCAGGTAAACATACATTTTATTCTAGGACAATTTCCGTTTTTCTCAATGATATGACTCCAGGGTCATCATTGCCACTCCCAGATGGTACTTAAACAATTAAATCCAATTGGTAGATATACGGTACCCTCTACCTCTAATCCTTTGGACAGGAAAATAACACTTGCACCGTTTCACTGCAAACAGGGCTAGTGTAAGGGTACTGGGTGCCCTAGGCAAACCTTCAACTTTACACACACACATACCCTTCCTAGGTATTTGATCATTAAACTCAACAGTTATGATCACTGAAACCTCACCCTTCCCACAACAATCCTGCAAGATGCACAACTGGATATCATACTTTCAAATATTAACGTTTGCTTTGTATGTATGTGCCTGTCGGCTCTCCCTACAAGTGAAAGAATAGCTGATGGGACTTTGGGTTGTGTGGCTGTCACCATCTATTGGCTTGCTTTCACTCTTGCTGCTTTTTGCTGCCCTCAGAAGCAGCAACAGTCAAAACAAAGTCAAAGGCCTAGACTTGGCTAATGGTTGGACCCGCCCTGACTGCCATCACCAAGCAAGACAAATTTTCATTCAACTGTGCTAAAACTCCTCCAAATGTCAGTCATTGATGCTTGACACCAAGCTCCTGTGTCTTGGGAGAAGCATCTCTTTGCGTGCTATCTCCAGCAAGATCGGGTTTGCACAACAGTTTTTCTCGCCTCACTAGTTCAAACGTGTCAATACCAAACAAGGCACCACCCACAGCACGTATTGCTTTACTTGATGGTGGGAACAGGTCCGTAGGAGGAAACTCCGGAGACTCTAAGCACTAATCTCTCCTCGGGAATTAAGCTCAGATGAAAACAGAGAATTGTGTTCGCTCCAACTTGTCGCGGGAATGACCTGAAAACCTTGATGCCGGTACTGTTAGCTGGAACAGCAATCGGAAACTCTGAATGGATTCACTTGGCTGCTCCTATTACAGCGCTCGCGTTCCTCCTGGCTGGCTGGCAGGCAGCTCTCACTTGGCAATTGTAAACATGCCCACCAGTGCCAGCGGCTGACAGAAGTCTATCTAAGAAGACCTTCTCCAAACACTTAAACGGGAATCCCCGGACTCGTTCACCTGAGATCTCGGGGGAAAGTCAACAACACTAAACTTTATTGCATTTAGCTGTAATACTCCGCCCACGTTCACCAACACAAAAAGGAAGCACGAGGCTCGTTCACGTTCGTATCCATTCATATAGATTATTTGGCAAATCTGCAAGTGAAAGTCACATACATTAATGAAGGGGGCTTATTCAATACGATTGTTTTTTCTTGCGTATGAAGCGGTGACCCCGATGGGCAAACTTGCAGCATCAGTGCAATTTAGAAACGTGAAAGTCAAAATTATTTCGTGAATTCTGATTTTCAAGGGCTGGCGTGGCTTTGATAACTGATACGATTTTCCTAACAAGAAAAATAATAGAACCACGGGTGCAAACGTGCTATTTTTAGAAATAAAACAAAACTTGCCAACGAGGTTAGTCCAGTGCAATAACACCTCGTAACCCCGTGACGGTTCCCGGTTTAGGCACCTCTTAGCTTTTTCTCTGTGTGATTCCGACCCGTCTCTTACTCTCACTACTCTGCCTTAGGAGTCCGGCTCTGTCACTTGCAGTTGGGATCCCTTCCCTGTACCTTGCATTTTCTGTGACCCAATGATCTGTTACTTTTCCATATGCATGGCCCGGCCCTTCTTGCCGATCGTTGTGCGAGACCCAGCTGCTTGTTACCGGTCACTGCATGCCTGCTACTTGTCAGTATACGATATGTCACCTGTCAGCACGCGTCACACTGTAATTTGGCGCTGCCTGTAGTCGGGGTTCTGCTCTCTGTCCCTTCGCGTCTTCCAGGGAGTTGTTACTTGTCATTGCATGTGATCGGGGATTCCGGTGCCGGTCGCTTCAAGCCTCCCCTGTGCCCGCATGTGCTCTGGGGTCCGATGCTTGTCGCTGCACGTCTCTCGGGGGCTGGCTACCTGTCGCTGCATGGGATCGGGGGCGCGGGTACCTTTACCTGTCAGGCAAGCGGTGCTATCGATCCATTTGAGGAGCTGTCCAGCACTGAGCTCCCCGCAGTGGTTGGCGTGGCAGGGGTAAATCGTCTGGCACATCTGCACCTCGTTGTCTCCTGTCCCCGGCCCCTCGGGGCTCTTCTCCAGCGGGCAGCTCATGGAGTCCGGGCGGCAGCAGGGGCTCGGCGGGGGCTCGTGCGTCAGCTGCGATGAGCCGCCGTGTGCGCGCAATCCAAAGGGCAGCGGCCGCCCTTGAGGCGGGCGGCAGCGGTGAAAGGTTGTCATTAGATGCACGCGCTCGCACCTCCCGGGCTGTGCATGCGCTGGGGTGCGCTTCCAGCGGCACGCTTGCACTTCCTACAGGGGCATGGGCTGCGGAAAGCGCAGGGAATGGGGCCAACAAGCAAGATAGGGCATCCTACTGTCTTCGATAGCTCGCAGTGACCCGTCAAAAACCAGGGGGGAAGAGAGGCCGAGCTTCCAGCCTTCAATACTGAGCGAACGGAGGGAGTTCTCAAGGAAACCAGAAACTAGGCATTTCACCCAAAGCTACTAGATCCCACACTTTCCCCAATGCATGCACACGGCTGCCTACAGAACAAATATCTATTTCCAACTCCTTTTCACCCTATTGAAATCTCTGGAAAATTTGGCGTGAATCGGATACAAAATCATGGACTTAGTTTGACGGCTTTATTTGGAGGAGCAAAAGGAGGAGTGACATATTTGCATATTAATTTACATATTCATAATGGTTATTTTAAGAAAAACACTAGATGAATAGGAAACCAGTATATCAAATAGGTGATGGCATGAGTTGGCACCTCAAGAAACTCAAAGAGGGAGCAGAGGTTCTCATTCAGTGGCTTTGCTAAAAAAAGGAAAGCATCCCATTCCCAGGCTATATAATTAAAATGCAGCAAAAATTGTAGCTGTTCATTTAGCCTGGCATTTAAGATAAAAAATATACTAGCACCTATAAGCATATATTCTGCAAAACACAATGGAGCTGTGAAGGGACAAAAAGAAAAAGAGAACCATAGAGCAGTTTCCAACACCAAAATAAATTTTAACTAATTTTATTTTGGCATTAGAAAGTTCACTATGGTTATCTTTCTCTTTTTGAACATCTATTTTGCATCCAACTAAACACCTCTCCCAAGGGTAGGTGCAGAGTAGAACTAGGACATTTCACAATAGAACCCAACTTACAAGAAACAAAATCTGATTCGGTCTCTCCAGTACCAGGCACATTGTGAACTAACACAAAACCCTGCAAAAGTCACTGAAGACCTAAAAAGCAAATCTACTGTACTATAATGACAAAAATGCAATGTGTGCCTTTGAGTCAGTCCTGACTCCTGGTGACCCAAAAGCTCCTGGGTTTTCTTGGTAGTGTCACTGGAAGTAAATTGCCAGGTCTTTCTTCTGAGGCAATGGAGAGTTAAGTGACTTGCCCAAGGCCACAGGGAGTGCTAGTGGGAAATGAATTCTGGTTGCTTGGCTATCAAGCCAGTGTTCTAACCACTGGGCTACTCCTCCACTCCACAATACTGACACCAGCTTCTAAAATTAACACTATCAGGACCTTACCCAGAAAAGAGCAGCATCATAAATATTGCAGTGGGCCTTGGAACATCCTTACATCTATTTGGAAAACTGAACAAGCCAGATTACTACAGATCCAACAAAGAAACACCAAAAAAACTGGCAACGCAGACATACACCACCTTTTCCTCCAGCACTACTCTCACAACGGGGACACACAACATCCAGCCATACGCAACCACCAAGACAGCTGCTCAAAAACACCCACAGCAGGCAGTCCCAGCCCCGTTCATTAGCACAACCAGTCACCCTAGTATGCACATGTAGATAGTCACTGCTTAGCCTGTATATAGTTACTTAAATGAGTAGCCAAGCTACTGTGTAGCCTGTACATAGTTTCCCCAGTTAATCCAAGTTGCAAAACCTGTACTCTGTAAGTACAGTACGGGCGCTGCCTACACTGTACAAATCTGCTGTTGATTGTAAACCGAGCTGATTTTAAAGAGCGCGGTATAGAAAAGACTTTAAATAAAATAAAATAAATAATTAAATACAGTGTCTTGCAAAAGTATTCATCTCCTTGGTTTTCATCCTCTTTTGTCACATTATGTACAACCTGGAATGAAAATGGAGGCTGATTGGATATTAGGTAATGGACCTAACAATATAGTACAAATTGGTGATGTGAAATGACAATAAAATACCTTGCATATATGAAAAACAAGTAAAGACTGAAAAGTTGAGTGCATATGTATTCAGCCCTTTTGCTATGAAACCCCTAAATAAGATCTGGTCCAACCAATTAACCACAGAGGTCATATAATTAGTTGATTAGGGTCCACCTGTGTGCAATCAGTGTCACATGATCTGTCACATGATGCCTGTATAAATATACCTGCTCTGAAAGGCCCCTGACTCTGCAACACCACTAAGCAAGCAATACGAAGACCAAGGAGCACGCCAAACAGGTCAGAGACAAAGTTGTGGATTAGTATAGATCAGGGTTATGTTATAAAAAAAATCCCAAATTCTGAATATCCCACAGAGCACCATTAAATCCATTATTACAAAACAGAAAAATTATGGAACCAGTACAAACGTGACAAGAGAAGGCCGCCCACCAAAACTCACAGACCGGGCAAGGAGGGCATTAATCAGAGATGTTACAAAGACACCAAGGATAACACTGAAGGAGCTGCAAAGATCCACAGTGGAGATGAGAGTATCTGTCCATAGGATCACTTTAAGCCGTGCATTCCACAGAGTGGGACTTTATGTAAGAATGGCCAGAAAAAAAGCTATTGCTTAAAGAAAGAAATAAGAAAACACATTTGGAGTTTACACAACAGCATGTGGCGGATCCCCCACACACACATGGAAGAAGGTTCTCTGGTCAGATGAGACAAAAATTGAACTTTTTGGCCAACATGGGAAATGCCATGTGTGGCGCAAACCCAACACTTTCCATCACCCCGAGAACACCATTCCCACAGTGAAATATGGCGGTGGCAGCATCATGCTGTGGGGATGTTTTTCATTGGCAGGGACAGGAAAACTGGTCAGGACTGAAGGAATGATGGATGGCACTAAATACAGGGCACTTCTTGAGAAAAACCTGTTTCAGTCTGCCAGAGATTTGAGACTGGGACGAAGATTCACCTTCCAGCAGGACAATGACCTTTAAACATACTGCTTAAGCCTGTTTAAAGGGAAACATTTAAATGTCTTGGAATGGCCTAGTCAAAGCCCAGACCTCAATCCAGTTGAGAATCTGTGGCATTACTTGAAGATTGCTGTACACCAATGCAACCCATCTAACTTGAAGAAGTTGGAGCAGTTTTGCCTTAAGAAATGGGTGAAAATCCCAGTGGCTAGATGTGCTAAGCTAAGGGAGACCTACCCCAAGAGACTTGCAACTGTAATTGCAGCAAAAGGTGGCTCTATAACGTATTGACTTTTTTTTGGGGGGGGAGGGTGTCCGAATAAATATGCACACTCCTGCTTTCAGTTCTTTTTTTGTCTTCATTATTGTTTGAGTTACAATAAAGGATATTTTGCACCTTCAAAGTCATAGGCATGTTGTGTATATCACATGGTGCTAATTTATTTATTTATTTTATTTATTTAGCTGTATTTATATCCCGCTTTTCACCCGGTCAAAGCGGTCAATTTTAACGAGGGGATATGAGACACATATGCTAATATTTACAGGGAACATGGGCAATGGAGGGTTAAGTGGCTTGCCCAAGACCACAAGGAGTGCCTATAGGACTAGAAATCCCGGTCCCTCTGGCCTGAGATTGCTGTCCCCAGGTGGGACTTGAACCCCTGGCCCTCTGGCCTGAAGTACCTTGTCCTAACCACTAGACCACTCCTCCCTAATCCGCAAAACTCCATTTTGATTCCAGGTTGTAATGCAATAAAACAGGACAAACACAGAGGGGATGAATACTTTTGCTATGCACTGTATGACGATTCTGTAAGAAAGACCTGGAAACAGTGACTTGTCTCATAGCTGGCTGTGAAGTTCTGATGGCAGAAAATTTCTATACAAAAAGGCACAACAAAGTAGCACACTCATCCATTGGAAACTCTGTAAACACTATATCATCACTGTGCTTGAAAAGCACTGGAATCATGATCTTAAGAGAATTACAGAGAATGAAGAGGTTATGATCATCTGGGACAATCCGATGGATAAGAAACTGGATGAGAGGAAACTCCACCTAGTGGTAAAGGAGAAAAATATCAGAACAGTATTGGTTAATAGAGGTGTCTGTTCCAAGTGATTATTTTGTGAATTGCGTGGAGAGGCAGAAGATCCTGAAGTACCATGAAATACAGTCAGAAACCAAGAAAATGTGGTAGAAAGATACAGAAAAATGTCCCCATTGTACTCGAAGCCACAGACTTGATAAAGAAGACATTCCAAGCATCTTGACAAAGTATCCATACCTGTTACACCATACAAACTCCAGAAGGAAGCTCTCTTTGGCATGATGTAAGTACTATGCTGAGCATTAGCAGTAAATTTGAGAGACTGAGATCATACTCCACATACTCTGGCTTAGAAGCGAGGCTCATAACTGTCACGGAATGTGCAAAACTAAATTGCCAATATCCAAAAGGCTTATTACAGGTGAAAACTCACATCAAAAAACAGTACATCACCTGTGACATTAACTCTCCATATAGACTCCTTCAATAATGAATATTAAGACAAATTTGAAGAGTTTTATATCATTTATCTTAAAACATATAAATGACTTTCCAACCATGACGGTGGAAAGACCTGTTAGTCCTTTGCATCAACAACTGATTCAATCTTACATAAGGCATCAGTCCTCATTGGTCAGAAAAACCCCTTCACTTTTTTCACTATTTCTTTAATTTATGCATATTTAAAAAAAATAGCCCCCATTCCATCTGTTTAATGGTCCAATCTATGAGCCAGAATTATAGACACTTACCTCAGTTCCAAATGCTTGTGACAAATTATTGCAAATGTCTTAACTGCCAAAGTTGTTAACACTAAAATGCCATATTAAAAACAGCACCCAGTCTTCCACCCGGCGTGGCCCTGTTTTGCCAAACAGCTTCTTCAGGGGTATAGCTGGATGTCTTGGGAGAAACAAAATATCACTTAACATGAGGAGAAGAGGGACTATTGAGAGAAAAATAAAATTTTTTAATAAAAAATAAATTGCTTAAATATTATAGGTAATCAGTGAAAACCCCCACCTTACAAGAGCATTATATAATGATCGGGCAGCATTACTGAATTCTTCCCAACGATCTCAAACAGATTCGAAAGATGAAATGACTTGTGTTTTATAGCTTTCCAAAAAGCATTGGAGTTTGTTAAAAATTACATGATTGTTTCCCTGAACATATACGGTTTGCATATAGTAGGGATACAAATCTTGAAGAACTATTACTGTAAGTCCTTCTGACATAAGTTGCAAGTTTTGGGAACCTAGTCCACTGCCAGGACATATTAAATGCAGCACATGCAAGTCATGTGATAATATGATAGAATCTGACTATTTTTTAGATCCACAGTCCGGGTGAAATTATAAATTACAATATCATACTTCATACCTTACTGATTTTGTAGTTTACAGTAGTCAGTGTCCCTATGCTAAGATTTATGTAGATAAAACGAATCATTCTTTAAAGATCAGGATTAATGAACATTCGTAGATATAGTCTTGCGCATAAGAAAGAGGCGGCCCCTATGATGCCACACTGCTTAGCCTATTCACACACTTTTGAATCTTTGAGTGATAGTGATTGATCACATTCCTCTCTCCATTAGGGGAGGTGATGGGGAAAAAATATCTCTTGCAGTTGGAAGCCAAGTGGATTTATTTATTGCATACAGAGCAACCTTAAGGTTTAAATTCAACTATAGATTACTCTTATGTTTTTTTTTAAACAGGATGATAAGTCAATAAGATTTTTTTTTCTATTAAGCATATTAAATAATAATCATGGAGCAGTTTATTAATATAAGGGAGGGCAGGTGGGATCATTACATTTAAAAATGACTTTAAGGGCACAATTGGTTCTAATTAAGAGATAATGTAATAGTTTTGAGTTGAAGGTTGTATTCATAGAAACCAGGTGTAACTGGCTTCAGATTAGAAGATGGTGTTCTGTTGGAGGTTAGATACAGCTGGAGTTAATAGCCCCAATTTTGGGTTATCCAATGGGAAGTTCCTGGGCATTTATAAATAGTAGTACCCACAATGCCCAAGGGTAGAAGCTCTTTTCATTCCATTAGTGGCAAAGCTCTGATCTCACATCAGTTTTTATTTGGGGTAAAACAGTTTTTATTTGGGGCTTAAGAAAGTAAAGTTTGGCATGTTTTAATAAGAGTAATGCTTATAGACTAAAGAGTCTTTGTGATTGATTGCAGTAAAAATTAATTCTATTTGGAGACTAAATGGTGAGGTCAGTATTTTAGACTTTGTATTAATAGTAGAGAGAAAACAGCTGATAGTGTACTTTATCGTGTTTAACTTTGAGTCCATATCTTAATGTCCATATAGATAGGAGCCTGGTTTTCTATTTTTTTTTTTTTTTTTTATTATAAATTGTTTATTAGAAGCATATAACACAACACACTATCATACAATAACCGTTACAATGTTGCTTCAAAGTTTTCTTAATACATAGTCAGGTTCAAATGTCTGTATACCCCGGCAAGGTTGTCTCTTATCCTCTGCCTCGGGGCATGTCACTGTACAATTCCCAATTCCCACCTACCTGCCCTTCCCCTCCCCCCTCTCCCTCACCCACCTCCCCCCCCCCCACCCCTCCCTCCTGGGATCCATGAGAGCATCGGAAAGTCCGTCCTTAGCCACTAATAATGGCACCCCAAGTGCTACCCCAAACATAAAATCTCGCTACGAACTTTGGGCCTTAAATGTTGAATATAGGGTATCCACACCATGAGAAAAGAGGCCCAGCGGCGGGGGTGTCTCTGTGCACTTCGCCGCTCTAGAAGCATATATTGATGGAACCCATTTCGCCACTCCCAAAAGGAGGGGGCTGCAGGCTCCAACCACCGCCTTAGTACAGGGCCTTTCCCCACCAGACATGCCTTCCTTATCAATAATTGCTGCCATCTACCCTTCGGGTGGAGTGGTCCCAACTGATCCAGCGCTATGAGCTGCCCTGTCCAGCAGACCTGCTGATGTAAGATATCGCTCAGAAAGGTTGCTATTTTCAACCAATAATGACGAATATATGAGCAGCCCCACCACATATGACCTAAGTCCGCTAGTGGACACGCACACTTTGGGCACCCCCCGCTATCTGTAAGATGGCTACGCAGTGCCCTCCTGGGAGAGAAATGAGCTCGGACAATACTTTTTAACTGAATTTCGCGCCAGCGAGCTCCTTCTGCCAGGCCGGCCACCCTGCATAACGCCGCCTTTATGGAGCCCTGAGCGACCTCACAGCTCAATTCTCGCGCCCAAGAATCCTCCTCTGTTGAGTAGTCTACAGATTGCACATAGGGTTCCAATGCCTTCTTAAAGTACGAAATAGTCGGTTTATCCTCTGTGCCCAAGGCGAAAAACGCTATGATCCGCGCCGAACGATCGCTCTGCAGGTCCCGTCTTGCCACAGAATGCACATAATGCAACAACTGTCAGTACGGGAACAAGGAAGTCCGAGGGCTCAAGTTATATTCATGACAAAGCACTTCCAAAGTCTTGCACCGCCCTTCTAAGTCGACTACGTGCCCCAAGAGTCGTATTCCGACTCGTGCCCATTGAGCGAAGAGGGCCGACTCTGAGCCTGGGGGAAACAAAGCATTCCCCTGTAGTGGCAGCCAGCTCGAAGTCTCTGAGGAATTCTCCCACATTGCGTTCAGCCGTTGCCACGCACAACGCGCCGTCCGTATCAACACACTTTTCCCTAGGTGACCCGGCAGAGCCGCCCTTGGGAGGTGAAGAACCGCCAGCAGTGAGTGTGGTGCTACCAAAGCCTCTTCCACCTCCCTTGGAGTATATAGCTCTGTGTTACCGAGCCAGTCTCCCAGGTGTCTAGCCTGGCAAGCCAAAGCATAAGCCCCGAGATCAGGTACTCCAATCCCTCCTGTTTTCCAGCCCCCCTTTAGACGGCGTAATGGAATACGCGCACGAGCCCCTCGCCAAAGGAAACCACGAAACTCCCGTTCGATACGAAGGAGGTCACGTCGGAGTAGCCAGACTGGTAGAGTTTGTAGCCAATAAAGAATCCGCGGTAGTACTACCATCCCCAGTACTGCTGCCCTACCTAAGAGGGACAGGGGGAGCGGCATCCATGCCCGAATGTGCGTTCGAAGAGCCACCCAAATACGCTCAAAGTTCTGTTTGTACAATACTGATGTATCTTTGGTAAGGGTAATCCCTAGATAAATGATGGAGTTAGCCGCCCACCGCAGCGGAAAGCTCCCCTTCCAACACTGTTGTAGTCGACCGCCAACATCCAAAGCTTCTGATTTGTCTTGATTAATCCGTAATCCCGCGAAGTCACCATACCTGGTAAACTCGGCAAGTAGATTTGACAGCGAATGTTGCGGGTCGCATAAATGAACTAAAATATCATCTGCAAAGGCTGCTATTTTAAACCCATCGGGCCCGACGGGGACACCACGAATCGTTGGAGAGCCCGCTATGCTTCGCAACAAAGGATCAATAGTTAACACAAATAGTAGCGGGGAGAGTGGGCAGCCCTGTCGTGTGCCGCGTGAAAGTTTGAATGAATCAGACAAGGTCCCATTGCATAAAATGCTCGCGGTAGGGTGTGTGTATAAGAGCTTCACCATTGCAATAAAGGAGTCACCCAGCCCATAACGAGGTAAGAGAAACTCCAAATAGTCCCAACTGACTCGGTCAAACGCCTTGTCAGCGTCAAAACTGACCAACAGGGACTGTAGCTCTCGCGTACGCACCCATTCCATAGAGGCTAAAATCTTCCTCAAGTTCCACACCGCATGTCTCCCTTGTACAAAACCCACCTGTGACTCATGTAACAGGCCCCCCAAAACATCAGCCAAGCGATTTGCTAGAATCTTTGCAAGTATCTTCGAGTCGAAGTTCAATAGGGAGATGGGCCTATAAGAGGCAGTCTGCAGAGGGTCCTTACCAGGTTTAGGAATCAGAGTAATAAATGCATGATTCATACCCCAAGTAAATTTCCCCTGCTCTACCCTCCTATGATATAGCTCAGTTAATACCGGGGCAAGACGGCCTGTCAGTAGTTTATAGAACTCTGCTCCAAAGCCGTCCGGGCCAGGCGATTTGTAGCAGCTAGCTCCCATGATTACTTTATGCGTCTCTTCTTCTGTCACCGGTGCACCCAATATCGAGCGCTGCTCCGCTGTCAACACTGGTAGATGCAGGTCTTGTAGGTAACTTTCCATGGCTGCCAGCGACCCTGTTGTTCCCTGATATAGTTTCTGAAAGAAACCACGGAACAGTTGGGCTATTGCTTGACTATTTGTGTGCAGCTGGCCTTGATCGTCTCGCAATGCCGCTATAAAGCGGGAGCCGCAGTTACCACGTAAGCACCGCGCCAGGAGCCTCCCGGGTTTATTCCCAAAACGATAAAGTTGATATCGGTAATAAAACAAGGATTTCTTTGCTCGTTGGTGAAGCAGTTCATTGAGCGACGATTGTAACTCCCAAAGCAGAGCGTTATTAACCACCGTGGGATTCCCCGCGCAGCGTCGACGAGCCTTAACAACTTGTCGTTCTAGTTGTACTATGCGGGAGGCTATCAACTTCCGTTTCCGCGCCCCGTAGGCAATAATGTCTCCGCGTAAGACCACCTTCGCTGTTTCCCACAATAATTCGGGTTCCTCACGATGCTGCCGATGGTTGTCCATAAATTCATCCCATTTTTGTTCTAAATAGGTATGAAATTCGGCATCGACGTATAGCCCTAAGGGAAATCGCCAAATGCGCTGCAGAGGAGCGGGGTCTCCCCAGCGCAAAGCTACCCACACGGGCGTATGGTCAGATATCACACTCGGACCAATCTCTGCCTCTCCCACCTGCGCGAACAATCGTTCCGAGAGCAGAACATAGTCAATCCGTGCACTGGAGGCGTGAGCCCGCGACTGATGCGTGAAGTCCCGTTCCATTGGATGGAGTAAACGCCACGGGTCCACCAACCCAAGGCGTCGTCGCAGCCGCTGGAGTGCTCTAGTTATCGGGACCCGCCACCCCTCCTGTCCACCCCCCGTAGTATCTAAGGTGATATCCATTACCCCATTACAGTCTCCCGCTAGGATCAGAGGGGCTTCTGGAAACTGCTCAACCTGCGAGGCCAAACCAGCGTAAAAGGCATTATCCAGGACATTAGGGGCATATAGGTTACCCAGCACCACCCGTCGTCCCTCCAAGGAGCCACATACCAAAAGATATCTGCCTCCGGGGTCAACATATTGCTGTTCAAGCACAAAGCGCACACGCTTATGGATCAGCAGGACCACCCCAGCTTTTCTCCCAAGTGCTGGGGCCCCCCAACTCTGCCCTACCCAGTCCCTCTGTAGCTTCGCATGTTCCTCCGCAGTCTGGTGGGTTTCCTGCAAAAAAGCAATGTCACATTGCAGTCGGGCTAGAGCCTGCAGCACTTTATAACGCTTAATAGGGTTGCCTATGCCACATATATTCCAAGATACAATCTTCAGCTTAAGGCGGGTTATAGCACCACCCATAGGCCGGTATGGTAAAAATCTGAAAGTGAGCCCCCCAGCCTGGGGCTCACTCATACACCAGCACAATAGCTCAAAATTTATCACCCGCATGACCTCAGGATCCCAGTGCACCCCCAGCCCCTCCCCTCTCCCAACCCCCCCTAACCTTCCCTCCCTTCCCCAATCCCTACCCCAACCCCTTTTCCCCCTTGTACTCTGAACCTTCTCCACCTCCCCACCCTAGAGAAGTCCAACCCAGGCCCCTCTGGGAGTGCCCGCCCCCCCGCCCACTGGATAATGTATAAAAAGGAAACCCCACTAGCAGTTCAATCACCACCCTGCGGAATCTCTGACAAAGGTAAAATCCTCTTCCACTCAGGCGGTGTCCTGTTCCCGAGTCCCCAGACCTCCCAGATCCCCGTCGGGGATATGAGAAGCCCCTAGGCAACTCAGCCCCTTATGACAGCAAGCAAAAGCAAATCTATAAGCTCTAACTAGGACAGGGCTGTGTAACAGCCTCAGAGGCAAATATATGTTGATACTAACAGAGAGCTTAACTGCCAACATAAACATACGCTTTAATCCAGTCCTCTAGGTTTGTTGCCTGCGAGGCCTGGACCAACCCTCCTGGATTCACTTCCTACACAAATAATTAGTAGGGCATCTCCCTCCGTCCCACCTGACAACATTATGGCTTAGGACCTGCTCATCGAACATAGCCATAGTCCCTTGGGCCTAATTTAATAATACTAAGAGAGAAATTAAACAAAATTATAAAAGACCTAAATAAGAAACATCTCGCCCCCCAGACTGCCGAGTAATACACATTTCTACGTCAGAGAGCAAACTGATCAGGGTAGTAGTAAGGAGAACAAGGGGAGTGATATTTTCAACTAGATACTTTGCTAAGTAGCCCCGAAGGATCCGAAACAATGTAACAAATCACTACAACGTAAGTTTGTAACAAGCTCAACAGTTCAATGGGTACTTTGTTACCCTACAGGCAGTCAAATATACAGGCCTGACTGATGCTGAGGCCTAGTGTCTCTCCGGTTGCCATGCGGTACATTCTCAACGAAGAAGCTAATCGCCACCACGCAGATCACTCCAGTAGGCTCAGCGAGGAGGTAGTGGGGGTGTTTGTCCTCTGACAGTCAGTCGATTCACATACCTCTCTGCCTCCGCGGCCGCTGCAAACACGTGATGGGATCCTTCGTGGGTGATGTGTAATTTAGCCGGATACTGCACCGTGAAGCGGATTCCAGCGCCAATAAGTTTTTCGCATAAAGGAGCATATTCACGGCGCTTCTTACTCAGCATCGCTGAGTAATCTTGCGCCACGCGGATCCTAGCGTTATTGTAGAAAGTTTCCCCTTTCTGTCGGGCTGCACGTAGGATCTTTTCTTTTTGGGGAAAGAAGGCAAACTTTACTAGCACAATCCTTGGCCTGGCATCCTTTGCCTGTTTACCGCCGACACGGTGTGCTCGTTCAATGCGGATCGGGCCGCCGCTCTCCTCGCCGTTCAGTAACTGTGCAAAGAACATCTCCAAATGGCCCTGCAGATCTTTGTCTGCTATGTTCTCAGATAGTCCCATAACTCGGAGGTTGCAGCGCCGTGATCTATTTTCCAGATCATCCAGTTTAGCCTCGTGTAGTGCAAGCTGGTGCCTTAGGCCAGCAGCCTCCGTCTCCAGTGTCCCGATCTTCTCTTCAGCTTGCCCCAGGCGGTCTTCTGCCTCTTGAAGCCTACTCCCCAGGCTGTCCACCGAGGCCCGCAGGCCATCCATTTTTTCGTGGAGTGCCTCAAATTGCGGCGAGAGAGCCGCGGCCACCGCCGCTGACATCACGTCCAGTGAAGCCGGGGATTTGGGTGAGCCAGATGGTGTGGCCATGTCAGCCATTTTGCTGGAGCCGGTCACCCGCTCCCGCTCTCGCCTGGCCGACTTGGGTGCCGTCGCCATTTGATCTGTCCACCAAACTTCACACCGGAGCTCTTCATGCCCTCCAAAGTACCCGAGGGAACTTTTCGTCAGTTATCCGCGGGCTTGCACGGTTCAAAATCGCCGGTTTGGGCAGTGGGGCACGGAGCACTCCCAGGATGCGACCACTACTCTGCTCGCATCACGTGACCCTCCCTGGTTTTCTATTTAATAATGGTGAATTGGGGCCCACAGTGTAGGAACTGCTGGTAGGGGATTCTTTTAGGGATTCTTATCCAATTTTTAATATAGATTGAGGTTTAATTCCCTAGGAGCCTTGTAAGGAGAGGGTTATCAATGTGTGCCTATAATATTTAAGCAATTTATTTGTTATTCAAATTTTGATTTTTCTCTTAATAGTCCCTCTTCTCTGTTAGGTGATGTTTTGTTTCTCCCAAAACATCTGGCTATAACCCTGAAGAAGCAGTTTGGAGAAATGGGGCCATGTCGGGTGAAAGACCGGGTACTGCTTCAGCGTTAACAACTTTGACAGTTAAGCCGTTTGCAATAATTTGCCACAAGCATTTGGAACTGAGATAAGGGTCTCTAATTCTGGCTCATAGATTAGACCATTAAACAGATGGAATGGGGGCTATTTTTATTAAATATGCATAAATTAAAGAAATAGTGAAAAAAGTGAAGGGGTTTTTCTGAGCAATGAGGATTGATACCTCATGAAAGACTGAATCAATCGTTGATGTAAAGGACTAACTCAGGTGTTTTCCCCGTCACGGTTGGAGAGTCATTTATAAGTTTTAAGATAAGCGATATAAAACTCTTCCATTAAGATGGCATCAGGTGAACAGCGTTCTGGCTTGCCGACCACAGGGGAGCTCACGGCAGAGATCTTAAAGGTGGTCTTTGCCGCCTTAGAGGATCGATTAAATCGATTGCAGGTGACCATGGAGGACATCTTGCAACTTGCAATGAACGCAGCCGCACGCATGCTCTATGGTCTATCCAGAAGAACCCACATCACACCCATCCTAAAGGACCTTCACTGGTTACCATTAAATTGCAGACTCACATACAAGGTATTACTCATCACATTCAAAGCCCTCAACATGATATCCCCCTCATCCTTTACAGCCCTCCTCATCCCAACCCCAAACAACAGGTCGCGGTGGTCAGTAGCTGCTAACACACTGATCATCCCGATTGAGTCCACTAAATGCACACAAGCAACCAGGAACAGGGCATTCTCCTTCTATGCCCCAAAGTGTTGGAACAACCTCCCTCCAAGCATCAGATCAATCAGAGATCTCACACAATTCAGGAAAGCCCTCAAGCACCACCTATTCCTCCTATACTTTTCATAACCAAACGCAACCCATCCACACCCCACACCCCAACTCACTCTCTCAACGCCCAACACCTTGCAAACCGAATAATACCAACCAAGCAACAGAACCATACCACACAATACTTTGCATGTGTGATTCTGATCATTAATGTAATCAAGAATGACGATATGATAATGTAACACTTGAAAACCCAGCTTTAGCCATTTAGTCAAGCCTTTCATAGAACTTGTAAACAGTTACTCTGTTACAACTGTGTTAGTATATGTGTAAATAGTTCACCCAGTTACAAGTCCAAGTTTTTGATCCTGTTCGATGTAGCACTAGGCATTTCATGGTCTCTTACAAGAATTGTTCACTGTAAACCGCACTGATAATGAAGAGCGCGGTATAAAAAAGCTTTAAATAAATAAATAAATCATGGAGCGATTTGAGACCCATCTGCAGCAACTCAATGAGGTAGAACAGCGGTTAGCGGCTCAGGAATCAGCAACGGAGTGGTCAGCCACCCAGGTTACACAGATGTCGACAGAGCATCACCAAATCTTGACCAATTGGAGAAGCAGGAGAACCGGTCAAGGTGTAATAATCTCCATGTGATGGGCCTCAGCGAGTCCCTCTCTGATGCACAGTTATATGATTTCTTCAAATGCTGGCTCCCGCAAGCCTTTGGCCTTCAGCAGGATAGGGGCGCCTGGAAGTGTGAATGCACGCATAGAATTGTACCGCAAAAGGAAGTCTCCACTAAACCTCATACTGCCTTAGCCCGTTATTTAATTTGGAGAGAGAAGGAGGATATTCTATGGACCGTCCTAAAACGTCAATCCCTGGAGCATAATAACTGTATGCTTCTGCTCTTCAATGATTATTCCATGAGGGTGGCTCTGAAGAGACGAGAATATGCCCCAGTGTGTAGTGCATTGCACCAGAGGGGTATTCACTTTGTTTTGCTTTTCCCACATAAACTGAAGGTCATGCATGGTGGAACAACACTCTATATGAACAGCATGGAGGAGGGAAGGAAATTCCTGGAATGCTGTGGTGGAGAGACGAGTGAGGGAGAGAAGTGACCCATTCAGTGAATGCTGGGAGAGCACTAGTGATTAGACCTGATATGTTCAGACAGTTCAGTTCCATGTTGGATTACAGCTTCTGTTGCATTTAGTGGATTTGAACTGGGTTGGAGCATTCTATTGTAAACTCTGCTGAGGAAAGTCCTGACCCTGCACTCAACTGCGGAGATGCTTGTGCCCCTCTTGAGGGGCTGGCAACAAGCTGGGGAACTGGAATGCCCTGCTGGGTGGACCATAAGATCTTAGCTGGGGCCCTAGCCAAGAGGCTGGGATAGTGCTGCTCTGGCTGATTCACCTCGATCTGGTGGGCTTTGTAAAGGACAGAAGTGCTGCTAGCAGATCGTTCAGCAACAGAGGCTTCAAGGGCAGGAGGCAGTGGTAGTGAACCTTGATGCCGAGAAGGCCTTTGACCATGTAGCATGGGATTATCTGTTTTGGGTCCTGCCTTGTTTTCATCTAGATGGCCCTTTTCTGTATTGGGTTAAGACAATCTATCATTGCCCGCGAGCCCAGATCCTGCTAAATGGATGCTTGACTGATGAATTTGAACTGCATAGGGGGATCAGGCAAGGCAGTCCTTTGTCCCTACTATTGTTATTCTTTTGTTAGAACCATTTGCAGTGCAGTTGTGGATGACAGTTGAGATACCGGGAGTGCACTTGGGTGACCAGGTAAATAAGATCAGTCTATTCACAGACGATATGCTTATCAGTATGCCCTATTCCCGCACAGGTCTTGAGGCATTGATGGTGCTGCTGTAGCATTTTGGCAGCTTCTCAGGGCTGCAGATTAATACTGGTAAGTCAGAGGCACATCTCTTGGGTGACCGCTGACTTCAAGCTACGGAGATAGAGGCCTTGCCATTTCATTGGTCTACAGAACCACTTAAATATTTAGGAATTTACCTGCATTGTGAGTCTGCAGTGGTTTATCAAAAAAATATTAAAACTAAAATCTACAGATGAAAACACTTTATGTGAAGTGAAAAGATCTCTCTTTGTCACTGTATGGTAGGGTGACTTTGAATTAAATGGTGATTTTTCCCAAGTTACTCTATTCACTCCAGATGTTGTCCGTGTGGGTGAGGCGGGTGAAGGAAAACCAGCTTCGGAGCATCTTTCGTACCTTTCTATGGAGAGGCCGAAGGGCGCAGGTTAACTACATGAAATTGATATTGACACTGGGAAGAGGGGGCATCGGCCTGCCTGATCTAAGGGTACACAAAGTGGCAGTGCTGATGTGCTGGGTGCATGACGAGTATAATGCAATGGCTCTATATGCTCCCAGTGGGTTGTTGAGCTACTGGAGTCAATCGTACCAACTATTTAGCTTATTAAATTGCTCTCGGGCAGCCTTGCAGGAGAATTCCTTTAAGATCTTGATCGGCCCACTGCGTATAGTCTGGATGTGGTGGGCAGCGAAGGGATGGGCCAGCTGGAGGATCACTCCATTTTTGTGGCTGCGGAGTAACCCTGACTTTGAGCCTGGGATGGGCCATACCCGGTTTGCCATATGGGAACTGGCCTCACCAGTAGACTTAGGAAAATTGCAAGAATTAGGGGGGGGGGGGATTTTTCCCACTTTTGCGCGTCTACGTGAGGTGTTTTGTCTGTTGGCTTCACGCTATTTGGAATATTTTCAGGTGAAACATTATTGGTGTAGGCTTCAGGTGGCTCATCTAGAGGCACTCGTGTGCATGGAGGGGGATGAGAATTTATGCAAATTGGCCCCCCATTGGAATATGTTGTCACACTGATGTTGAATGCTCTGGGATATGTTACCTAGCCAATATCTAGACATCCTGGCACAACAATGGGCTGTAGACATTCAGGAAGATGTGGATGCAGATCTCCTGGAGAGCTATTTTCAACACATCTCGAGGGTAACTTGCAAAGCCTGCTTTCAGGAGATGCAATACCAGATTCTCCATAGGGGCTACCTGATGCAAGTGGCGGGGGCCCGACTGCAGATGTGGTCCTTGGGAACTTGTGTGGTGTCAGATGGAGGAGGAAACGTTCCGCATGCGTTTCTAGAATTCCCCATGCTAATGAATCTATGGGGACGGGCTTTGGAATACCTGGGAGGCCTTATTGGTAAACCGATTGACTGGACATATGGCCTCTTGATGCTAGGAGACCCGGGCCCCCTGCAAGACCAAAAGGTCCACACATCAGGCAGTAATTTGTTATGCTGGGGATATGAGGGGTCAAGTGGACCATTTTGCAACAGTGGGTGGGAAACCAGTCGCCCATATTCAAACAGTGGATAAACCAAATGCACCTATTGACCCAAGCCAAAGGTTATTTATTTAATTAGGCTTATATACACCTTGCTACCAGTCAAAATGGTGTACATTCAGGTACTATATATATTTTTCCCTTGTCCCCGAAGGGCTCACAATCTGTTTTTGTACCTGAGGCAATGGAGGATTGAGTGGCTGTGGGCTAGAAACTTGTGGGACTAGAAACCCCAGTCCTTCCAGCCCAAGGTTGCTGTCCTCTGGCCCTCAGTAACTTGTCCCTGTTTGGACAAGATATAAATGGCTTTGGCAGCAATTTCAGGTTGTTTCCCCCCGTGTGAGGGAGGGAAGGGGTGGGTGGGGGAGTGGTTGGTGGAGTAAGTGTCTGAGTGTACGAATGTGTTGTTGATAGAGTGTTTGCGTAGTAGTGAGAAGGAGTGGGGTACATTACCATGTTATTGCACCTGATTTTGTATTCTATGTAAGTACATTTTGGAATTGGTGTGTTTGTATCTGTTTATGGGTGGTGTCCCTGTATGTTTCAGTTGTGTGAGTTATGAAATAAAGATTTTTTTTATTAGGTTTTAAGGTTATTACAACCAAATAACATGTACAATGAAATTAGGCAATATAATCAATAACAAAGAAATTTTGAACAAATACACCACAATATTCATATATCACCACTCAACCCACATCATGAAGAGTACAGCATAGGAAGAGCATCTGAGCTAATACACTAAGGCTACACCCCCAACCTTACCTCACTACTAATAATATAATTAAATCCCCAATATATACCACTCAGACTTGTAAAGAAGCCAATAAAGATTCCAAAAGAGAAGGATCAGAATAAACATAACTCACCCCTTGAATAGTCACTAAAACACTTGCATGGAAACCGAAGGAAGAAGGTGCCTCCCCCAGCCAACACTCTAGGTTTAAGCTGGAGGAAGGACCTCCTCCGACTCTGCGTCTGCCTAGAGACATCGGGAAATATGGAAAGCTTTTGGCCATAAAAAAGAAAATCATTTTTAGAAAAAAAGGCTTTCATGATGGAAGCCTTATCCAAAAGATTGGCCAAAGTAACCACCAAAGTGGCACGGGTGGAGATTAATGTCTGAGAGTTTTCCAAAAAACCACTTAAATCTGTAAGAGTACCCTCCTCTTCCCGTACCACGCTGGGTTCCCCAGAAGTCTCCCGGGCAGGCAGATAAAAGGAACGATCAATCAAAACAGTATCAGCAGTAGCTAGTAGTAGTATTTCTTTACAATAATGCCTAAATAACAATATAGGTGACAATAAACGAGTTTTTGGAAAATTTAATATGCGTAAATTTTTAGCCCGAGAAACATTCTCTAAAGCTTCTAACTGCTGATAAAGTAGTACAGTATCCTTCAAGGCTGATACACTAGCTGACTGCAAAGAGGCAACATGTGTATCAAGCCTGTCGGCTCGCTGAGACAATTGATTAACAGAAACCTCCACAGTACGTAGTCTGCTAACAACCTGTTGCGAAAAGGCAGCAGTTTGATTCATAAATTTAGATAACAATAGATTAGTAGCCGAAACTTCTTTCCAGATATCTGAGAGAGTAACTTCTTCAAGATTTTCAATTTGAGGAAAAACAAAGTCCTCAGAACCACCAACAGCCGAAATAGGAGCTAATGAAAGTACCTCACAAGGAGTAGTAGATAAAGAAACAGGAATCTCCTCCTCCTCTCCCAAAGATGAAGACGCCACGGAAGAGGACGAAGCTTCAGCAGAGGCCTGAGAGGATCCTGGGTTGGGTGGAGGAGTCCTATCGATGGAACTCAAGGAAATCCCGGATCCAGGCGAAGAAGAGCATTGGGCCGACGAAGCAGGCTTAGATAGAACAACCACATGCTGATCCATAGGACCAATAATATCAAGAGGAGTAGAAGTAACAGCTGCAGATTGTCCAAGGTTAAGTTTCCCCCGGTGTGGGGGAGGGAAGGGGTGGGTGGGGGAGTGGTTGGTGGAGTAAGTGTCTGAGTGTACGAATGTGTTGTTGATAGAGTGTTTGCGTAGTGGTGAGAAGGAGTGGGGTACATTACCATGTTATTGCACCTGATTTTGTATTCTATGTAAGTACATTTTGGAATTGGTGTGTTTGTATCTGTTTATGGGTGGTGTCCCTGTTTTTGCTCCATTGTATGTTTCAGTTGTGTGAGTTATGAAATAACGATTTCTAAAAATAAAAAAAATAGATGTATTACTTAAAATTAAAATAAAAAAACCCCTTGGCCATTGCTATCCAAAATAATTTGTCTTTTTTGTGGATGATATGAAAATCTGCAACATGGTAGACCGACTGGATGTTGTGGAAATCATGAGGAGGCGGCTAACGAAGCCAAGGAAAGTCAAGAGCAGTGTTTCTCAAGGGAGTCCTAGAGTATCCCCTACCAGTAGGGTTTTCAGAATATCCACAATGAATATGCATAAGATAGATCTACATATAATAGAGGTATGTTGAGAGTCTGGCTCCCGGAATCCTCCAGTCCATATCTCACTCGGTTAGTTCCTCAGGTTGTCCAGCATCCAACAATCAGCCACCAGTATTTAACATCCAATAATCAGCATCCAGTATCCAATGATCAGCAATCAGCGTCCAGTAATAAAACAAAACTGCAGAGAGATCATTCGGACCAATGGAACTGAAGTATGCCTGTAGCTTTCTGTTTCATTACAAGGCCAGAGACTTATCAGCCCCACCTCGTATGTTTATGTTTATTAAACCTTGATATACCACCCTTCATGTTAGCAGCAGGGCAGTTTACAATAAAACAAATGAAAAGAAAGTTGAAAGGAACTCCAGTGGAATGACAGGAAAGAATTCAGCATTCATATCTGTGGGGTAGATCAGGCTTGGTAACAGGAGGGAGAGAGGTGATAATAGCAGAGAGAGGTTAGTAGCACCAGGTGGGAGGTAGGTCATAAGCTTTCTGAAACAGGCAGCAAAAATTGTAGCTGTTTAATTATTTAGCCTGGCACTCTAAGACAAAAAATACTGACACCTATAAATATACTGTATAAGCTGGAAAAAACAAAGGAGATGTAAGATGCTCACATGCCAAGGGACAAAAAGAAAAAGAGAACCATAAAACCAGTGGTGGGATTTGGCCGGTTCAGCCCAGTTCACGCGGACCAGCTCCTGCCATGGGCCACATTCACCAAACTGGGCCAAAAGCGGTGTCCCAGAATCCTCCCACCCACCGGTGGTTTGATGGCATCGGGGGACTGTGGCATCAGGGGAAGCCCCCGATGCTGTCAAACCACTGGTGGATGAGGGGAGTGGGTCACTGGGCCACCAGGGAGCTGCTGCCCTACGGTGGCCTCCAGCGGCCCAAGCGTGTGGCACAGGCAAAGCAAACGCATGCCGTGCTGCCACCCACTCAGTTCTGTCAGTGGCAGGATCAGTCTGAACCAGTTCCTGTTCAGATTGAATCTGGCCACTGAATAAACCCCCTCCAACAGTAGATGCAGAGCAAAACTGGGACATTTCACCATTGAATCCAACTTGGAGCCTTTTCTAAAAGTGTGCAGGAGTGTATGTGTATTCGCTGATATGTGGAACCAGAGAAGCCATTTTGCAAATCTAAATATAGGAAAATTCAAATGGGGAAGCTTGGAAACTTATACACAGAGCAGGGCTGTACCAAGCCATAAATGCACCCTGTGAGACTTGCACATGTGGCGCCCCTCTCCTCCCCCAGTTTGTCATTTTCCTATGCCAGCATCTTACCCCACACCTCCATGACCACGCTGCCTCTCTTGCCCTGCCACCGCCATTTTCCATGTTTCCTTGGCGGCGGCGTCAGCAGCAGAGAGTATCTCTAATTGAAAAAAAAAACACGTGGGTCTTTCCAACTCCGCATTTGCATGTTTGCCTGATCCCTCCTTCCTCTGACATAGGTTTACCTCAGAGGAGAGAGGGACCAGACCAGCCATTCAAAGGATTTGCAAAGACCAGCGTTTGAATGGCTGGGCTGGTCTCTCCCTCCTCTGACATGAGTCTGTCAGAGGAGGGAGGAATTGGGCAAACATGCAAGTGTGAAGTCTGGAAGACCCGCGTGTTTTTCCCTCAATTAGAGATAATCTCCACTGCTGTGACTGCTGCCACCAAGGAAACATGAAAAATGGCGGTGACGGGACAAGGGCAGTTGGGGGGGGGGGGGGGAGGATCTGAGGCCGGCAACCCCAAATGTGCCCCTATTTTTTTTTTACCCCGTGCTGGGCTAGGTATGTTGCTGATATAGAGGTTGATATTTCACAACTTCACTGTGTAAGTAGCGGTATTTACATATAGATGTTGGCCATTTTGCAAACCTTTATGTTGAAATGCCACCAATTAACTAAAGATGCCGCTATCTTTATCTAATTTCAATATGTAGGGGGAAATATGCAATGGGGGATTAAGGAAGATAGCTCCCTTAATTCCTACTGTAAAGAGCTGGCCAAAATGAACCGTTTTTAAAAGCCTATATGTGCCAGGGAGCACGTGTAAATCCCGATTTGGACAATTGCAGTCATACAATGTATTCCCTATGTGAAATGGGGAATACATGTGTAGATTTTTGACCTACTCAGACCACTCCCTAACAATGACCCAACATGCTCTATTGCAATTTCTATGCAGTAAGGATATTCATGTGATCATAACATGATAAAATTTGATTTACCAAATCGAAAGACGACATCAAGAAAATCTACTGTGCTAGCATTTTCAAAAGGGAGACTACAAAAAATGAGGAAAATGCTTAATAAAAAAACTAAAAGAAGCAACTTAAAATTTTATATCAGACCTGTACATTGTTTAAAAATACCATCATGGATATCCAGACCCAGGGGTGGCTAAAGGCAATCTCCTGCCTTAGGCGAGGGATGAGATGGTGCGTGCCCCCCCCCCCCTGCCCTGGAGTGGGGTGGGAGGTCTTTCTCAAGACTCCAGTCAGGGTCTGAACCAAACCAAACGGCAGGACATGCTAGGGAGATAAAGTTCCTAGATGAAATAAATTACTGCTTCTTGAGCAGCTGGTTCATGAATCGACCAGAGGGGAAGCCATATTAGACCTAGTCCTTAGTGGAACACCAGATCTAGTGCAAGAGATAAGGGTGTTGGGGCCACTTGGCAATAGTGATGATAGCTTGATCGCGTTTGATTTAATTAGTGGAGGAGGGATAGTAAGGAAATCCATAGTACTACCTTTTAACTTTCAAAAGGGAGACTATGATAAAATGAGGAAAATAGCTAAGAAAAAACTAAAAGGAGCAGTTGCAAAGGTTAAAGACTTACATCAAGCTTGGGTGTTGTTGAAAAATACTATCTTGGAAGCCCAGACCAGCTGTATTGCACGCTTTAAGAAAAGTGGAAGGAAGTCCAAAAAACTGCCAGCATGGTTTAAAGGTGAGGTCAAAGTGGCAGTTGTTGCCAAAAAAGCATCTTTCAGGAAATGGAAAAAAGAGCCAAAGACGAAACCTGGAAACAGCACAAGCACTGGCAAGTCAAATGCAAGGCATTGATAAGGCAGGCAAAGGGAGAATTTGAGAAGAAGCTTGCCGCGGAAGCAAAAACGCGAAATAAAGACTTTTTCAAGTACATTCGTAGCAAAAAACCTGTGAGAGAGTCAGTTGGTCCATTAGATGATAGAGGGGTTAAAGGGGCACTAAGAGGCGACAAGGTGATAGCGGAGAGACTGAATGAATTCTTTGCTTCAGTCTTTACTGAGGAAGATGTAGGGATGTTACCCATGGCTGAAGTGGTATTTAAAGGTGCGGAAGAATTGAAGGAAATATTGATACATTGGGAAGATGTATTACAACTATTAGATAAACTGAAGAGTAGCAAATCACCTGGGCCGGATGGTATACACCCAAGGGTGTTGAAAAAAGTGAAATATGAGATTGCAGACCTGCTATTAGTAATCTGTGAACTATCATTAAAATCATCTCTAATACCTGAAGATTGGAGGATTGCCAATGTAACACCAATTTTTAAAAAGGGTTCCAGGGGTGATCCGGGAAACTACAGACCAGTGAGCCTGACATCAGTACCGGGAAAACTGGTAGAAACCATCATAAAGAATAAAATTACTCAGCATGTAGATAGTCATGGACTAATGGGAGACAGCCAACATGGCTTTAGACAAGGAAGATCTTGTCTTACTAATTTGTTATGTTTTTTTGAAGGTGTGAATAAACAGGTGGACAAAGCTGAGTCGGTTGATATAGTGTATCTGGACTTTCAGAAAGCCTTTGACAAGGTCCCTCATCAGAGACTTTTGGCAAAACTAAAGAGTCATGGGATAGGAGGCAGTGTACTACTGTGGATCAGGAACTGGTTAAAAGATAGAAAGCAGAGGGTAGGGCTAAATGGCCAATTTTCCCAATGGAGAAAGGTGAATAGTGGTGTACCCCAGGGATCTGTGCTGGGTCCGCTGCTTTTTTTTTTTTTTTTTAAGTCTTTATTTAACCTTTTACAAAACAAGCAACTAAACTTCCACTACACAACACAAAAAATAACCAATACAACATCAACTGAGGCCCCCCCCTCCAGACCCACCTCCCACCCCGGCTCCCTGGGATAAAAACACTGGCCTAAATGTAACATAAACGAGGAAGTAAGGGGCACCCACCCCAACCGCCCAGGCAGCTTCACCCCAGGCAGGACAGCCTGTCCAAACCTTAAGCCTCTGGGCGCAGGACCTCCAGGCGGCGCCCCTGTGCAGTCTGAGAGCGGGCCACGAAAAGGTCCAATAGTGACCATCTGCGGATGTTTAGTTCCACCTTGTCCAGTTAATGGAGTTTGCAGTAAGTTTTTTCCAACTTAGAATAGTGACAAACCAAATTCCACCAACCGTCCAAGCTTAGGCTCTGAAAATTCTTCCACTTCCACAGAATCATCTTAATGGCAATGGCCGTCATGAAGTTAAATAAGAAGGTTTGATCGTGGCTCCCCTCAGGGAATACACTTGGGGACCACAGAAAGATCCTGCTCCACTCCAGCTCCGCCGAAAAATGCAAGATCGATTGCATCCTAGCCCACACCTGCCTCCAAAACCTCTGAACTAGGGGGCAATCAAAGAACATGTGCATATATGTGCCTTTGTCCCTTGAACAAGACCAGCATATACCAGAGTTGCCGGAGTCCCATTTAGCCAGCTTTGACGGGGTTATGAAAGCCCTGTGCATGAAAAAATACAATGATTGGGTGATCGCAGCTGACCTAGAGGTTTTGGACACCGGGCCCCTGAGAATTTTCCACTCTGAGGATGTGATTTCCTGAGAGATGTCAGATTCCCAGACCCGGGCCAGCCCGACAGGTACCTTGGAGGTACGCTCCCTCCATAGGGCATAAATCTTAGAAGTAGCCCCCTGCTGGCAAATGGTGGCTCGCAACCAATGAAGCAAAGCGCCCCCCTTATCAAGCTCAGATGCCCTTAAAGGTGTGTTAGATGCTACAATACAATGCTTAAGCTGGACCCATTTGAAGAAGGAGGAGTCGGGTAGGGAGAACGCCCTCTGCAGTGCCGCAAAAGCTTTCCATCCCTTGACATCTACCAGCTGCCAAGTGACCAGATTCCCCGTTCTTGCCACTCCCTCCAAGCAAACATACGCCCTCGAATCCTAAATCGTGGGTTCCACCACAACGGAGTCTGCCCCGAGGGTAGGTCTTCCTGTCCAATGAGCCGCGCCAGCTCTAGGAAGGCTCCCTGCGTGGATCTAATGACCCGCCCCACCCGGGACTATTCGGGATGCCGCGCACCTAGCATGTGCAGCAGGGGACAAGGGGCGACCGCACAGGCCTCCACCTCTAGCCAAATCGGCCTCTGCCCAGGCTCATCTGTGGCCAGCCACAAAGATTCCTGTTTAATCAGGAGGACTTGATGGTACCAATAGAAGTCAGGGAAATGCACTCCCCCCCTTATCCCTAGCAGCTTTCAACTTTTTGGTGGCAATGCGAGGTTGCTTACCATTCCATAGGAAAGTAATGAGACTGTTCTCTATCTTTTTATACCATTTCAACGGAATTGAAAAAGGGAGCATACCGCGTACGTAATTAATCTTTGGAGTGAGAGACATTTTGATGACCTCTAGTCGGCCCCACCAGGAGAGGTGGAGGGGAGACCAGGCTAAAACTTTCTGCCGAATAAAGAGGAGAAGCTCCTCCAGATTCTTTCGAATCATGTCATCTGCCGACGCGTTGTACCATGCCCCTAGGTACTTGATGCTGCCCGCCTCCCATTTAAAGGGAAAATCCGCCATCTCCGCCAAGTTTGCAAAACAATTAAGGGGGAATGCCACCGATTTAGACCAGTTGATCTTATATCCCGAGACACTGGAGTACTTACCAAACAGGGCCAAGATAGACGGGACTTCCTCAGGCTGCGTGAAAAGAAGCAGATCATCCGCGTAAGCAGATAGCTTTACTTGCAGGGTCCCAAGCTGAACCCCTTTGAGATCCGCCTGGCTTCGGATTGCAATGGCCAAAGGCTCCAAAGCTAAATTAACTAGCAGAGGGGAAAGGGGGCACCCCTGCCTTGTTCCTCTATGAAGGGAGAAGGGACGCGAGAGGATGCCATTGACACAGATGCTAGCAGTAGCATAGGAATATAACACACTGACCTTATTTATAAACCCTCCAACAGAAAAGCACAGTCCACGTACCAACAGCAAACCCAGTAAAAACCGTGGAGGCAAGGTTTTTACTGGGTTTGCTGTTGGTACGTGGACTGTGCTTTTCTGTTGGACAGTATATCCAAGCATGTTTCCTTGCCTCCTTATTTATAAACCCTTCACCAAGGCCAAACCATTGCAAAATGAAAAACATAAACGGCCATTCTAGCCTGTCGAATGCCTTTTCCGCATCTAATGAGAGAGCAATATATGGGCAAGTGTCCGACGAGACCCTCTCGAGCAAATTACAGAAAAGGCGGGTGTTGTCTGCTGTAGACCTCCCGGGAACGAACCCACATTGGTCAGGGTGAACCAAGTCACCGACGACCATTGCAAGCCTGCGCGCTAAAATACTCGCGTAGATCTTATAGTCAGCATTCAGGAGAGAAATGGGCTGATAGTTCACTACGTGATTGGGGTCTCTACCCGGTTTTTCCAACACCACAATAGTGGCCTCGGAGAATCTACCGGCATGGCTACGCTCCTTTTCGAGCTCTCCATAATACTCCAACAAAAATGGGGCAAGTTCTTTACTAAAAACTTTGTAAAATTCAGCGGGGAGACCATCAGGGCCGACCGCCTTCCCCGGGGGCATGTCCTGTATTGCTGAGAGAAGTTCGTCACGCAGGAAGGGTTTGCCAAGATCAAGAGCCTGGCCCTCCTCCAGGACAGGGTGCTCCAGCCCATCGACAAAGCTAGCAAATGCGCTAATGTCGGCTTTCGACTCAGAAGCATATAGCGAGCTATAAAATTTAGAGAATTCTGCCACTATCTGCTCATCTTTAGTCAAGCTCTCTTGACAACTAGATAAGATGGAGGCTATTCTGGGTTTGGTCTGCTTCCCACGCACTGTGTGGGCAAGTAGTCTGCCAGCTTTATTCCTCTCCACATGAAACCGGGCAGTCTGTTTTAACATGATCTGCTCGACCTCGGAGCTCAGGGTTTCATTATATTGAAATCTAAGCCTTTGTAACCGTAGTAGGATTCCCGGGTTAGGTTGGGCTGCCCATAATCTTTCTCCGGCGCGGATTTGCGCGTCCAACATACATAATTGCGCCTTCCACCTTTTTGCCTCCTTGATTTTAAAACTGGTTATCACAGCGCGTATTGAGGCCTTAAAGGCCTCCCACCAAGCCCAACTGGCGGTATCGCCCTTTTTGTTCCAGCAGAAAAAGGAGGCAATGGCAGCCCGCACGTCCTCCTGAAAGGCAGGATCCACTAGCCACGATCGGTTAAAGGACCATGTCTGGCCAGGTCGCTCTACTTCCTCCACTACAACATCCACCGTTATAGCTGCGTGGTCCGACACCGACCTACCTAGGATCGAGGCGCCCCGACATCCAGAGACCAGGGACTTAGAGAACAAAAAATAATCTATACGGGACAGAGAATTATGCACGGGGGAAAAAAAAGAAAAATCCTTTTCTTTTGGGTGAAGTATTCGCCAGATGTCAACTAACTCACAAGAGTCGAGCAGGGAGGAAAGCGCAAGACTCGCACGAGAGGGGCGCTCAACCCTACCAGGACACCTGTCCAGCAAGGGATCTCTGACCAAATTAAAGTCACCTCCAGCAATTATCATAGCCCCTGGATCTTCCTGGATAACCCCACTGAGGTTGCAGAAGAAAGCGGGGTCGTCAACATTGGGTCAATAGATATTTACAATGGACAGCAGCTCCCTCCCCAGCCTTACTAAAGATTTAGACCATCTCCCAGCATCATCATGACTTGAGCTAACTATCTGGCACCCCAGAGCAACCTTTGTTAATGTGACAACACCATTTTTCTTATGTACGGCAGGGGAACAGCCCGCCACTTTAAAATGCTTATCTTCCAGTTTGCTCGCCTCAGATGCTGATAAGTGCGTTTCTTGAAGCAAAATAATATCAGCTGACTGATGCTTGCAGTACACCAGGATTTTCTTCCTTTTGATCGGTGACCTGAGCCCCTTCACTTTTAAAGATAAAATTCTCAACCCACCAGCCATCCTGCCTTTACAACATCCTCTGGCATGCGGTCAGCAGTGGGCACATCCCAACCTCCTATATCCCAGAAATTCCCAGAGAGCCGAAAACCCCTCCCAAACAGAAAAAAAAACAAAGTAGAGTGAGACAGCAGAAACACTCTTACAGCATGAGGCAGCCCCTTATAGAAAACATAAACTGCTCAGCACCCAACCACCCGTCAAGATAACAGTGAAAGATAGATAGTCCCCAGATAGCAGGCATGTCCAGTACCAACAATGTACAGACACCGCAGTGGCCACCCGCTGCAGGCCGCGTGCAACAGACCATAACCACCGGACCGCCAGCAGGCTCAGCTTTGCTGCATCAGAAGCTCTTCTTGATCCTCAAAGAATTGGCGCAGCAATCCAGGATCTTCAAAAGACTTGGTGCTGTTGTTCAAAGTCACTTTGAAACGCGCTGGGCTAAACAGTCCAAATCGTGCTTGCAGGTTTCGAAGTCTAGGCCGCAGCTCCAGGAACTGCCTCCGTTTCTCTACCGTTCGCTTGCAGTAGTCCGCATAGAAGAAGATTTTGCGCCCTTCATATTGGAGCGACTGACTAGCTTTAGCCGCGGCAAATATCTGCAGGACTTGCTGATGCCTCAACAGGCACATAATGAAAGGGCGAGGCCGCATGCTGTGGGCGTTGGGGCCCGACGGGGACGCCGGGATCCTGTGTGCCCGTTCAATTTCCAGCGGGGGACTGAAATTGATTTTTAGTACCTTGGGCAAAAAGTCCTCCATAAATTGAATGGGGTCTCCGCCTTCGGCCCCTTCCCCGAGGCCTATAATACAGATATTGTTGCATCGGGCCCTATTGCCCATGTCTTCCACGCTCCGCTCTAGCCAGTCCACCTTGCGCGCGATGGAAACGACGCGCTTGATCTTGTCCTCGTGCCCCGCTACCGTTTCTTCCACTTTCTCAACTCTAACAGAGAGAGACTGAAATTGCGCGCCCAAGTCCTTGATATCGTCCTGCAGTGCAGATAATGTCTCGCCATTTCAATCGACGCGGTTTCGTATGGCCTTCACTTCTTGTAAAAGCTGCCTGAAGTCATCTGCCGATTCTTGCTGTGGCGCTGGCTTGTGCGGTGACAACGGGTCGGTCTTAGATCTTTTAGACCCTGTCGCTGCCACCGTAGGAGGGAATTCTAGTCACGTTTGCTTACCCCCCGACATTCTCCAATGCTGCCCTTATAAATCCGCCAACCGGGGAGATATTACGTTCGGGTAGCTCGCAGGATTATAGCTCAGGGCCCAGGAGAAGAGGTCTTACACCTCCATGCCGGTTTCGCGCTGGCTCCACGTTCCGGGTCCGCTGCTTTTTGACATATTCATAAATGATATGGAAAGTGAAATAACGAATGAGGTTATCAAATTTGCAGATGACACAAAACTATTTAAAGTTGTTAAAACCCAAGAGGATTGTGGAAAATTGCAAGAGGATCTTGATAAATTGGAAGACTGGGCATCAAAATGGCAGATGAAATTTAATGTGGACAAATGCAAAGTTATGCACCTAAGGAAGAACAACCCAAACTATGGCTACATGATGCAAGGTTCCACATTAGGAACCACCACCAGGAAAAAGATTTAGGCGTCATTGTGGATAACATGTTAAAACCCTCGGCCCAGTATGCAGCGGCGGCCAAGAGAGCAAATAGAATGCTAGGTATGATAAGGAAAGGAATGGAATATAAAACAAAAGATATTATAATGCCTCTATATCGTTCCATGGTGAGACCGCACCTTGAATATTGCGTGCAATTCTGGTCGCCATATCTTAAAAAGGATATAGCGTTATTAGAAAAGGTTCAGAGAAGAGCCACCAAAATGGTAAAGGGGATGGAAGGATACTCCTATGAAGAAAGGCTAAAAAGGTTAGGGCTCTTTAACCTGGAAAAGAGATGGCTGAGGGGGAGATATAATAGAAGTCTATAAATTAATGAGCGGAGTGGAATGGGTAAACGTAGATCGATTGTTTACGTTATCAGAATATAGAAAGACTAGGGGACATGCAATGAAGCTACAGGGTAAACTATTTAAGACTACTAAAAGAAAATATTTTTTCACTCAACGTGTAATCAAACTCTGGAATTTGTTACCGGAGGATGTAATAAAGGCTGTTAGTGTAGCTGGGTTTAAAAAAGGTTTGGACAAGTTCCTGCAGGAAAGGTCCATAAACCATTATTAAGAAGGGACCCAGGATATCAATGCTTGGACCCAGTACAAGCATTGTGGAACCTGTGTCTTTTGGGGAAACTGCTAGGTACGTATGACCTAGATTGGCCACTGTTGGAAACAGGATACTGGGCTTGATGGACCTTGGTCTGACCCAGTATGGCATATCTTATGTTCTTAAACCAAAAAAATGATTAGATAATGTGGAGGAAATGCAAGATATTAAAAGAAAGAGCGAGAACTGCAGCACTGTTTATAACACCAAATTATAACTCATTTTTATTTTGTTGTTATAAACTGCATCATGGTTCTTGTTTTTTTCTTTTTGAGCATATATTTTGCATCCACAGAACCCCCCCCCCCCCTCAACAATGGGTGCAGAGCAGAACCAGGACATTCACCCACAGAACTCAATATCTTAAAAAAGGCTAAAATCTTATGTAATACCTCCTTGCCTTTTACCAGTGTGCAAAATTCCAATAGCATGTATAACAGTGGTTATATAGCTAAGATGGAATGATAGACATGACCATCCCTGTTGAGTGAGTTTCTTGCTCATCACTGATATAGGTGTCTCCATGAAACACCAGAGAAAGTTGGTGCCCTGTGAGAAGAGGAAAGTGGCAGGAAAGATGCTAGCTTGCTCTCTAGGAGGGATTTCCACAACTTCTTTGAACTTTGGCTTGAGGGTGATCATAGACAGAGTGAGTCTAGTTCTTCATTTGCTAGTCTCTCGGGAATAGAAAGCTTGACCCTCAGCAGAGTCTGAGTGAAATCAAGCTTCACTGTTGAGTGTTAGGAATCCAGAGTAGTAGGTTTATCTTGGGTTTTTGAAGAGAAGCTGATGAGCAAAACTCTCTGGACCCTAACTTGGAATAGAATGAGGGAGGAAGCCCTTATGCAAAGACCAGCAAGCACATGAGGTAGCTCAGGGAATCTGTGACTGTAATTAGTGGAGTTTGCTTCTGTTCTGAGAAGGCCACCTGGGATTAAATCTACTGTATTTTGTTTCATCTGGACCATGAATTGTATATTTTGGATAGGATCTTTTTGCTTCTTAATGGTTTTGCTTCAAGTAATATTTTGGTTCTGGGACACCAGTTCTAGGGTGAAGATTTTTGTGAATGATTTTGTGATCCCCATGGGCACCATGGTTTATGTTGCTCCTCAAAGGAGGAATCCTAAATCCAGGACTGCAATGAGATTATCTGTACTCAAGTGTGACCTCTTAAGCTTGAAACTGTATTCAGGTGATAACCAGAAAAGGCTCGACAGGATGCTGCAAACAGACAAAGGGGTCTGTTTACTAAACTGCATTAGGCATTTGCAGCTACTGCGCTGTTATCCTGCAAACAGCGGCATGTTAGCTGTGAATGCAGTACGCACATTAATTCCCAGCAGATACCACACTGAAAATGCAGAAGTCATGGCAGCTAACACCACCCATTGAAGTGGTGGTAATTGCACCTGCAGTGTCTGCAGATCCGCCCATTACTGCATGCTGTTAAGACCCGCGGTAATGGCACATTGCAGCCACACTCACTCTCTGCCCAGATCCCACCCACTCTAACGTGGTTTCAGCAAATAGCACAAACAATCACTGTGCTATCTGCATTTGCAGAAAATTAATCAAAACTACACTCACCAGACATCATTTCTCAACAGTATCATATGGTACATATATCAGTATCAAAATACAAAACCAGAATGTAACACCAAAATAATTGAAAAAGTTACATAGAAACTTAAAAGACGATGGCAGATAAAGACCATATGGCCTATCTTGTCCACCTAACAAAACCATAGTAAATGATTAAGTCAAAATTTCCCCCAAGTTTCAAAACTGTCAAGACCAAATAAACCTCTGATTATATAAAAACGACAAAATAAAAATACAGAATTACAAGGCAACTACTATAAACCCCTAAAATCAGCATCGTTAGCAATATTAAACTCATGCAATTTCCTGCTGGAATAAAGCCATAGTTGTAAGCAAAAAAAGCCTCCAAAATCAGACATCAAGATAGATAAGAAACTTTGGGGGCCTTTTACTAAAGACCACTAAGGTTGTGCACCCCCAAGTGTCAGCTCCATCTCAGTCCCCCTCCAGTCCCATCCCCAGGTGTCAGCTGCCTTCCATCCCTCTCCTCTCTTCCCTACTGTCATCATCCTTACAGTCCCCCTCCAGTACCATCCCCAGGTATCAGCTCCTTTCCAGTCCCCCCCCCCCATGTCAGCCCCCTTTCTGGCCTCCACTTTCCCCTGTGTCAGCCCCCTTCCAGCCCCCACCTTCCCCTCATGTCAGCTCCCTTGCAGACCCCACCTTCCCGTGTCAGTTCCTTTCCAGCCCTTTCCTCCCCTGTGTCAGTCCCTTCCTCCCCCCATGTCAGACCCCACCTTTCCCCCATGTCAGCTCGCTTGCAGACCCCACTTTCTCATGTCAGTTCCCTTCCAGCCCCCTCCTCCCCTGTGTTAGCCAGACCCCACCTTTCCCTAATGTCAGTTCCCTTTCAGCCCCTTCTTCCTCCTGTCAGCCCCCTCCTCATCAGCTCCGTTGCAGACCCCTCCTTCCCCCATGTCAGCTCCCTTGCAGACTTACCTTCTCCTTTCCCTGGCAGCCACAGCTCCTGCCTCTTAGAGCCGCGGCTCTGCTAGCGACATTCAGTTCAAATAAAAGTGAAACTAGTGTGGAGCCTTCCCGCCTCTGTGAAGGAACCATGCAGCTGCGTCCCGCCCCCAAAAGAACTTTCTTTGGGGGCTGGACACAACTGCATGGGTTCCTTCACAGAGGCAGGAAGGCTCCGCACTGGTTTGGATTTTTATTTAAACTGAAGATTGCCACTTTATCTGGTAAATTCAAAGCCAAAAAGCCTTTAAGGGAGTCAGTTGGACAATTAGATAATAGATGAGTAGACAGTGGAAGAGGTTATGGCAGAAGGACTAAATTAATTCTCTGCTTTGGTCTTTAATGAGGACGATATAAGGGAGATACCCATCCAGAAATTATTTAAAGGTAATGAATTGGAGGAATTGAAACCTTGATGAACCTGGAAGATGCAATAAAGCAATTTGACAAACTAACGAGTAGCATATTATCTAGACTGAATGACATACATGCCAGGGTGCTGAAGCAACTAAAAAATGAAATTGTGGGCCTAATATTAGTGATTTGTATCATTAAAATTGTCTATAGTACCTGAATTTTGGGAAGTGGCCAACATAACAACAGTCTTTAAAAAGGGTTCCACGGTGAGATAGAAAACTACAGACCAGTGAGCCTGATGGTAGTGCCAGGCAAAATGGTAGAAACCTAAAGAAGAAACAAAAATAGTGAACATATACATAGTGTGATAAGGAAGCTTATCATGACAGAGGAGAAAGGGATAAAGGAAAGGAATTCACCCTTATAAAAGGACCTATTTTGCAAGGTCAGAGAAACAGAACCCCAATCACACCTAGAAAGCAGGAAATTCCCAGATGGGATAGGTTTCAGAGTTCCCCTAGTAGAGACAAGGAGAGGAAATACAGACCCGGGGAAAAGGACCCTTACGTCACTGAGTTCCCTAATTACCCAGCTGCCAGGAGGCAAGCTGATCTCCGTCACCTGAAAAGAGAAGAGGTGGGGCTGGAACCTTGGGGATTTAAGTCTAGGATAGGGAAAGAAGCAGGAGAGAGGAGGAGGAGGAGAGTCCCAGAGAGAGTCTCAGGGAGAGACCCAAGCAGAAACACAAGCTGGAGGACAGGACGAGGAAGCACAGGAGAATGGTGGCCAAAGCATGAGGGAGGAGAAGCTGCTACAAGCCCAGGCCCAGGTATGAGCCTTGAAAGCTTGTCTAATACAGAGCAGTGCAGAGTTGCAAGGGATACTCTCAGCTCTAACGGAAGGCAGTCAGCTGAACCCTGTGAAGTGGAAGGAGAGGTAGAGCCTATGCAACTAGGTGAACCAGACCTAGCTGTGAATAACGAAGACTCATGCATGGATTGCTCCTTGTGCCAATCCTTTACCGCAGAGGGATTGAAAGAAAACCACCCTTAAGAGAAAACCTTCAGAGTCAGGTAACCTTGAAAGCCTGTAGATGGTTTTGTGCATGTCCTGTGTTAAAGAAGAAATACGTTTGCTGAGAAAGCAAGAGCAAACTGAAGCTCTCTGATTGTGCTTGATAAACACCTGCTATCCAGAGCAGTGCACCGGCAAGAAGCCGAGCTAATGGTGAAAGGAAGTAAAGTTTTTGGCTTTGTTTTTGAATATTCCTAAAGCATGGAATAGAGCATTATTTGCTTATGAGAAGTTTTTGTCCTGTTAAAAGTTTTACTTTGTTTGTAAGGAGACAAACCAGCCTGGAAGTGTTTGGGACTATGAGAACAGAAAAACTGCCATTGAGAAATGCTGTTTTTGTTTGCTTTAAACAGCAATGCTAGCCAAGCTGGTAGCATTGACTGTTAAAAGGCTTTATCTTTGAGCTGAAGAACACTATAAGCTGAAAGTTTGCTTTGAGTTTAATTATGTCCTGATGTGTATTGTGAAGAATCCTGGAGAAAGTATCCAAGGGTAGTATTTGTGAACTTTGTGTTTGAGTCAATAAATTCTGTCATTGCCTTATCATTCGAGCCAACTACAAGTGTTTTTCTACCTGAAGCCAAGTGGATTGTGACTGAACTACCTTTCCCAAGGGGCATGGCAAAGGAACCAGTCAGCTAAAGGCAAAAAGGTGAAACGTTTTATGATAACCACGCCCCTCCATACTGGAAGTAAGGGGCAAGGGCATGACAGTGGCGTAGTTTTTAGGATTTTTACACTCAAGGATATACCAGGAGGTCACTTCAGGATACAACTGCAAGGATTTCCAAGCTGAAGAACATGGCAGCAGGATTTTTCCTGACAGTTGTGGTGAGCAGAGTGACTGGTCCGGTTGCAGTGCCAAGAAAAAAAGACACCTGTATAAGCGAGAGTCAACGCCTGAACAAGGTAAAAGATACCTAGGCGTGGCTTGTACTGGACTGAGGGAAAAGAGAATGCTTGTGCATTAAAGGGGGCACATATAAGAAAAAAAAAAAAAGCTGTTGTGGGGTGCCACCCTTGGTGTTTTCTCTCTCCTTTTTTTCTTGCAGGTCACCGAAGATATGGATCCTAAAGAGCTGGTGAATTGGATGGCGAACCAGTTCACACATCAGCAGGAGTTAGCGCAGCTGGCACAGGACAATGCAATTGCTGCAATGAGGGAACAGCAAAAACCAGTCTTAGACCTGGTGGAAGCTTTGATCACGCTCCGGAGCCAAGGAGGCGGAGGAGTACCAACACCAGTAGGACCAGCTACACCTCGTGTGGACAGTCCAGTAGACTTTCATAATACTGGAGCGTTTAGTTTTGGGAAGCTTACCCCAGAGGACAATATAGACGACTTTCTTGAGTCCTTTGAAAGAGTGGCTCAGGCTATACGTTGGCCAGAGACCCAGTGGGCAGTGCGTCTAGCTACATCCTTAACTGGAGAGGCACTGGCCGCTTATAGAGCCATGCCGGCAGCCCAAGCTATGGATTATAAGGCCGTAAAGAGTGCCATTAAGGATCGCTTAGGGTTAACAGCCACAGTATATCACCGCATGTTTAGAGCCACAGTCCTGAGAGCTGGCGAGACGCCAAAGGCCAGCGGATTCGTGGTTTAGCACTGAAATGGCTGGCGCCAGAGGGAAAAACTTTAGAAATGGTCATTGACATGATAATGTTAGAACAATTTATGGCAGCAGTGCCAAAAGACATACAGTCCTTTCTTATCCAGCAGAATTGCCAAAGCATGGGAGAGGCAACCCTTTTGTCTGAACGTTTTATGGAGGCTGAGTTAGCTCATCAGCAAAAGGGAAGCGCTCCAAAGATAGGTGCTGAGGTCAGTTTTGCTGCATCAGAAAAGAGGAAGGAGAATACTGTTGAGTGTGGAAAGGTTTGCCTGCCTACTCAAGATGGGAGGTGGGCTGAAAAAAAAAATATAAAGACTAGGGGACATGCAAAGAAACCACAAAGTAGTACATTTAAGATTAATTGGATACAAATATTTTTTCACTCAGTACATAATTAAACTCTGGAATTTGTTGCTGGAGTATGTAGTAAAAGCTGTCCTGGAGGAAAAGTTCATAAACCATTTTTAAGTAGACTAGGGGAAATCCACTGCTAATTCCTGGGATAAGCAGATGCTTTTGGGATCTTGCCGTACTTGTGACCTGGATTGGTCACTACTGGATATAGGATATTGGGCTTGATTGATCATTGGTCTGACCTAGTATTGCAAATCTTATGTTCTTATAGTAAGCAAAGTCAGCCCTTTTTAAAATTGCTATTTCAATGTGGGCGCCATTTCTATATATAAATGCCTGATTTTACATATGGAAATTGTGAATGAGGCTTCTAAAATAATCCTCAGTGTTGAGTGGTGGATGGAGCTGGTGTTGCTGTTACTGATGTGATAGCAGAACAGAGTATAATTTTTTCATATACTGAGTTGTACAGAAAAGCATCCTTGTTCTTCTGTGCATTTATGCCCATTGCATTTATGCTCTCATGATTATTGCTGTTTTATTGTAGTTAATTGTTTTCTATCTGGAACATTCTACAAAAGGCACTTAAAATAAATACTCAGAGTATTGCTTTATACAGTTATGATCAACATTATTGACACCCTTGTATTTTAGATATTTATTTTATTTTATTTAACATTTCTTATATACTGCCTTTCATGATATCAAGGTGATTTAAATTGAACAAACTGAAATTACATTGAACAGGGCATTATAACTTGGAGATAACTATTTTACAGGGAACATGGGCTATGGAGGGTTAAGTGGCTTGCCCAAGACCACAAGGAGCACCTGTGGGACTAGAAACCCCAGTCCTTCTGGCCTAAGGTTGCTGTCCTCTAGTGGGATTTGAACCCCTGACCTTCTGGCCTGAGGTACCTTGCCCCAACCACTAGGCCACTCCTCCCTATGTTGTATGTTGTATATGTTGTATAAAGATATGTTGTATACAATATCTTGAGAAATAATTGAAATAACAACAACAACAACAACAACAAAAAAGATCTCTGCACTGTGGCAGGTGCAGGCCTGTGACCCACGGTGTCTGAACATAAGCAGGCCAGCATGGCTAGCTTGACCTGTAAATGAGGCCTGTGGAGAGGCATATAGGATTGCACATCCCCCAATATGCTGCTATTGTAAGATAGAACTCAGTAGAAGTATTGAATTAGCTTAGGTAGGCAGAACTGCAGAGCTGAAAGATGGAAAAATACAGAAAGACATGTTTAAAAGTTACTGATAAGAAAAAGTACATCTGCAAAGAAATAATTGGGAGTGCTGACAGATGAGTTGCAGAACCCTGCTCCTCTGCATGCACAAATTGGTTCTATGGCCTTGAGAGTGTGAAAGTAACAAGTTGATGAACTGACCATTGTAATTGGGACTAGAAGGGGGGCATGCAGGTGTCATGCCCACAGAAGGGACATAATTGGATAAACTTATCAGTACCGGGACCAATGGAAGAGGTACGGGAGGTTACCGGGACCAATGAAATGTTTTTCTATACCTAGAATGGAACAGAAGTCTATAAAAGTTGTTGTAATGCTTGAAAACTTTGCTCAGCCATTTTGAAATTGACTGGTTCGAGACTTGTGCACAAATAAATGATTTGGACCTTCTGAACAGACTCCTGGTATCATTGGTTTGTCTGCGCTTTGCTGCTACATATTCTTGGTGCATTGGCCGGGAAGTTGTGGAATCAAAGTGTATATAGGGCAATATACCACGACTTTCCGCCTCTATAGGCTTGGTCCTGCCGGGATCGCGCCCTTCCGACGAGGGCTGCTCCCTGGCGCCACCGGTCCCTTGTATCGGAGGGAGCTGGTCGGACCTCGGCGGGTGCCGGGCCCGGTTGGAGCCAACGCCTCGAACCCGAGTGAGGGGAGTCCGAGGTCCAACTCATGCGCCTGCTTGGGAAGTTTGAGGACCGGATCCGGTGAGTATAGTTTTGATTTTGGTGTCTAGACAGAAATAGAAAGAGCAGTACTGCCATTGGAACTTGGAATTTGGAATTTGTAATCTCGAGATATTGGGAATTGGTAAGAGAGCATGATCACCTCTCAAGGAAGGGCCGAGTAACCCCGCATGGGAATTCGCCGGGTGAAACCCTCATCCTTTTTGTAATTGGGAAAAAGACTAGTCAGAATAGATAGAAACGAATGCATTCTGGATACGTTGCTAGCATGATTGTGTGAACGAAGTGTGAATGAGAGGTCTGGCAGCACGGACCAAGTGAAGGCGGACCCCTGAGTAGCGCATTTCCTGACCGGGCGACCGCGTTCAGGTCGCGAAAAGGGGGAAGCGATTGTCGTCTTGTCTTGTTATTTGTACTCCTTATACGTTTCCAGGACCGTGCGGACCCCTTACCCACGGTCCGCCCTCCTTTTCCCTTCTGTCTGTTGTTGCGCGCACACATCGAAATGGGAGGGGCGGGGTCTACTAGAAACACTCCATTAGAATGTATGATCGCACATTTTAAAGAGGGATATTCAGGAGATTATGGTATTAAAATGACAGCAGCCCGTTTGCAGATTTTGTGTACTAGGGAGTGGCCCGATCTAGACCCCATCTGGCCCCGAGAGGGAACGTTCAATGTAGAGATTATTCAGTCAATACACCGTAGAGTGCGGATAGCGCACCCCGATCAGTACCCCTATATAGATTCCTGGTTAAGTATTTGTGAAGATCCGCCCCACTGGGCGCAGCGCTGTTATGAGGAACAGTGCAGAATAATGTTAGCGAAAACAGATTCTAGACAGAAAGCAGAGCAGCCCAAAATGAGAGAGCAGGATAAGAAAGCCAGAAAGAAGCCCATCCTGGTAGATCCTGATTCCCCAGAAATAATTCTCAGGCAGCCCCGAACCCCAGGTCCAATAAGAGTAGCCCGGCGTCCTGCCCCAGAACCCCAGAGACGGCCGGAGCCGGAGCGGGACCCAACCCCTGATCCACCTCCTGGAGGGGAGGAAGAGGAGGAATTAGTTGAAAGAGAAGAGGAGGACATAAAACGTGAGCCAGAAGCGGAGGTAGAAGAAGGAGAAAAAGAGAATGCCCCAGATGAGGAGGACAGTGTACAAGCGATTGCTAGCACTAGCACGCCAGTAAAAGATAAACCCAAAGCAAAACCTGTGGGGAAAAAGAAAGTGACCCCTTCAAAGACAATCACAACAATAACCCTTAGATCCCAAAAGACACCTACAGCGGCCAAAATGTTTCCCTTACGGCAAGTCCCGGGAGTGCCCGTAAAGAATGATAATGATGAAGTGGTAGCGGGACCCCTAACTTATGTGTATATCCCTTTCTCTACAACTGATTTATTAAACTGGAGGTCGCATTATGCCTCCTATACTAGTAAGCCCCAGGAGCTGACAGAATTAGTAACTACTATTATGGAAACTCACCAACCCACTTGGCCAGATTGCCGCCAGCTCCTGACCACCCTATTCACGACAGAAGAGCGAGCAAGAATTAGAAAAGCAGCTATTGAGTGGATGGCAGATAACCCTGTAGCTCCGGGACAGGGGCAGAATATAATAGACCGTCGGGAAGCAGCTCAGAGAGAATTCCCGAATGAAGACCCCCAATGGGATCCAAATACAGATGAAGGATCCACAGCCCTAGCCCGTTTTCGCCAAGGCTTTTTACAAGGCCTGAAAAGGGGGGGCCAAAAAGCTATGAACCTTTCCAAAGTTGCAGGAGTTATCCAAGGGATAGATGAGAGCCCAGCAGATTTTTATGAGAGATTAACTGAAGCATACAGAATGTATACTCCCTATGATCCCGAGGCACCAGGAAGTTTATGTATGGTGAATTCTGCTTTTGTAAACCAGTCTCAACCAGACATTAGACGTAAATTACAGAAATTAGAAGGGTTTGCGGGCATGAATGCAACACAGTTATTGGAAGTCGCCCATAAAGTGTATGTGAATCGTGATAATGAAAGACAGAGAGAATGTGATAGAAAGATGAAGAAGAAAGCTGATTTTTTGGCTGCAGCCATAGTTGAACAGAAAAGGGGAGGTGTCCCTAGTCGAAGGAGCAGAGGAAGAGGGCAGGGTCAAGGCGGAGGCCGGACCCAGAGGCTAGGCGTGAACCAATGCGCCTACTGCAGAGAGGAAGGACATTGGAGAGATACATGCCCGCAACTCGAAGACGCCCAGCAAGATGACGACAGCAGTCATCAGTGGCGAGAAGAAAGACGAGGCTATCCCCAAAGCCGAGGAGGAGCCAATCGAGAACAATTCCAGCGAAAGAGAGGAGGAGCCATTCAAGCATTGGCCACACCAGCCCATGATGAGAATGACGTGGATTAGGACAGACCGGGCTCCAAGTTTGCTTTAGGTCTCCAGGAGCCTATGGTCGGAATACAAATAGGAGACCAAATTATGGACTTTATGGTTGATACTGGAGCACAACATTCAGTAATAGACAAAAAGATAGCCCCATTTACTACAAAAGCAGTCACCATTATAGGAGCAACTGGTGCCAAAGCCACAAAATCTTTTCTTCAAAATCGAATATGCAGTCTAGGAGGACAGCAAGTAACTCATCAATTCCTTTACATGCCCGAATGTCCAGTGCCACTACTGGGACGAGATATGCTAGCCAAGCTTCAAGCACAGATATCTTTCTCTGAACAAGGAGAAATGCAAATGACAGTGAATTCCCAAGCCAAACCAGCAGGAATAATGCTGCTGACAGTGCCCCGAGAAGAAGAATGGAGGTATTACATTGATGACTCCATCCAAGATACCTATTTTGAACAAACTTTAAAGAACATCGATGCACCACCTGGAGTATGGGCAGAAGGCAGTCCCCCAGGCCTAGCCAAGCATATAGCTCCAGTGATTGTAACCCTCAAGCCTAGTGCTACACCAGTGCACGTCAAACAGTACCCTCTCCCAAGAGCCGCAATTGAAGGCATTCATCGCCACCTACAAAGATTGCTCGAGTATGGCCTACTGAAAGTATGTCAATCCCCATGGAACACTCCACTTTTGCCAGTAAAGAAACCTGGGACAGATGATTATCGCCCAGTACAAGATTTGAGAAGAGTAAATGATGCAGTTGAAACTATACATCCAGTTGTACCCAATCCTTACACTCTTTTAGGACTGATACCTGCTGAAGCTACCCATTTCACTGTACTGGATTTGAAAGATGCATTCTTTTGCATAAGATTAGCCCCTGTAAGCCAAATATTGTTTGCATTCGAATGGCAGGACCCCATCTCTGGAAGAGGGGGCCAACTCACCTGGACAAGATTACCCCAAGGATTCAAGAATTCGCCTACCATCTTTAGCGCTGCACTGAATCAAGACCTTTCAAGCTATCCAGTAGCCCCGGGGAAGAGAGTGCTTCTCCAATACGTGGATGATCTGTTGATAGCTGCCATATCAGAAAGTGAATGTATACTAGCCACCAAAGATCTCTTGCAGTTACTAGATGAAGCTGGATACAAAGTTTCCAGAGCCAAAGCACAGCTATGCCAAAAAGAAGTGAAATACTTGGGTTTTCGTATTACCCAAGGAAGCAGAAGATTAGGCAGAGAAAGAAAAGAAGCAGTATGCAGAATTCCAACTCCAACAACCAGAAAGCAAGTCAGAGCCTTTCTGGGAGCAGCAGGATATTGCCGAATCTGGATACCTAACTTTGCCCAAATTGCCAAACCACTGTATGAAGCCACAAAAGGAGAAGAAAAGTCACCACTGGAGTGGGGACCTGAGCAGGATACAGCCTTCAAGACGCTAAAGGAAGAATTGATGTCATCACCAGCACTTGGACTACCAGATGTCCACAAGCCTTTCCACTTGTTTGTACATGAAGCACAGGGAAATGCCTTGGGCATGTTGACTCAGAAATTGGGAAATTGGGAGCGACCTGTAGCATACCTATCGAAACAATTGGACCCTGTGGCCAAAGGATGGCCACCATGCCTGAGAGCAGTTGCAGCTACAGCGCTACTAGTGAGTGAAGCAGACAAACTCACACTAGGACAGAACATACGAGTCACTGTGCCACATGCAGTCCTTGCCCTTATGGAACAAAAAGCAAATTATTGGCTCACCAATTCCCAAATGTTGAAGTACCAAAGCATGTTATGTGAAAACCCACAGATACAACTCGAAGTGAGCCATGCCTTGAATCCAGCCACCTTGATACCCATCAGTGAAGAACTCCCAGAACATGACTGTATCGAAGTCATGGAAACTGTGTTCTCCAGTCGACCCGACTTGACAGATGTGCCCATAGACAATCCTGACCAAATCTATTATGTTGATGGGAGCAGTCTCATCCTTGATGGACGACGCTGTGCCGGATATGCAGTAGTCACTCAACACGAAGTAGTTGAATCATCAGCTCTAGCCTCAGGCACATCAGCCCAGAAAGCCGAATTGATAGCACTCACCAGAGCATTGTTGTTAGGAGAAAAACTTCTGCTAAATGTATATACAGATTCCAAATATGCCTTCACTACCTTGCATGCCCATGGAGCTCTTTATAAAGAAAGAGGACTCATCACATCCGGAGGAAAATCAGTCAAGTATGGTCCCGAGATATTGATGCTACTTGATGCAGTTTGGGCCCCAACACGTGTAGCTGTCATGCATTGTAGAGGACATCAAGCAGGAAAAGGAGAAGTTGCCCGAGGAAATAGATTTGCAGATGCCTCAGCACGACAAGCAGCTATGACAGGACAGATTGCCCCACAAGCTATGCCAATGCAAGCAGCATTGTTTCCAGTACCTTTGAATCTATGGACCCCACGATATACCACCAAAGAATTGGATTACTATTGTAACAGAGAAGACGGAATACTGAAAGATGGATGGATTGAGCTGCCACCAGAAGAGGGCAGTCAACCTCCTGGACGAATAGTAATTCCTGAACTGTTAGGACCATCCTTTGTCAAAGCTTTCCACGAAGCTACCCACTATGGGAAGCGTGCTATGGAAAAAGCACTCAGACCACATTTCTACATCCCTCTGATGACAACCATATCAGCCTCAGTAGCACGTCAATGTCTAACCTGTGCCAAAAATAATGCCAAGCAAGGCCTTATAACGGCACCCCGAGTTCAGTCAGGAGGTGTCACGCCCATGCATAACCTCCAAGTTGATTTTACTGAAATGCCAAGAGCCAATGGATACCATTACCTATTAGTATTAGTTTGTACTTTCTCTGGGTGGGTAGAAGCCTTCCCAACTAGAACTGAGAAAGCCCGAGAAGTTACCAAAGTCTTAATGAGAGAGATTGTCCCCAGATTCGGAATTCCAGCAGTAATAGGGTCAGACAATGGACCCTCATTTGTCTCCCAAGTTACTCAGCAGTTAGCAAAAGCCTTGCAGATACAATGGAAACTCCACACTGCATACAGACCCCAGAGTTCAGGGAAAGTTGAGCGAATGAATCGTACCTTGAAAGCCCAAATGTCCAAGCTTTGTCAGGAGACACACTTGAAATGGCCCCAAGTGCTCCCCATAGCTTTACTCAGAATACGCTCAGCTCCTGTAAAGTCAACAGGATTTTCCCCTTTTGAAGTTCTGTATGGTAAACCCCCACCAATAGTGCAGGGAGTCAAAGGAAGTTTAGCCCAGATTGGTTCAGAAGTAACCAGACAAGAACTCCTAGCTCTTAGTTTTGTTCTGCAGACTCTCCATACATGGATCCAAGACCAGTTGCCTATCAACTTGACGGAACCCTTGCATCCCTATCAGCCTGGTACTTCGGTGTGGATCAAAGATTGGAAGAAGACACCGTTGGAACCCCATTGGAAGGGACCGTACACCGTCATCCTGTCTACCCCAACTGCAGTAAAGGTAGCCGAGATCGACGCCTGGATCCACCACAGCAGAGTCAAGCCCGCCGCTGATCCTGAACCAGAGCAGTGGACAGCAGAACAGCATCTTGATGCACCCTTGCGAGTTACTCTGAGACGGCAACCAGCAGCTTAGACACTTCATCACAAGTGCCTTGCAGTAGCCAAGTCTTTCGAAGAGGATTGCTGTTTTCCATGCAGCAACAGTTTTGTTTCAACGAACCCAATTTGTGTGCGACTTGACACACTACTTTGAGACTACATTGACTAAGCCAGATTTCACAAGCCAACTGAAATTGCTAAAAAGTTGGTCAATGTGTACTGGACAACCTGAGGATCTTCAATCAACACTCAGCACCCGTTAAATTGCTTCATTAGCAAACGGGACGAAGAATAAAAGACCGTCGTGATCAAGATCAGCAAGCTGAGGATTCAGAAGAACTCCAATCAACATCAACATGTATCTTTGCTTTTGTTTTGCTTTGGTTGCCTTCTTTGGAGGTTTTGAACAGACTTATGCTTTACCTCCATGCACTGCTTGCATTACTTCTACTAGAACTGGACTGAAAGTAACTCAGACTTTGCTTTATCATTCTTACTATACCTGCAAGGGAACAGTAACTCGGTGTATCTATAACACCACTGAACTAAATCTTTGCACTCATGGCAAAATCAAAGCATGCTATAATCCGCATCAGAATCCATCCTATTACACGTTGGAAATAAGATGGAAGGATGCAGATGGACCTATATTAGCTGCTACACCACCACTTAAGGACATTACTAAACCTGCTGTTTTGAATTTTGATGCATGTAATGCCATTAATAGAGATAGTCATTCCACCTGTGGTACATGGGAAAAAGCGTATCGAAATGACCATAAGTATATGTGTCCAGAAGGTGCCACAAATTGGTGGAAGTGTACAGGTAAAACGGGATCAGGCTATAGTACTGCAACAGTGGCAGATTACTATTGCCCGTATTGGGGATGTGTTTTTTATGCTACCTGGAACACTGGTATAACTGATGAGAAAATAGATAAACGGATGGCTACTCTAACCAAGCCAACCACTAATGATAAATGTCAGAAAGATGCTTGCAACCCCTTACACTTACGTATACACAATCCCCATGCATGGAAACAAGGATACAAGTTTGGTTTACGTATTGCTGGAGGGGCAATAGATCCAGGGACCATTGTGTATATCAGATTGAATACCCAAGCCCACAAGTCATCTAAATATCATATTCATAATACCTTTTATGAAGCCATGCATGTAAATAAGTTTGAGATCCCTCACCCCTCACAGAATTTATTTCTAGAATTAGCCGGAGCAGTAGTATCTAGTCTTAAGATCTCAGATTGCTATTTTTGTGGCGGAACCCAAATGGGAGACCAATGGCCATGGGAAGCCCAAGAATTAAATTATTCTATGATTTACAATCAGACTGAATTACACAAGGCTACCAGTGAATGGGTGTTAGCGCACTCAATCGTTGGACGTCTTTGCTATGCCAGAACTGGACCCCAGTTCACCCAGAAGGTAGGACAGCTGGTCTGTCTTAGCCAGAAGTACTATAATGCCACGACCAAAAAGACAGCATGGTGGTCAGGAATCAGACATCCTGAACCTCCTAACCCATTAGCCAGATTTCCTGAACTTGCTGGTCTATGGACTAACCTTGCCAAAGTCCAAGCCTGGCAAGCCCCACCTGGCCTATATTGGATCTGTGGAAACCGAGCATATGCACAACTCCCGCCACATTGGGGAGGAGCATGTGTCTTAGGAACCATCAGACCTTCTTTCTTTCTTTTGAATACTGAACATGGAGAACAATTAGGATACCCTGTATACACTACCCACCGACACAAAAGAGCATTGAGACAGAAAAGAGAAGCCTTACAGATAGGCAAGTGGGAGAAGTGGCAAGGTGATGATTGGCCACCAGAAAGAATCATTGAGTATTATGGACCTGCCACTTGGAATGATGATGGTATGTATGGTTATCGTACTCCAATCTATATGATTAATCGTATTATTCGCTTACAAGCAGTAGTTGAAATAATAACCAATGAAACTAGTCATGCTCTTACGCTCTTAGCTAGACAAAGTACTCAGATGCGCACTGCTATATATCAGAACCGCTTAGCACTTGATTATTTGTTAGCAGCTGAAGGAGGAGTATGTGGTAAGCTGAATTTAACTAATTGCTGTTTGAAAATAGATGATAAGGGTCAAGTAGTTGAAGAAATTGCTAAAGATATGCAAAGACATGCTTATGTGCCAGTACAGACTTGGCACTCATTGAAATTTCCTAACTGGTTTGCTAACCTCTTTTCATGGGTGGGAGGATTTAAGACTTTCATTGTTTTAGTACTAATCCTTGTTGCTGTTATCTTTTTATTACCATGTTTAATCCCATGTTGTATGCGTTCCATTCATAACACAATTGATAGTACAGTAGAGCGGAAGACCGCCACTAAAATAATGGCTTTATACAAAGCTAGTCCTAGTCGAAATCCTTCAATCATGATGTGATTCTTCTAAAGGTGATTTAACTCTCACACCTTATTGAGTAATAGGGTGAGATTAATCAAAGGGGGGAATGTGGCAGGTGCAGGCCTGTGACCCACGGTGTCTGAACATAAGCAGGCCAGCATGGCTAGCTTGACTTGTAAATGAGGCCTGTGGAGAGGCATATAGGATTGCACATCCCCCAATATGCTGCTATTGTAAGATAGAACTCAGTAGAAGTATTGAATTAGCTTAGGTAGGCAGAACTGCAGAGCTGAAAGATGGAAAAATACAGAAAGACATGTTTAAAAGTTACTGATAAGAAAAAGTACATCTGCAAAGAAATAATTGGGAGTGCTGACAGATGAGTTGCAGAACCCTGCTCCTCTGCATGCACAAATTGGTTCTATGGCCTTGAGAGTGTGAAAGTAACAAGTTGATGAACTGACCATTGTAATTGGGACTAGAAGGGGGGCATGCAGGTGTCATGCCCACAGAAGGGACATAATTGGATAAACTTATCAGTACCGGGACCAATGGAAGAGGTACGGGAGGTACGGGAGGTTACCGGGACCAATGAAATGTTTTTCTATACCTAGAATGGAACAGAAGTCTATAAAAGTTGTTGTAATGCTTGAAAACTTTGCTCAGCCATTTTGAAATTGACTGGTTCGAGACTTGTGCACAAATAAATGATTTGGACCTTCTGAACAGACTCCTGGTATCATTGGTTTGTCTGCGCTTTGCTGCTACAGCACAACCTAGACATAGTAATTTCTGAGAACCCCCCCCAAAAAAACAAAAAACAAAAATATGACCTGGACAGGATTAATGGCACCCTTCACTAATATTTGATTGCACAACCCTGGATAGTGCTGACAGCCTCCAAACATTTCATGCAGCCATCTGTAAGTTTCGTATATCTGTCTACTGGTAGTTTCTTCCACTCTTCAACTGTAATTTCTTCCAGCTCATTAGTTTCCAGGATTCCTTTTACCACTGGCAGATTTCAGCTTTTTCCAGAGGTTCTCGACTGAACTGAGATCAGGACTCATTGTTGGCCAGTTTAAAAAAGTCCATTTGTTCCTTTTTAATCATTTTTTTGTACTTTTGGATGCATGTTTTGGGTTAGTGTCCTGCTGCAGGATCCACGACCTTCAACCCAGACCTAGCTTTCTGACACTAGGAAGTACATTTTGCTCCAGAACACTTTGGCAGGCCTCTGTTTTCATGATTCTCTAATACGTTCCAGGCCTCCAGTTCCTGAGGCAGCAAACAGCCACAGAACATTATGCAACCTCCACCATATTTAACTATAGGAAGGGTGTTTTTTTTCCTTTTAAGCTTCATTTCTTTGCCTGCAAATGTATCACTGGTCTGCATTGCCAAAGAGCTCAAGTTTGGTTTCATCTGTCTACAGAACATTTTCCCAGAAGGACAGTGGTTTCTCAAGGTGGGTTTAGGCAAAGATCAGGCATGCCTTTTTATGTCTGTCTTTGAGCATTGGGGACCTCCTTGGTCTTCGCCAATGAAGTTCTTCTTTTTATAGTGCACGGAATATGGTGCGGGTTGAAACCATCACTCCAGATTGCTCCAGGTCAGCCTTAAGCTCTTTGGATGTTGTACGTGGTGTTTTTCCAATAGATCAAACCAACCTTCAACCACAATTGTAGTATGTGATAGATTTTATGTTTCTATAATGTGTTGATGTTTTACATTTATAGTGGAAGTGTTTCTGCTTAATATTAAATTAAGGTATGGGATACTGCCTATTAAGACACCATTTAATATAATTGCATGGTTTCTATAGATATGTATGTGGTTTAGCACTGGTAAGTACTTGAAATAATTTGAGTATGAAATGTTTAAAGTGTCACCCATGATACAGTATAGATGTTGCAAACTATTTAGAAATACACTGTCAGGGACACTGCAAGGCATTATTTGTCAGCAAACATTAACTAGCATGGCTCCATTTTAACCTTGGAGCCCCCCAAAATTCATTACTTTACAGAAAGGGTGATAGAGGTGTGGAACAGCCAGGGGGGGCCCAAGGGGGGCGCGGAGCCATGTGCGGAGAGACTCATTGCAGGGTCTCATTTGCATAAGGAACCTCATTTGCATAAATATTAGCATAATGTTAACACGACTCTTAATGGGTGTCTGGATAAAGAAAGACTACCAGATTTCTACATTACTATACTCCAGTGCCAACAGCCAGGCACATTAGGAAGTACTACAAACACTGCCCATTTAGAACCAATAGCAAACCCACCGTATCATAACAGCACTACCAGGACTCACAAAGCACCAAACCCTACCTATCAAAAGACAACACTGCAAATATTAAACCAATACATCTCAGAGAATACCAATACATCCCCTACTGGGGAAAGAGAACAAGTGGCATTGTCAAATAGAAACTACATGAACAGAATACCTCAGCTCGATTACACATGCAGAACAAGACAATCAGCAAGCAAAGAACAAGGAATCACAATTTAGAAATAGAAAGACAATAATTTAAACTGGGAACCCCAAAGGCCAAAGTTGGAACATAAAACAACACTGGAGAAATAAAACTATAAATTAAATTTCCTCTTGTACTAAACAAAAACGCAAAGACAGTCTTGAAGGACTAGAAAAAGGGACTGTTACTTCTGGAGAGAGATCTGCAATTGTGAGTATATACTTCTGGGAATTTTCTGAAAGGACTTCTTTGTATTAAAGCTAATTAATCTGTGAACCCACTGTTTTTTGTTAAATCAGTCAGGGTCTACTTTAAGTTTAATTTAAACACAGAAGGGAATTTTCTGGTTACATTTCATACCCAGCAGAGAGCTTGTAGTTTAAATGTAATAGTCACTCAGGGCCTAGTTTTATTTATTTATTTATTTCTAGCTTTTCTATACCATGCTATTTGACATCAGTGCGGTTTACAGTTAACAATTTTGCACAAGGCAGGGGAGATGCCTTGTGCTAGTATCAGCAAAGTACTTTTAGTTTAAATTTAAAACACAGAAGAGAGCTTTCTGGATAGATTTGGAACCCAGCAGAGAGCTTGTAGTTTAAATTTAATAGTCACTCAGGGCCTAGTATCAGCAAAGTACTTTTAGTTTAAATTTAAAACACAGAAGAGAGCTTTCTGGTTAAATTTAGAACCCAGCAGAGAGCTTGTAGTTTAAATTTCATAATAAGTCAGAGCCTAGCAGCAGCAAAGAGCTGTAATTTAAATCAAATCAGAATATAGCTTGGCATAAAAGGCAAAACAGGGTCAGTACTCTTTGAGCAACAAATAAAGTCTTCTAGAGACCTTTACAAAGAGGCCTTCTACCTAGGGGGCAAGAAACCTGTGAAACCTTTTCAATAAGTATTAACACCAGTTGGCAGGTCAAAAGGCCATTTTGAAAGACTCCTTCTATCCAAGCAAGGACTGTTAATCACCCAGGAAGTTGGTCACAGCTTACCTCAGCAGCACAGGACAGGGTACTGTGTAGCAGTCCTCTTTTAATAAGTGTTATTTCCCTCCTTCCCTCCCCAATACCCACCCACCCCTGGGATAATCGTAGCTTTATAGGTACTTACACATCTTAAAAGAAAGGAGGTGCTCTCAGGTGAAGCTCGTTACTCAAATCAGTCATACACTAAGGACCTGAGATTAATTAAGCTTCAGCTGAACAAGGTATTTTAAACGTATTAGGTACAGTTTTATTAGTATAAATATCCATAGAAACCCTTAGTAAGTAAAGAACTTAAAGATCTAAACACAAGGTTAAAACTAAGATGCAGACAGCAGTCCAGCAGTGAGATGGGGGCTTTCCTGTCTTTTGCATTGAGTGTCACATGTATGATTTTCTCCCAGTTGGTGAGAGGTCATACGTGTGCACTAGGTGCAAGGAGCTCTTTGCTCTCAGGGAACGAGTCTGTTCTCTAGAGGCTAGAGTAGCAGACTTGGAAAACATAAGAAAGACAGAGAGGTACATAGACGAGACCTGCAAGGATATAGTCCTGAAGTCCCACCTCCAGTCTGGCAGCATCCCTGTTGCCATGGATGAGAGAGGTCATGTGACAGGAGAGCATCACCCTGGTGTGGCAGGAAGTGATCCCGTAACTAGGACCTGTCCTCCAGGTGATGTAAAACCCTCTTGCACCAAGGAAGTTTCTCCAGGGCCATGTGCCCATGAGGGAAGGGTTAGGACAGCCGTTATAGTTGGTGATTCGATCATTAGGCATGTAGATAGCTGGGTGGCTGGTGGACGTGAGGATCGCCTGGTAACATGCCTGCCTCATGCGAAGGTAGCGGACCTCACGCGACACCTAGATAAGGTCTTAGATAGTGCTGGGGAGAAATCTGCTGTCTTGGTACATGTCGGTACCATTGACATAGGAAAATGTGGTAGGGAGGTTCTGGAGGCTAAATTTAGGCTTTTAGGTAGGAAGTTGAAATCCAGAACTTCCAGGGTAGAGTTCTCCGAAATGCTTCCCGTTCCATGCGCAGGACCCAAAAGGCAGGCAGAGCTCCGGAGTCTCAATGTGTGGATGAGACAATGGTGCAGAGATGAGGGTTTTGGATTTGTTAGGAACTGGGGAACATTCAGGGGAAAGGAGGGGCTCTTCCAAAGGGATGGGCTTCACCTTAACCGGGATGGAACCAGGCTGCTGGCATTAACCTTTAAAAAGGAGATAGAGCAGTTTTTAAACTAGATAATAGGGGAAAGCCGACAGTCGCCCAAGAGCGCATGGTTCGGAAGAATGTATCCTTGAAGGATACTACCAAAAGCAGAGAGGTTCCAAAAAAGAGTAAAGTAGCCCAAATGCCCTCGAATATGGAGCAGACAGAGTTTAAAGATCCCAAATTACCCATGTCTACCAATAGCCAAATTAATATGAATAAAATACAGTCTCTAAAATGCTTGTATGCAAATACTAGAAGTCTAAAAAATAAGATGGGAGAGTTAGAATATATAGCACTAAATGAGAGGTTAGATATGATTGGAATATCAGAGACATGGTGGAAGGAGGACAACAAGTGGGACACTGTGATACCTGGGTACAAACTATATCGTAATGATAGAGCTGATCAAATTGGTGGAGGGGTTGCGATCTATGTTAGAGAGGGTATTGAGTCAGAAAGGATTAAAGTTTTGCAGGAAACAAAATTTGCTGTAGAATCTCTATGGATTGAAATTCCATGTAAAAAGGGGAAGGCGATGGCAGTGGGGGTGTACTATCGACCGCCTGGCCAGAATGAACAAATGGATGATGAAATGCTCAAAGAAATCAAGGAAGCTAACAAAAGTTACAGCGCAGTAATAATAATGGGTGATTTCAATTACCCCGGTATCGACTGGTTCAGTGTCACGGTAGGACATGCTAGGGAGATAAAGTTCCTAGATGAAATCAATGACTGCTTCTTGGAGCAGCTGGTTCATGAACCGACCAGAGGGGAAGCCATATTAGACCTTGTCCTTAGTGGAACACCAGATCTAGTGCAAGAGATAAGGGTTTTGGGGCCACTTGGCAATAGTGATCATAGCATGATCGCATTTGATTTAATTAGTGGAGGAGGGATAGTAAGGAAATCCACAGTACTACCTTTTAACTTTCAAAAGGGAGACTATGATAAAATGAGGAAAATAATTAAGAAAAAACTAAAAGAAGCAGTTGCAAAGGTTAAAGACTTACATCAAGCTTGGGTGTTGTTGAAAAATACTATCTTGGAAGCCCAGACCAGCTGTATTCCACGCTTTAAGAAAAGTGGAAGGAAGTCTAAAAAACTGCCAGCATGGTTTAAAGGTGAGGTCAGAGAGGATGTTGTTGCCAAAAAAGCATTTTTCAGGAAATGGAAAAAGAGGCAAACGACGAAACCTGGAAACAGCACAAGCACTGGCAAGTCAAATGCAAGGCATTGATAAGGCAGGCAAAGGGAGAATTTGAGAAGAAACTTGCTGCGGAAGCAAAAACGCGAAATAAAGACTTGTTCAAGTACATTCGCAGCAAAGAACCTGTGAGAGAATCAGTTGGTCCATTAGATGATAGAGGGGTTAAAGGGGCACTAAGAGGTGACAAGGCGATAGCGGAGAGACTGAATGAATTCTTTGCTTCGGTCTTTACTGAGGAAGATGTAGGGATGTTACCCATGACTGAAGTGGTATTTAAAGGTGCGGAAGAATTGAAGGAAATATCGATACATCAGGAAGATGTATTAAAACTATTAGATAAACTGAAGAGTAGCAAATCACCTAGGCCGGATGGTATACATCCAAGGGTGTTGAAAGAACTGAAATATGAGATTGCAGACCTGCTATTAGCAATCTGTGAATTTTCATTAAAATCATCTGTAATACCTGAAGACTGGAGGATCGCCAATGTAACGTCAATTTTTAAAAAGGGTTCCAGGGGTGATCCGGGAAATTACAGACCGGTGAGCCTGACGTCAGTACCGGGAAAAACGGTAGAAACCATCATAAAGAATAAAATTACTCAGCATGTAGACAGTCATGGCCTAATGAGAGACAGCCAACATGGTTTTAGACAAGGAAGATCTTGTCTTACTAATCTGTTATGTTTTTTTGAAGGTGTGACTAACAGGTGGACAAAGGTGAGTTGGTTGATATAGTCTATCTGGACCTTCAGAAAGCCTTTGACAAGGTCCCTCATCAGAGACTTTTGGCAAAACTAAAGAGTCATGGGATAGGAGGCAGTGTACTATTGTGGATCAGGAACTGGTTAAAAGATAGAAAGAAGAGGGTAGGGCTAAATGGCCAATTTTCCCACTGGAGAAAGGTGAAGAGTGGTGTACCCCAGGGATATGTGCTGGGTCCGCTGCTTTTTGACATATTCATAAATGACCTGGAAAGGGGAATAACGAGTGAGGTTATCAAATTTGTAGATGACACAAAACTATTTAAAGTTGTTAAAACCCAAGAGGATTGTGGAAAATTGCAAGAGGATCTTGATAAATTGGAAGACTGGGCATCAACATGGCAGATGAAATTTAATGTGGACAAGTGCAAAGTTATGCACCAAGGGAAGAACAACCCAAACTATGGTTACACGATGCAAGGTTCCACATTAGGAACCACCACCCAGGAAAAAGATTTAGGCGTCATTGTGGATAAGATGTTAAAACCCTCGGCCCAGTGTGCAGCGGCGGCCAAGAGAGCAAATAGAATGCTAGGTATCATAAGGAAAGGAATGGAAAATAAAACAAAAGATATTATAATGCCTCTATATCGTTCCATGGTGAGACCGCACCTTGAATATTGCGTGCAATTCTGGTTGCCGTATCTTAAAAAGGATATAGCGTTATTAGAAAAGGTTTAGAGAAGAGCCACCAAAATGGTAAAGGGGATGGAGGGATACTCCTTTGAAGAAAGGCTAAAAAGGTTAGGGCTCTTTAACCTGTAAAAGAGACGGCTGAGGGGAGATATGGTAGAAGTCTATAAATTAATGAACGGAGTGGAACGGGTAAACGTAGATCGATTGTTTATGTTATCAGAATATAGAAAGACTAGGGGACATGCAATGAAGCTACAGGGTAAACTATTTAAGTCTAATAAAAGAAAATATTTTTTCACTCAACATGTAATCAAACTCTGTTATTTGTTACCGGAGGATGTAGTAAAGGCTGTTAGTGTAGCTGGGTTTAAAAAAGGTTTGGACAAGTTCCTGGAGGAAAGGTCCATAAACGATTATTAAGAAGGGACCCAGGATATCAATGCTTGACCCAGTACAAGCATTGTGGAACCTGTGTCTTTTGGGGAAACTGCTAGGTACGTATGACCTAGATTGGCCACTGTTTGAAACAGGATACTGGGCTTGATGGACCTTGGTCTGACCCAGTATGGCATATCTTATGTTCTTATGACATTAGCAATGCACATTTCCCACAGCTGACATATTCCAGTTAATAAATTCAAAATAAAAAAGTATTTTTCTACCTTTTGTTGTTTGGGCATTTTATTTTTCAATTGCAATTGTTTCCAATCATTTTCTTCTGGTTTCTTCATGTCTTCTGCTTGTTGTCCATTTGTCCTTTCTTCTCTCTTCTAGATTTTTTCCATTCTCTCTCTATATCTGCTTTAACATACTGATCTTTCCCCTTTTGCTTTTCCCCCCCATTTCTTTCCTTATACCTTTATTATCAACTCAAATTTCACCCTTCCATTCTCAATCCCCACTTACTCTGCCAATACCCGGGCAATCGTAGATTTTTCTTCCTTCCCACACAAAATATCTTTTCTCCCTCCATCCTCATTCTACCAGCCCCATCCCCTTCTAGTCCTCCCCAACATCAGCTCCCTTCTAGTTCCAGCCCTTCCCAGCATCCGCTTCCTTCTAGTTCCATTCTCCCACCCCCTCGCATCAGCCCATTGCCAGTCCTAGCACCCCCAATCAGCTTATTTCCAGTCCTAGCCCCCCATCAGCTCATTTCCAGTCCTATTCCAGCCCCCCCCCATCAGTTCATTTCCAGTCCTATTCTAGCCCCCATCAGCCTATTTCCAGTCCAAGCTCCCCCCCACTCAGCCTATTTCCAGTCCTAGCCCCTCCAACAGCCCATTTGCAATTCTAGACCCCCATCAGCCATTTCCAATACATCCCCCATCAGCCATTTCCAATCCTATTCCAGCCCCCATCAGCCCATTTCCATTCCAAGCTCCCCCACACTCAGGCCAGTTTGAATCCTACTGCCCCCCAAAAGCCCATTTGCAGTCCTAGTCCTCCCCATCAGTTCATTTGCAGTCCTAGCCCCCCCACTCAGCCTATTTCCAGTCCTAGCCCCCCCAATTAGCTCATTTCCAGTCCTATTCCAGCCTCCATCAACCCATTTCCAGTCCAACCTATCCCCCACTCAGCCTATTTCCAGTCCTAGCACCCCCATAAGCTCATATCCAGTCTTAGCCCCCCAATCAGCTCATTTCCAGTCCTATTCCAGCCCCATCAGCCCATTTCCAGTCCAAGCTCCCCCCACTCAGCCTATTTCCAGTCCTAGCACCCCAACAGCTCATTTCCAGTCCTATTCCAGCCCCCTTCACAATCAGTTCGTTTCCAGTCCTATTCCAGCCCCCATCAGCCCATTTCCAATCCAAGCTCCCCCACACTCATCCATTTCCAATCCTACACCCCCAAAAGCCCATTTATAGTCCTAGCCCTCCCCATCAGTTCATTTGCAGTCCTAGCTCACTCTAATCAGCTCATTTCCAGTCCTAGCCCCCCACACTTATTCCATTTCCAATCCTAGCCCCCCCTCCATTCAGCCCATTTCCAATCCTATCCCCCAAAAGCACATTTCCAGTCCTAGCCCCCCCAATCAGCTCATTTCCAGTCCTAGCCCCCCCCCTCCTCAGCCCATTTCCAATCTTAGGCCCCGCCACTCAGCCCATTTCCAATCCTACCCCCCCAAAAGCCCATTTGCAGTCCTAGCCCTCCCCATTAATTCATTTGCAGTCCTAGCCCCCCCCCCCACAGCCCATTTCCAGTCCTAGCCCCCCCCCCCTCCACTCAGCCCATTTCCAATCTTAGGTCCCCCTAGCCCCTCTCTGAAGAGCCCCGCGACAGGCTTTAGAGGACCCGGCTCACCTCTACAGTGGCTCGTGACTCCATCAGGCTCAGCAGCAGCTTGCTACAGCCACCGAAGTGAAGAGCGTTGTTTTCCTTCACTTCAGCAGCTGTATTGTAATGTAGATCACTGGCGCGCAGAGAGCTGGGACACTGGAAATGTCCTTTGACCTCCAGCGTGCCAGCGATCTACATTACACTACAGCTGCCGAAGTGAAGGAAAACAACGCTCTTCACTTCGGTGGCTGTAGGGAGCTGTTGCTGAATCTGCCGTGAGTCGTGAGCTGCTGTAGGGAGAGCCGAACATGTGCAGGATGTTGTTGGCGCCGGGCCCCCTTGTATATAGTTATCTCAGCTCTGTTGCTGTTATTGTACATAGTTCACTGTTCCATGTTAACTGAATTGTACTACCCTGTACTGTTCACATTGTTCACACTGTTCATTGTAAACCGCAATTGATCTGTAGGAAATCGCGGAATAAAAATGTTAATAAATAAATAAAATAAATAAATAAAACAATGGACGGGCTGGCCCTGGGAACAACCTCCCAGTGAAGATGGTAGGGACAAAGATTGTATCTGAATTCAAGAAAGCATGGGACAAGCAGAAAGGACCTCTGAGGGAGAGGACTGTACAGCTTAGCTTGTAGTATGTATGGACACACCTGATATCGTAGGCCATATGGTCTCTCTCTATCTGCCATCATATTCTGTGTTTCTGTGATGCTTGCAGACTCCTGGGCATGTCCTGAAACTTTGAGATGGATCAGATGCAAAACCTAAAAGTTATTAGGTGGCATGATTCTGTGTACAGATGCAAGGAAAATGTAGAGCCACCAAATATATCCATCATATGATTTATTATGTATTTATTTAGGCAATTTATAGTACACTATTTGACGCAAAGCCCCAACGGCTAATATTATACACACAGGGAGGGTAATTTTATAAGGCACGCCTAGGTTAAAGCACATTTTTACTCACATCAATCGTACCTGTTTTATAAAGTCACCTATGCATGTACTTTACCTTATAAAATAGTTGTGTAAGTAGTAGGAAACATGCATTGAATCCAGGCACAAGCACTTGCACCAGTCCTATGGCTGGCATAAATGACCACGTGTTTCTTATACACATATGCTGATATTGTCTAAAGCATGCACTTAAATGCACACTCCATTCATGCTCCACCCAAGCTTGGCCTACATGAATGCCCACAGTGAAAGTGCACATCACACAGTTTAAACTTCAGATCAGAGTGGCAGAGATCTAGATGCAGGTAATATGTGCTTCTCTCCGAATCCTCTTGCAGTGTTGGAAGGGATTGGATTGGAGGTAGGATCACACCCAGGAGGACAGGAGCTTGGGAACAGGAAAAGATGGAAGAGGCTTTTGGTGAAAGTTTCAGGAAGGACTTTTTCATGGGCAGGTGATACATGGCGGCCCAGGGCCCCCAAGGAACCACTCTCATTCTCCCTTCCTGTTAGTAACAGCCCTCATGCAATCTGTTTTTGAAGGTCTTTAAAACTCAGGGGCTGGATCGCCAAGAGTCAGCATTGACTCAACACACACATGATTCTTATACTGCTTCAGTTGGTGAATGCTGCTGCAAGAACGTTCCTAATCTCCCACAGCATTGTACCTGCTGATGGCAACCTATGAAGAAGGCTGGAGAGATGCAAGAGGGCAGGGCAGAGCAGAGCACCAGAATCATACAAACAGTAGCTTAGCCCCAGCTGCTAAAGTACTGTCTGTAGCCTTACAGAACTTGAGCCCATGCTCACCCACCATTCCCCAGATATACAGGCACATATCACTTATGATGTTTTTACTGGCATGAAATTATTGTTACCAGTTTTATAGACCTGCAATTTTTGCCCACCCAGGTCATGCCCAAACCAACCCCACTTAGAATTTCTACATGGTGTGGAGTTCCACATCAGGGTCAGCCCCAGACTAGTGCAGAGTGTTGGTCACACTAGGCAAACATTTAACCTTATGCTCCCCCTTGATATTTTGATAAACTCAACTGTGATAATCTGAATATAATAACAATCCTGTAAAAAAGAGAAATTAGACTTACCTGTTAATTGTTGTTCCTTGAGGAACTCCAGTCCAGGCCCACATCTCTGGGTAGTGTACCTCTTCCAGCAGCTTGGAGACTGAGCATGTCATCTTTTTGATGACACTAGTGTACATATGCAGCTGGCACCGCCTACCAGCCCCAGTATCTATTGACAAAGCAGACTCAGAGGAGCAACAAATAAGTACTTAAACATGCAGCAAGCACTTCTACATCTAAATAAACTAGTACTCCCTCCATCCCCTGGGAAGGATACCCCATCCCCCCATCCAGGATGGGGAGGCCTACCTGTTGAGCACCTGAGCAACTCCAACTGGCAGGAAGCGAGCAACCGACAGCTCTTCTGGTATGCCCCCCCCAAACGCTGATTGCACCCCCCCTTTCCCCGGCTCCCCCTGGCCACTTCCTCCACCAAGGGAACCAACTTCAGAACCGGGGATGTGCACAGATTATCACAGAAAGCACTCAGGGAGGGTTCCGGGACTGGACTGGAGTTCAAGGAACAATAATTAGCAGGTAAATCTAATTTCTCTTTCCTTAACGTCCCTCCAGTCCAGTCCCGCACCTCTGGGATGTATCAGAGCAGTTAAACTAACGGGAGGGACCCACACAACCAGCCTGAAGCACTGCCGATCCGAAACAAGCATCTCCCGTCGCCTGGACATCCAGGCAAAAATGCTCAGAGAAAGTATGCCGCCCTAAAAATCTCCACCAGCGGAACTAAACTATACTCTGCCCACAAGGCTGCCTGAGCCCTCGTGGAATGTGCCCTCAACCCTGCCGGCACTGCTTTATCTTTCAAGATGTATGCTGATGTGATTGCCTCCCTGATTCATCTGTTGCCTCACTTTTGCGCAGCCCACCAAACAGAACCAACAGACAGTCCGATCTCTGAAAGGATGATGCACTTTTCACATACCTTCTCAGGACGCTTTTACCATCAAGGTGGCACAGCTTGGAGTGGCAGGGCCCATATCCACTCTCACCCACATCCGCGCTCACCAGAGATGGTAAGGAAACAGCCTGATTTACATGAAATGCTGATACTATCTTGGGCAAAAATGAAGGTACCAGACACAGGACCACTTTCTCCTTGGAGAAGGAAAGGAATGGCTCCTGGCCTGACAGGGTCCAAAGATCCAAAATCCTGCATGCTGAGCAAATCACCATGAGGAATACTATTTTCAGAGTCATTTATAATTCCTTCAGGTAAGCTCAACTCAATGGCTCAAAGGGTTCCCCAGACAGTGCCATCAGCACCAGATTGAGATCCCAGGTGGTACCACCGCCCTCTTCGGCAGATGGAGGTGGGTCACCACACCTAGAAAGCTCAGCATGTCTGGGTGTGTACACAATGACACCCCGTGGACTTTCCCGCGATAACCGGAAATTGCCGCCAGTTGCACCCTCAAGGAACTGGCGGCTAGACCCTTATCAAAACCGAATTGCAAGAACGCCTAGATGTCTAGGATGGAGGCAGTGGAAGGGCACTCCTACCTCTCTCTGCACCATGATTTACCCGCTTCTGATCGCTGGAAGGAGCGGGCTACAAATGCTTGCTAAATAAATAAATAAAAATAAATGATTCAAAGATGCGCCCTACGAAGATGCACGCCAGGTTCGTAGACCGCCTCTGGGCTTGTAGCAAGACCGCTATCACCGAGCCCGAATATCCTTTCTTCTTCAATCTCGCCCTTTCAAGAGCCATGCCATAAGCGAGAATTGATCCACCTGGGGCATGCAAGGCGGCCCCTGCGTCAAGAGGTCCTTCCGAACCGGAAGCCACCACAGTCAATCCATCAGTATCCGAATCGGGTCAGCATACCACGGGCACCTCGGCCAGTCCAGTGCCACCAGAATTACAAATCCCTGGTGCACCTCTATCCGTTGCACTAACCGGCCTATGAGCACCCACGGGGGAAAAATAGAGAAGACCCTCTTCAGGTCACTGCTCAATTAGAGCATCCAGGCTTTCGGACATTCTCTCCTCTTCTGCTGAAAAACTGGCAGGCCTTGGTCGATTCGAACATTGCCATTAGGTCCATGACCGGTGTGCCCCATTGGCAGACCACCTGCTCAAACACCTCCTGATTGAGCTTCCACTCTCCGGGGTCCACGCGCACTCGGCTGAGGCAGTCTGCTGTCACATTGTCGACTCCTGCTACGTGCACCGCCAATAACACCTGGAGACAAATCTCTGCCCATCTGAACAGCCTTTTGGCCTCCTCCTCCAGGGCTGTACTGCACGTGCCTCCTTGCCAGTTGATGTAAGCTACCATGGTTGCATTGACCGAGAGGACTTGGACCACCTTCCCCTGCAACCATGGATCGAAACTTTCTAGCGCCAAGGTCATCGCTCACATCTCGAGCCTGTTGATCGACCTCAGGGCCTCCTGTGAACTCCTGTTCCTGAACAAAGCGTCCTTCACAATGGGCTCCCCAGCCTGACAGGCTGGCATCGGTCATCAGCGGAACCCACACCGGGGACTCCTTCCAGGCTCCCCACATGCAGCCACCAACTGAGAGTTCTCCTGGTGCTCTGCAGGCAGGGGAGTACTTGGGACAGGGGTTGACTCTGATGGGACCACTGATGGAGCAGAGCCCTCTGCAGTGGTCGCATGTGCGCCCTTGCCCATGGTACTAGTTTGAGAGTGGTCGCCATGATCCCCAGAACCTGCAGATATTGCTACGCTGATGGTCTTGTCATCTTCAGGAACTGCCATATCCATGTCGTAGCTCCTGCGCCTGGCAATCTGGCAGGAAAACCCTGCCCATGCGGGTATTAAAGCACGCTCTCAAATACTCTAGCTCCTGGGCTGGCCATAACTGACTGTTGGCCAGGTTGACCCCCCAACCGAGACTTTGAAGGAACTCCCCCACCCGCGCTGTTGCTCTTTCACTATCATTCCTGGATTTCGCCTGGATCAGCCAATCGTCTATGTTCGGATGGACGAGAACCCCTTCTTTGCAGAGAGCTGCCGCCGCCACCACCATGACTTTGATGAAGGTATGGGGGGGCAACGCTCAAAACTAGAAATGGCCCTTTGGCACCGCAAAGCAGAGAAACTGCTGATATTCTGGATGGACGGGAATGTGCAGATTTGCCTCCGTAATATCGAGAGACGCCAAAAACTCTGCGCTTCCTACCACCACTATTATTGATCACAGCATTTCCATGTGGAAATGCGGTATCCGGAGACAGTAGTTTATGCCCTCGAAGTTGAGAATCGGGCAAAAGGGACCTCCCTTTTTGGGCACCACAAAATACATGGAGTATCGACCGCAGACGTACTGGTCTCACGGACCCGGTTCCACGGCTCTCAGCCGTAGGAGATAAGTCATGGTCTCTTCTACTGCCACCAACACCGCTGTGTCCACTTTGGGCAATCGAAGGAGCTCTCGTTCTTGCTCCGGCAGCAGGTATAGCCATGTCATGGATTGCACCCCTTTAAGACCAGGCCCCGGCAGATCCCACTCATCCTGGATCATCTGTCCTACTACTCCACGTACCGGGAAGACTTTCTGTGATTTCTGCACTGCCTGGAATAGTGGATCCTACAGCGCCTCTTCCTCTGCCGGGAGGTTAGCAGGCATATTCAGGGCCTTGAGGGACTCCAAAGTACACATAGATTGTGAGCCCTTTGGGGATGAGAGATTTTATCAGTGCCTGTTTGTAGTGAATGTAAACTGCTTTGATGCCCTTTGGCCTGGGCGGTATATCAAGAAACTGCATAAACATAAACATAAGCATAAAGATGAGCACCGGTAGCTCTTCCCGGTGGAAAACCCGAACAATCCGGGCCTGATCCTCCTGTTCTGTGATCTCTCCTTCTTCTAACTCCTCCTGCAGATCTAGCTCCGTGTCAAGGTCTTCCCCATCCAGCCCCTCCGACAACAGCGATTGCTGCCACTCCTCTAAGCCTCTAGCCCACTTAGATGCCACTGCTCCTGACTCATGCTCTTTTGCATCTGACACCCTCTTAGCCTTGTGTTCCGGGGCTGAAGAGCCACTTGCCAAGCCCTGTTGACGTAGGCAAAATGCTTATGCAAAAGTAAGACAAACTCTGGTGAGAACTCCCCTGGGAGCCCTATTGCTCCCTGGGCTTGAGAAGTGGATGGTCCGGGCATCATGCAGAGACCGGGAGCCAGATCCATTGAAGGTAACATGACGCCCCCTGTCTCCAGGGTCTCTTGCAACTGGGAGGGACTCTCCTGCCTCGTCTCATCCTGCAGGCCCTGCTACAATGACTTAGCCTCTTGTGTGCAGTCTAGGAAGACGCCTGCCTCCGAGACCACACCCCATCGGGGACCGCATATCTTGAGGATTTTTAGATTGCGCTGCCGTGTTGTACCTTAAAGATATGCAATGGGCCTTGCACTGATCCAATCAAACTGACACTTTCTCCGAGTAAAGTTTACATTTTTATTTTAAGTACCACAAATGGTTATAAGGGAGTACAGCTTCCCTTACAAGCAATATTACACATTTAATAGGCACATAATCTGAGCTAAGAGACAAGAGAGATCATGTCAGGTTACTCACTGACCATAGACAGATGGAAGGATTTCATTTGCCTCCTATCCACTGACTGTGACTATCTTTCTAGTTACATACATTTCTTGTATGCAGGTACTTCTGTTTTCCACAGAACAAAACTGCAGCTGCTACAAACCTATATGCAGCACTTTTTCCCCACTTATCTTTCATTTATTTCTATCTCTGACTTTTTATCTGACCCTTGTCAGGAGAAAGTCACAATGTCTCAATCAACTGTCACTTACATCACCTGACCAGGCACAACAGCACTCTGAAATCTGCCCAGAACAATGGCATATCTAGTTAGGCTTTTCCCACAGGTCCGCATCAAGTCATTGTGCACTGAATAAGCTTTGAGCTGTATAATACAAAGAATGCTTAAGGATTAAGTGGGTTCACCCCCTTTGATACCATCCTATACCAGGCACTGCAGTCTGGCTGGCATGGTGGGAAAGGCTGGGGGCACTCAAGAACGTCCTGAATCTATACCCTGGTAGGTAAAAGGATCCCTAGCACAGTGCATCTACACAGACTCAGGCACGGAGCACTAGTGTACTTGAACTAAAATAAAATAAAACCAATTTACCAAAATCAAATTAACTGAAATTAAAAAGAAACTGCAAATGGTCCCCTAGGAAGGCTCTGTCCTTTATCTTTATCTTTATTTGTATTAGTTGATATACTGCCCATTACCGAAGTGTCATGGCGGTGTACTATAAAAAGTTGCAACTGCTGAAAACAGAGGAAAAAGAACGCCATCAAATTAATAAGAAAACAAATAGAGAGAGGAGAAAGAAGGATAGCAAAGGACAGCAATGAACAAATGACACCACAGATATTAGACATAATGGAGGGGTAAGGGTGGGAGGGAGAAAGGGGGCTGTGTCTTGCTTTATTCTCTGGTATCTGCCTCTCCCGGGCACCCAAAACACAGTGGGGGGTTAAAACACATGTGAGCCTGAATAAGAAGAAATCGCGCCTAAACGCAGCAGGGGGAGTTTCCCATGCCTCTGCAGGCTCCCAAACATGCAGCTGCAGGTCGTTCTGTCTCCTCATGTTCCGGTGGTTGCTAGTGTTTCCTGCTGTCCTTCCCTCCCCCCCTGCCCCCCCCCCCCCCGCCACTCTAACCTTGGAGCCTCTTTGCCACATGGTTTTTCTACCCCTCACGCTCAGCCTTCCTTCCCGGCTTCAGCACTGAGCGGGGTGACTCGGGGCTGCCAGCTTTCACTCCTGTCGATCAACTGCAACCCCCGCGGCAGCTTCTCACCCAATAATGGGTTCAGGAGCCGCCAGAAGTCTTGGACTGAGGAAGGCCTCCACAGAACTCCCCCCCCCCCCCCACCGAAATCTTGGTTGGAGAGAGGGAAGAAGGAATAGCCTCCCCTCAGCTCTGCTGTCCCGGGTTCTCTCTGTTCCTTATGATTTTTTTTCTTCTACCTTTAAAAACAAAGAAACCTGTACCTTAACAGGGGAAATAAAAAGCAAACTAACTAAACCTATTTCCTTAGTTGTCCCTTCAGTGAGTCCAGCAGCCTGGCTCACTACCTCCTCCAGCTGCTTGGAGACTGAGCATACTGGGGCTGGTAGGTGGTGCCAGCTGCATATGTACACTAGTGTCATCAAAAAGATGACATACTCAGTCTCCAAGCTGCTGGAAGAGGTACACTACTCAGAGGTGCAGGACTGGACTGGAGGGACGATAAGGAATACATAATTGGACATCATGCTTTGCTTTGCATGTATATATGTGCCTGCTCTTCCAAAAGGTAAAAGAATGTGCTGATGGCTCTTTGACTTGTCAGGTTCTGTTGTTTTGCTTATAATGCCACTGCTCTTTGCTGCCCCCCAGAAGCTGCCGCCTTAGGTGACTGCCTAGTCTTGGCTAATGGTTGGGCCAGCCCAGCTTTGATTGTAAACAGTGACTTTCTAAAATCACATTTACACATTTATTCCTATCTCCAAGCGTAAAAGCCACTTTTACATTCATTTATTTATTTATTTAGCTAGCTGTGCTTATATATCGCTTTTCACCGGGTCAAAGCGGTTTACAAATATATGCTAACAGGCGCTTTTTTTATTCCCTTGTCCCTGAAGGGCTCACAATCTAAGTGTACCTGAGGCAATGGAGGGTTAAGTGGCTTGCCCAAGGCCACAGGTGGAGATGCTTCTAAAATAACACCCATAATACACAACAATAAAATCCATAGCATTCAAATATACAATATGATCACATGTTAAATAACATTACTACTAGAGGACTCCTAAATTAAATTAAATTATCCTACGAGCTCACACTAGCTGCTGAACAGGGTGAGGTGCCCCAGTAGATTCCCAGTAATTTGATATGCAAAATCTTCTCCCACCATTCACCATATTCACCCCTTCTCCCCTTACCATCTTTAAGCATTTAGCCTCTCCCTCCTCTCCATACAAATCGTTCTTGCCTAGCTGGAGCGTCAGGTGATTTTCTTCTGCTGCCAGCTGAGCCCCAAGTGCCTGCAGCACAGATGTCTACTGTAAGTCCCGGCTCAGTGTCCGCTCCTAGAAACAGAGCGCAGCAGAAAAGAGGGCCCTGCTCCACACAGCACTTCGCTGAGAGGCGGGGGAGAATGCACCAGAAAGGAGAGGCTGAGGTCGAGGCTTTCCTTTGCCCTTCACTGCTGCTGTTCAGGCTGCTGTTCAGACTTGTTGGGGGGTTGACAAACGAGAGCTACTGGGAGAGGTAGTGGAGTAAATAGGCGGATGATGTGGACTTTAAAGGAATTATAAGAATTAGACAGAGATAAGAGAGGCTGAAATTGGCAGGACCGAGAGAGTAGAAACCCAACACTGCCACCACGGCTAATGGGCCGAGATGTTTGGGAAGATAGGTAGCCTCCATAACAGAGGACAGCAACTGAAGCAGTGGGGATCTCTTCCAAGGCTAGATGTCTAGCAAGCTGGACTGCCTATTTGGCTAACTTTTCTCTCGTACCCCCTCCTGTCTGAGGCCTCTGAACAATATTGGCAGATTTCTCTAGTTGGCTGCCTATTATGCATTTAGGTGTTGTGGAAGTTCAATCGACACCTCCCCTTCATCGCTCAGTGTTTGTACTCGGTAACTCTTTTTGTGATGACTATAAAGGAAAGGATGCAGATAGTGGATGCATTGAAGATCTATTTCTTGGAATAGAGGGTCTTAGACGTTGGGAAAACTAACTTTGCCAAGATGGCCCAATTCCTCAGGGAGTCGTTAGCAGGATGGGAACAGCTGGGGGATGTCGAAAACTGATAAAACTGAAAACTGATGTCGAAAGTGGGCAAAACTGAAAGGGGATATTTTAAGGGTAACCAACCTTTTTGTTAAAATGGTAAATAAAGGTAAAACGAAAAGGAGACCGCTATTGTTTTCGAAAGAAGTAACTGAAAAGGTGAAGAAAAAGAGGGAGGCCTTCATGAAATACAAGAGATTACAGAGAGAGGAAGACAGGCATCTACATTTGGAAAAACTTATTGAAGCTAGCAAAGTAGTCAAGAAAGCAAAGATTTAAAAAGAGGAGGAAATAGCCAATGCAGTAAAATGGGGGGATAAGATATTTTTCAGATATGTTAGTGAGAAGAGGAAGGGCAAAAGTGGTATTGTCAGACTCAAGGGTGCAGGGGAGGAATATGTAGAAGCTGATGATTATAAAGCAGAATTGCTTAACAAATATTTCTGTTCTGTGTTCACAGATGAAGAACCAGGAACAGGACCTCAGAAAACACCCACAAACAGGAACAGAAGCAAGGGGCATATAGAACAATTTTCAGAATACAGTGTTCGTGACAAACTAGCTAAACTTAAAGTAGACAAAGCAATAGGACCGGATGGGATACACCAGTTACTGTCCTCATCTCTACCACCTCCACTGGGAGACTATTCCACGGATCCACTACTCTTTCCGTAAAGAAATATTTCCGCATATCACTCCTGAATCTATCTCCCTTCACCCTCATCCCATGTCCCCTCGTAGCAGAACTTGCTTTCAATTGAAAGAGGCTCTCTCCCTGAACATTTATGCCACGGAGGTATTTAAACATCTTAATCATATCACCTCTATCCCGCCTTTATAATGAAGCCCACTAATCATTTTAGTAGCCACCCTCTGCACCGACTCCATCCTGTTCACATCCTTTTGAAGGTGCGGTCTCCAGAATTGCACACTATACTCCAAATGAGGTCGCACCAAAGACTTATACAGAGGCATTATCACCTCCTTTTTTCTGCTAGCCATTCCTCTCCGTATGCACCCAAGCATCCTTCTAGCTTTTGCCGTCGCCTTTTCTTCCTGTTTAGCTACTTTAAGATCATCAGACACAACCACGCCTAGTTCCCGCTCTTCTTTAGTGGACAAAAGTACTTCACCTCCTATACTGTATTGCTCCCTTGGATTGCTGCAGCCCAAATGCATGACCTTACATTTTTTAACATTAAATCCCAGCTGCCAAATTCTAGACCATTCTTCAAGCTTAGCTAGATCCCTCTTTATGTTATCTACACCTTCCTGGGTGTCTACTCTATTGCAGATTTTGGTATCATCTGCAAAGAGGCAAACCTTACCCGACAGCCCTTCCGCTATATCACTAACAAAGATGTTAAAAAGAATCGGACCAAGGACAGATCCCTGGGGCACACCACTGGTAACATCCTTCTCCTCAGAGTGAGCTCCATTTACTTGTACTCTTTGTCGCCTCCCACCCAACCAATTTCTAACCCAAGCAGTAACTTTAGGGTCCATCCCTAGGGTGCTCAGTTTGTTTATAAGTCGCCTGTGAGGAACAGTGTCCAAGGCTTTTACTGAAATCTAAATACACCACATCTAGAGCTCTCCCTCAGTCCAACTCCCTGGTCACCCAGTCAAAGAAATCAATCAGATTTGTCTGACAAGACCTGCCTCTGGTGAATCCATGCTGTCTCGGATCCTGTAATCCGCTGGACTCCAGAAAACTCATTATTTTCTCTTTCAACAGCGTTTCCAATAATTTACTCACCACCGAAGTTAAACTAACCGGCCTGTAGTTTTCAACCACATCCTTACTTCCGCTTTTGTGTAAAGGCACCACATGAGCCTCTCTCCAGTCCTTTGGCACCACTCCCGACTCCAACGAGGCATTGAAAAGGTCAGTCAGTGGAGTTGCTAGAATGTCCCCAAGTTCCCTCAGTATTCTAGGGTGTATCCCATCCGGTCCCATCGTTTTGTCTACTTTAAGTTGAGCTAGTTTCTCACGAACACAGTCTTCTGAAAATTGTTCAAGATGTCCCTCGCTTCTGTTCCTATATTTGGGTGTTTTCTGAGGTCCTGCTCCTGGTTCTTCATCTGTGAACACAGAACAAAAATATTTGTTAAGCAATTCCGCTTTATCCTTATCAGCTTCTACATATTCCCCCCCTACACCCTTGAGTCTGACAATACCACTTTTGCCCTTCCTCTTCTCACTAATATATCTGAAAAATGTCTTATCCCCCCCATTTTATTGCATTGGCTATTTCCTCCTCCTTTTGAATCTTTGCCTTCTTGACTACTTTGCTAGCTTCTCTAAGTTTTTCCAAATACAGATGCCTGTCTTCCTCTCTCTGTGATCTCTTGTATTTCATGAAGGCCTCCCTCTTTTTCTTCACTTTTTCAGCTACTTCCTTAGAAAACCATAGCGGTCTCCTTTTCCTTTTGCCTTTATTTACCATTTTAACAAAAAGGTTGGTTGCCCTTAAAATATCCCCTTTCAGTTTTGCCCACTGTTTTTCTACATCCCCCAGCTGTTCCCATCCCCTGAGGTATTGGCCCATCTTCGCAAAGTTAGTCTTCCTAAAGTCTAAGATCCTCACCTTGGAATGGATTCTAACAGCCCTAGTCCTAATACTGAACCACACCATTTGGTGATCACTGGATGCAAAATGATCTCCCACTACGACATCAGAAACACTTTCACCATTGGTAAGCACCAAGTCCAGTATGGTCCCTTCACGTGTGGGGTCTGTTACCAATTGCCTGAATAGTTCTCCCTGTAGAGAATCCAGGATCCCCTTACTTCTAGATGATACTGCAGCAGGAATGTGCCAATCAACATCTGGCATATTGAAATCTCCTATCAGTAGCACTTCCTCTTTCCTAGCAATGCTGCGTATGTCTTCAATTAACTCTCTGTCCACCTCTTCCTCTTGTGAGGGAGGTCTGTATATCACACCAATGCAAATAGATTTCTCTTTCCCTCTTTCTAGTTTAACCCACAATGCCTCCTCTCTCCCTTTTAAGCTCTGTAATTCCAAAGCTTTAATAGTACTTTTTACATATAGTGCCACTCCTCCTCCCCTTCTTCCTACCCTGTCCTTTCTGTATAAAGTATAGCCAGGTATAGTGTCATGGTTTTCTGTGAACCATGTTTCTGTAACTGCCACTAAATCCAAGCCCGCCACTCCCACCAAAGCTTCAACATCAGGGATCTTATTTCCCATGCTATGGGCATTTATACACACTGCTTTCCATATGTTACCCCTGTTACCCATTTCCATAAAGGTATTTAATGTATCACTTACCTGGGGGCTTTCTTCACCTATCCCCAATGAATCTAGTTTAAAGCCCTCTTCAGTAGATTAGCCAGTCTACTACCGAAGATGCGTTGACCTTTCTTGGACAGATGGATGCCATCTCTGCTCTGCAACCCTTGGAACAGCATCCCATGGTCTAGGAAACCAAAACGCTCTCGATGACACCATCCACGCAGCCATGCATTCATCTCCAGGATGCAAGCCTCTCTGCCTTGGCCTTTACCCTCAACAGGGAGGATTGAAGAGAACACCACCTGTGCACCTAACTGCTTCACCCTCTGTCTCAGAGCCATGAAGTCACTTTTGATACGTTCCGAGGTATACCTGGCAGTATCATTTGTTCCAACATGGATTAGCAACATTGGGTAATAGTCAGTGGGCTTGATGAGTCTTGGCAAACTCTCCGTAACATCTTGCATTTTGGCACCAGGCAGACAGCATACCTCTCTGGATATCAAGTCTGGTCGGCAGATGGACGCCTCAGTACCCCTCAGAAGAGAGTCTCCAACCATCACTACCCTTCGTTTCCTTCTGTTCACTGATTCTGCAACTTTGGGGTACTTTAACTCTGGTTCTTCCCTTTCCAGGGATGCTTTCACCTCCTCCACTTCCAGGGCTGCATAATGGTTCTTCAATTCAAGGGCTGGGGAAGTTGGATTGGTGATTTTGCAGGCCCTGGTGACTTGTGTCCAACCATCGACATTCTGTTGGCACTCATCTTCTCCTGTGCTGGAGAGCTTGGTTGCTGCAAGAAGCATCTCATCAATGTACTTCTCACTGTCTTGAATGCTCCTCAGCCTCGCCACCTCCTCTCTGAGTTCCTCCACTTGTTTCCTCAGAGCTTCAGCATGCAGGCACCCTGCACATGGAACTGGTCCTTCAACTGGCATTAGGACTTCTGTCTGGACTGAGGCAGAAGCTGTAACAGGGGCAACAGCTTTAGTACTACAATTTTTCCCAGCCATTGTTCTGTTCGTGGAGCTTAGGTATCTGTTAAAGCAAAAGAGAGAGATCTACCAAGTACCAGCCGGTTTCGTAGCTGTCCTTTCAGAGAAAAAGTAGTTAAATCTCTTTAATTATATTCAAAATGTGCTGGTCCAATTCTCTGTGATTTGTTAAAAGGGGAGGTGCCCTATAAAGCAAGACTGCTCACTAGGGGTGGGTGGGAGTCGGGGTTGGGTAGGGAGGGAACTAACACCTGATTAGGTGTTAGCAGTTTCTAAACCTGAGGAGGTTACTAGAGTTCAGCAAAAGTTCCCCTAAAGCACCAAAAAGAAAGTAACCTTGCTTTAAAAAATATACAAAAAACCCTTTTAAGAGCTCCCAGTCAGAGAGCTAGCAATGTAATATAATAAAAACAAACAAACAAACCCTCAAATCCTTACTGTTTGTTGATCTGTAGAGCCCTGATTAGGAAAGACTCAACAGGGCAAGGCACTGGAGCCTTTTATGCAGGTCTCAGATGCACTCAGGAAATCAAGCCCACTAACTCCTGATTAGGTGTTAGCAGTTTCTAAACCTGAGGAGGTTACTAGAGTTCAGCAAAAGTAGAGTTGGATCGTGGGAGAGCCCTAGATGTGGTGTACTTAGATTTCAGAAAAGCTTTTGACACCGTTCCTCACAGGTGACTTATAAACAAACTGAGGACCCTAGGGATGGATCCTAAAGTTACTGCTTGGGTTAGAAATTGGTTGAGTGGGAGGTGACAAAGGGTGCAGGTAAATGGAGCTCACTCTAAGGAGAAGGAGGTTACTAGCGGTGTGCCCCAGGGATCTGTCCTTGGTCCGATTCTTTTTAACATCTTTGTTAGTGATATAGCAGAAGGGCTGTCTGGTAAGATTTACCTCTTTGCAGATAATACCAAAATCTGCAATAGAGTAGACACCCAGGAAGGTGTAGATAACATGAGGAGGGATCTAGCTAAGCTTGAAGAATGGTCTGGAATTCGGCAGCTCAGATTTAATGTTAAAAAAATGCAAGGTCATGCATTTGGGCTGCAGCAATCCAAGGGAGCAATATAGTATAGGAGGTGAAGTACTTTTGTCCACTAAAGAAGAGCGGGACTTAGGTGTGATTGTGTCTGATGATCTTAAAGTAGCTAAACAGGTAGAAAAGCTGACATCAAAAACTAGAAGGATGCTTGGGTGCATAGGGAGAGGAATGGCCAGCAGAAGAAAAGATTTGATAGTACCTCTATATAAGTCTTTGGTGTGACCTCATTTGGAGTATTGTGTGAAATTCTAGAGATTGCACCTTCAAAAGGATATAAACAGGATGGAGTCAGTACAGAGGGTGGCTACTAAAATGGTTAGTGGTCTTCATTATAAAGCATATGAGGACAGACTTAAGGATCTTAATATGTACACCTTAGTGGAAAGGCAGGATAGAGGTGATATGATTGAGACATTTAAATACCTCCATGGCGTAAATGCACAGGAGGAGAGGCTCTTTCAATTGAAAGCAAGCTCTGCTACGAGGGGACATGGGATGAGGGTGAAAGGGAATAGATTCAGGAGTGATATGTGGAAATATTTCATTATTGAAAGAGTGGTGGATCCGTGGAATAGTCTCCCAGTGGAGGTGGTAGAGATGAGGACAGTATCTGAATTCAAAGAAGCATGGGACAAACACAGAGGATCTCTAAAGGTAAAAAGGGGACTGTTGTAGTGGTTGATATGGAAGGACAGACTAGATAGGCCATGTGGTCTTTTTCTGTCATCATGTTTCTATGTTTAGGTGTCCGCAGATAGTGTAGATACAACTGCCCTTTTGGAAGGCCTGATGGAAGAAGATGGTGAAAGATCTTATCTGTTGGTGACTTTTATTTTTAGAATAGGACTTGGATTTAAACACAATCATACATTTGTTTTTTTGAAACAGACAAGCTTTGTTTTTGTTTTTTTCTTGATCTCTTAAGAGCAATACACAAAAGGGGAGTTTTTCAATCTATGCTCCAGGAGCAGGGGTGGCTCTATCTTTAGGCAGGGTGAGGTGGTTACCTCAGGTGACAAATAATGGCAGCGACAAAAAGAGCCCCCCAAAATGGACTTCTCACCCTGCTTAATCCCACAAGGTAGATGGCAACACTATTCCTCATTCGCCAGCTGCTGCTGCTGTTCAAGCCAGTGGCTTCAGAGGCAACAAAACCAGCAATAACCATGGGGTCTCTGAGATGTCTGCATGCGTTTCAAAGTCCCTACCATCCCACTGTCTTTGATTTGAAAATTATGCATCAGAGGGGTCAGAACAGTAGGATCTTTGAAGCTTACATGGACATCTCAAACTACTGCTCTTTTTATTACAGCCACAGCTGCAGAACTTGGGAAAAGTGGTGGTAATGGACACGGAGGAGGTGGGGTGAAGAGGGAGAGATAAGAGAGGTTGGATGTGGAGAAGAGGTGAGAGATAAGTGATGCTAGGCATGGGGAGCCAGCGAGACAAAGAGGGAATGCTGGACATGGGAGGGAGGACAAATGGAGACAGAGGTAGTGCTGGACGTGGGAGCATAGGAAAATGGTATGGAGATGCTGGAAAAAGGAGAGCAAAGGGAGACGGAGGGAAAGTGTTGGAAATGAGGGGGGGTTTAGTGAGATGGAGGGCATATGTTGAACATGGGCGGGGGTACATAGAGAGATGGCAGATATTGGATACAGGGGGGACATAGGGAAATGATTTCAGGAGTAGTTCAAGGCAAGTTAAACATAAACATAACTATCTCTTACATCTCAGCAAATAGGGGTGACCTACACAGAGTGGTGGGTGCACCTCTAAACAAAGTCATGGGGAGGGGTGACCTGCACAGAACGGCAGGTGCACCTACTCTTGCCGCCTTGCTGGGCAGACTAGATGGACCATACTGTATCTGCCATCATATACTATGTTACTAAGTTACATTCAGATGCTGTTGGTATTTCCCTGTCCCCAGAGGGCTTACAATCTAAATTTGTACCAGAGGCAGTGGGGGCTTAATTGATTTGCCCAAAGCCACAAGGAGTGTCCAATCTGGCAGCTTCTCAAATGCCATGGAGGAGAGAGGTCATGTGAAAGGAGTGCATCACCTTGTTGTAGCAGAAGTGCTCCTGTAGCTAGGACCTGTCTGCCAGCAGATGTAAAACCCTCTTGCACCAAGGAAGTTTTTTCAGGGCCATGTGCCCATGAGGGAAGGGTTATGACAGCTGTTATAGTTGCTGATTCGATCATGAGGCATGTAGATAGCTGGGTGGATGTGAGGACTGCCTGGTACAGAGGTAGTGGACATCATGCGCCACCTAGACAAGGTTTTAGATAATGCTGGGGAGGAGTCTGCTGTCTTGATACATGTTGGCACCAGTGACATAGAAAAGTGTGGGAGGGAGGTTCTGGAGGCTAAATTGTGGCTTTTAGGTAGGAAGTTGAAATTCAGAATTTCCAGGGTAGCATTCTCTGAAATGCTTCCCATGCCACATGCAGGAACCAAAAGGCATGCAGAGCTCTGGAGTCTCAATCCATGGATGAGACAATGGTGCAAAGAAGTGGGATTTGGATTTCTTAGGAACTGTGCAATATTCTGGGGAAGGGAGGGGCTCCTCTGAAGGGATGGGCTCCATCTTAACTGGGATGGAACCAGGCTGCTGATATATTAACCTTTAAAAAGGAGATAGAGCAACTTTTAAACTAGATAGTAGAGGAAAACCAACAGTCGCCCAGAAACGCATGGTTCAGAAGGAAGTATCCTTGAAGGATACTAGCAAAACAGGGAAGTTAGAGCATCCCGACAAAGATAAAAGTAACCCAGATGTCCTTCAGTATATAGCCAAAAGATTCCAAATTATACCTATCAACTGATAGCTAGATTAATATGAATAAAATACAAACTCTAAAATGTCTGTATGAAAATGCTAAAAGTCGAATATATAAGATGGGAGAGATAGAATATATAGCACTAAATGAAAGGTTAGATATGATTGGCATCTCAGAAACCTGGTGGAAGGACGACAACCAATGGGACACTGTGATACCTGGGTACAAACTATATCGCAATGACAGAGTAGATCAAATTGGTGGAGGGGTTGCAATCTGTTAGAGAGGGCACTGAGTCACATAGGATTAAAGTTTTTCAGGAAACAAAATACTCTGTAGAATCCCTATGGATAGAAATTCCATGTATAAAGGGGAAAGCGATGACAGTGGAGGTGTACTATCAACTGTCTGGCCAGAATGAACAGATGGATGATAAAATGCTAAAAGAAATCAGGGAAGCTAACAAAAGTTACAACACAGTAATAATGGGAAATTTCAATTACCCTGGTATCGAATGGGTCAATTTCATAGCAGGACATGCTAGAGAGATAAAGTTTCTAGATGAAATAAATAACTGCTTTTTGGAGCAGCTGGTCATGAACCGAGACAAAGGGAAGCTATTCTGGACCTAGTCCTTAGTGGAACACAGAATCTGGTGCAAGAGATAAGAGTTTTGGGGCAACTTGGCAATAGCGATCATAGCATGATCACATTTGATTTAATAAATGAAAGAAAGATGGCAAGGAAGTTCACAGAACTATCGTTTAACTTTCAAAAGGGAGACTATGATAAAATGAGGAAAATAGTTAAGAAAAAACTAAAAGGAGCAACTGAAAAGGTTAAAGATTTACATCAAGCATGGGCGGAAGGCCAAAAAACTGCCAGCATGGTTTAAAGGCAAGGTCAGAGAGGCTGTTGTTGCCAAAAAAAACAAACCATTCCTCAGGAAATGGAAAAAGGAGTCTAATGATGAACATCAGAAACAACATAATCATTGGCAAGTTAGATGCAAGGCACTGGTAAGGGTAAGGCAGGCAAAGACAGAATATGCTGTGGAAGCAAAAACACATAATAAAACCTTTTTCCAAGTACATTCAAAGGAAAACACCTGTGAGAGAGTCAGTTGGAGCATTGGATAATAGAGGGGTAAAAGAAGCGCTAAGGGAAAACAAGGCCATAGTGGAGAGACTTAACAAATTCTTTGCTTTGGTCTTTACTGAAGAAGATATGGGGAAGTTACCCACGCCTGAAATGGGATATAAAGATGATGTAGCAGAAGAATTGAAAGAAATATTGATAAACTGGGAGGATGTATTACAACTGTTTTTTAAACAAAAGAGTAGCAAATCACCTGTACCAGATGGTATAAATCCAAGGGTGTTGAAAGAACTGAAATTTGAGATTGCAGACCTACTATTAGTAATCTGTGAACTACCATTAAAATGATATGTAATACTTGAGGATTGGAGAGTAGCCAATGTAACTCCAAATTTTAAAAAGGGTTCTGGGGTGATATGGGAAACTACAGACTGGTAAGCCCGATGTCAGCATTGGGCAAAATAGTTAAAACTATTATAAAGAATAAAATTACTGAACATGTAGACAGCCATGATTTAATGGGAGAAAGCCAACATGGATTTAGCCAAGTAAAGTCTTGTTTTACTAATCTGTTATATTCTTTTGAAGATGTGAATAAACAAGTAGGCAAAGGTGAGTCAGTTGATGTAGTGTAGTGGTTCTCAATCCAGTCCTCTGGTACCCCCAGGCCAGTCAAGTTTTCAGGGTATCCACAATGAATATACATAGCGTAGTTACTCACCTATAACAGGTATTCTCCGGGAACAGCAGGAATCACCTCCGTAGGATCAGGGCTGTTCGTCCTATGCTTTCAGTTACGTCCCTCACCACTCTTGTTCTCTCCTTAGTAATTACTCAGCTTGATTATTGTAACTCTCTCTTCGCAGGTCTTCCACAATACCAACTCCGGAGATTACAACTCATCCAAAATACTGCTGCCTGTCTTCTCACTTTCTCCTCTCCCCGAGACCATATCACTCCCTGTCTTCTCTCTCTTCATTGGCTCCCTGTCAAGGCCCGTTACCTTTATAAACTTCTCATCCTTACCCATAAAGCCCTTCATACCAGCACACCTCAATACTTAGCAGATCTTATTTACCTCCAGCCTACTCCCCGTCTTCTCCGTTCTGCCCATGGCAATCGTCTCTTTCTACCATCCCCCACTCACACACACCTTGAATCAACCCGCCGTGCTGCCTTCTTTTTTGCTAACCCTGCCCTATGGAATTCTCTCCCGCACTCCCTTCGCACTGAATTGTCTTTCCCTCGGTTCAAGGCCCTTCTCAAGACCTATCTTTTTTTGTCAGGCTTTTGATCTTCCCGCCCCTCCTTAACCACTCACAAACCATTAATTGGAGGGAGGAGTAGCCTAGTGGTTGGGGCAATGTACTTCAGGCCGGAAGGTCGGGGGTTCAAATCCCACTAGAGGACAGCAACCTTGGGCCGGAAGGACTGGGGTTTCTAGTCCCACAGATGCTCCTTGTGGTCTTGGGCAAGCCACTTAACCCTCCATAGCCCATGTTCCCTGTAAGTATTAGTGTATGTGTCTCATATCCCCATGTGTTAAATGTATCCCCCAATTGTGTTGTGACCGCTTTGATTGAAGGATAAGGCGGTATACAAAACTGTCTAAATAAATAAATTAATTAATTAATTACGCTCTCCGCTAACTCCCTTTCAACGTCAGGCCTTTGACCCCTTCACCCCCCATAACCTTCTATAGATTACTGGGCACTCCCTATGCCAAACACTCATCCTAAGTCCTAACCTACCCTTACCCCCCTTTCCATCCAATTGTGTTTTTTATGTATTATACTCTTGATGTTTGTGTTGGAATCTGTCCTATTCTATCCTTCTTCCCTTTTCTTTAACCACTTTCCTATCAATTTATTGGCGTTCCTTTCCCCCTATGTTTTCTGGCAGCCCCAATTTTTATTGCACACCACCTTAACACTTCGGTAATGGGCGGTCTATCAAATGCCTCGAATAAAGATAAAGAATCAGTCCTCTTATATGGGTGATGTCAGCACCGACGGAGCCTGTGTGGAGCATTTCTTCAGATTTCAAAGAAAGCCTTTGGGAATGCTACCATGCATGTGTGGTCCCCTTCCCGCCCAAGTTTGCCATCTTGCTCAGTCAGTGACCTAGCTAAGACGGCAGTAAAAAAAAATCAAGCAAGGTAAGGAAGATAACTCCTAGGGGAGGAGGGAGGGTTGTGAGGACTGATTTCTGCTGTTCCCGGAGAACACCTGTTACAGGTGACTAACTATGCTTTCTCCAGGAACAAACAGGAAGTCCTCACATATAGGACTCCCTAGCTCCAGGCTGCCAAGGATTGAACCACGACAGTACCAAAGACGACCGATCGGGTGGCTGTGAGTTGCAGAAGGTGAGTCTCCACTGAGAGACTCTGCAAGACCCTAGCATCCAGCAACACTATCATCCTGGTACCTGAACAGAGAGAGTCAGTGGATAGGAGTTGCCTACACTCCAAAAATATGCAGCACTGCCTGACCGAAAGCACTGTCACTGTGGGATTTGCTTTCCAGGCAGTAGTGTGCTGCGAATGTGTGAATAGGTGACCAAGTGGCGGCTCTGCAAATTCCTGTCACCCACACAGAATGGAGGTGAGCCACCGATGTGATCATTGCTCCTACATGATATGCTGTGATCTGGTGCTCCAGGGAGAAGCCTGCTCACTCATAAGCAAGGGCGATGCAATCTGCCACCCAAGAGAACAGGGTACCCTTGGTTACAGGGAGCCCCAGTCTGCTGGGGTCAGGACATGAAAAGCTGAGGTGTTTTTCAGTGGCCCTGGGTCCGCTGCAGAAGAAGGAAAGGGCCCACTTGCATCCATTGTGTGGGGTGTGAGCTCTTCCCTGCCAGTATGAGGCCATGGGTAGAAGGTGGGGAGTACCACCTCCTGGTTGAGATGAAACAGGGATACCACCTTCGGGAGAAACTTAAGGTGAGTGCAGAGCACTACCCTGTTCTTGAAGAAACTGGTGTACGGAGGGTCCACCACCAGCACTTGGAGCTCGCTGACTCTGTGAGCTGAAGTCAGGGCCACCAGGAAAGCCACCTTTCAAAATAGGCTTCTGAGGTGGCAGGTGGCCAAGGGTTAGAACGGTGGTTTGGTCAGCTGGATGAGCACCGCATTGAGGTCCCATTCTGCCACTGGAGGGTGGATAGGGGGCTTGGATAGTAGAAGGCCCCATAGGAACTGGGAGACCAGGGGCTGGCTGGATAAGGGCTTGCCCCCTACTGGGTGGTGGTGAGTGGCTTTGGCGCTCAGATGCACCTGGACCGAGTTAGATTTCAGCCCTTTGTGCGTCAGATGCACTAGGTACTGGAGAACCAGCTGTACGTAGATGGAGAAAGGGTTCTACTTAAAGGCATAGGCTCTTCTTGTGGAGGGCTTCCTGGAGGTCAGAAGGATATTCTCAACCTCTTGTGATAGGTTGAGCGAGACCAGGGCTACTCTCTCAGCAGTCAGGCCGTTAGAATCAGCTACCCCACATTGGGGTGCAGGAGGGAGCCCTCCTCTTGAGACAGGAGGTCCGGGGCCCTACCCAGGGTATTGGAATTGTTGCTGCCAGGAGAGCAGTAGTGGAAACCAGGGTTGCTTGGGCCACCTGGGGGTGATCTCTTATCATTGATGCCCTCTCATTCTGAATCTTGGTGGGAATCCATACAGCAGTCCTTCGGATCATGTGATCAGGAACACATCTGCCGCTACCCTCTGTGGGTGTGACTGCCAGGAGCAGAAGCGATCCAGCTGTGTGTTGTCTGGAGAGGCAAACAGATCCATCTCAGGCCAGCCCCAAAGGCGGAAGAGCCTCTCTGCCACTGCAGGGTCGAGACGCCACTTTTGAGGGTGCAGGACTTTGCTGAGTCTGTCCGCCAGGTAGTTGTCCTGGCCCAGGAGGTAGACTGCTCGCAGGAGTATGCCATTGCATACTGCGAAGGAGAGGAGGGCTACAGCCTCCTGGCAGAGGGAGTACGAGCCTGTGCCTCCTGCTCGTTTATGAAGAATATTGCGACCTGGTTTGTCCATCTGGACCAAGAAAGGTCTGTTCCACAAGAGGATGCAGAATGCACGTAGGGTGAGAAATACTGCCCGGACCTCCAGGAGGTTGATCTGAAGTAGAGACTCCTCCTTGGACCAGCAGCCCTGAGTACAGTGAACTCCGCAGTGAGCTTCCCCAGCCCTGGAAAGAGGCATCTGTGTTCATGGTTCTCTGTGGTGGGGGCGTCTGGAAGGGCATTCCTGCACGGAGGCCTAGGTTTTGCCACCAGTCGAGGGATTTCACCAGTTGTCAAGGCACCCTGACTCTGTCCCGGAGCCAGCCTGTGGCCTGGGTCCACTGAGTATGCTGGCACCAATGGTCTGCCTGCATATGCAGGAGGGCTAGGGCATGACATGGACCGTGGAGGTCATGTGTCCCAGCAGGCGGAGAAGGCGAGCCGGCACTGTTTTGCGGTGTTGGACCTCCCTTGCCAGCTGTTTGAGGTGTTCTGCCCTGTCTCGAGGGAGGAGGGCGGCTCTGGCCCGCACCGTATCCAGCTGAGCACCGATGAACTCTAGATCTTGCATCGGACAGAGATGTGATTTGGGGTAGTTGATGATGAACCCCAGGTGCTGCAGGAGGAGGATGGTGTGTACTGTGCCTTGGCTGTGCCACCTCTGATGAGCCAGTCGTCCAAGTAGGGGAAGTTGAACACCCCTTGTAGGCGTAGATGGGAGGCTATCACTGCTAGGCACTTTGTGAACACTCTTGGTGAGGAGGTCAGGCCGAAGGGAAGTACCCTGTATTGGTAGTGGCCTCCCCCTACCATGAATCTCAGGTATTGCCGGTGAGAAGGGCGGACCAAGATGTGAGTGTAGGTATCCTTTAAGTCCAAGGAGCAAAGCCAATCTCCCTGGTGGAGATAGGGCAGCAGTGTCCCAAGGGAGAGCATTCTGAACTTCTCTCTCACCAGGAACCTGTTTAGGTCTTGGAGGTCGAGGATGGGCCCGAGACCCCCAGTTCTCTTGGGGACAAGAGAGTACCTTGAGTAGAAGCCTTGCCCCAGAGGTGCTGGGGGACAGGCTCTACTGCCCTGCTCCTTAGTAGGCCTACTAACTCTGAGACTGAGAGGGCCTCGTGAAGGAGAGGTCGTACTGGCTCTCCTGGAAAATTCCCCAGAGGTGGCAACTTGAAGCGGAGGTGGTAGCCCTCCGTTACCTCTCAGAGCGCCCACTGGTCTGAGGTAATTTCGAGTGCCAGGTAGCCCCCTGTGGGCTGGAGAGGGTCCTTGGCTTTTGGGTTGGCTCTGGAAGGTTTCGTAGTGGTGACTCGGGTGGAAGAGGCCCTTTTTCCTTGAGAAAATTGGCCTTTTCCCCCAAGGTTTTCTTACGGGGAAGGGTAGAGGTCTTCTTTGAGAGCCTCTGCCTGGTCACCACCTCGACCTCCATCTTGGCCGCCTTGTCAGCCATAGGCTTTCCAAACAGGTTCTCCCCAGTGCAGGGGACATCCAGCAGCTTTTCCTGGACCCATTGTTCGAGGTCAGACGTCTGCAGCCAGGCCTGACGCTGAGAACAGATGCCTGTGGTTGCTGCCAAGGCTGCAGCCTCGAATCCATCATAGGCCCGGGACAGGAACTTAGAGCAGTCCCAGATGGTGGCCACCAAGGTCTGGAAGCACTGCAGGGGTTCCCCGATGAGTCCTACTGAGAATCCTGTGAGCTCCTGAATGAGACTCTTAAGATACATACCTATGTAGAGTTCATAGGTTTGTATCTGGCAACTCAGCATGGCCCCTTGGAAGCACTTGCACCCTAGGATGTTGAGGGCTCTGGCCTCCCTACCCGGGGGCAAAGAAGAGTAAGTCTTTTGACTCTTGAGCTTCTGCATCAAGGATTACATCAACATAGAGTTGTGGGGAAGATGGGACTTCTGGAAGCCTGGACTCCTCTTGACGCAGTAGATGGCATCGGCTGAACACTGGCACCGAGGCTGGGGTTTCCCACATCCTTAGGAGAAGCCACTCAAGGATGAGTTGCACCGGCACTGAGAGAGTCTCCTTTGGCGGGGACTAATACTGGAGGTTCTCCAGTTCTTGAGTGCATGGGTCCTCCTCGGATTTGGTCAGGACCGAAAGTGCTTGGGTCATATCCCAGACAAAGTCGTGGAATGCCAGGTCCTTGGGTGCAGAATGCCACGTCCTTGGGTGCGGAATGGTGGCAAGGTTCTGGGGGAGACGGCTCCAAAGGGATGTCCTGGTGTCAAGAGGTCTCGGGAGAGGTCCCGACATCGGTCTCCCAGTCTGACTCCGAAGGCGTTGAGGAGTCTGAAACATGGAGCTCCCACACAGTGAGGCGTGCATCAGGGAACCGAGATCCTCCAAGGGGACGGGTCAAACTCCTGGAAACTAGCCGGGAAGGACCAGACACCCGAGGATCAGGACCGGGACCTCGATCGGTGCAGAGGGCTAACCTGAAGCCAATAGCTCTCGGGGCCCAGCTCAATTCCCAGGGACACCACTACTGCATCATCACCTCCTGCATCATCACCTGCTGCATTGCCAGGATGGCAGAGATACTCTGTTCCATGGCTGCCATTCTGGCCTCGATGCCAGAAAGATCTGCAGCTTTTAACATGGGCACCAAGGGTTTTGGGCCCGGCACCGGCACTCTTGCAAGTGCTTCCTCAATGAGAATCATGAAAGCTGGGGAAGTGCTCTGCGTGGGCTCCGCCAGTGTCAACATCACCCATATGTGACGACTGACTTCCTGCTTGTTCCTGGAGAAGAGATAGATCTGCATACAATGGAAGCAGTGCATGCAGATCTATCTCATGCATATTCATTGTCGATATCCTGAAAACCTGATTGGCCTGGGAGTCCCAGAGGACTGGGTTAAGAACCACTAATATACTTATGCTGTAGTGTATCTGGATTTTCAGAAAGGTCCCTCGTGAGAGATTTTTGGAGAAATTAAAAAGTCATGGAATTGGAGGCAGCATAGTATTGTGGATCAAGAACTGCTTAAAAGATAAAAAGCAGAGAGTAGGGCTAAATGGCCAATATTCCCAATAGAGAAAGGTGGAGTACCCCAGGAATCTATGTTGGGTCTGCAGCTTTTTAACATATTCATAAACGACCTAGAAATAGAAATAGCAAGTGAGGTGATCAAATTTGCAGGTGACACCAAATTATTCAAAGTTGTTAAAACTCAAGAGGATTGTGAAAAATTGCAAGAGGACCTTGGTAAATTGGAAGACTGGATGTCCAAATGGAAGATGAATTTTAATGTGGACAAGTGCATATGCACCCAGGAAAGAACAAACCAAACTATGGTTACACGATGTTCCACATTAGGAACCATCACCCAGGAAAAAGGTTTAGGTGTCATCATGGACTATATGTTGAAACCCTCCGAGCAGTGTGCAACAGTGGCCAAGAAAGCAAATAGAATGCTAAGAGTCATAAGGAAATGACTATAGAATAAAACAAAGGATATTATAATCGACCGCATCATGAATATTCTGTGCAATTCTGGATTGGCCACTATTGGAAAAAGGATACTGGGCTTGATGGACCTTAATCTGACCCAGTAAGAATACTGAGGGAACTTGGGGACGTTCTAGCAGCTCCACTGACTGACCTTTTCAATGCCTCGTTGGAGTCGGGAGTGGTGCCAAAGGACTGGAGAGAGGCTCATGTGGTGCCTCTACATAAAAGCGGAAGTAAGGATTTGGTTGAAAACTACAGGCCAGTTAGTTTAACTTTGATGGTGAGTAAATTATTGGAAACGCTGCTGAAAGAGAAAATAGTGAGGTTTCTGGAGTCCAGCGGATTACAGGATCCAAGGCAGCATGGATTCACCAGAGGCAGGTCTTGTCAGACAAATCTGATTGATTTCTTTGACTGGGTGACCAGGGAGTTGGACCTTGGGAGAGCCCTAGATGTGGTGTATTCAGATTTCAGTAAAGCCTTTGACACTGTTCCTCACAGGCGACTTATAAACAAACTGAGCACCCTAGGGATGGACCCTAAAGTTACTGCTTGGGTTAGAAATTGGTTGGGTGGGAGGCGACAAAGAGTACAGGTAAATGGAGCTCACTCTGAGGAGGAGGAGGTTACCAGTGGTGTGCCCCAAGGATCTGTCCTTGGTACGATTCTTTTTAATATCTTTGTTAGTGATATAGCGGAAGGGCTGTCGGGTAAGGTTTGCCTCTTTGCGGATGATACCAAAATCTGCAATAGAGTAGACACCCAGGAAGGTGTAGATAACATGAGGAGGGATCTAGCTAAGCTTGAAGAATGGTCTAGAATTTGGCAGCTGGGATTTAATGTTAAAAAAATGTAAGGTCATGCATTTGGGCTGCAGCAATCCAAGGGAGCAATATAGTATAGGGGGTGAAGTACTTTTGTCCACTAAAGAAGAGCGGGAACTAGGCGTGGTTGTGTCTGATGATCTTAAAGTAGCTAAACAGGTAGAAAAGGCGACAGCAAAAGCTAGAAGGATGCTTGGGTGCAAACAGAGGAATGGCTAGCAGAAAAAAGGAGGTGATAGTGCCTCTGTATAAGTCTTTGGTGCAACCTCATTTGGAGTATAATGTGCAATTCTGGAGACCGCACCTTCAAAAGGATATAAACAGGATGGAGTCAGTACAGAGGGTGGCTACTAAAATAGTTAGTGGTCTTCATTATAAAGCATATGAGGACAGACTTAAGAATCTTACTATGTACACCTTAGAGGAAAGGAGGGATAGAGGTGGTATGATTGAGATGTTTAAATACCTTCATGGCATAAATGTACAGGGGGAGAGCCTCTTTCAATTGAAAGCAAGTTCTGCTACGAGGGGACATGGGATGAGGGTGAAGGGGGATAGATTCAGGAGTGATATGCGGAAATATTTCTTTACGGAAAGAGTGGTGGATCCGTGGAATAGTCTCCCAGTGGAGGTGGTAGAGATGAGGACAGTATCAGAATTCAAAAAAGTATGGGACAAACACAGAGGATCTCTAAAGGAAAAAAGGGGACTATTGTAGTTGTTGATATGGAAGGACAGATTAGATAGGCCATGTGGTCTTTTTCTGTCGTCATATTTCTATGTTTCTATTTCTTATGTTCTTAACTTGTAAATTGCAAAGACTGACATATTTCCAGCTATATTGTGCACAGTAGAGGGGCATCTACATCACCTTCTATTTTTGGGTGTTGTACTACACGCAGTCTGGCTTCTAGGGGTTTAGGTATATTTATTTTTAATTTGTGGTCAATTGTTCTGTACTTAGAGGGGGGTCTATCTGTGTTCTGCATGTGTGATTGAGGCTAGGTATTCTGTTAGCATTTTTTTTGCAGGGATCTGTACTGTAATAATCTGGCTTGTTCATTTTCCAAGTAGGTGTATGGATGTCCTAGGGCCCATTGCAATATTTATGATGCTCCTCTTTTCAGAGTAGGCTCCTTGTGAGAATTTTAGAAGTTGATGTTATTGCATGATAGGTTTTCTTTATAGGTCCTGAGTGATTTTGGTAGGGTTTTGTATTATTTGACAATATGCCAAGTACTTGTGAGGGTTTATATTGCTGTTAATGAGTTGACACCAGAATCAAAAATTATTTTTGGTAGGTTTTATATGTGGAAATGCCCTAGTTCTATTCTGTACCCATGGGGGGGGGGGGGTGCTATAATTGCATTGCTTTATATTTATTTATTTATTTACATTTCTTATATACCGCACTATTTGCGATCAGCGCGGTTTACATAAAAACAAACAGTATCCGACAATAAACAAGAGTCAGGTCATTACAATGAACAGGAGCAATCAACTTGGATAACAGGGGAAACTATCTACATTTGATTTGATTAGGATTTATTATACTCTTTGGGCCCAATTTTGAACTGGGAAAACCTTGCTGATCCTTCAGGCACAGAGGGCTAAGCAAGTAGCATCAAAAATTGGTGCTACTCGGTTAGCCTTTTTCTCTGCCCCGGAATGCCCGTAACACGCCCCAGTGCTAACCGCATAACATCTGGGCACATTAGGGACTTATCTTGGATTTTCAAAGATGTAAATGCCTAAGAAAATCGGGCCCTTTAATTTATGAACTGTGTACACTGCTTAGAGTGTTTTTGTGCAGCAGTTTATAAAAGTGAATAAATAAATTAGTTGAGGGGGGAGGGGTTTCTTCGGATGTAGAATATATGTTTGAAAAGAAAACCACAGCGCAGTTTAGAACACCAAAATAAAATTAGTTATAATAATTTTGTTTTGGAGTTAGCAATTGGTTCTTGCTTTCTTTTTTTTTGTTCCTGATGAGTGATCACCTTGCATCCCCCTTGTTATTTTTGCAGAATATATATTTACATTTAATACTGTGCCAGTCCTGCATGCCGGGTCAGGAGTTGGTATGGTTTATATTGGATTGCCAGGTTCTGAGAGCCTGTTGTAGGAAGGCACATATGCCCCTGCATTGCCTTTATAAAACAGGCATCCTTTTGGACTTCTCACATAAGTACCCTGTTATAAAATTGCCTGCCCGCCCCCCAAAATTTATTTTTCAAAAGTTATTTAACTGCTTAACTAAGTAGTTGCTTAGCTAGATTTCTCTGGGTGAAACTGTCCTCCTCTAAGCAGTTTTAGGTATTTATGGGCTTTCACAACATGCAAGCTTTTAGCTGACTTAAAAAGAACATTCCCAGGTATATGTTTAGGTTGGGGGATAAAAAATTTATACAGTTTTGGATTTTCAAATGTGTGAGCCATGTTTTGCTCGTCTCACCACCCACAGAAATAGGAAGCACAATATATTTAGTAGTATTTAGCTCATGCCTTTCCAGGCAAGTTACATTCAAGTACAGTAGGCATTTCCCTATCCCTGGAGGGCTTACAATCTAAGTTTATACCTGAAGCAATAGAGGGGAAAGTGATTTGCCCAAGGCCATAAGGAGTACCAGTGGGATCTGAACCCTGGTCCTTCTGGTCCCAGACTGCTGCCCCTAACCACTAGGCCACTCCTCCAATCCATGGGTGTTTTGAATCCCTGTATCTTGTAGTCAATTTTCAACAGGAAACTAGCTGAAAAACAGCTCTTTTTGTGTAAAATCCTACATGAATGCCAGAATATAACCATATAAACTAGATTTGGAAGCGGGACTCAACAGACAAATGTAATTATAAAGACCCGGCTGCGAATCACCGCGGCCGGACACAGACGCGCGTGGGCGAGCCGAGGGTGGGGAGGGGGGGCGGGGGGGGCGGCGGGGGGCGGGCAAGAAGCCCGGATATAAAAAGCGCGCGCGGCGCGGCTTCGGCCTCTTTTGCCACTCTCCCCCCCCCCACCTTGCAAGAGGAGGATCGACGGAGGATCGACAGGAGCGAGATTAGCACAACCGACGGAGCTACGACGCTCACGGACAAGCGAGACAACTGAACGGCAAGTAACACAAAGTAGAACGGGGAACGGAAGCTAGCAGACAAAATCCTGATTACAGATAGAGGAGGCGGGGGAGAGCATAGCGGTGGGGTCCCCGGGACTGGGTCAGCATACGGTGCAGGAAAGGGTACTGATCATCGCCAGCCTCCGGCACACAAAACCGCTTACCGGGAGGCGAAAAAGATGAGGGCAGCAGCGGACAGAACAGTGCAGTTACAATCGCTGGCGATCCCGATGTCGGGGCGAACTAGGCGAGCCACGTGGCTCATGCGAAGATGCTGCAGGCACACGGGGCCACGCACAGCTCAGCCCGTAATAGTTAAATAACCCAAAAATAAATAAATAAAAAAACAAAAAAAATTGAAATAAAAATAAAAGAGCATAAAATAAAAAGAAAGCAGACATTAAGAGTGGCTTAACTTACAAACTTGGAGGAACGCCTAACGGAGCGTGGCTGCCACCTAGTGGATACAGGCAACAGTGCAGGCAATGAAAATGTTTCTGTTTTGTGCTGTTAGGTTTAGAGGACAGGGAAAGGGATATGTGTAGCTGAGAATTATTTGATTGGTAAATGGTGAATTTTTTCGATATATAGATATATGAGGTAGACGGATGTATGGGGATATGGGTATATGAGACTGAGGCAAGGGAAAATGTGTGTATAGATATATATATGGATGTATAGATATGTGTGGTATAGATGAATGTATATGGATATAGATAGAGCAGTAACTATAGCTATCAATCCCCATTGCCTCATACATATGCGTGTGGAGGGGAGCACGGTGGACATATATTAATGACACTCTCCATTACCTCTGCATAGTAATTTGTTCTAGTTTAAAGATGCCAAGAAAGGAGACACAAAAGGCCCCCGGGGCGCGGGGCTTCAAGGCTACACAGAAGGCAGCTACAGCACCGAGGGCACAGACGGAGGCTAGTGCAGGCAGAAGAAGAGCGCAAAAGACCACCAAGGACGCACCTAGAGGCGTGGCAGCAGGGAAACCCAGACACAGCACTAGGACCAAGAGGCCACAGGACACCGCAGCCCCTCCGCAGAGCACCGCAGCCCCGCCACAGGGGCAGGGGCTGGACGATCTGATCCAGAAAGTTCGGGAGCAGGTGGCGCAACACGGCCTGACCTCAGTTGGACAACGACTGGGACTACCAGGCTTCACGGGAGCGGAACTGCCGACAACGAGCAGCTGCGCAGCAACATCTAACTCAGCTCAGGGTAAGTCCAGGTGTGAGAAAGGGGTGCCAGAGTGGTCCACCTCATCATCTGATGATGCCTCGTCAGATAGTGACGGGGACACAACATGGACACAAGTGATGCAATATGCATTAAAAAAATTTAAGAGGAAAAAGAGTTCAAAGCAACCAAATCCCCTAAGGCAGGCATGGTCGGGGCAGAGTCAGAGGGGGGAGGACCTAGGGAGCGCGCCAACTGGGGAGTTCCAAAGAACGCAGATGGATTGGCGCGATTCCAGTCGTGATCCACGATGCGGAGTGAGCTCCCTGGCGGTGTCAGTACCCAGAAAGATAAAGAAGCGGATTTGGAGACGGGAATTCATTGACATCTTCTCG